>JAZDUA010000098.1:1700000-2900000 GCA_038098605.1 Gryllus longicercus
TCAAGGAGCCGCAACACCAGTCAGATAGAGGAATATCAATTTTGAAAAAAAACATGCTGAACGGTTTAGCCGCTGGCGTTGTTTACAGACGGACAGATGGGCAGACGGACAGAGAACGTTTTTCCGTCAGTCGAGTTTTCGGTATCAGGAACCCCCAAAACATGGGTGCAGCTCGTGTTAAAGAATCTTTTTTTAAATATTTTACAAAATAATTTATCCACTTTTTCATTACCAGGGCCCTATAAGTTTATATATGCTCTATAAAGTTTTTCTACCAAAAAATTCCTCGTTCTTTGCACTGAATTTACACAACTTTCTCTCTACTGCGTAAGCGGTAGTGAGAAAGAAAAAAAGCATGATAAAATATAGGAAAGAGAGTGGGGGTTCTTGGTCCTCCTTGTTACTTTTTTCGCGTGTCGTAAGAGCTGTCCCATTCTCCTGCCGCGTCGCTGTGGCTTCTCGTAACGAGAACTGTCCCCTGGCATATTCTCATGCGCCTGTGCGGGGCACTGTGTACATTTTCTAAGGAACTCGTTCCACTTGAAGAGTTATATTCTCTTCAGAATTAGCATGCAAGATTTCCTTTCGCAATTAACTGGCCTGAGGAACTATATTCCTAAATAGCCTATCGACATATCCTGGAAGAGAAAAATGTGGCTAACATAGGCATGGAGTAACGCATCAAATAGGCGTGCTGCTCAATTTCGTAATTACATTTCACCGTTTTATATTGGCAGCCCATAAACATAACTTTTCTATGTAGGTTCTTTGAACAACCATTGTATTATTACGTTTCATACGGATCTACTACAGGTTTCTATTGTGACGTACCGAAATATATCAATTAATATGCCCGTGTTTTTCTCATCAATACATCACCAGAATAATACCATTTACTAATTTTCAGGACATGGATTTGTGTTTAGAAATGCCCCATAGGGAAAACATTGAACAAATTGTGAAAAATGGTTTAAAAACGTAAAATAAAAAATTCTATACCTAAAAATAAATATCATAAGCTTTCGTGTTAAATAAATAAAATTGAATTACTTTATTTGTTTACATGAACTAGAACAATTTTAGAAAACACAACAATAAATTAGATTATTTTTTTAATAATTACTCCCATCCGTTTAAGACATTCTTTACTTTTCCTTGCACTAATAGCACTGTTCTCCTTCAGTTTATATTAATGCATATTAACTTATCTTGTATGCTTCTCTGATATAAGCCGCCTCCTCCTCGCAAACCTCAGAGCTCAATTCAATTTATTGAAGTTCTCGGGTCAGTTGTCGCAAATATTACACAGTTTCTGTTATTATTGAAACATTAGTTTCTTAGTTATCAAAAAACATCAAAATGTCCTCTCTCGAACCTTTTTTTATTGTCTCTTTTTCAAAACCACCAGTCTTTTTTTACATCCTCTCGCCGACCCATGTTCACGGGGTTTACACACATGTAATTTGATGTGTTACACTGTTTATAATCTCATGAAATAATTTTTAAACACAATTATTGTCATACTTTAAAATCATCATATTTGAAATTTATTATTCAAATTGTTAGGAGAGTGTATATATTTATCTGGAACAATTACTGTACACTACATGGTCTAAGATTTTCTCATATTCTTCTCGACAAATCGTGAGTTATGACACGGAAAATATGTTATCATATTCTGACAATTAATAAGATAAGATCGTATGCCTTTATTTCAAGTTTCCCTCCCACATTTCATATCCCCAAACTTCCGGGTTATTTTCTTTATCACTCAAAAAGCACGAGGACAGTCCCAATGAAA
The DNA here is from genome assembly GCA_038098605.1 of Gryllus longicercus. NCBI lineage: Eukaryota > Metazoa > Arthropoda > Insecta > Orthoptera > Gryllidae > Gryllus > Gryllus longicercus. The sequence continues at coordinate 1,701,802 of JAZDUA010000098.1, forward strand.
GCGAACATGATCCCCATAAATCGAAAGGGCCACGTGCGATTACATGGAGCGAAAAGGGAGCGCGCGTGCACGTGGAGAGAAGAAGTGGGGTCAGGCGAAACGCCCCCGGCCAGGTAATCCGAATCGGCCGCATTTCCATGACAAAGCGCCCACTCTCCCCAGTTGAGGCCAATACGCGCCCTGCTGCGCGCTGCCCTTTGCGGCCCTTGGCCCTGCTCCTCACTGGAATCCTACTCTCCAACCGCCCGCACCTCCCCGCTCGCCTTCCTGCGGGTGAGGTGGCTCAGGGCACCAACTGACGTCGCTGACCGAGAAATAGATTCCCAACTACACGCTTACCCTTCCTGGTTCCCGATTCCCTCTCTTTACTTCCCCGCTCTACCTTCTCCATTACTTAAATATTTGTAATATCTGTCAACCTCATAAGAACTCTAGATCTTAATCTTTGGCAATTTCAGGAGTTTATTGCAGAGCTAGATAGTGAAAATGGAGACGTAATTTACCATTCTCAGATGCATTGGCTTAGCTGCGGAAAGACTCTTGAAAGATTTTTCATCTTCTTTGTAGAAATAGAATTATTTTTACAAACAAAAGGTAGACCTTTGGAAAAACATTTACTCATAGGTTTTTGATTCGACATTTTAGTAGATATGAGTAGTTACTTAAACAACTTACATAGCCAGGAAATCGAAACCTTAAAACTGTACTTAGCTTTAAAGTTGTTAGAAAAGAATGATCAAATCAAGAATGCATTTTTTGCACAATTTCCGTGTTATAAGTATATTACTTTGAAGATATAGACCATAATTTTTCTGTTTACAAATATGTTCAAGCAATAGATACTATTGAAAAAAGTTTAAACTGGTTTTCGTCATGATTGAGCAAATGAAATCACTGTTCCAAATTCATTTTTCAGGACTCATTCATGGAAGCTAGAAAGTTACCCAAGGCAGTCTAAAATAACAGGCACTGCACCTCACCACGTGATGCATCAGTGACGTCAACCTTCGGGTAGTACTGTTGGTCAAGGGATGTGTTACATTTGCCTCCGTGTTTTCCAAAAAGTGTTAAGTGTTAACCCTGGTTTGTGTTTCTATATATCTAGATGTTAATGTTGAATAAGGTGTATGGTTAATTAATCAGTGCTTACTCTCGTTGACAATTTGAGCATCATTTATAATTGTGCTTAACCTTACTTTTCCGAGATGTCACGAAGTTGCAGAGCTCCAGGCTGCAAAACAATAATTCATTACGATGGTAGCAATGTTAGTACGTCTGGTTTTCCAAAAACCCAGTAGAAAGGAAACCGTGGGTGTTTTTTATTAATAGGAGTGTATTTATAATAACTCAACTTTCAGCTGTATGCATAGAACTTTTTAACTCACCATATCATTACTGTAGATCGTATGAAACGAGATGATGCATCTTGGCTAGTTGAACCCACAAAACGACCTTTATTGACTGATGATTTGATGACTGTTGATTCACGCTTCAACTTGTGCCATAAAAGTATAAAAAATACAATGCATACCTAATATTTTTTTTCCAAATTATCCTTCCTACCTTACAAAAGTACTTCCATGCAAAAGAACTCAAGTGTAGAGCACGGAGTGAGAAAATAGCATTCCAACTTTAAAGGGTTTTAATAAAAATTTGAAAACCAAAGATTTAGAAAAGATTTTCTTGTGTGTAGTACCAGGGTTTTCTTATTGAGTAAACCCGGCTGAATTGTGTCCAACAATATCAAGTGGCATTAACATTTTTGAAGGTCTTTCAATACAGGTGAAAACTATTTTTACCTTATGGTGACAAAAAGAAAATTCTGAATGATATATTTATGCCTCAGGTGAGCAACGAGGTAATTGCTATTTACTCTGTTGATTCACGCTTCAACTTGTGCCATAAAAGTATAAAAAATACAATGCATAGAATTTGAAATATTTCACACATTTTCTTTAACAATTATAGAAAAGTAATTAATAATAAATGTTTCAACAAAACATTAACAAGAATGAGAAAAAAAGACAGGCACCTAATTACTTATAATTATAACGTTATTTTCAGAGATTTTGGAAACTGAAAACTCATGCATGTTGGCACTACATTGGAGATTGTAGTTCATGTAATTTATTGATTATTGTATATTAGGATAGGTCTAATATTCAAGTATCATTTATTTACTGCTAAGGAAAAAGCAATTGTATTTTATGTAACCATTTCATTACAACATTATAAAAATATGTATCGCAATAAAAAGTTCTTATTCTAATATAATTTTGGATAGACATCTCCTCTTACAATTAGTATGTATTTGTATCTTAAAATAGTAGGATTTAATAGTAGGCTACTTTAAGAAAGCTGAAAATGGATATAGAGTGGAGTGAAAATGGATAAGAATAACCTGCACTAGGAAAATCAGATGCCCTGACCAACTGGGTGTTTCGACATTGGTACCATTTAACAGTTAATTAATACGAATTAAGTTGGTGATTTCGTTCTAACAGCGAAAGAAAATGAAACTTTGCTATCATATACAACGTTCTTCCTCGCGTCTCCGACTCGAACGATGACGTCACAATTTGAGATGCAATGTCTTCATCTTTAGACTGCTTTGAGTTACCTTCACTGTTTATTGATAGGAAAGTTATTTACGGCAAATAGTCCTTATAAAACAAATGAGTGCTGCAAATAAATCAAAACACTGGATAGAATCAATACTACTGCCGCCTGGCTTATTGATAATTACCCCAAGATAATATACTATTAAATTTCCAAGTATTTGTTCTATAAAATATTGTTCGCAACTCGTCCAAAAGAGTCGTTGGCTTATTCATTCCAAAATGGAATGGTCCGCCTTTTCACTCGTGTACCAGTCTCACTTTCTATTCTTGTTACGTACTTTATTGAAGTGGATGTTTTGAAAATTACAGAAAATTTACAAATGGAGGTGTCAAATCATTTTTCCCAAATATTTTATACATTACTGAGCATGTAAATGATTGCGATTTATGTATGTGTATGTTGTGCTCGTATGTTTCCTTAGTATATATTGTTTCCTAAATTAAAATTGTGTTGTTACGAGTACTCTCAATTTGTTTCTTCAGTAAATTGTTATACTTAAACACCATACGCTTTTTTTCAACAGTATTAATACCCCCCTGTGTTAGAATAAGTAACTTACTACATACTATATTTAGTAATAAGATTTATCTGCGTTTTCGACATCAAATGCCTAAAACAGGAGCTTTTCAACGAAAAGCCGTCACTTTCCGTTGGAATAATGTCTTTTCACTACCTAGAAATAAAAAAATACTATTATAATATAACAATTATAACTTTATTTTGTCATTTATAAATAAATAATGAGTTGTGTAACAAATATTACATTTTACACATATTACAAAAATAGTTGGGTTGCTTATTATTTTGAAAAGCAAAACCCTTTGTTGTACCACAAGTAAAGGATTCTGAGCTTTTAATAAATTTCAGGTAAACATTTTACTTATAACGAAGACTTACTTCTGTGATAACAATCGGTATGTAATAGGAACTCGTGATAGGTGGCAGACATCTGAGTGTATCTTAATTGTGAAAAAATCACCAAAAATAATTAAGCAATTGAAACAAAAATGAGAACTTGGAGTTCGTGGAAATTCACTCGCGCCTTTCAATGTGGAAATGTTGACGTGTCATGCTAGGGCGGTGGACCAGAGATAAAATGAAATGTGCTGCTGTAGACAGGTCAGCAGAACTGCCTTTGATCTTTCAGGTGGATAAACGTAGCAAACTCACGTGCGGGAAGATTGAAAAATCTCACGCTATAAGCTCTCATTCAATCGTGAACGTTTTTTGGTTCTAACAATAAAGCGACTTGTAAACATTACGCTGAACGGCATATTTTAGATTATATTTCGATTTATAAATTATCCCCTTAAAGTATTATTTTCACATTCTATATGTAGGAGAATCCAAAAAAAATTATCAGATAAATAATTTCAGGCGTTTAGATATATGCCGACATAAAACCGTGCGCTTTAAAAGATGTCTTACTAATGTAGCAAAATATCAAAGAATTTACAATACAATACATACGCAATACAACAAATTGCGAGAGAAGAAAACTTTTTCGAATACGTAAGCTTTCTTTAGTTATTCTGTCCTCGTGAATTCATAAATGAATGCTCAAAACAACGCATCACCCACAGTTTTTGTACAATTCGCATACATATGCGATTAATGAAAATGCAAAGTAATGATATAACATACACGAAAACACCATAAGAAGCTCAGAAGCGGCGTGTGCGTTGTATGTATAGAATATTTGTGCAAAGACAGACATACACACACACACACATACAGACAAACGGATGGACAGACAGGCACACTCAGATTCAGAGACATGGACACAAACAGTCACAGACAGACTCAGATAGACACAGGCAGATAGCCGCAGACGCAAACAGACTCAGGCAGACAGAAACAGACACACACACACACACACACACACACAGAAAGTCACAGACAGACACTTGCAGACACAAGCAGATATAGAGAGACACAGACAGATTCTACTCTCAGAACCACAAAACGTGGGTTCTGAGTATAGAACGTGACAAGAGGAAGTAATTTACACTTCAAATATTATCTCACTATTCCGCCTTTATTCCGGGGAGACTCTCAAAGTTTCCCTCCCAGACAACCCTTCCACATAACGGTCTCTTCCGCGATCGCCGCGACAAACCCACCTGCTACGCGCAGGCACAACTCTCGCATTCATCTGGTATTGATCGAAGATACACGGAAAACTACCGATCAGAGCAGCCGGCCGCCCCAGTCAGCTGCTGCATTTGACGTAGCTCTTTGGCTGGTGTTGCAAATCCGGCCACCACCGTCGGACACGAGCTCTAGCACCTTCCGTGAATTTTCTCATTGATTAATTAGTAGTTCCGGGGCGTCAAACGCTGTCATTAGTCCCATGAGTGTAGTGCACTTTTTTTGCTGGGGAGGAAGCGGCGATCTTCCCCCACTGGATGGTAGGATCCGGCGCTGACCTACCGTCGACTAGCAGGGTTTTCCCCAACCAGGTATCTCTCACCAGCGGGCATTGCCCCAGCCGGAGTAAGCTGTAAACTCCCGCCGTTCGCCGGCCACATGTGGTAATGTAGTGCATGTAAGTGTGTGTGTATGTAAGAGGTGAGGTTATGACAAGGTATGGGAAGCTAAGCCCATGCGCAGTCTGTACCCCGTTTGTTAAGGTTCTACTTTAGCATCCGCCTAGTATTGATCGGACAAACCACGCAAAACTAGACAGCAGTTGAATTCGATCTAGCTAAGCTCCTAGTGTCGAAAACCCAGCCATAGTCGGTACTCGAACCTAGGGCCTCCCGGTCAGAGGCACTGCAGTGATTTCAGTTGATGCCCTGAGCCACCTCTCCCGGCATTATCCGCGCACCTTATCTTGAGCCCTCGCTTCGCTAGATGCGAGAGGAGTGGGGAGTTTGGTTATTTTGACAGAAGGAATTTTACGTCGAATTTGTAGTTCATTTTTCCATGCAAAATAGTTTTTAATACACGGGAAGGAACATTCCTCGTCAACAGATTTTGTCTACAACTCTCATTGCTATCATTTATTCTTAATGCAACTAATGTCGGGAAAAGAATGGGGGTAGATATTCCGGGCCTCTGTCTTTGTGGGATGTTTCGACTTCTGGGCGGCCTACGCCTTACTTGGCGCTCTTCCGCCGGGGTGTTCTTGTTGTGGTGCTGCTTGAAGGAGAGCCCTGCTCCTCATGCAAGAATGCGGGGCCTTGGAAAAACTCTCAAATTGTTTTATAATTTAATTTTGCGATTTGACTCGCAGCGGTGTGTTCATTCTTTGGTAAAAAGAATGAAGGAAAGAATGAGAATAGTTTTTTTTAGATTTGAGTTGGTGTTTGGTTTGGATAATATACTATGCGGAGATAGTTTGTGGCTAGTGGCTATTGCGCTGGTAGCATGTGCAAGTTTGAATTGAAGTTATTGAGATTAGGGAGGTTGTAGGCAGCGGGCATCTGTGGGAAAGTGTTTGCGCCCAGCTGATGGCAGTTTGTTGTAATATTGAGCAAACTGCTGAAACACGGTCTTTAATTCTGGGTTTGTAAAAATGCTTTCTAATTGCTTTTGAGCTATTTCAACGATGTATGAAGAGATTGGAGAAATTTCAAGGATTTTAAGGTAGCGCGCGTAATGTTGGCCAATTTCTGGGCGACACGAAATGGGGATGAATCGGTTCTCGGCTTTAGAGAGGTGGCGGATGTTGTCTTTTGATGCCGTCGCCCAGGTTGCGCACGCGTATGTGCCCGCGCTTCGAATGAAAGTTTTGTAAAGAAGGGTTTTGGTTTTGTTTGATACTTTTTTTGCTTTTAAAATTGGTGTTAGCCTGGCAATGTATGAGCCTTCCGGGCCTCAAGAAAAGTGCGGATATTATACCTCCCGTGTAGTGGCATCGCTTGGTGCCCTGGGCCACCTAGGGCCGGGGCCCGGGCGCTGCCCCGGGGGCGGTTCCGCGCCCGCGAGCGCGGCCTCCGGGGCGGCGCGTCGGAGCGCGACGCTTTTTCGCCCGCGCGAGGGCCGGCCGCCTGAAAAGCCGCTTGCGCGTCCCCGCCCAAGGCCGCCCCGCGCCCGAGGAAAAGGCGCTGACTGGCGAGAGCGGGCGAGCGGGCGAGCGGGCGCCGCCGCCGCACTTCCACGCCCGAATTCACCCGACGGGCAAAACGCGTCTCTCAGTCGGTGAACGGTGCGGTTGGGAAAGAACAGCGATGACCTTTGCTATTCATGGGACTGGAGACGGATTTTCGTTGGAATGAAAGAGACTTTGGGGGTTACACAAAGCGTTTGCCTGCAAATAAAGAGTAATGGTAAATTAAAATTCTTACCTAACTCAGTGAGCTATATGTCGCTGGATAATCGTGGAGTAGAATTTTAATATCTGTGACTCAATTGATAGGTTTCGCTGCAAGTTCATGTTCTTCTATTCGGCGTAGTTGAAAACTCATTCCAATATGAGGTTTGTGAGTGATTTTAGAGCCTTTAGTAAAATGTAATTTTGTTATCATTATTAAGACAGTTTATTTTATAATCATGAATTTAACACCGCCGGGAAACAGTTTATAATAGGGTGAGACTTATTTGTAGAATTTCTATTAGTTCCAGAACTTAACAAGGGTTAAAAAAACAGCTTTTTTGACTCAAAGAACTACACCAGTAATGTTGCGAACATTCAGATGTTTTATGTAAGGAGCTGAGGAGCTAAAATGACGAATGGTAATTTTATCAAACAACGTCTTTCAGTCAATTTGTAATATGAAATATGTTATCAACCTAACAAAATTAAAGAAGAAAAACTTCAGTAAGCCAGGCGTATACGCCGTTTATGTTAATAAAATAGGGGCAATCGGCGATTTTTGAACAGACAAACTCACATACAAAGAGAGTATCGTCAGACACTAGCAATGAATAGGTGGATAAATATTACAGTCTTCTCCGGTTATATCGGAACTCGAATATAGTGAACTTAAATTACTGGTCTCAATTTACTTACATTACAAATAAGCAAGAAGATTCGGTTATAGTGAACCATGAACTTCGGCTGTAATAAACGTAGAAAATACAACGGCCCGGAAATTAATTCCGTTCCGGGAAAAATATAGCACCCCAATGCCACAAATTGCAACATTTGAGAGCTTGGTAAAAATACCGTCGGCCAAAGGTCATACTCGAAGAAGTTTCCCCTGAAGTGCAGGTAGCGAACCCGGAATGGAGAGCTTATTGATGTCCTTGTGTCACTCAGTTTCACTGCAGAAACAAAGGCCGTGCCCTGCGTGGGCTACAGCTGGCAGAGCCAACGCGCGACTACTTGCTTCATTTTCAAGCTTAATGTTACTTCAGATTCCGTAGAACAAAGCGCGTTGCGTTCTACGTAGGCGACAGGAAGCGCGTGACTGTCTCAGCGACAACCGCCGCGCCGCGTGGAAAAGCGATCAGTTCCATTAGCGGCTTGCGCAATGCGCTACCGAAATGATCTAGGATTTATTATAATTTTATGTTTGTCTGCTCGGCTGTCAATTTGGTGTAGGTATAATTGTTGATTGATTTCTATTGATTTCATGGTGGAACCTGATGAATATATAGCCGTGTCATCTGCAAATTGGGATAGTTATCAACTGTAACGACAAAAGTTCTATTGTCGACGAAATTGGAAATGATTTGTGTAGGATAATGTGGAGTGCCAATTTATTTTTATTTTATTGTTTGTTGCTTGGTGCCATGTTTTATCGAAGGCTTGAGAAATGTCGAGAAAAATTGCTATTGTATGATAGTGTTTTTGGAATGCCGTATGGATGTTTTCAGTGATTCTTAGTACTTGGTGATGTGTGGACACTTTTTCTGTGAATCCTATTTGTTCCATAGGTATGGCCTTTGTGTTGTGGAGCTGTGTTTTGAATCTTTTTAATATTATTTTTTCTAATAATTTAGAAACAGTAAGAAGCAGACTGTTTGGTCAGTAACAGTTGGTTAGGGAAGCATTCTTGTCTGGTTTTTATATTGGAAGAATGTTTGCATGTTTCCATACTTGTGGAAAATAGCCAAGTCTGAGACATGAGTCGAAGATATTGGTCAAATATGCAATGTCTGGTTGGGGAAGGTTTTTCAAAATTAAATTGTTAATTTTATCATGCCCAGGGGCTTTCTTGACATGTAGTGATTTGATGATTTTGTTTATATCTTTAGGTGATTTGTAGTGTATTTTATGATGCGGGCCATAAGTCAGTTCGTTCAGTTTTGTTCATTGGGAGATGACTAGGGTGCAGTTTAGTATTATTCAAAGTGAATGTGGATGCAAAGTAATTAGCTAGCTCTTTGGCTTTCCGAGCAGGTATAAAATTTTTTATATGGTTATTAAGACCGGAATGTGATCCGAATCTCGCTCAAATAATGTAGTAGTTTAATTTTAGCGTTAGTAATTCCGATATCGAGAATATCAGGATTTCTTAAACGATCATGTGGGTAATATGTAAGGCCTGGAGGTGAAATTAATTTGAGAGTAGTGCGATTTAGTATTTGAGCAAATATTTTCCCTTTAGCGTTGGTGTTCTAGCAACTCCAGTTGCTATTTTTGACATTTAGGTCCCTTAGAAGTACGGTATTATTTAGTTGAAATAGTTTACTAATATTATCGAGGTCTAGTTTATGGTTCGAAGAATTGTATGCTGCAATTATAGTTCATATTTCATTTTTCATTGATAGTTTAATGGCAACCGTTTGTTTATTACCAGTACAAGGGAGAATTATTGGGTAATGTTGTATATTTTTATTGATGATTATTATCACTTCTCGTCCTTTGTTTAGGTTTCTGTTGACTCTGTAAATTGAGTAGATGAGAATACAAAATTTACTTTTTTCCTTTAAGTGAGTTTCTGTGAGGTAAATTATATCTACACGGTGTTAATTTAAGTGTATTAGTTCTGTTTTTTATTTGTTGAGCAGTTAGCATTCCAATTGGCGGGAGTAAAACTTTTAAGGTGTCATATTGCTATTATTTCCGTTTATGTAGGCAGAATATGAATTTTGAATTGAGTTGGTTGTGGGGGGTATTAAGGTGTTTATGGCATTGGTTATACAGGCATTATAGTAATTGCATTAATTATTGTAATTATAGCGGGATAATTGTAGTGTGATTCTTGGGGAAGGTTGGTTGAATTTGAACTGTTTGGTAGGATTTGGGCGGGCCTGAGATGTTGTGCTACTAATGTGAGAGAAATTGTTGAAAGTTGGTGTTTGGGGAAGAAGAGGGAAATGGGTGTTAGATTGAAGTGAAGTGTGTTTGTGGGAAGATCTTTAATTTCTATTTTGTAGGTTGTTTTGATTGACATTTCTTGTTGTACTGTATTTTTGTAGGTAAGGGCAGCTGGAGTCTCGATTATTGGCCTCGTGGCTACCATGGCAGTTACGACACTTTGGATCTTTATTGCGATTAGAAAGAGTTATCGAGTAGTAATTATCCAAGCTAATTGAGTGGTTGCAATTATTTTTTTATGGCCATAATCCAGACGCCGCTGGCATTGTATGGGCCCTTAGGCTTTTTTCTTTGCTGCTGTATTTTCTCTATGGTTACAAATTAGCTTAATGATTAGAATATTGTCTATTGAATCTTGTCCTGAAAAAACAGCTGCAATTACTGGGATAGGTCTGTTTTCTTTGTGCAGTCTGAAGATTTTTATCAGTGAAGTAAAGCGTTCTTTTAGGTCTTGATATATTTCTTTGTTAGTGATGGATTGATTGACGATCTTGAACACTACAGATATATTTTTAATTAATTGGTCTTTAAAGTAATGAAAACTTCGATGAATAATTCGGAAGCTTCACGTCATAGATTTCTGATGTACATTTGGTTCACAATGAAACTATGACAATAATAGGATATTTCATGTCCTTGGGAGAACTCAGTGAAAATTTAACGCCAAGCTCGATTTCATAATCTGCTTTCATATTCAATAAACTTTTTCCCTCAACTTACCAGTGACCTTGCAGTGAGAAATCATTTTCTTTTTCTGATACTATTTCTCTTCATAAATCACTGGTATAACTGCTAACGGAAATCTCTAGATGTACACATTAAAGAATCATTTTTGTCAGCTGATCGTAAACCTTGAATGCAACTCTCTTTTCCTACCCTAGATAGCAGTTCTTCAAATAAACTCGATGATATTAACGGTTTGCTGATTTATTTAAATATAAATACTCCACAAATAATATCAAAAGTGATAAAATGTTAATAAATTATCTTTTATAAATAGGTACTTGGTTTAAATAAGTTATATATTGTGATTTGCCACTAAATGCATATTGATAATTTTTTTCCTTTACTCGTAATAGTCGTTTTTAGTGTTTTCTCTATCATACATAGTATAGTGAGAAGAATATTGGATATGTCTAAAAATTCGAGATTGAAATTTCAATGGTAAAATTAAATTAAAGGTCCTACAAGCAAAAAAGTAACGTTTGTGTAATCATTGTAATAATTATACCATTCTAAAAAGTTTCGTTTTTGTAACCATAATTTATACAACATAAAATGTTACATTTCGATCAAATCATAGCAATATACAAATTGTATACACCCCAAGACTTAACCCAATTGTTTTAGTTGCATTGCATTTTCTGTAGTTTTTGTAAACTATATTTAAAAGACACCAATAAACAAGTCTGAATGAGTCCAAAGAGCAATATGCTCACTGTAATTCCGATAACAAAAACATATGAAAACTACTCTCTTGTAAAATTAGTTAAATGTGACTTATCCTTTACCTCCGAGGTACATAATTATTTATTCAACGTCTTCCTGCTGATTCCACCACTAAGGGCTGTATTCATAGTCGACACTTATACGATACGTAAACGCTTAAGTAATAACCATTTACTTAAAATAAGTGAACTCTTATGACAGTTTCGTATTCACTTACTCGTGAGACGGACTCAGGAAAAATTTCTCTACATAATATTTGGCAACATTGCTTTATTGGTTACTAGATATGAATCTAGAAAGTCGTGTCAATCTTGTTTACAATTTTGGCGGCATTTTTAATCGTGTGAATAGCATCTGGTTTCATCAACCGAACATAAATTATAATTTTCGTTTCGTTGATTCGATGCGTTAAGTCCTGAGTACATAAATGCTTTAGGCAGAATTTTTCCGATTTTGCGTGGTTAGTAAGTATAATTATTGGCGTACGTAAGTTTTACAGAAGATGAAGAAAAGTTAATGAACTTTTTAATATTTCTTGATATCGCTTCAGATATTTCTGTAATAATTGTACGAACTGAGCACTGATTTATTCTATAAAGATCTGAACATATAAACTGAAAAAATAATAAAATAAAAACACTTTTTATTTGATGCATTGTGACCATTATTGTAAGATAACCTATAAAACACGGTCCTTGTACGATAACCTACAAAATACGCCCCCGTGGTCTGCAATTGAAATCAATAAATTACGTAACTGAAATGATGATGTTGCATAAAATCTGTGTGCCATTAGCTCTTTTAGGACCGGTGGTAATTGTTATCCTTTATTCCTCATAACCACGTAGTGAGTGAGCAACAGAGGCAGTAATGATTATAACCGCATCCTTGTCAAAACGATATCTCTTCTTAAATTCTTGTTGGCTATGCATTTCCAAAGGATTTTTATGTCTCTTTAATATCGGTTTAGTATTCAATCTTCCATATTGATTTCAATAATTAAAAAAAACTCAGAAACATCTGTTATTATTCGTTAAATAGTAAGGGTACACTAAAGGGTACAGATAAGCTAATTTTATCAGAATAAGTGAATGCTTAAGCAAACACTTAAGTGACGCCTATGAATTGAAAATGCGAATAAGTAAACACATAAATGTTCCTCAAAAATAAATGTCGACTATGAATACGTCCCTAAGTATCCTATGAGTTTTTTGGTATTTTGAACATTGAAGTTTAAATTCAAAAAGCATTTCAAAAAGTGTTCGAAATTCGCGAATGTACTATGTTAGCTTAGCCGAAAAGTCATTCACTAAAACTCATTATTTCCTACGTCAAAATGCTAATTAACAGAATTTTTGTGATACCTTACCTTCAATATCAGCAGTGCAATGCCCGTTTTCATATATTCTCTTCGTCTAGTCAATTTATAAAGCACTAATTTTCATCACACCGGAAGAGTTTTCAAAAATACAATCCCCAAGTTCGAGTTTGCAGCAGTAAAACTTCCATCGAAGATCGGACACTCGCCACCTTTCGCCTGGACGGTCTCACAGCGCTGCGCAACAGCAAAACCATACAGCCTTCGGAATGTCGCAGGGTCGCGAGCCGTCGTAAAGACTTTGCGTGTGGCCGTCTGCGGCTTTATGGAGCCATAGGCGATTTCCACGGTCGAGACATTCGTTGCTATTTTCCCTCCAGGGGCTTTTATCCAGCCGACAGTCAGTTACCCTTTACATCCAGTGGGATGCATATTAGACCATACACTAGACATCAACACACTTGCAAATTCCTCTGATCTGGGGTCAGCCCAACGCGGCAACACAAAGGACATGACACATGGCGGCGACACATGAGGGACAAAGGACAAACAACCATGCTCAAGGTGGGACTCGAACACGCGACCCTTTGAATCGAAGCGCTGCGTCGGGACACCCTCTTAGCCATCCCGGCTATCCAAGTCGGCCATTTCTTCTTATACATCAGCTAATTGCATAATACCCATGATATGTTCCAAAATATCAGGGCGAGTCAGATAAATAATGGGACAAATATTTTTTGTTTATTTATTTATTTATTTATTTATTTATTTATTTATTTATTTATTTATTTATTTATTTATTTATTTATTTATTTATTTATTTATTTATTTATTTATTTATTTATTTATTTATTTATTTATTTATTTATTTATTTATTTATTTATTTATTTATTTATTTATTTATTTATTTATTTATTTATTTATTTATTTATTTATTTATTTATTTATTTATTTATTTATTTATTTATTTATTTATTTATTTATTTATTTATTTATTTCCACAGACCAGCATAACTGCTTTACAGGATTTGTTTTCATATAATAACAACTTAAAATACAGGTATACAAATAAATAAGACGGCAGAATACCTTTCAGTCAACATTTAAACAAGTATCACATTCATAAAAAAATACAATCATTCTTTAGATAAATAGAAATAAGGGCGGCCGCCAGGTTCCTCATTATTGTTTGATGCTTTACAAGTACGTTTGTTGATTATTCTTTGCATTGTTTATTCTAATTCTGAAAGATTTAAGGGGGTCAGCAAATTGTATTAGATATTTATCATATAGAAATCTGTTTTTGATTCGGGATGTTGTTGCTGATGAACCAAGGTTGTAGTGGTCAGTTGTTGGTATATTATGCAAAGATGTGAAAAAGGAATGTGCGCGTTTGAGCAGTATATGATGTATAGTTTCTGTTTTTAATTCTGAGTGTAGTTGATTGTTTCTAATGAACCAAGGGGCATTTACAGCTATACTTAGGATCTTATTTTGAAATGTTTGTATTTTCTTGATATTAGTCGCCGATGTGTTGTACCATATTGGGCATGCATACATTATAATGGGGAGAATTATTGCTCTGTACAGGACTAGTGTACATTCTGTTTTGAGAACGGTTTTTCTATTAATTAATGGGTACAATTTATGAAGTCTTCTATTTGCTTGAGTGATTTTGTCATTTATATGGTTTGTCCATGTTAGTCTGGTGTCCATTAATATTCCCAGATATTTAATAGGTTTCCTTTTTGGTAACCAATCCAGTGTTTCGTTAAGTAGTTTTAGGGGTTTAAGAGTAGTGTTTATTGGGCATAGTGTGAATATTTTTGCTAGACATTTGTTCTGGTTTAGTTTTATTTTCCATTTGTCTGCCCATTGTGTTACTTTGTTCAGTTCATCTTTGAGTAGATTTTTTGTGGCTGTTTTTAGACACTTGTTAGAAGTTAGTATTGCACTGTCATCAGCAAATAATGCTATTGTTGTGTTGTGAGTAGTTGGGAAATCTGCTGTGAATATATTGAACAAAGTTGTAGATAATGGGCTGCCTTGTGGTACTCCAGCTGTGATTTCTTTTTGTATAGAGTAGGTTGAATTTATTTTTACTGAAAAAACTCTTTCTTTTAGGAAGTTTTTTAATATTTTTACCAAGTAAAGGGGTAATCCGGATTCTTGTAATTTAAATATTAAACCCTCGTGCCAAACTCTGTCAAATGCTTGGGTTACATCTAAAAATACTGCCAGTGTATGCTTTTTTTGTCGAAGTTTTTATATATTAATTCTGTAATTCTTAAAAGTTGATGTGTTGTCGAGTGCTTTTCTTTGAATCCAAATAGGAAAGGTGGTATGTATTGTATTCCATTAATATATTTCAGAAGTCTGTTTAAAATTAGTTTTTCCATTACTTTGGCTACAATAGGGATTAGGCTTATAGGTCTATTGTTTCCTGTAGTTGCTGGGTTTTTGCTTGGTTTTGGAATTGGTATTACTATAGAGTGTTTCCATTTTTTGGGGTAGTACCCTGTTCTTAACATTGAATTGAATATTGCAGTTAGGTAGCTAATTGCTTTCTTATTTAGTTTTTGTAAAAGTATGGTTGGTATTTGGTCAATTCCAGCTGATTTTTTCTTAGGTAGTTGTTTGATCGTTTGATATGTTTCATTTGGTGATATATATTTTACTGGGTGTGGAACTGTTGTTACTTCACAGTTATTGAAATGGTTTAAATTGTTATTGTTTGTGATTGTATTTAGAGTAATTGTTTCTTGGAAATGTTCTGCTAGTATTTCACATTTTTCCTTTGTTGTTGTAGCTGTTTTATCTAATTTCTTTAGTTCTGGTATGATTGTTGGTTCTTTCAATATTTGTTTTGTAACCCGCCATAAATTGCTGTCTTTAGGATTTATTTTTTTAATGTAATTTTTATATTGTTGGATTCTGTGCTCGTCTAAAACTAGTTTTACTTGGTGTGTTAGTTTATTTAGTATTATTTTAAATTCTGGGCTTCTGTATTGCTGTCATTGCCTGCGTATTTTGTGTTTCTTTTGAATTAATTTTTCAATGCCGATAGGTATTGTATGTTGTGTATATTTTGGTTTATAATTTGGGTTAGTATTTGCTTCTTTTGCTGCTTTTTGTATGATTTTAGTGAAGGTATCTATGGCAATATAAATTTCTTCTTTGTTTTTCATGAATCGGTTTGTGGAAAGAGAATTATCAACGTTTGTTTGAAATTTTACCCAATCTATGTTTTTTGTGTCTAATCCAAATGGCAACTCAGTTTTAATATAGTTCATTTCAGAGGTGAGAATAACAGGAAAGTGGTCAAAGTCTAATTCAGGTAACACATGAGCATAGAGGGAGGGTGTGTTTTAGACTTTTAGAAATGGTAATGTCAAGGATATCTGGTTCAGCATTACGGTTTTGGGGGTAATGAGTAGGGTTTGTTGGGGCTATGATTTGAAAGTTTAATGTTGATGATGCTTTTAGCAACTTTCTCCCATTAGGTGTATTTACTTTACAACCCCAATTGATATGTTTGCTGTTTAGATCTCCCATTAAGATTGTAGGTTCTGTAATATGTAATATTAGCTGTAGTTCATTTATATTGATTTGTTTTTATGTGGTTTATATGCTGTTATGATATTTAAATATTCATTTTTTAAAGTTATTTTTACTGCTATCAGCTCTAGGTTGTTCGATTTTGGAATAGAAATTAATGAGTGGTCTAATTTCTTTTTAATTAGTATTGCTACTCCCCCTGCTGCATGTTGACATATTCTGTCTTCTCTGTAACAGTTATATCCAGTGATTTTGAAAGATTGTCCTGGTGCAAGGTGTGCTTCTGTTATGCATGCAATTGTTATTGAGTGTTTTTTCAGGAATTGAACAAGTGTATTTTTTATTTGGTAAGCCATTTGCATTCCAGTTAAGAAGTGTTATTGATTTTAAGTTGGGCTGTTTATCCATTTCTTATTATATTTGAGACTTGATTTGATACAATGTTTTATATTTGTGGAATTAATGTAGCTGTTATTTGGTTAACTATTGTTGGTAACATCTGCATTATGATTTGTGTGATATTTGTCTGTATGGTATTTTGTCTACCAGTTTGTGCATATGTGGGTGAAGGTGTATTTTGACTGTTATTAAGAGCCAATTGTGGATGTAGTGGATTTTAATTTATGTTTGTTTGTTGTGGGAATGTTTGTGAGTGAGTTTTGTTTTCATATTTTTGATGTGATTGTAGAGGTGGGAATTGGGTATTGAATTGGTTTGATTGTTGGATTCTCTTTCTTTTTGGAAAGTACTTAGATTAGAGCTAGCCATATGATTTTCTTTACATAGAGTACAAATTGGGGGTGGTGGGTTTGTGGATTGTATTAATTTGCAGTCTTTTGTCCAATGATGTTCTGCACAGTAGCCACAATTTGGGGGCATTGTGCAATAATTTTTTGTGTGTCCATAAGTAAAGTATTTTTTACATTGAGGGGGCCTTGTGGTTTCCTTCTTATTTCTACTTTTACAATGCAGTGAAGTAATTTGTCCAGCTTAAATATTTCCTTTCCTTCAGTGGAGTTTGATAGTTCCAAGGCAACTACTTTGAATGGTAATTGTACTCTGTTAGTTAATCTGGTTACTTTTTTTGGATAGTTTAGACTTTCTAATTCGTTGTAAATTTCTTCTTCAGTGAATATTAGGGGTACATTTTTTATTACTACTGATAAATTTTTTCAGTTTGCACACAGTATGTATAGTAGGGAACACTTTTTCTTCACAATATTTTCTGACTTTTCGGTATTCTGTAACGTTTTTCATTAATATTTTTACTGAATTCCCTGTGGTTTTGAGTGTAAAGCCGTTTCCTATTAGTTCTTTTAGGTCTTTTGATAGAAGAGTTATATTTCCTGCGTTTCTGATGAAATTTGGGGGAATTTTTACATTTTCTAATTGTGGTTCATTGTTATTTACATTTTCCTCTGATTCGTCTACTGATTCTAATATTGAATATCTATTTATTGAGGTAATGTCTTTACTTGCACGATTGATTAGCATTCTACGCTTGGCGTCACTATAGTTACTTACTTTTGTGAGTCCTCTTTTTTTGGTGGGTTAAAGTTGTGCACTTGTTGGCTGGTGAGATTCACTGTTGATTTCTGTAGGCCTAGCTTCTGCAGATTGGAGGTTCCCAGTTGATTGTGCGCGTTCCATGTGTATTTGAGGAATATTTGCCGTTGTTTCTGCGCTGTTTGTTGAATCGGTCCGTGAATGATGAAGCTGTTGTTGTAGAATTTGGTTTTGGTGTTCTAATTTGTTAAGATGTTCTTGGAGAATATGATTTTGATGTAGGAGATGTTGATACTGTTGTTGAAGATCTGCTATTTGGTTTTCTTGTGAGAATTGTGAATTAGTTTGTCTTGTGTATAATTCACAGTTTCCATCATTATTTAATAGTTCGATGGACCTGCTGATGTGTTCTCCTAGTGAATCTTCTTCTGTTAACATTTTGAGCACTTTATCGTATTATTTTGTAGCACTTTTTACTGTGGTATTAACAATTTTTAGTTCTGTTATGACACACACTATAAGCACACTTGATGATTTTGTCTTTGTGACGGTGCACTATTATTAGTCTAATTGTTTGTATTGTAGTTTTGCCGCAACGCGGCACAACGATCGTTGACTACGCCTATTCAAAAGGCGTTATCGATCGCACTAGTTCTGATAAGACTTTTTTTTTTTTTAAATTTATTTCTACCTGCTCGGCATTTCTGCCTTTCAGGGGTGTTCATTATACAATATTCTACACAGTAACATTTAGGGATGGACATCCGCATGCGTTACCTCCTCTCTCAGGGGTCTGATGAAGCGTTGTACTTTGAGAAGAAACTGTGGATAACAGTTTTTGAAGTTATATGTGATAATTTTGAGGAGAGGGTGTAAGTGGGTGGAATTTTTTGGAAAGTGGAAGATGGGTAGGTGATTTAAGGTGGACGAAGGGAGTCTTTAGGGAATCGTGATCTTATTCTTTTTGATGAACCATACGTTTTACCTAGCTTGAATATTGTTGTACTGCGCGATTGGGGAAGGGATGAGAAGAATTTATGAGTCATAAGATTTATATATTCGTTAATGGATGATATATTTAGTTCATTTTGGATTTGTATGTTGCTTATGAACCAAGGAGCTTTAATAATCTTTCTGAGAAATTTATTTTGTACTATTTCTATTTTATTTAGGTTTGTTTTTGCGGCGTTATTCCAGATCGGGCAGGCATATGTGAGGGTTGGTCTTATTATTGTTTTATAGATGATTAAGCCGCAGTCAGTGCTAAGTCCGGAATTTATATTTATTATTGGATATAGTTTGGATATTTTTGCATAAGTTTTATCTGCTATAGATTTGATATGTTGTTTCCAGTTTAGTTTGGTGTCAAGTAGTACTCCTAAGTATTTTGCTGGTGTATATCCACTCATCCATTCTATATTTGTGTTTTGGAAGCTGAGGAGGGGTGGTTGAGGAAGTTTGCGGAGTGTGAATATTTTTGCTTGAGTTTTAGATGCGTTAATCTTTATTTTCCAGTTTGAAGCCCATTTAATGTAGTTGTTTAGGTCAATCAGTATGTTGTCGAAGGCGCAGCTAATGTCTGAATGAGAGGTAAAAAGTGCTGTGTCATCTGCGTAAAGGGCAATTTCTGTATAGTTTGACTGTGGTAAATCCGACATGTAAACAGAAAAGAGAAGTGGAGAGAGGCAAGAACCTTGAGGGACTCCTGCATTGATTTCAAATCTGTTTGAGAGACTTGAGTTAATACGGACGGAAAAATATCTATCTTTTAGAAAACTTCTGATTAGATGGAGTAGATACTTGGGAGTTCCTAGTTGGCGCAGTTTGTATAAAAGACCTTCATGCCAGAGTTTATCAAAGGCTTTCTCAATGTCTAGGAAAACTGCAATTGTGTATTTTTTGCTGTGAAATGAATTTGCAATATATTCAGTTAAACGGAGCAATTGGTGGGTGGTGCTATGTTGAGATCTGAATCCGAACTGAAAGTCTGGGATAGCGCTAATCTTTGTTAGGTAAGTAGATAATCTGCTGTGAATTAACTTTTCAAATATCTTTGCGATTGAGGGTAGGAGGCTTATTGGTCTGTAGCTTGCAGGAAGGCGAGGATCTTTGCCTGGTTTACAGAAGGGTAAGATTATAGATAATTTCCAATCTTTTGGAAAGTGGCCCAGTCTTAGACAGGAATTAAATAAGGCGGTTAAAATAGTTATAGCTCTTTTGGGTAATTCTTTAAGAGCTCTGTTGCTAATATGGTCGTGACCTGCTGATTTTCGGGTTTTCAATTGCTTAATAATTTTGGATGTTTCGGATGGGGATATAAATTTTATTTTATCTGGGACATTATAGTCTGGTAACAGGACGTTTTTTGTGATATAATTAGTAAAGGAAGAATTTGTATTTGGGTTTGGAGTAAAACTATTTTGCAGATATTTACCTAACATATTGGCTTTCATATGATCCGTATAAGCTACATTTGAGTTGTGTTTCAGGATAGGAATGTCAGTAGTTTCTTTACATAGTCTTTTTATGGTTGACCAGAGTGGTCTACTATTAGGGTGTATTTGAGCTATGGATCTTTGAAAATTGTTTATTCGAATTTGATTTAATTTGTTTTTGATTGTTCTCCCTAATTTGTTGATTTTTGCTTTAAGGTCATGTCTGCGGTTGATTTGCCAGAGCCGTCGAAGGTTACGTTTACTTTTGATTAGGTTTAGAATATTCCTTGGGATCGGATTTCTATTATTAGTGAAAGGTCTTGCGAAAGGAGTTGTTGATTGTTGTAATGCAACGTAGATTTTCTGTGTGATATTAGTTACCTGGTTGTCTATTTCATTTGTTGTTTGTATCTGTTCCGGGTAGTGAAGGTTTACTTCTAATAGGTCTCTAAATTTATTCCAGTTGACGTGCCCTTTCGTGCCCAAAACTGTGAAGGGATTATTAGACTGCAAGAGGTTTGAAGATTTTAGTTCAATGATGACTGGGCAATGATCTGAATCTAATTCAGGAAGTACGGTTTGAGATGTAGGTAAGTGGAAGTTTTTAGACACCATTATGTCTAAAATATCTGGGATAATATTACTATTGTACGGGTAGTGTGTTGGCTGCCAAGGTGCTATTACATCTAAGTTATTGTTTACTGCAAAAGATTGCAATTTAGTGCCTTGCTGGGTTGTGCAATTGCATCCCCAGGCTTGGTTTTTACTGTTTAGGTCTCCTAGTAGAATAACGTTGGCGTTGTTATTAAATATTTCCTTGTATTCTTTTACTGGAAATTGTTTATTCGGAGGTTTATATGCTGTTATTATTGTGTAATCTTTATTATCTATGGTTACGGTGACTGACACAGTTTCCAGGTTAGAAGTGTTGGGGCTAAGTGACCGTTGATGTTTGACTCGGGTTGAAAGAGCAATCAAAACACCCCCTGCTGCAACATTTGAAATTCTGTCACTTCTATATATTTTATAACCGGAAATTTTGAATTTTTCATTTAGAACCAAGTGGGTTTCGGTTATGCATGCAATATCGATTTTGTGTTCGTGAAGAAAAATTTCTATTTCTGATTGTTGTCTTTTAATTCCGTTTGCATTCCAATTCAATAAAGTGATTTTATTTGCCATTATGGAAATTTATTAGCACTGACTGTACAATATTTTGAATTTGTGGGATTATGGCTGAGATTACTTGTGATACTATTGTGGTTATTAGTTGGGATACATCAGTTGGCATTTGGGTTTGCAAAGATTGAGCCGGTGACCACGGGGTATTGGTTTTGGGAAGGGGAGGAAATTCGCGAGGGCTAAATGTTGGAGGGCTACGAGACGGATTGCTGCGCGGCGGCGGTTGTTGCTCTGACCCTGACCTGCGTTCATTTAGGTTTGTACGTGCTTGCTGAGTTTCTTTGAAAATGCGACAGCCTTTGTAATTGGCCGTGTGCTCCAAGCCACAGTTAACGCAATTCGGTTTGTCACTTTTTGGTTTTGTGCATTGAGAATAGTGGTGTGACTCTTTACATCTAACGCACCTCGGAGTGAGTCGGCAGTTTGCTTGCGAGTGTCCATACCTTTGACAACGTTTACATTGTATTGGGTAGTTTCGATTTATTCTAGGTTGAACTTGTATGACGCAATGCATCATGCGATTTAAAGTTAATATTGACTTCCCGTCTCTATTGTCTTTTATTTCTAGAGCACAAATTTCAATTGGATTTTTCTTTTTGTCATATAATCTAGTCACTTTGGTAACAGGGTATTTGAGTTCAAGTTCTTTTAAAATGTCAGCTTCCGAGTAACATGTGGGGATGCCCTTCATCACAGCATTAAAGATTTTAATAGAAGGGTCGCGGAAAGAATAGAATTGTCTGTTCTTCTCAACACAGTGATGTCTAAAATTACGGTAATCTTCTATTGTAGTGAGCATGATTTTTAGTTGATCACCGGCTGTCTTGGTTGTGAAATCACATTTGACGACTGATTTAATGTCGGAAATCATTTGGTTGTAGTCAAGTACGTTGTGCATAATTATGGGCGGAATTTTTAATGTTTGTTCTGGAGTACTTAGATCACTGTCTTTAAGATTTTGAAGCACTTCGAAACGCGATGAAGTTTGAACATTGTATAATGGCATAGAGTTTTCATCATCATTTCTCTTTCGTTTACTTACGTTTGAAAGCGTTTCGTTGGAAGTTGTTGCGTGCATCTCCTCGCTTTGGTGTTCTTGGGGCGGGGTCGTTTGGGGCGGTTGCTGCTGCATTAACGGTTGCCCTTGCTGCGCTGTGGGTTGATTCTGTTGAAGTAGCAGTAGTTGCTGCTGTTGTTGCTGATGAAGGAGTTGCAGATGTTGCTGCTGCTGTTGTTGTAAAAGTTGAAATTGTGCTGTTGGGAGAATGCACTGATCGCTGTTGCTTGCATATAGGGTATCCATAGCGTTCACTAACACTTGTGATGTGCTGTGTAGCCCCGACTCGGGGCTACCTTGGACGTTCATTTCGCCACTCGCGGTCACGGGTTGGTTTTCACTCACTTGTGGTAATTATTTATAATACTGTTTGCAGAATTAAACTGTTTTTGATGAAACAGTGTATAATATTTAAACTATACACGTAGATTGCTGTGCAAGCGAAACTAGTTTGACACTCAATCTAAACACACTACGCAGTGAGAGAGCTGTGGCGCTCGATGTTCACGGCACGGCTGCTCGGTGCGAACTGCTGATAAGACTTGACTCAGTCACTGATAACTGCACGAGCCACTCGGGGCTAGGTCACATCCGTTCTATTGGGACAAATATGAACTTCTATCCAACAGCTGGCGCCTAGGCGTTTAATCACTGGAAGCAAGCCAGCCAATGAGCAATTTGTAATGGATAAAGCGAGCTCTCAGAAATTCATCTGTTTCTCTTGACACTTACTCTACAATTTTTTGACTCTACCATCATTACCGATGTCATCTCATAACATCATCACGTGATTATCTTAACAATTAAATCTGTACCACAATAAGTTAATATTGTGAGTAAAATACTTTTGAGAATTACAATTTGAACTTTTTTCTTTCCAAAACACTCGGTTATACATACACAAAATGACCAATTTTTGGGAGAAAAAAAATCTTATGGCCGGATCCTGTTAACGAAAAAGTGGATACATTCTGTTGCTGTAAATAGTAAATTACTTCCCCTAACATGTGGTGAAGCCAGAACCTATGTTTTGTTGTTGCTTGATACCGAAAAAACGATTGACGGCATAACGTCTGTCCCCCCGTCTGCCTGTCCATCTGTGGTCAATGCTTCAGCACCTAAACCGTTCAGCCGATTTTCTGCAAAATTGATATTCCCTGACCGACCTGGACGAACTCGAGGATTTGGCAGTTTTAAACGAATATTGTGATTTATGAGGGCACATAAAGTCTCCAGAAGCTTTGAAAAATTCGTAAAAATTGGCACAACATTTTGTGACAAACGTTTGTTCTCAGATAGCGTAAGTGACGCTTAAGAGAGTGGTGCAGGTCTCGTGTTCGCTGAAATCCCCGATTTTGCGAAAATGGAAAGAGTGCATTATTTTTGGTGCTGTCTTCCTAGATATTGAGGATGGATATTTTATTCTTAATGAAATCTGTTCCTTAAACACAAATATTCAAATAAGCTCAGGTTCATTTTTTCGGAAGATGAGAAGATTTAATGTAATTTTGGGCGAAACATAAGCATATTAATCATTTTAAAACATTTTTTCTCAAAAATCACTTCAATTTTTTCTTTCAATTATCTTCTCATAAGTAATAAGAGATAGTCAAAAATATGGTGCAATTCTCATTTTCACAAAGTCTCCATTTTTTCGAATATGGCAAACTGTTAACATTTTAAAACTACAAAATTGAAGAAAGAAATATTTGCGTCAGTAAAAGTCTGTTTAAAAAATCAGCCCCTTAAAAAAGTCATGTACAATTTTCTGAGAAAACGATTTTTTGCGTAAAATTTTTCAATAAAAATGCTTAAAACCACTCCAAATATTTTTCCATGGATAGGTGAAAGGTCGTTTAAAAGAATCGGGTATCATTTTTGTTGAGCTCTCTGAATGTTCAAAATTTAGAAATTTAGAGCTCTCTGAATGTGAGAACTTTTGTGCTTCTGTAGCACCATTAGTTCTTTCTGACGCCTTGAATGAAGGTTTTTCTTATATAACAGTAATTGGGAGGAGGGCTCAATTTTAAATTTAAAAATTCCGGAGAACGTAAGATAGGAATCTCAGAGAATTTCCTAAAGCTTTTAGCACAATTTGTTTTGTTTACTTGCCTAACGTAAAATACGAATGTAATAATTGATATTTTCACGCAAAACATTTTTTAATGAAAACATTATATTTTCTGCTTGATGCTTAGACTGAGCTACCTCTGTAATTTTTGATCATTCAAATCTTTTCTACAATTTTTCTTGCATAATTGTATAGTTATTGTGAAGAAAATAAGGCTTAAATGTAGTATTTATACATCAATGCAGTGAAATTTCAGTGATCCATCATGTATTTTCAGTAATTCAACTGATAATCTTCCATGGTGTTCAACTACGGAACATATTTGGCGATTACCATTTCACATTATTCCAACCTTTGATGGTACTGACTACCAATTTGATTTAGCCATCTTGCTCCCATGAATGTAGTACATACTGGTATGTCGTACTAGTGGTCATTGAAGTCACCATTATATCAGCGTCTCGACTCGCGCCGGATCGGGCACCTGCCTGCTTTGCAATCAGTGACGCACTCGCCGATGTAACAGGCGGCGCCCCGGCGGCCGTCGCTCGGCCGCTGACTTCACTTCCACTTCCTAGCGCAGAAGTAGGAAGCGGGCGCGCACGCGCGTAACACTTTTGCACGGACGGCGCATCCAAGAGCGAAGTTACACAACGCGGCCACTAATGCGGTGAGTTGACACGGTTATTCTTGATTTGTGCATGCATGGCACGGATCTGTTATGTATAAATTCTATATTCAGTAATCGGTCTCCTCATGACCTACATGGTGTGGGATGCGATAAGATGTTTGGCTGTCAAGTCGAAATAAAATTTTGTATGAAATCTGGGAGGTCCATTGCATGTAGGTTACAAAACGTTACAAAGAAATCGCGAAAGGTAGAAACAATTTAAAGCGGGGACAGAGTACCGAAATTATAGCGGAAAAGGTATTTGTACCGATATAGAAATACCTTTAGTTCCATTATACCTTTATTCAAAATACCTTTAATATACCGGTGTACGACTTGAAATGCCTATATTTTAGAGATATTTTCCCTTGTACGCCATCTATTCCGGTAAAGTACCTCTATTTAAAGGCATTATACCGGTATTTTCTCATGAAAATACCGGTATTTCAGTAAAATCGTACCGGTATTTTGGGGGAAATCATTGTGATCTTACTACTGAGATGGCTCAGAGAAACAGCTATTGACCGGGAGGTCCTAAGTTTATAGTCTGGGCGGTGGTGGATTTTAACCATACAATTCTAGCTAAGTCGACTTCTGCCATTGGCTGAAGAAGAATTCTAGTGGTCGGTTTTTCTGGACGGTAGATTTCCATGGTTTCTCCGATCAGTACCAGGCGAATGACGGAGATGTTCTTTAACAAAGTGACCACAGATCGCACGTTGTCTTTTCTTCCTCATCCCTTCGCCTTCTACTAAGAGCAAAAGAAAACGAAAATGAAATTAGGTACTCCAGGAGACTCTGAGAAATACCAGTCTTGAATTATGAAATTAATTATAATTAATTATTAATTCCACGTTATTTATCCATACAAGATGTCCAAAATGAATTATTTAAGAAAAGTAAAAGAATGGAAAGTTGAAATCAGATGCCAATGTGATTACCTCAGCCAAAAACGATCTTATTTAACGTTCTCTGAATAGTTGAAAAAATTGGACAATGAAACAATTGCAATATGAATTTCATGATTTTGGAACACTTATCACTAGCGATCGTATTTCTTGTAACTTCATATTTTTATTGGTAGAAGATACTTGCATTCAATTTTCTAGAGTTTGCAATACATTCTAAATGAAATAAAACATTTTTATTCAACATATGTATACATATTTTACCTCTTACTACAATCTTCTCTAGCGAAGGGCTGCCTCAGCCTAGACAAGTTCAATCTCCAACTGATCTTCCAACCTCCTACCTAGCTAATGACGAAAATTCGCCATAGCCAAGATTCGAACCCTAGGACTCCTCCATCGACGATACTACAGAAGCAACGTTAACAGTGCTGGATTTAGGGATGAGCATGTCCCCCCTTGTCTGCGACTGGCTATGCAATAACACTATTTACGTATTTCTCGTAAACAACGTTTTTTAAACTTATTTTCAACTACTAAGGTCATACAACGACCATTGTAAGTAACATTGGTTTTGTAACTTTGGGGGTAACGGTAACGGTAGCAAATCTCGCATACTCGTGTACAGACACGCATTCATCCATGCTTCGGGCGGAAGTCGAACACCCGACCTTTCAGGCACGAGGCGGCTAAGACCTTCAGTCTTAGCGACTTCGGCCATCCAGGCAGGGCTCGTAAACAACATTGTATTTTATTTAAACACGTTTTATATTGATTTAGAGGTAGAATCTTCGTTCAGACACTCTGAACGCATTTTAATTTCTAACTCGAGCGACATTGTGTGTTCGAAAATTTGAAAATGCTCGTATGGGAAGTCATGAACTATAATTTTTTTGTTTAGTGAATCGGCCATCATGATACGTTTATTCCACCGGAGCTCAGACTTGATAACCGGGGTAGGTGCACGTTCCTTTTCTATAGGGAGGAATCAGCACTTCCATGCTGATTTCACTTTTATCCCCCTGAGTTGTTAGCCCTGGAGAGGGATGAAATTCTGATGATGATGATAATGATGAAACAGAATCACACAAACATACTGAGACACACAACCATGACAGAGGCGGGACTCAAATCCGCGATCTTCTGCTCCGAGACCGCTATGACACTACCGCCTCAGCGATCTCGCCCTTCGGATCGGCAACTTTCATTTTATATATTTTCTACTTTTGTTATATATTTTGAAAAATGTAAGCATGTATGTGTACATATTTTTCTGTTGTACCCTGGTTATCACGTATAGATTTCTTGGACGTGGTGATGTTGGAAGGCCAAAAAGGAGTCAAATAGGATTTTTGGCGTCTGAAACCGGCGAATTACGTAATCTCTTCGAGGTAGCAGAATTCTACTCGCCGATTATTTCATTTCTCCGAATTACATCGCTTTTACCCCAAATCGCGCGCTGTTAGATACGTTTGAGAACAACCACATTTTTCTCGGAAGGCCACGTGCCTCGTTAAAGTATAGCAAGTGTTTCGCGAATGTAACGCAGGAGCCTGGTACCAGGGGCCAAGGGGCTGGGGAACCAGGAACTAAAGAGTCGACGGGTCGAAGTTTCGAGGAATGAGACAATGCCCGGGGGCCAAGGCGACGTGAGACCAGAGGGTGCGTTGGGGCAGAGGGACATAATAGTTTGAGGACTACGACCAGAGAGACCTGGTACCAAAAGGGACGTGGTGTGAACTAGCGGGACATGGTACCAGTGTACAGGGGACCAGAGGTTTGTTGGAGCAAGGAGATGTTGAGGTTGGGACGAGAAGGGCATGGGAGCTTGGGGATGTAGGAAGTAGGGTCATAGGATCTGGGATGCTCAGAAGCTAGGGGACGTACGAGACTTGGATCTCATTTTTCAATCCAGAAACAAAGCGCCAGTCAGCTCAATGGAAGCACACAGATATACCGCCACCAAAAAACTTTCGGGTAACCGCCAGCGCTGAAAAAATTATGATGGCCATGTTTTGGGATAGCGAGGGCGTAATCCTTACCAATTGCGTTTTAAAGGGCACTACGGTAACAGGTACATCCTACGAAAATTTTTTGAAGAACCTTTCTGCACTGCAACAAAACCGTCCGTGAAGGGCTGCGCGTGTGCTGTTTCATCAAAACAACGCACTCGCACATCGAGCTAACGTTACGCAACAGTTTCTTCGTCAAAACGACTTTGAAGTGATTCCTCATACTCCCTACTCACCTGACCTGGCTCCAAGTGACTTTTGGCTTTTTTCAACAATGAAAGTCACTCTCCGTGGCCGCACATTCACCAGACGTGCTACTATTGCTTCAGCGATTTTCCAGTGGTCAAAACAGACTCCTAAAGAAGCCTTTGCCGCTGCCATGGGCTCATGGTGTCGACGTTGTGAAAAACGTGCAGGGCGATTACGTCGAGGAGTAACGCCAGTTTCATAGTTCTCAGGTGATTAGTTAGAAAAAAAATCGGAGGCCTTAGAACTTGAATGCACTAGTAGATCTGGGAGACGTGGGTGCTACGGAACGTAGGACCTGGGATTGTAGGAGGTAGAGGACGGAGGACCTGGAGGATAGAGGAGCTGGGGGTATAGTTGCGTAGAGCTTCGGGACTAGGTAGCACGAGGGCATGACCGGAGGGGCCGACGGGGCAGGGCGGCGTGGGAGCAGAGCGCCAGGGGCTGGGGCACCGGAAGCGCGGCGGACACGTCGCGGGCCGGGGGCCGCGAACGACCTTGCGCAAACGCGCTGCGGGACGAGCGGCACTGCGCAAGGCCGGGCGCGGGCCCGCGTGCCGCCCGCGCGTTTATTAGAAAGCGGCTGCGCCGCCTGGATCCGATCCGAGGCTCGGGCACGGGGCACGGGGCACGGGGCACGGAGCACGGGGCACGGAGCACGGGGCACGGAGCACGGGGCACGGGGCACGGGGAAGGTGGCACGGGGCACGGGGAAGGGGGCACGGGGCATGGGGCACGGGGAAGGGGGCACAGGGCATGGGGCACGGGGCACGGGGCACGGGGCACGGGGCCATCGGCTGAGCCGGAGCGTGGGACCTCGGTGGCTCTCTGCAACGCCGCTCTTGGGCGGCGCAGAATGCCCCTGCCCAGAAGCGGATTAATAAATTGGTCGCTTGTCGCAAAAATTGCCGCTTATTTTTTCGACAACCCAGAAAAATCGTTAGTACAATGACAAGAGTAATTTATGGCAAAAACTTGGTCTCCCTTATTTATGACTGAAACTAAATATAATTTAATCAATAATTTGTTCGTGTTCATTTTTTTTTACGAAAAGTCAATTAATTTTTAAATAATATATTTTGATATACATAAATAACAAATTTATTATTTTTTTGTAGTTATGCACATTATTCTACCGTTGTACTACCTTAATTCTTTAAAATACCTAGATGATTGCATTTAACAGTAGAAAAAATGAACGAAACAAGACATCTTCAAACAGATTATCAAAATTACATTAATTTATATTCTAAAATTTATAATTTGAATAATTTATGTCAATGTAACATGAAGACTCCGTCTCGGTAATTGTAACTAAATGTTAATTGTATGGCTTCTGAAAATTTTAAATTCACTTTAACTTATCAACAATCATATAGCAGAAGATATTATCAGCCTGTTAATTATTTAATTTTGGAGTATTTAATTATTTTGTTAAAAAAACACTCAAAGGTTACAAATACAAAAAGAAAAAAAGAACCAAACGCAACGAACAAAAGGCTTCTTAGACACAATTTTGGTCTCCAATTTTTGCCGCCTCTAAAGGTTTGGCGCCGTGGGAACGTGCCTCATGTGCCTATGCGTTAATCCGCCCTGCCCCTGCTTGTGGCGGCACTATATATCTCATGGGTAGAGGAGGTAGATTTCACCAATTGATAAAAATGTGAAATGTTACCAAACGCTGAAAAAATAGTAATTGTATGATTGACGGCCGGTGCAGTATATTTCTGAAGGTTTTCAATTTGCGATAAAATGCGAAATTGCATACAAAGTGCGAAATCACGTACAAAAGTGAGAAATGGTCGTGAGTTTGTGAAACAAATGCTAAATTGCATTGTATGGTTTCCTTCGTGTTCAATCACTACCCAGGTATGCAACATTGACATGCGACAACACTTTAGATATTTGAAAACATTTCATTCGACTGTGTCCGTGTTTATGAATTTATACTTACAATTTAACGGACAAAACAAAACAAAAATATCAAAAGAACAATATAAACTACTGATTCCCAAAGCCTTAGCTCTCAGGGTCGTCTCAAGAGGCCTCAGCTTCTTCAGTTTGCAGTAAAGAAGTTATGGAAAGAACAGGAATGCCCTTTGCCCATGGCGCATGCACTAATTTTTGCACTTTTCTATTTGTTAAAGTTCACATATTGCGAAATATTAAATTACTTTCCCTTATTTCCTGATTTTTGATGGAAACACAAAAAGCATCGAAAAATTCTTTCCCCAAAGCGTCCTTTCTTAATAATAATGTTCTCAATAAATACTACAAAATGCTAAATATTAATTTTTATAATGGTATAATATTGTCTTGTTTGCAAAAATGCAATTTAAAAAAATCGAATGTGTTAAATTCTACCATCACTAATTGCTGGGCTCGAGCACTGCAACATCTCGAAGAATACCAATTTTTACTTGTCCTTTTATTCCCTTCAGACCCACATATTTGAATTTTTTTAAATGTCATATAGTCCTGAGAAATTTAACGGATATTCTTCCTCTCTCGACATTAAAATCGTATTGTCAGTAATGGGATAGGAAAGAACATACCGTGGATTTTCAATGATCAACACAATGGTAATAATAATAATAATAATAATAATAATAATAATAATAATAATAATAATAATAATAACGCCACTACATAAATGGGTGGCTTGGTTTATCGGTAAATGTATTGTATGTAAATATACAGTGGTCGATGAATATCACATTTTTAACAATTCGAGACATTTAGATTTTAAAATTTGAAATATTCTAGAATATTTACACGAAGACATATACCATTGTTCCCAGCATACTTTTTTCTGATTCTAATTAAAATTAATAAGCAGCTCATTCAACTTGGCAAAACCGAACAAAAACAAGACTAAGCGGGTTCGGCACGCTTGCGTCTCCTCCATATCCTTCATGGGATGCAATACAGGCACAACTCGAAAAGTGGAGTTTGAGACGTAGATATCACACGCTTAATAATTGAAGGATCATGGAGTAAGCATTACTTATAATCATACAATACATTTACCGATAAACCAAGCCACTCATTTATGTAATAATAATAATAATAATAATAATAATAATAATAATAATAATAATAATAATAATAATAAACACGTGACAAGTGGATGTAGCAGCCACGCACAGTTGGAATACAAAAAGAGGCATGATGAAGTGGCGAAGCAGGTCCACCAATTATTGGCATTGAGAACGGGCTTACTCGCCACTTCCGTGCCGTATTATAAATATGTGCCTCAGAATGTGCTTGAAAGTAGTGAGCACACACTCTACTGGGATCGCTCCATTATCACTGACAGACATGTCGGCGGCAATAGACCCGATATAACGTACATTGATAGAAACCATCAGCAGGTTTTCCTTATCGATATATCAATACCCAATACCCACAACATATCGGGAAAATATCAAGAGAAGATCCAGAAGTATACCGATCTCGCCCATGAAGTCGCATATCAGTGGAACTTCAGTAAAGTGACAACTGTGCCTATAATAATATCAGCTACAGGAGTGATCCCAAAAATGACACTTCGGGCACTGGAGTGTCTTCACTTGGATGCCTGGAATGTATATAATATGCAAAAGTGTGTAATTTTGAATACATTCCGTATTGTCAGAAGCCACCTGAACCTTCAGTAAAGCAACCCCACACCTGGTCATCATTCCTGTGTGTGGTTGACATACCGACCAGTAGATACTGTGAATAATGTATAATAATAATAATAATAATAATAATAATAATAATAATAATAATGACAGAAGAGTGAAGTTTCGCTTGATCATTTCAGATTAAATCAATTCAACTACAAGTAACCTGCTGCTTAACCACAAACAGCGAGCTTTCGGAAAAATCATAAGAGACGTGGAATGAAACGCCACTTCCTCAATTAGAAATAAAAGATCAAATATCTTATATTGGAAGTAATGATTCAATTTTCATACAAAACATTCCTGGGGAGCAAAATGAACATTGGGCTCTTGGAAATTATTTTCGTAATGAATAAGCTACTTTTCATTTATCGTTAAACTCCACAGAAAACGCAAATATAATAATGATGAACCGGTAAAAATGTAATTTATCACAATATAATTATAACAAACACAATTATTTTAGCCGAATAAATAAACGTAAATAATTTTATATCTTTTTATTTTATTTTGCAGAAGAATATTATGTATGACATGTGTTCCAATTGCAGTGGCAAGAAAATGTTTGTTATATGCGAGCGCTCTTACTAAACAATGAAGTTGAAAAATGATTAGCTATGTTGTCATCTATAGCAAAATTAATTAATTTCAAATGTGCTGTCTTTGCATGTTTCTTTGAAAATGATAATGTTGTTATCTTCCATGAATGTATTTTTATAGCAATTAGTTTTAATGCACAATTCATTTCATAGTTCCTAAAAATTGCAACTTTATCCAATGCTGTGAATTTTAGTTCTATTGACAATAACTTCAAAATTTGAATTGACTTTTAAAAAATTGACGGAGTTTCACGGGCTTGGGGCCCTGCTTACTCTGTTAGTAGATAACAATTAAGCATGCTCCAACCGCTGCAAACAAGTGCAGCTCTTGACAAAAAATTGTTTTTTCTTTATATTCGCATCGTCTCAAAAATCGTCTCAAAAATGAAGACTTATCCGAATTTTGGTCTACAGTTCGTGATAGAGTTACACAGATTACGCTAATTAACGACTATATAATTGAGAATATTAAAAATAAAGCAAATTCATTGAATGAATAGAAAATTTGGAACAAAATTTGCCATTTACACCAAAACTTTGAAAAATGTGGTATAAAGTTAAACGCCGAAAATATTTTTTTAGAAAAAAATGTTTTTGCTCAAGGCTAACTTCATAATCAAGATAAAACCAATGCCACCTTTTTTATTATGATCTACATCGCATTCTGTTTTGCGAAAAATCAAATAGGACAATAAGGTGGGAATCTTCCCATTGATCACGCGAAGGGTGTTTGGCTTAATTGTGCAAGCGGCAAGTATTGCAACACATTATAAAAAAGAGAAAAAACTGTTATTTTGAAAGCATATACATTATGAACATAAAAAAGTGAGGAAACTGTGTTTCAAGAGTAAAACGTTTTTGCACACACTTGAAGAAATGTTGGGGCTTATTTTAGATTACTGAACTAATCGTCAATATTTGAGTATAAGAAGTAATTTAATTTAGATTATATTTTAAGAAAGCAACAATATTTGAAAGACAAGAACAGTGTAGTATCTATCCCGACCACAAGAAGATTTGTAATTTTAAATACATATGTATACATTTATAATACATAATCAAAGTATAAACCGTTACTACAAACGACGTTAATTTTGGAACTTCCTTCACAAAATATTTTGGAAAAGACATCGAAACGAATGGTGTTTTTACAAGAAGTCATTTATCAAATGAACTGTATGCAAAATGTGAGCATGAGGAAATTATTTGTAGTAATAGTTTGGAAGTTTTTTGGGATTAATAATGTATTCGCAAAAAAATCGATATTTCTGGCAATCATTCTAATGCTTCGTTTCCAGCTCCTCTGATACCAATCCATTTGCAGACAAAATATAATGCCATTTAAATGTAATAATTTATTTGGTAATCTTGTATATTTAAATATGCAAGATTACCATTAGGTTATTTTGGAGAAGAAGGGGCATAAGTAAGAAATGAAATATACCAATTTGATCGATAGCATCGGGCAAGAAAAACATGTACAATCGACTCTTCCGTTACAGTGGTTTCTAGCATTCATTTAGAAAATATGGTTAGACGCCAAATCAAATTAGTCTTTCTGAAATAATAGCTATGCTGACAAAGAACATAAAAAACTCAGAAGTTACAGAGAAGTAGTAGTAGTAGTAGCAGTAGTAGTAATAGAAGAAGAGAAGAAGAAGAAGAAGAAGAAGAAGAAGAAGAAGAAGAAGAAGAAGAAGAAGAAGAAGAAGAAGAAGAAGAAGAAGGAATGTGCAAAGATGGAGAAGGTGATTTGAAAAATCATTAAAGTATTTTGAATGATTCCAGTAGATTTTGGGATGTAGTGTAATTAGATAGTGAATAGTAGAAGTTAAGCCGGCATGTATTAACTTAACATTTTAGTTAAAACATATACATATTATAAACATATTTAACTTTTTCTGCAGTATTATGTGCGGTTTCGTTGTTTTAATGTGTGAGATGCATTAATACTTAATATACTCTTCACAATTTACAGCTATTAATATTGGCCAAAAAAATGGTTCTCGGAAACCATAGTGGATGGTAACCCACAACGTATTCTTTTTAAACTTAAACCTTATTCACATAAACATACAAATCAGTTACATTTTAATGTTAGATTTACATGCAACGCTAGATTCACACACCAAACGATAAATAAGAGATTAATAATATTAATGAGAACAAATTGGGCTGATTATGTAAAGTTTTAAGTTCTTCAAAAATTAGGGGAGAAAAAATTGGAAGTGTTAAGCAAATCCGGGGAAGGATCATATTCTACTTCCTTCCAATTAGTACGTGTATTATATTGTGCGGTTAACCATTGTTTACAAAAGATAAATATATTCGTTGATGTAGGCCAACTACAAAACTGAGGAGGACAACATCGAATCCAAATAAAGAACACGACAATTATAGACGTGTTACGCGCTATAATTACACAACACATCCTTCATCCCCTCAGAAGTGATCGTAACCCTCCATGTGCGGCGGAGCCCTCGGCCGCTGCCACGCGCAGACCCTCTCGCCTGTCCGGTTGCTTCCGGACTGTCCGTGAATAGCTCATCACCCTCTCGGCGCTGGTCAGCCGCAGCTGTGGCGGCCGCACACGTTGCACAAAGCGGCGCTAATTAATATAACCCAATTTTTAATCCACAATTATCCCGCACCGGGGCGCCGGCGCCAGGAATAGATCCGGGGCGTAATAATAGCCCGCCGGGTGTGCAGAAATGAACACGGCTGCGAGGGGAAAGGGTGATTCGAGGCGGAGCGCTAATGACCGAAGGAGGTCACTCGGGTGGGGAGGGCAAAGGGCGCGCTGGGGCAGACAGAGAGCGCTCTGGCGGAAGGAGGCTGTTTTGGCTGCGATTGCCGCTTCTGCTCTAGCGCATTTCGTAAGGACTTGCTCTTCAATTATTTGCTAAATCCATTGTTCCAACGTACAGTATAGTTGCAGGAATCTGAACCGTGCAATCCGAGGTGACCTGACAAGTCACCAAACAAGCGACGATAATCAAGAGAGAGATTGGCAACATTGGATGGGATCTTACATGTACGGCTCTCGGTGCCAGTGTTAGTCTGCTACATTGTTGTCTCCGCCTCGCACTCATGTATGTATGTATATGTTACACATTGTAGCTGAAAATTCCATTACGTATTTTCCTTTCTTCGTGTAATGTGAGTTTATTGTAATTTGAGGTATTATCAGCCGCAATTACCTCGGATTACCGCGACTATATTGTATAAGTTACCCCAACCGGCGATCGAACCCGATCCTTTCGGTTCAATCTAACTGCTTCAACCAACTAACCAATTGACAATTATTAAATATAATTGTTAAAAAATCAACACACAGAGTAACATTTTCTGAGTACGGCTAATTTTCGACATAATTTCTTAAAAAGTACAGTGTATGTGTGTGGTAACAATGTAGAATTAGAACAGGACAATAACAGGGGTCCAATAAATTGTTAATAGTGTTAGTTGCCTCTGTAGTTCAATAGGAAGTCGAAACTGTGTTTAAACTAGCTGATCCGGTTTCCATACGTAGGTAACCAATACATTGAACAATTTGAATTATTATTTTTACACAGTACACACACATCACATTACGGATGTCACTTACTGAGGTCATCTGACCTATTTCTGACCTATTTTCCTAGCCCTCAAAATGAAAGGGTGCGATGACAATTAAATTACTCGTAGTAATGTACTCAATTAGGCCCTCTCGCGGTACGAAATGGAAGTTGACACACACAAGGGTAGAATTACACAAGGGTAGAATAAAAGTGTCAAAGGCGCTGCGTCTGCATGAGTAAGTTACAACCAGTTTTCGGCTGCTGCGGATGATTGGTCAGGGGAGGAACTGCGACAAGTTGCCACAGCTTTAAAATGTATTTCTTGAAAAACAAGTTTAAATACAGGCATGTGCGAATTTGAAACGCTATTGTTAATTTGTTTCCATATAGCTGAAGCATTTTTGAGGATAGCGGGGGGAGTATTTCCAACACATTTTTTCAGAAGAGTGGGTATTAAAAAAGGGGTAAGAAATGTGTGAAGGGTGAAGTAGACATGACTGAAAACACCCAACCTTTACTAAAGAAGGGCGATGTGCGTACATTAAAACTGAAACCGACAACGATTGCTCATAGCACCAACTGACGTCACTGCCGTGCCTCTGAACGGGAAGCCCTAGGGTTGTATTGATGAACGAGTATATAAAGATGACAGTCAGCAGACGGTATTTTGGCTTCCATGACAAATTCTTAAAGAGCTGTGTTTCTTAAGCCATCATTCATAAAATTATAATATTGTCCAGTTTAAGACATCAGACAACTGTAGAGTGCAAGCAACACCACCTAGAAACTGTATATCTAGGTGATAGTATATTCAAATGATTAATAATTTATTAATAGATGTAATTAATAAGATAGTAATTGTTTATTAATTGATTAATTTCAGAAGTATTATCAGGTGATTCTTTTGGTATATTTATTAATATCAGCGTTCCTTTCAGGGCCTACAGACCATTATAATTTCTAAGATTTATTATATTTATCTAGATACACGCGCGGTATCGCCAGTTTTTTATTTTTATCTTAATTATAATATGCAAAATAGTGCAATATAATATGCAGTAGTGTCGTAGCGATCTCGGACCGAAGGATCGCGGTTTCGAGTCCCGCCTCGGGCGTGGTTGTATTGCGTTCGTCCTTTCACACCCCTATCGTCATCATATCGTGTCATCCTCATAGTTACTATACCGTTACACGCAATAGTGGTCGCTATTGACCTAGTAGTTGATGCGACCTTAAATAACAAAAAAAGGTATATTATATCACATATTAATGTTCATTGATTGTCTATTGTTATTTATTTTTATCTTTTAATTAGAGACAATCATTGGATAAATCAGAATCACGTCACTTGAAACGTATTTATTTGGATTCCATGGTCATCACACTTCATACCACTTGTAGTCATTTCGCTTAATAGGGCATCTTCTACACTGTTCTTTAAGGCACCGGTTTTTACGTTGCTTCAAAATGAAATATTTGGAGTTTATTATTTAATTAGGAATTACGAACTAATTG
The DNA here is from genome assembly GCA_038098605.1 of Gryllus longicercus. NCBI lineage: Eukaryota > Metazoa > Arthropoda > Insecta > Orthoptera > Gryllidae > Gryllus > Gryllus longicercus. The sequence continues at coordinate 1,739,392 of JAZDUA010000098.1, forward strand.
AAATCTGTGACATTCGTTATGTTGTTTACGTCTCAATTTTTTTTCGAGAAGTAATTATTTTTGTATTTAAAGAATGTAATGCGGCAGGACCAAGAATTTATTCGTCAGATACTACGTTTTTACGAATAGTAAAGAGATTAACATTAACATTATATATAAAAATTAATTGTTTCCAGCGATGAAATAATAAAACATTTGTATAAGGTAATGAATATTTTCGATGACATATATTTGTAGATGTTCCATTTATTTGTGAAATTATCCTTGTTTGTCTGTATGATGTGCTGGAATTTTTTTTCAAAAAATTAATGTACGATCGTGGCAGCAAAGGTGAAACGTTGAAAAAATAGTATTTATTCGAAACAAATAATAGTATTCCATAAAGAACGCTTTAGAAGAACTTTCATAAAACAACAGCAATGCGAACTGAAAACAGTTCTATTTAATACTGATACTGTACTGATAGATTGAAAGATGGAAATATTTTAAAATTCCTACCACTTACAGAAAGAATAATTCAATGAGTCGTTACACTATTGCTACTCAATATTTCTTTTTTGTTAATAGGTGTTATGTGACATAATTTATTTTTAATCCTTGCTAGACAGTAAAAATTGAAATAACAACATCAAGTCATGAAGGCTTCCTTTGCGGAAAAGTGTTTCCTTCCAAATGTTTACAAGTGCATACTTGCCGATTGAGCAATGCTAGATCCTGCTAATTCCACAAAGTCACACCACTAAACCCACAGATAAGGAGGTCGCAGGAAGCATTGTTGCAAACTGTGGAAGGAACAAACGCTGAATCTCAATGAAGGCTTCATCATTCCCAGTGAAGTGGACAATATCGTCCTCGAAAGTGATCGCTTTTCGCAAAGTGCACAACTATCTTTTGGATTTACAATTGTCCTTTCCGATCTGGCTGATAGATACTGTACGCCATTGAAACATTACCAAAGATTCAAAAAAATATTTAAACAAGATCGAATAAGCGATATTTATGTACACGTGGAGGAAAAAAGATTATCCGCCAACCGCTTCACTGCCCGAGATCCTATCAAGTGTTATGGTTCGCTAAACCAGCAGCATCACTCGCCCGCCTTCTTGCATGCGATGCAATCGCCAGTGCTCCTCCCGCTGCAGCTGGTTCTCCTCGCAGCAGCCACGGGCACCGTCAAACAAGGCGAGGAGATAAGACTAAGGAAATGCTGCAACGTTTACGAGATGCTGTCAGCAGATGCAATGTCGTGCGTACGAACTAGTTGGCAGCAAAACGTCTCGAATCATATAATAAGGGACGGCATAGTCTACCCTCCCCTTGACAGCGCATGGATGCGGAACTGGCTACCACCCGGACTCGACATCAACGTCAGCCTTGTGCGCCTTAATACATTTAAAGAGCATTTCATTGTCTCTTCTGTCAACGCGTCTTCCTTTTGGAATCCAGCTCTCTCTCGCTACGACGATTTCCGTAGGAACACCATCACCTTCCATGGCTCACGAGATTTCGTTGTGAGGCCCGGACCAAAGGGGCTGAGGAAAGCACACTACTGTGTGGACGCTGCGGAGGACCCGATGCGCTTTAGAACGATTTGTAGTTGTGACGAATGCACCAGAAAATGCTGAATTGAATTAATGCTTTATTTTACTTGGCGAGTCTCAGGGCCTCCTCTCCCGTCTGACAACGCAAATTTCGCTACGCTCCTTTCACCAACTAGCAGAGAAAGGAGGTATTTCTTGGGCGAGAAATAGGCGATTTGAATTTAGCTCAGAGGCGTCATTTAGGCTTGAGGATCTTTTACATGCAAGTAAATCTACTAACATGGGACAGCCGGCTTTACTTCCCCTCCGAAGGAAGGCGTACGAAGGATTTTTTCGCCCTTAAAAATCCACGGCTTCGATCGGGTTTGAACTCGCCGACTTGCGTATAATAGTCCGATACGCTAACCGCTACACCATCGCCGCGCAATGCCGCATTGCAAAGGAGCTGCTAAAGATTAAGGAAGGACATTGGCACTGTCAGAACGATACTCAAGGGTACTGGTCGCCATATAATTCCTCTCTCAGAGAAGTCTTTGATCGCGAGTTCCCCTTCGCCAAAGAGATTTACTGCTCCGCGCTGCGCCGCGCTGCCCCAGAGGACCGCTATGCTGACTGGACTCACACTGCCAGGGGCATAAGACACCTCCACTTCTCCATCTGGGAGACGTGCTACGATTTCCATCGCAGCAGCGACGATACCGTCGGCGAAGCGCTCTTCTACTGCGAGTGGCCGTGACTCACGAGGGGTGTCTATTGGATCTTGCGCTCGCTGTGCATCGTCTCGGCTCTGCAATTAGCCGGGGCGCTACTATCCATCGCATGCGTCAGGAACATGCGACGGAAGATACACGGTCGTTGTCTGGCTGGACACGCTGCGTGTCTATTTGCTTTCAATTTCGGGCAGATTGTGTACTATTTAGTGCTTAGTGACGGGTTAGATGAAAAAGGAAAACATGAAATACCACCACAACTCCAGAGCGTATGCAAGTATTTTGGTGAGTATTTTAATGTAAAACAAACACGACGAGTAAACAAGGTTACAACACTTCGAATCTTAAAAAATCGCCAAAATATGTAATTTTAAAAATTTGAAATGTTTTGTTAAAAATAGCAGTTGAGTCACATACTTTGGACATTGTTGTCAACCACATTATGTGTTTACAGAAAAATGTAGTTTTTTTTGAAAAAAAAGTGTATACATATATAATAACTTAACACGATATTTTTATCTGAAAAATACTAACATGAGTGTCAACATTCAAACATTATGTGTGCTCAAATTGATGAATACGTTGCATAAAAAATCCATCGTTAATAATGAAGGTGCAGCAGAAGTTAAAAAAGTTAATCTTTAAAATTTTCGATAATTCAAAGATAGGAATGAAGACAGGACTTTTCGATTTTGCAAGCCCGCTATTTTCTATTAGAGCAACATTTTTCTCAAATTATTGAGGCTTCCACAGCAGCTCACATTCATGCATTGTTTGTAATTTTGGAAATGTTTGAAAATATAGAGAGTCCAATCATTTGTGACATGCTACATTCTCATAAGCGTACATTTAAGAAAGCATATTTAAAAAAAATATGAAGTCAATTTCACGAAGATATATTACTAAAATTGCCTTCATTTCAAGAAAAAAATAGATTAAAAATAATCGTTTGTCAAAATTGTACTGACCCTATTTAAATATCTAATTATTTAGTACAAATTTCACTGCGGAATCAATCGTCAACATTGTAGTTTTGCGACGTTAATATTTTGAAATTTCGGAAAAACGTAGTTCATAAAATTATGTACTTGAATCTACTTTGCACTATTCGAAATTAAGTGAAAAAAAATAATAGTTTTTGTGAAAATATTTAAGAATCTCACAATATTTCGTGAAAAATTACGAGAAAATTACTCAAATTTTCGAAGAATTCTACACGACCTTATCTCTGTTTGTAGAACAGATAAAATTCAGGAAAATATCTTCATTTTCAATAACCCAATTTTAGAAAGACACGTAAACAAATTTTAAGCTTTGCAAATTTGAGAAGATGCAGAAAAAAATCAGAGAACAGCGAAAATAAGACCTGTCTCACTTTTAAGCGTGCTTTGATATATCCTCGAAAAATATTTAATCCAAAAATTGGGATCCATTTATTATAAGAAAAGTTTAAAAATGTCTAAGTGTCTTATTTAGAAAAATGTCTATGTGTCTTTTATGTCTAATTTTAAAGGATATTAAATACCTGTCAGTCAAATGTGTAAATGTTTCATGTAATAGATGAAAAAGTTTCTTTTCAAAGAAACTATTTAAGTAATGACTTGTCAATTTCTGACATTTTTGTAATTCATTTGTCTCTTTATTATCAATACAAGGTACAAACCAGATATAACTGACTTTTACACTATTAATTATAAAAAGTTAATAAAATCAATTTTCACTACGTCTGTGAAGTGCGTTCTCAGTCGATCTAGTACGCTCCAACATATCCATTCCTCACGACGTGTATCAGACTACGAACCCTCTTTTCCTTGGAATAGACGTGTTCTCAATATCGTGGACTTGCTCTAAACCGAAACAACTCATTAACTTGTTACATACTCAGCCATTTCCCCGAGCGCAAACGTGGTGCACGAAGATATAATACTTGTCGGATGAAGTTCTCGTTCAATTCTGATAACTTATGGTAAGAAACAAATATAAAATTTGCCAATAAATAGTGTGTTTAGTTTTATCTTGAGCATATAGCTTTATCTTGAGCAGCCATTAAACAAAACGGATGATTCACATAATGTCACACCATTTCCTCCGTAACTCGTGGTCAGATCATTTAGTTTTTATTTTAAATAAAAGACAAATAATTCTTTAGAAATCCTCGTTTTTTTGCATTTCCTAATGTTATTTCAGTTAATACTACGTGATGAAAAATAAAATGTGAAGTAAAAGGCACTAGAAATATAAATGCACTTTTTCTATATTTCCTCCTAGTTTTCATTTTGTTAGATACATTTGATGATCAAAAATACATTAAGGCATAGATTTTAACGATTACTTATAAACAGTGAAATGAAACAATTTACTTTTGGAACACTCATAGATACATTCATTGGAGTAACACATTCATAGGGGTGCACAGTTCTTTTCGGTTTTTTGAACATGCAATTAGCTCGCATGCACCTAATTGCACGGTGATACTACATAATCAAGGATATCTGTAATTGCTTCTTTTGTAAGATCTTTCGGTAATGTTAACTGATATTTTTCATACGTAAATTTGGTCTAGAATATGTTAGTTGATTTTGTGTGCTTGAGCGGATGCTTATAAAATTATTTTATGAAAGTGCATGGAAGGAATTTTATGCTGACGTGCATGGAATTGTATCTGATATTAAGGTAATTACTTAGGTTCCAGATATGGCTATAATCATCGTGTTTTGTCTGCAGTTAGTTATTTCTTACAAATATTTTTTAGGGCTTTAAGTCTAGTTCAAGATCGTCGGTTGATACTGAGAAGTAGTTCATTTCCCAGCATTGATGACTTGAACATATGCATTTGTTGCCCAATAAAGTTAATCGTCCGTTTGAGGAAGCACATTTTTGTTCAACTCAAATTTGCTTTCTGCTAATGTGCGAATTATCTATCCTCAATAGAAACGACCTAAACGAAACGTACAACCAAGTTTTCGAAATCCTGAATGCTAATTGTTAATTTAGCCGAGATTGCTAAAGCATTTTATACTCCTAGCCTCATTTACTCATCTTTTAACTATTTATACTTAAAATGATGAGAAGGGATTCTGGAATTCAAGAAAACGTGTGGAGATAATTTTTGCATCCCTGCGTTACATACAGTTTTTACTGTTTTTTGACTGAATAAATCTAAATAATTCGGTCACGAGTGAAGGATAAGTTGGAAAATGAAGGGGAACAGGTGGGTAAAAAAATCCTGCCACAGTCGGAATTTGAACCCTAGGAACTCCTGTTCAGAGGTACTGCTGAGACATTAGTGCAGTTGTTGTCAAGTTGCAGTAGTGAAGTTGCGTTGTGAGTTATATCAGTGGTTAAAGTGTTACAAATTGAAACTACTGTATGGTGGTCAATGGAACTAGCAAAGGGAGTTCATTAATCGGGTGTCATACTCTCGCAGACATTCCTTCTATTTGTTTTAGAATCTTACGAACATAACTGTTCTCTTTGTCACGATGCGAGGCATTGACGTCTTTTTTCGGTCGCGAATTGGAATTTATTGCTATTATTATTATTATTATTATTATTATTATTATTATTATTATTATTATTATTATTATTGTTGTTGTTGTTATGAAACTTTCAAGATTATTATTAATTGTGAATATGTATTTATGTAAAATTACCGTGTAGATATAAGTCTAGAACTAAATACAGATTGTGTATATACGGTTAGATTAGTGAGCACCCCCCACTACATACGTGTAAGATTGCAACCCACTATAAAATGCATTAAATTGTCAAATTCATCTCCCTGACAAGACTCATTTGAAAGTCAATTTCTTTTAGATATACGTATCAATAAGTGTAGACAGTATTTAGTTGTCTAAAAGTCTTTTTGTAATACTGTTCTGCCATGGCAGAATGCAGGGGAGAATATGTTGAAGAATTTAGGACGAAACTCAAGTCTTATAAATTGAGTTCTGAAATATTACTGTAATGAAATAATAAAAATAATGATTCATTATTATTATTGATGTAATAAATTGAGTTCTGAAATATTACTGTAATGAAATAATAAAAATAATGATTGATGAATATTATTGTAGTAAAAGTTCCACAGATTCCACTTATTTATTTAGAGGCTTGTGTTCTACACCTGCTAATTTTTTTTGTTTTCTGCAAATTCCTATCGTTTGCTATTATTACTAGGAAGATAGAAGAGATTTTTCCTTTCGACCGTGACCAGATAAAGTTTGAGGATATCCTACGCACTTCGTGAGAGTTTTCCGCTGTAATCATTTTATGATATAATGTAGATTGAAAAGTGACATTTTCACAGCATCTTACCAGATAACTAGCAATGCTGTAACAAATTCACATATTTGGTAGCGGCTCCGCCATACGTGGTTAGAGTGATATATTCCCTAGTATATAAAGAGTCCATATTACGTTCAATAATATTTATTTGAAGCACTTGAAATATATCATATTTGTCTGAATCACTTTGAATACTGTTCGTTGCCTGGTGGACACGGTAAATATCAGGGAATTAGTGGAAGATGTGTTTCCAAAACGGAATTTGAGAGATAACGAAAAATTTTTATTTCTTGAATTACCTGAGCCAATGGTACGATAAACCTTAGATTATTCGAATACTTAACAACAATATCAGAAGATTGGTTCGCTCCAACATTGTAAAGATCTTTATATTGTAAGTTGACAGAAGTCCTAATCATTGACATTTACGTCTCCTTATTATCCACCTACAGCAATAAAAATACTTTTTTTCTTCTGTTACTCCCCTATTTTATTTTTGATTAGTTAATTAAACTGCATAATCAAATTTATGTTTTAATAGTTTTGATTGAAGTTTTAGAACTATTTTGCAATTGCAATGTGCCATAATATGTCCAATGGTGGGGTTAGGTAATTCATAGATCTTTGCTGATTGTTTTCAGCATAATTTTATATCGTGTTATGATATTCATTTAATTGAATATTATTCTGTAAACTACATATCAAACTAAAGCTGATAAAATGAAATTACTGACTCATCCAATTCTGAGAGCAGTATTATTTTATAATCGTTTGTCTTGATGTTGCACTTTTCAAAATAAAAAGAGGTTTAAATTTGGAAATAAGACAGACCTATTCAAAATACTGTTCAGGAAATGCAAACAATTAGATAAAATATAGTGCTGGAGAGAAAAGGGTTTCTATTAAAATAATAAAACAACTAAAGACTGAATTTACCATTCCTCTTATAATTTCAATGCAATGTAATTATTCATTACAAAAGTAGTATTACATTTGTCCATGGGTGGATTGAGATACAAGCACAAGCTGTATTGAGAACTCCCTCAAAAGAATCTTTAACAAAAAAATTAATTATAACAAATAAATCCTTAAACAAATAAAGATATAAATTACCACATTGCTTACAAAGTGAAAATTGCTTTTTAAATTTCTCATTTACAAACACATGTTTAGTTTTTTATTATTACATTCAATTTATTTATAAAATCAAACACTGCATCAGTAAACTACTTAATTAATGATTATTATTCAGATAAAACAATTTATTATGTTTTTAATATTTATTTTAAAACTTCCAGACATGGGGATGAGAGTCCCAAAGCCTTCTTATTTTACTAAAAGGGAAATCCAGCTCTGCATTTACCTACACCTTGAATGGTTGATATCAACACCAGCAAAAAAAGTATTTTATCATTACAACACATTTGATCGCATTAAAAGGTATATTTCTTTGTGAACTGAATGCCCACCCAGTAGATCTACTGATTGAGGTGCTGATCTACGCTAAATATTGCTGCTTTGAGTACTGCCTAAGGGATCTTTCAACTGTGGTGTAGAAGTCAATGACAATCCACTGTAAATCTACTTAATAAAAAAAGAATATGAATAATTTTCGAATAATTAATCATTCGAATAATCATTGTTCAGGACAAGTATACGAAAAGTTGACATGCGGCACAATTCGAAATAATAATGCTGGAGTGAATGTTTAAAAAAACCTATAAACTCTCAAGATCACTCATTTTCTAATAGAGAGTAGTATCAAAGTGATTCATTTGGAATATTAATTGAATTGAGATTTTAACTCAGTTCGTACAAATCTTTATACTCATCAAATTTCATCCTTACTGAATATCTGATTACTATCAAAGGCAGTGTTTTCCAGGAATGAGAATATTTTAATTGCGCCCAGCAGGCCCAGAGGAAGAACTGTCGAGTCGCCACTAGATTTGAATGAAGCGCGCTGCGCGGACGGTCTTACTGAGTTGCACGTCACATTCCCGATCCTTATAGAAAGCGCGCGAACGTCTCCTTTTGGACGGATTCAGGCTTATAATTTTGCAAACTTCTCCTATTTGAAAGGTACATGTCCTTCAAATTGCGCATATTGATTCTTAGAGAAGTTAGATACCTAAAAAAGAGATTTTAAAAACATTTTTAACAGTTAATTTTCTCACAATTTTAAAATTTCATGTCAGATATGTCTGGTTACCATAAGAGCTCGTGTTAAAACAACAAAATTTACGGTCTCGATACGCGAAAACTAGGCGGTAAAATCGATTCAAACTCTCCCAGAACAGAGAAAAACCTCACATCTTTTGATTAATACAATAAAAAAGGCATGTTAAACACAACTCACACGTAACTCGCTCTAACCACCTTTCGTTGAGGGAGAGCTGTAAAGATCGGGCCAAAGATCCGTAAAGACGTCTTCCTGAGGTTTTGACAAAAATAAGATTCCGAACATGACAAGTATTAAGCCTGTTAGTACACTTCGGCATTAGAATATGGTTTTAACATTAAACATGAAGAAAATATCCGTGTCACCTGTGCCCGGGCGAAAAGAAATTGACCATCTTTCTTGTCCATTCCATTAATCATGCGTATACGAAGCAAATCGTATTTCACTCTGGTGCGACACGCCAAGATGCATGTTCATAGAGATTGTAGCGCCATGGAGCTTCAAAATCGCGACACCGACCAAGATGTAAAGTTCCATTTGAAACAAAACCTAGAGAGATGGCTCAGGGCATCAACTGATGCCCCTGCAGTCCCTCTGACCGGGAGGTCATTGATTCGAGACCCGACTGTGGCAAGAGTTTCGGCAGCTTGTCAGCTAGGTCAAATTCAGTCTCTGTTTGAAGGAGAATTCTGGAGGCCGGCTGCTCTGATCGGTAGTTTTCCGTGGTTTCTGCGAACAACACCAGGCGAATGCCAAAGAAGTATCCTAAGAAACGGGCCACGGACCGCGCATGATCTTTCTTTCCTCTTCCTTGCCATATCCTCACCCCTGACATACACATACACACTAACATGCACTACATTACCATACATGGCGGGAGACAGGTAGGGAGCTAAGAGCTTGTTCCGGCAGGGGCGGTGCCCTGCTGGTGGGAGATACTTGGTTGGGGAGACCCCGATCTCGCCATCCAACGCCACCTCCCGAGGAAAAACACGCATTACACTTACGGGACTAATGGCCGGATTAGTTGACGCGCCCGGAATCACAACCAACCAACCAACAATCTAACTAACCAACAATCCAACCAACAAAATTATCTCAATGTACAATTAATCCAATTAATAAAATGGACACGAATACATACTTCAATTAACCCTCACGCACTTTCGTGAAAACCGCATTGTAATAACTTCGACCATTCAAAAATTAAAAAAGGTGCTAAACTTACGTTCCCATCCTGTATATATACAGGTGTCCCATTTAACTTGACTACTTGAAATAACTAAAAAAATACGCGATGTACGAAAAATTGAGCCGAGTCCAAATCTTAAAGAGTTTTGAAGGGGGAATGCTCATGTGCTAAAATTAGTCCCCAGCGGGTGGGGTGGTGGGCAGCATTGAAATCTTAAATAGTAACCCCCATTTTTTATTTCAGATTCGCATTTTACAGACAAAAATACATAAGTTTTATCTGAAACTTTTTTTCTGATTTGTGATAGGTGGCGCTGTAATCGCAAACATTTGATATCCGAAGATTTTTGACTGTAATTTGAGTGGTTCTTTTGCGGATCTCGCCATACAGCGAGGGAAGACTATCGCCACCTCCCGATAATCACATGGACTACACTTACGATAATAACGACCTGAGTAGTTGACACGCCCGGTGTCACTAACAACCAATCAAAGGTGAGATAAATGCGCACAGAACATTATAGGAGCGAGTACTTTGGTTGAAGGTCATCATTGAATCTCCCCTCCCCATCATTTGTACGTTTCTGCACTTGTACACTGAAATCTAAGAAAAGAAACAATGTATCTTCCATTTACGAAATGCTGGCTTCTGCCTGCAGGGTGAATGCAACAGGTTGTATAAACAGTGGCTTTCCCCTTTGTTCCGTTGCATCCGTCACAGCCACAATCTTCGCGGTCTGTCTCTTTTCTGTAGTGAATCGCTCTTTTCTGCTGTGGACCAAATCCAACAGTCCAAAGAAATTAAATTCTGAGTCGAAATCTCATCTGTTGACTCACCTTTTCCCTAGTTCTCAACTTCGTGGCAAGCCACTTTTCGCAGATAAAGATACGCAAACGTCCAAACAAAATGTATATTTTTCTTTAGAAAGCTTTTAATCCGAAAATGCAGTGAAATCATAAACTGTTATTATTCATGGGTCATTATACATTTAACCCTTTAAAAGGCAAAATACGAGGAATAAAAATATTGTTATACAAATATTGTGGTAGTCGTGAAACCTGAATGAATATTCTGATTAAGTATATTAATACATTTTATGACATTACATTTTTGTGAGTCTTGAGGTGCGAAGATATTATCCCAGTGACCATTCTGAGCTTACGTATGCATGCAAAGTTTGGGGGATAATGTTCCCCCTCACACATATAAAACAAGTCCAATATTTGTTTAGTTTATAAATTTATGAGCTTAATAGTAAGTAGCGAGTTGGTATATAAAAATGAACTAAAAATAAATTAATTGAATTCAATAATAATAAAAAATCAGAGGTATGTATTATGCTGAAGATGAAATAGTTATATTGGCTAGGTCGTCAAAAGAGAGATCAAAAGAGTACGTTGTTGTGGGAAGAAGAAAACGATTTTTCTGACACGGGGAAGGAAGTGATGCTTCTGTATTTGATAACATGAATGCTGATTGCCTTTCAGTGCAATCTGAAGTTTCTCAACCTCCAATAAAAACGGAAATATAGATCTATGTTATCTGTTCAGATGAATGATTGCAATGTGACAGTGTTGCACAGGTGCAAAATATAGACCGCGGAAAAACTTTTGAAAAGATGTCAAAGATGGCTCTTATCGGACATGTCAGGGGCAAAGATGAAGTTGTTAGGTTTTCCGATAGCAAGCAATATCTCAGAAATCAGAGAAATAAATAGTGATGGTACATTACGGCAAAGACTTTCTTGCACTAGTTAGTTTTGAAATTTATTTCGTCTGGCCTCGCTTTTTGGATCTTGCCCCATCCTCTTGAAGGCTGCCATCTATTGTCTCCCAAAGAAAATTTTTAAAAAATCTCAATTTTTCGGTTTCCAAATGGTAGAACTGATATATTGCTTTAAGAATATTACAGAACAGTAAAACCTCTCCCTATAAGAATATTTTCGTTGAAAACTTTGGAGCCGATTTTAAGAAAATTGCGTTTAGGTGCTATTGTAAATGCGAAATTTGAAGCTATTTTTTACAAAAATATTTTGAGTTTTCGAAAAACTTCATTTGAAGGCATTTGAAGCACTTTCACTCACAAATACAACAATGTATACAAATCACTGAACATGTACATAATAAAGGCATTTGCAATTATCGAAAATTCAGAGTTTACGATGTAAATCTGTTCTATGACGTCTTTATAAGTGTACCTTACTCTATTCTTACAAGAAATTTAAAGAAAAAATATGGAACTATATTTGAGGAAATTTTGAAAATGCCCCAAGGGCTTTAAGTAAAGCACTCCCAAAAATTAATGTTTTTCAAAACCGCAAAGCTTCGACACTGGCCAGATTGACAGGGATTTATTCAGATAAGAAAGATCGTACTCATCGTTTAGATGCTAGTGTTGTTCATGTACATCAGACAGACGGAAGTTTTGCCGTCAATCGATTTTTCGATATCAAGGACCCACAAATCATGGATTCTGGCTACCAATCATCTTAGAGAAGTTTGTTTCTTAATTTAGCAACTGGATGTATCCACTTTCTCGTTATTAAGGCCCGCCATAAGAGTTTTTATATCGAAAATTCGCCGTTTTCTCGCGCAGCATAACAAAATTTTCTTTCTACTGCGTAAGCGGTAGCGAGAAAATAAAAGTGTATGGGCAGTCTTAGTCGTTTCAGCGGAGATTTTATGGTTATTCTTTCAAAACATTAATGTGTTGAGGTAAGTATTATATGTAAAAGAAATAAAACATTTATATTGGGGTTGTGATTGATTCAACAAATTCATCTGTAATGTGTATGAGAAAGTTCCTTATCTAAAAAATGCTATTATATAACATTCAATTAAATCAGATAAACAAGTTCTATGGCAGGTATTATCGTCGGCATCAGAATCGCCATCAATTTTCGAATTGAATGTATTTTCATTACTTATTTCACCTACCTTGGAGATAATTGTAATGTTATATTTACGAGTAGAAAATAAATGGCATTGTTACAAAAAACGTTTAGTGACTATTCAGAGAAATAAAATGTTAAAAGTACTGCTGTGTTCATTCATCCTCCAAGTATCCTCCAAGTAAAACCGGAGACACTGCTAATTTTGGTAGAACAATCAAATAATGTACTTCTTGGTATTTCTCACCGAGGTGATGTTAATTGAAACAGAATCAACAGATTAGACTTATACCGCAGGAGAATATTTCAACTTCCCACATTTTTAATTCCTAGTAGTTTTGCGAAGAGAGAGGACAGAAACTAATAGGGTGATATAAGCAGGAAGTACAAAATATTAAAAATTTCATTAAAAATGGGGTAGGAAAATATTATCCCAGAGACTCATAAGGGGCCGGCACTGAAAGAAAATACAGAGAAGAACGGAATCGTCCAGAATAGAAGCTACCTGGAATTCATTGCAAATTTAACCCTTTAGCCAGCAGCTACTGGAAATTTCTCCTCTATTCTTCGTTGTATTTAACTGGAATCCTGACTTAGAAGGCTGTGTGTGTATTTAAATGCATTACAAAAGAGTCAAGTTGCTGAATATCTTGGGGTATTGTCCACATTATGAAACCGTGACATGCTGAACTTGTGAAGGCAAAACGAGACTCCTTTTTGCAGACACAACGGCACTCGTTTCGAGGGAATGGAGTAAGAAACGAACTTCGGATTGCGATTTGGAACGCTGCGAATGCGAATGTCATGCCCTGAATTCTTCGCGAATTCGCCTTCAACTTGGAGAAACAGCTAGACAATCGGTTTTCCAGCTGGTCACACCATACTTCCTCTGTACATTGAAAATCCTGCACGTCTGCTTGACTCCGAATAACAAACGCTTGCTACTGAGTCATTAAATTCACATTCATATTAATACGTGTGATTTGATAAATGTGATAAACGAAGTTTTGCCTCATAACTGGTGAGATAGATACCTTCTAATAATTAGCGAAAAGATGTCATCAGGTATCAAAATTTGTATTATACTAAAGATCTTTTCAATCACGTAGCGATCATCATCAAAGCTAATCATGCAGCGTCTGTGCGGAAAACTCGTTTACCGTATTCAGTATAATAAAAATATTGATACCTGATGACACCCTTTCATCGATTATCATCATAGCTAAAATTGCAGCTAATATCGGAAATGGGATAAAGGGAACAGTTAGAGTTGTAAGATGGTCGAATCGTCTAACAGCTGGGTGTCTTGAAGCAAAGGCATTGCTTGCCTTCATCGAAGATCAGTAAAACAGAACCGGATTGTTTTATTCGAGGATTCATTCCATTTTTATTCTGCTCTCTTATTGAAACAGTAAGGTGGATCTACCTTGTTCTTTACTTCTTCCATCCCTACGTGCACTTTTATATCATAATGAATATCGAGGGAACATCAAAATGAACATGACGTGAGCATATGTGCGGTGTAACTACCATATTTGCCACTAAAGTCATATAACAGGTGATAATTACCACTAAAAAAGATTTTCACCCAAAATAATAGTTTTAAGAATCATTCGTATGGCAATTTTCTATTAAACATTCATCCAAAATTCATATAAATCGAAGAGAGATACTTCACTACATCTATTTTTAGAATCAACAGAAGCTTTCGACCGTTACTACATTTCGTTTCCTACTAAATAGATGAGCCAGAATGGGATGAGCACTGCTCTCGGGCAAGAATTGTACACACCGGCTTCACTGTACGGTCATTTTTGTGGTTTCACTCGATAAACACCAGTCAGATGCCGGAGTAGTACCTGAAACAACGGGTGACGGGTCGCGTCCGGTCGTTTTGCAAACTTTCACTGCCATTTGTAGAGCTCCGCGACGCGTCGTGACGACGTGATTTCCAATCGCAACTTTCCGCCTTTACGTGTTTGAAAAATACTCAATGTTTTACTGTGAATACTCGGATGGCGGCCAGGCTGCAATAGGAAGTAGAGAAGAATGAATTTGAAAGGCGAGCAGGAAGAAGATAAAGAAAGAATTAGAAAGAAGATTTTTTTTTAAAAAAAAAGACAAAAAGAAAGATGAAAAACAGAGTAACATTGCAATGGAATACAGTCAGAATCACAGTGTACGCGTCGCAGGGTGGGGCGTCGCTCGAAAAGGACCTTCGCGAAACGGGACTTTTGCCGCGTAGCGATTTTGCAACGCGGCGTCTCGCGCGGCGCCCACACGCAACACAACGCAAGGAGCGGGCGCACGCGCGCGGACACGCATTGTGGCAGTCACGCCTCGCTGAGAACGCCGCACTCCGCCACCGCCACCTCCGCACTCCGCAATCCCCGCCTCCACACTTCGTCACCACCGTCCGCCGCCATTCCCATACTTCCCCACCTCCACTGCAACCGCCCACCAATTTTCCTCGCCACCCCCACCACACTCAGTCATATCCAACTCCTTGCTTCGCCACCGTCGCCGCCTCCCCCACATCCTGCCATCCCCACCGTTGGCCATCCCCATACGTCGCCACCGCCGTCGCCACCGACGTCGCCATCGCCCCTCCACCACTCTCCTCCATCCACACCACTATACTTAGCCGCAGCCGCTTCCAATGCCACACTCTGCCATCCCCACCGCCACTGTCACTGCCGGTGCATTCCTTGCCACTGTCGCTGCCGGCATCAGCGCTTCTACCCCCCGTATCGCCTCCAGCGCCACCGCCAGCGCCGCCTGATCCTTCACCCTGGCCACTGCCGCTACCACCACACTCCGCCTTCTCCACTGCCATACTTCGCCACCGCCCATGCCGCCATCACCGCTTCTACCACCGGTTCCGCCTCTACCGCTACCACCAGCGCCGGCTGATCCGCCACCACCGCCACCACCGCCACGGGGCCTCGGCGCTACTAACACCGCCTTCTCCATCACCACTTGTATCGGCCCGCTGAAACACAATCGACGTGTTTCTGTGGCTGCTAGTTCCCTTTGATACCGATCTTGCGCCTCACTTCTCGTTGCTTCGCAACCTCGCACGTGCCCGCTTGAGCATTTCTCCCCCTTCGCGACCCCGCGGCTGTATTACCCTCTCCAATTACGAGTCTTCCAAGGACGAATAGCAGCGCGGGTTTTTGCCCTGAGAACACCTTTATTTCTTTGTCAAGCGTTGTGAGAGGGAGATCATTTTTCCTTGTAGGTGACAGCAATTCTTGTAGTGTTAGGTCGGCTGAAAAAGGAGGTGATGTTGAGAGTTTACTTCCGAGTAACAGGCCACCGCTTTGTTTTCATTGATTGGAAAAAAATATGTTCAAGGATAAGAATGTTACAGATTGTTTGTCTACGAGCTTTGAAAATTACATAACTGGGCAGTGCCTCTAGTAGTATAATCAATTCTCCATAGAATTTTTCCTTTATACCTATTTTTTAGCAATTAACCATGTTTTATTAGAATTTCCTTAGAGAACATTCTCTCAGGTAATCAATTTTAGTTAGTAAATAAAGTTAGTAAATCAATTTCATAAATCTTACACAAAGGTGATGTTACCATTAATAATGATTAACAATAACAGATAGTAGTTAGTTTTAGCAATTTAACGCGTCCAAGGAAAGCTCATTTGTGCAATTCCGTTCAAAACTTTCCTTGAAACAGAGTTAAAACCATTCATTGTCTTCAATGAAATAATAGATTATAAGTTAGTAGATTTTTTAGAATGGTTACTTAAAATTGGTATGGAAGTTCACCTTGAGTTGCTGTCGTTTTTCTTACGAAAAGTTGATTTAAAAAATGCTGAGAGCCTAATGCAATTCTTGTTATGAACTCTCATTTCTTTCCCAAGGCGGAATTAGGGACACTAGAATCCAATAGGAAATAATAATTCGGGAGTTCGAGGTGCACTTTGGCAACAGCTTCACACTTTCACTTTCACAAAGCATTCAAATAGTTGTTGCACATTCTAATTTTTTGTTGTTTAAGAACAGTGATCTGCAGCAACATAAATGTTGTCGGGCATTTGGAAAATGGGCACGTGAATCATCAAAAGTGATGCTTGAAAGTATGTTGACAGCAGCATTTTTGCTGCTACATCCCTCTAGATTCCAACCCAATGGGCATCAATCCAACGTGCAAAAATCTATGAAAACATGCATGGTGATACTGAACATACAATTCAAACAATAATGCACATTAAAATACGTGATGAAACATTGTTTAGTCTACTATTTGCAGACGGCCAGGTGATAATGGCTGAAGATGAAAATTATGTAACTTAGACGTTCAGAATAGTAGAAGTAGTAGAAGAGTATGGAAAAAGAGGAATGGAAATAAATGTACAAAAGACTGAATATATGGTGATGGTGGATTATTTAGAGACTAGTCTAGGAGTAATTAAAGGTAATACACAATATAAGTATTTGGGAGTCACACTAACAGAAGATGGTAGAGACGAATAGGATATTAAAAATAAAAATATAGGAGGAAAAATAGCCACAAGACAGTTGAATCCAGTGCTATGGAACTCAATTATTTCAATGAAGACAAAGAAACGCATATATAGCTCCTTCATAGAGAGTACCACACTCTATAGGGCAGAAGTCTGAACACTAACAAAAAATTTGAAAGACATACTTCAATCAACAGAAATGATGTTCTGGAGTAGATGGTGTAAACTTTCGCTGTTAGACAAAATAAGAAATGATGAAATAAGAAATAAAATGAAAGTGCAAACAACGTTGGACGAGACGATCGAAATGAAACAACTAAAATGGTACGGACATATGAGAACATTGAAATTGGATAGACTTCCTCAAAATGTTGGATACCACGTCGAAGAAGATATAGGGAAAGACCGAGAAGAACATGGAACATGACAATAACTGAAGCCATAGGAAAAGAGAAATGGAGGAAAACGATCTATGGGATAAAGAGGCATGAAAATTGAGATGCAGAAAATGGCCACGGGTGTAAAAAAAACCGCTAAATAGATAGATAGAATACACAGTATTGAATATGCCATAAATGATTAACTACCTAAGTTTGTATACCAAATATCTTCGAAACTGTTTGAGGTATCAAGATGCGCTATAAGCATTAGTTATTGTAGATGATGGGGAAAATAACATTTGATAAATAAAAATGAAAAATGTTTATTTTTTCTAGATTTTGACATAACATTGATTTTATAAATGGAAGTGTATATATTTTTAAAATCAATTTAGAGAACTTGAAGGGACGAATACAATCATATAAGAATTGTTAATGTTCGGAAAGAAACTGTAAAAAATGTTTTCTAGTTTTGAACGCTCCAGACTGCTAATTTTCAAACGTTTCGGTTGCTTTGGTTTTCTGTAAGAAAATAATAAGGGAACGAAAGATGGACACTTTTTTCTGCAGTATATTATTTAACTCCTATTGTATGGAATATTCCATATACAATTATGTTTTCTCTAAATAAAATGCGATCCGTCTGAAGGCACATATGTAGAAAAGTAAAGCATAATCACTTAAATACAGATGCTAACAGGTGACACTGACTTCATAAAATAACATTTTATTATCGAGTTAAATAAATATTACATTATCATTTAAAACTACATTATTTAATATACTCTACCTGACATACGTCGGCAAACTCGACAGATCGTGACTATGTACATTTACTCTTTGTATTCATGTGAGCAATGTTCTTTTCCATCTCAAGAGTTCTCGGTGACTAGCTGTACTTGAAACTGAAGGAATTTTTACTCGGGTGGATGATCTTGAAATTTTTGCCCCTACGAGCAGTTTGGGTGTATCAACAAGGATATTTTTTCATTACAGTGCATGGACGATATTTTCTTTACAATTTCTTGAATTCCGCTGCATGGGATTCACACTGGTTTCCAGACTTTTAGTAGTAGTTCAATGGACGAATATTGCTGTCACTGTTGTTATTTTCTTCATACATTTGTGTACGTTATTTGCAAATTGAGCTGGCTTTTCCTCGAAAAGAGTCTGAAAAACACCAAAAATATTAAAATTGAATTGGAATCTAAACTTTCGGACAATTTAGCAGCATGAAGTACATTAAAACCTAATTAAGTGCCCGGTTCCCTCAAAAAACCGTCCACTGATGGGGTTTATTATAAAAACAAAAGTGGAAGAATAACTGCTCTAAAAATGTCGGCATTCACAAGAAATACGCTTTCAGTCATTGTCGGTAAAATAGATCTATCATTGACTGCCTGAATGACACATTCTATTATTATCTGAATTTATCATTGTATGGTATTCCGTTATTATGAGCCATTCAATGATTTGATCAAGAGCCTCCGATTGAGTTTGTTGTTAGTCTCCGTGCCGACGGCAGATGCTATCTCCGCCGCCTTTGCCTCCGTCTCTGTCTCCGTCTTTGCCTCCGCCTCTGCTTTCGCTTCTGCCTTCACCTCCGTTTTCCCCTCTGCCTTAGCCTCTTCCTCCAACTGTACCTCTGCCTTCGCCTGCGCCTCCGCCTCCGTCTCCGCCACCGCCTGTACCTCCGCCTGTGCCTCCGTCTCTACCTTTACCTACGCCTCTGCCGTCTACTCCTTCTGTTGTCTCCGCCTCCACCCCCACCTCGGCGACCGTCGCCGCCTCCGCCCCACTTTCGCCTTCACCCTCACCTCCACCTTCGTCTGCGCATCCATCGCTGCCTCCGTCTCCGCCTTCGCCTCCGTGGCCGCCGGCGCGCGCCGCCTCCGGAACAATGGAAGCGCTCTGTTAAGCGGCGTCTCCAATCAGCCGCCGGACCCTCGTCGGCCGCGGTGGCCTCGGCCCACAAGGTCGAGTGATGGGAGGCGGCGGCGCCAGAGGGCGTGGTCCGGAGGCAACAGGACGTGCGCTGTGACTCACGTCAGCGGGGACTTGAAGGGCGGGGCGGGGAGGGGTGGTGGGGCGGGGAGGGACGGGCGAGGCGACGACGGTGCCTGGCGGTGCCCGCGGCAAGCGTCTCCGCTTCCGAAGCAATTAGAGTCTCGCGCTGCCACCCGCCCCTTGCGCACGCACTCGCTTGGAATTGCAAGTATGCGCGTTTCACGTGATTGCTTTTCAGTCCTAATACGCGGTTGCGCTGATAACCAGTACTGTTGGAGTCCTCGAGGTCGGAAAGTTTAAACGGTACTTGAATTGCGTAGATTTAGTATTTAGAAAGTAAGTTGTACAGTTCTTTAATAGTCTTTATATATTTAAACTGGATCAACAGTTAACTTCACCCGTTTCTCAAAAGTGAGTGACAACTAGGTTTTATTAACGTCCTGAAAATACTGAAACGTGTTAGGTCGAGGGCTTCGTATACTTGAAATTATTACAAGAATCTTACTGAGTGCTACAAAATAGTGGCGTTTTGAAAACTTTTAATTATTGATCAAATTTTCCCTTTCCCTTATAATTTATTTCGCTTTACTGCCTCTGTCTTATATTTCTATACTGTTTTTCTGCCTAATTTCAAACATATTTTCAATAGGAAAGAGATAAAGGAAATAAGGCCCCCATTTATTTGAGATTTATGACATCAGAGTGGAAGAGGAATGTTAGGACGGTATACAGAATTGTGTTTTACGAAACAAATTAACTTTGCATAATTAATTAATACATATCAGTGATAAAACTTTCCAAAATATATTTACTATGACATGGATGTCAAGGCCGAGGGCAAGGAAACTAGCGCACTAGAATTATCGGGCGTGGAGTACACGACTTTGGATACCTGGCCATTGACAAACTTTTGGAGAAGTCAGTTGGCAATTATTTCTCCAAATATAGCTCTAATAAGGTTATAAGCTTTATTTTTTGTTACACATAAATTAAATATTGCATTATAACATTATACCAGTAATAAGTAATTCTTGCAGGGGCAATAGCCCTCAGTTTTGTGGACCCGTATTTCTCTTGTGAAGTATTTGTAAAAATTCTACTTGATATTCCCCAGGCTTTAGTAGCTGAAACCAATTAATAAACTTGTTTCTCAAAACTACTGTTGACAAAAACCAACAGAATGGGACGGGAGAAGTTATCTTCTAAACGAAACCGACATTCATTCAGGTTAGCTTAATCAAGGGGATAGAGTACTACATGTACTTCTAAAATATTACATAGAAGAAAAGCAACTATAGGCAAATTTTATATCTTGAAATCATCTTGAAATTCTTGAAATTATATTATTGATTCAATAAGTGTGTGGTTGAGGTACAGAAAAGTGAACGGTTTCAACTCCTTTATAAAAGCATTCACGATGTACAAAAGGAAATTAGATCACAACTTATTACATGTGTAGTTACTACAGAATAAATAAATCTGAACGAGCAATAGATTGCATTTACCAATTTCGTGAATTTAGATGTTGTTCTTTAGCTGTTCACCATCAGAAGGCCGTGACAACACACATCGCCTCGCCGTATGCAGCAATTTCACGAAGCCAGCGCCCGCACCAGTTTTGCGGAGTCAAAAGGCTGTGACAAAAGGCCGAAGGCGAAGGCGCGCAGGGATTTCGCCAGCGGCCGCCCGCGCCCGGCCCCGCGCGGCCGTGATCCCTACGTCGCGGCCGCTGCTTCCGCTCGCGTGGCCGGCGACAGCACCCTTGAACCTCGACGCCACTACGTAACCTCGGTCGCTGCCGCCGCCGCCGCAGCAGCCTCCACCACCAACTCCCCGGTCTCCGTCGCTCGCTCCACATCCTCCGTCGCTTTCTCTCGCTTTTTTGTCACATTCTGCGCCGTTTTTAGAGACTTTTCTGTCTCGTTTATCGCCTTCTTTGTTTCCTCCATCTCTTTTATTGCCTCCTTCATCGCCCGCTCCACATCTGCCATCGCTTTCTCTGCCTTCGTTATCGACTTCTCTGCCCTTTTTATCGCATTCTCTACCACCGTTATTGCCTTATCTGTCTCCTTTATCACATTACCTGCTTCCTTTATGGACTTATGTCTCTCTTTGTAGCTTTCCCTACCTCCTTTAACGCTTTATCTGCTTTCTTTATCGCATTATCTGCCTCTTTTATCACCTCTTCTTTCATTGTTTTCAGTCTCCAATACCTTTCTGCTTCCTACATCGCCTTCTATGCTTCCATGGCCTTTTCGACTTCCTCCTTCGCCTTCTCCGCCTTCTCCGCTGCGTTGCATGCTCTGCCTCCTCAATGCCTTCCACACTTCCTTCATCGCCATTTCCGCTATCTGCTCCACTGATGACTATGCCGTCTTCTCCGACTCCTTTGTCCCCTTCTCCGCCGCTGCCCTCCATCATGTTTTCATCCCGCCTCGCTCGCCTCCTCCTCCTCCTCCACCACCACCACCTTTTCGGCCTGAACTTCTCCTCCTTCTCCAGCTTCTTCTCCTTCTCCGTCTCCTCTTTCTTCTTCACCACCTATTCCTTCCCCACTCCGGCTCGTACCTCTGCTACCCTCGTTAGTACCACCTTTGTTACCTCGTCCTGCCCCCGGCGCACAGCACCGTCACCTCACCGCCACTGGTTCCACCGTCACCATCACAGCGTCTCCCTGCGCTCGCGCGGCGGACGCCGGTGAAGAAATCCGTACTTGTGAGCGCGCGGCGGCCGGCGCTGACAAAGCGGAAAGAATTACGTTTTCGTTTCCCGCGAGGTCCGAGGGCGGCAGCGGCTGGGCCAGGCGGCCGGCAGGCCGGCCGGCCGGGTCGCCTTGCGCAACGCTCTTTCCGCCGCCGTCGCTGCCGTGCGTGGTGCGGGATGTTGCGCGATTCCATTTGCATGCCGCCCGCCCGCCGAGCGCCCCCGCTGCGTTGCTTCGGAGCAGCGGGACTCATGCTTATGGCGAGATTAAGCGACAGTGCGAAGTACATGCTCATGCTGGGGTACTTCATTATTTTACTTGTTTGGCAGTATCGTAACAAGAATACTCGTACGATTGTCCGTGGATGCAAAGTTGTTGAAGTTATTATTTGGTATTATTTTTACGAACCAGAAGCAATAGCGCCTGGAGTACATGCCGTGTGTGTCAACTCCCATGGACGCTAGCCACGTGTATGTTCAGCATATTGCAGCCCGGAGGTGGCAGTGTTCCGCTCGCTGGAATGTGATATCGGGCGCTTACAGGCGCACACCCACGTTTTGGACGACGTGGGGTTTTGCGTTCTATCACAGAAAAAACGCCGCCACTTCCTGAGACCGGACCCTCCCAGGAAAATACATAACATTTACGGAACTTATTACCTCTCCTCAGTAGTGACGTGACCGCAAATTTTCACTCACTCGTTCTCGCGCTTCGTTTGGATTGAACATTTTTAAGCGATGGCTGTAGTTAGTTGGATAGAAATTGTTTTTTAGGGCTCTTATTCAACTGACTGCCGGTTACACTGCACATCCCGATGGGACGTGTAGTCGACCACACACTAGACAACAACACGCTAGCGGGCTCTTCTGAACTGAATACCGCCTGTCACCTTCCACGCGGTATGTCAACAATTGCGAACACCTCCACCTCACGACAAGGCGACGCAGTATGCTATTCAAATATGCTACTTGCCGCTTGGAATGACAAATATATGGCACTAATCTTATTTCCGGGTATTGCTCGGTTTTTTGAAAGTGGAAAAAAATATTTTTAAAAGTAAAAAATTGAAGATAGAGATTTTTTTCTCAGTCAATGTCTCGAATGTTTCATGTAAAGTACCC
Source organism: Gryllus longicercus (assembly GCA_038098605.1). Classification (NCBI taxonomy): domain Eukaryota; kingdom Metazoa; phylum Arthropoda; class Insecta; order Orthoptera; family Gryllidae; genus Gryllus; species Gryllus longicercus. The sequence goes on from JAZDUA010000098.1 coordinate 1,762,890, forward strand.
CAATGTACAATATTAGCCCTTTAAAAAAGATTATATACATTTTTTGAAGAAATTAGTAGTTTTTGCAAAATATGCGCTTAAAATTTACAAAAAAAAAATCAAAAACTACTCCAATTTTTTTCTTTAAATTTTCTCTACATATGTAATAAGGAACGGTAAAAAGTATTATGCTAATCCTATTTGCGCGTATTGCTCGTTTTTTCGAAAATTACAAAAAAATTCAACACTACAAAATTGAAGATATAAGAACTTTGGCTCAGACAAAATCTGTTGGACAAAATTAGCTGTTCAAAAAAGACCACGTACAATTTTTTGTAAAAGTTAGTAGATTTTGCGTAATTTCGTTTTGCAATTTATGAAACATTTCGCATTATTAATGAAGCATCCCATTGTGCATAACGATAACATTGTAATATTGCAAGAAAGTATGTTCGGTTATTGCCCCATTAGTTTCTATGTTGCGATATGTTTTATCCTTACTACTTATTTTGCAGATTTCTGTATTTTTTAACGCATCAAGAATTTAACGTATGATTTTTCTTTCGAATACTTCTAATTTACCTAATTTGTAACTCAATACTAGACATTTACTAGCATACAGGCATTCCGGATTGATTACTGTATTGTAGTGCTACATTTTGAGTTTTCTTGATAGACATATCTTGTTGTAGATATTCCTGGTGATACTATAGGCTCTTGTATCCTTTCTTCTATTGCAATTTTTATAAACCGTTTTCTTGAATGATTTCCACCAAATATTTGAACTTCTTCACCGACTTTACAGGACCAATTGCTGATGCTAGGGTTTCGGATGCATTTTTCATTCTCGTCATAAATTTAGTATTACCAATAGAAATTCTTAATCCTGAGTTGTTGGCTATCTTTTCTAATACTTGGACCTGTGCTGCTATATTATTTATTATATAATATTTTTACTTCATCTATTTTGAGTCGTGATTTTGGATCTGTCACGTTTCTCATGGACAGTGGTAGATTTATAAATAGGCAAATCTAAGCACGTGCCTAGTGCAGTTGGAAGGGAGCGCAAACTTTCGGTGGAACATTTTTTAGATAATTATGTTTATTGAATGTTAAATTTAGAAATATAATATTTTTATGTACAACTTAATGCTTTTTGTACTGTTGTTAAAGCTTTGGAAAAAATCGCCGCAGAATTTGCTCTAGTTCCTTGGAAGAACTGAGCTTTACACATTATTTCCAAATGTTAATATCGCTTTCGTATGTACAAGTGTATTCCTATTTTAATTTGTTCGGCTGAAAGATGGTTTTCGAATTTGAAGAGCATTAAAAACTACTAAAGATAAACAATGAGCGAAATAATAAACCAATAAATGGACGTGTAGCATAGAAAAAGTAGTTTTAAGAAGATTGAATTAATTAGTAGATTGTATTCAAGTATATTGTGATAATATCAACAATTTTGCAAACCAAAATGTTCGACGAAAACAATATTAATGTTACATTATAATGCATTATTAATGTATTATTAAAACATGCTTTAAAATAAACTACAATATAATTTATTTGCAATTGTAATTGTATATTTTTTGCCTTGTTACATTAAAATGAAAATTCAGTAAATTAATTGGGGAGCGCCCAAAAATATTTACCTGGAACGGCAATTACATAAATCCGCCGCTTCCTATGAAATATGTATGTCTGGTACATTTTCCAAATTACATAAATTTAACGAAATATATGAAAACCAACAAAATCGCCTTTTCCACTAAGAGCTGTTACACGATTGTTTTAGCGTATTTTGGACATTGACCCAATCGCTTTGCATAACGGGGCTGAAGTCGGGAGCCGCGCCAGACGCCCAGGAGGCCGCCCACCTGCGTCACGCTCTCTGTGAATTGACCCGCCAGGCGCGGGGCGCGTAGACAACAGAACCCGATTCTGACGCACGGCTGCAAAGGTTCGTGGCGTATCGTCCCCCGCCCCCTCCACGTGCCCCCAACACGTGCTTTTTTGAATGGACCCTGCTAACAGTAGACTTCTCCTGCCCCCGTTCGAGCCCACGCCCGCTCTCTCTCACTCTCAATCCACCAACCTGTCCTCCCCTCCCCTCCTTTCCACCCATCTGCTCCGGTGGCACGCCTCGACATTCTCTCCTCAATGACTCTGCTCTCCTCATCCAACCCCGCCACTTCCCACACTGCCCCGTCACGCTTCGTCCCGTCGTGTGTCGTCACGTAACTATCCGAATTGCTCCTCCACTCCTCTCCCAGCTTCGACTTCTCTCTTCTTCCCGCCCCGCACCGCCCTGTCTTATCTCCCCGCCTCGCCTTCTCTCTCCGCCCTATCGTCTCTCCCCGCTCCATAACTTCTCTCCTAACCCCGCTCTGTCTTATCTCCCCGTTCCGCCTTTTATGCCCGCCCTTTCCTCCCTTTCTGCCACCTCTCTCCCAGCCTCACCCTTTCTCTCCTCGCCCTACCTGCCCCTCTTATCATCTCGCTTCGCCTCTCCTTTCCCTGGCCTTCCTCCACCCCTCTTCTGCCCCGACCTGCCTCTCCTCCCACGGCCTTCCCTCGAGCAGCCCCGCCACGCCGTCCTTTCTCCTATTCGTCCCGCCCCGTCGTGGGTCCCGTCCCACTCCGCGCGGTGGCAACCGCAGGCCCGTGCCGTAAGCCGCGACGCCATTCACGCCGCCGAATGCGTCTGACGCTATCGCTTCCCTTCCGCAAGTCCCGCGCTTTGCCCTTCCTCGCTTTCAGCGGCTGCGTGGCGTGTCCCCGCGAAGAGATAGCGCGCTCTAGCAACGGGCCTGCCAATCGGCGAAGGCGGAGGGGTGCGCGGTCGGAAACTGATTGTGGTTGCGTATGTGGAGCAGGCTGTTCAAGAACTGAGAGCTGCTGCAACGAGCTGCTGCTTGCTTGCGTGGGTGAAGGGAACGCCCGACGCTCTGTGGCTTTTAATCAAGCGTTGTTTTCTCTTGAAAGTTAAACATGTCAATTACAGTTCATTGAAATGCAATTCGATCTTAAAAACAAAGTTGCACGGAAAATTGCATATCGGGAATGTTCCTCTGAAACGTATATATTTCAATACTTACTTTCCTTCTATTCGCCAATTTTGGGGGTGTTTGATGATTTCCTCTGCCTCTTTCATCGTCAATGATCTTCAGTGCTTGAACTTTATCGATGCAAACTACGACCAATCTTAGCAGATGGCATCCTCAGTGTCTAAATACGGCATTTCTTAACTGTTAGAAGTGTTCGTTAACTGGACGTTTTCGATTGAGGCCAAGGAACTGAGTAGGACTAGTTCATTAAAAATGCGTAGAAATCCACAATAATACGCAGAACAAAATTCAGTACTTAAACGCAAAACGGCTCGATGAATTCAGCGACGTCACCGTTGCCTCTGCAGTATCGTTGACATGACTAAGATTCGAGCCCCGACACTGGCGAGTTTTAATTGGGCGGAATTCCTCCAGTTTCAAATTCTACCGGCCCGCCGGCATCTCTAATCAGTAGTATATATATATATATATATATATATATATATATATATATATATATACTACTAGTACTATATTACCACACATGTCGAGAGATAAGAGCCTTTCCCGGCTGGGTGGTGCTCAGCTGAAATACTGAAAGAGGGTAATTGATTAATTGGTTGATTAGTGAATGCGGGCGTGTCAATTGCGAAGGCCATTAGTTCTGTTCGTATAATACATGCTTCGTCGCGGGAGGGAGCGTGAGAAGTTGGTATCTGAGAGAAGTTGGAATATAAATATAACTTTACATGTTGTGCAAATGTTTTACGTAGGAATTCTCATCTCTCGACAAGAATAGCATTGAAAGTTGCTAGAAATCTTCGAAACCGTCAATGGAAATGACATCTACGTACATTGTATGAAGCATTAGCTAAGCATAAGCAAGCACAGTCCTGAAGCATCTTTTAAAAAAAAATTGCGATGTTGGACATTCGTGCTTGTAATTCCAGAAAATATTCTGCTTTTAGGGTGATTTCGGCTCACCCAATGCGTAAGCTTAATGCTTACAGTTCCTTATATAAGCACTTAGAAAACTGTCAGCATTTTTTTTATTGAAAACAAAATCCTGTATCAAAGATGAGCAATCATCCAAAGAGAATATTCAAACGTCAAATATCATCAGAGCATTAAGAAACCACTGATTTCCATCAGTACAAAAATGTTTTGCCATATTTAACATTTTCTTTATCAGCAGCACATACAAGACAAGAATAACTTCATTTCTTTTCATAACTAAAATGAAAGAAAAAACATCCTGGCGTACACAGCTAATAAAAACTACAGTGGGGTGATTGTTTCTTAGTAGCACAAATGTACTGCTCAAAAGGAGATATGAGTTCAATCCCCGTGCAGGTCATCCTGCCCATGGTTTTTTTGTGGCTTCGTTCGGTCATCCAGGCGAATGTTGGGATGGTTCTATTGAAAAGCTACGACACGAAACCGGGGTCACTAGCCGACTTGGATGTCCGGCTAGAAACCCTGGGATCTAACAGCGCTGGGGTTATTGGGCCTAACGGGCCTAATGGCTAAATACAAATACAAATTGCTCAACGCATTTGCTATGATTTCAAAATTTGACTAAAATCGGGTCCACAGCGGGTAGTTGACCCTGCAGGCGGGTGAATAACCTTGTGGGGTGAGTGCTCTGCGTGACGCCACCTGTGGAGGGCCCTCGAGACTGCTCTGTTTGTCCTGGCGCTGGCCTCGCAGCTGCCCTTTTCACCCGCCTGGCCCCGCCTCGCCAGACACATGCACTTGGCGCAATGTCATATTTACCCAAACTCCGAGTAATCGGATTACGGGATGAACCTAACTGACCAAATGTCAATTACATACTGCTGCGGCGCTGACTGTCTCTGTCATGACCATTTAGGTAAATACTCTATTATTGCTACTACGTCTTCGAATTAATCATAGCAATTTACGTTAATGTATAATATTGGGACGTTTATCTTTCTAACACTTCATTTCTAACAAAAGCTTCTAGCCGTACGATGTATTAAAGGATAAAAAAAAATACCTAACCTCAATATTTGTTGAATTCAAACATTGTAATAAAAATAACACTTTGCCTCTGATTTCAATGAACTGTTATTTTAGAAACGAAAAAATGTACACACCACAACTGGAACCTGAAAACACAAAAAACAAAAAATTACGAAAAATTGAACCGAGACCAAATCTTAACAGTTTTGAAGGGGAAATCATTCTATGCTAAAATCAGCACCCCCTGCCCCCAGCGGGTGAGGCGGTGGGCAACATTGAAATCTTAAATAGGAACCCCCATTTTTTATTTCGGATTCGAATTCTACGGACAAAAATACATATCTTTTGTCTGAAACTTTTTTTCTGATTTGTGATAGGTGGAGCTGTAATCACAAAAATTTAATTTTCGAAGATTTCCGACTGTAATTGGAGTGGTTTTGAGTGTGGCCTCAGGGCACACCCGTCATTTGGTTGATAGTGTCTCTCCATGGTCCGTGCCTACAGTACTTCAGAGGCGATCCGATATTTATTAAACACTTACCTTTCTGAACCTGATGTTTTACAGTGGAGTTCCACAAAACATTAGAGCAGCCGCAGGAGTAGCAATACTGATAAAAAAGGAATGGAAAAACAAAATTAATAATTATAACTATATTTCAGAGAGAATAATTAATATTAGAATAAAAATCCAAAGAGGATACATGACAATATTGGGAATATACGCACCAGAAGAGGGAAGGAAAGAAGATAGCACATTATTCTATGATACTTTACAAAAACACATGAATTCCATAAATAAGAACGACTATATAGTTATTGCGGGAGATTTCAATGCAAGGATTGGAAACCAACCAATTGAAACAATAATGGGAACCAATGGAGAAGACACAAAAAATGAAAACGGAAAGACCTTAATTAATTTTGCAACATTTAACGAACTAAAAATTACAAATAGCTTCTTCAACCACAGAGAAATCCACAAATACACATGGGCGGCGAGAGGAACAAAATCCATAATTGATTATGTATTAGTTAACTCTAAGTTGACATCCCTAGTTACTGATACACGAGCATATAGAGGTTTTGATGTATTCTCAGACCACTATATAGTAGGCACTAAAATAAATATCCCAGCAAGATGGATAAGAAAGAGAACGGACAAAAACAAAACTGACAAAATATACTTCAAAACACACTTGCTACAACAAGACAGTATAAGGAAATTATACTGCACAAGACTGCACAACTACTTAGACCAAAGAGCAGTAAGTTTAAATGTAAATGAAGAATGGGAAGACTTAAAGCAATTGATGATAAAAGTAGCAACAGAAGTTTTGGGAAAAAGAAGTAGAAGATCTAAAAAGAAAGGAATACGAATATGGAATGATGAGATAAAAACCATCATTGAAGATAAGAAAAGGGCTTATCTAAAGTACTTGCAAACACAATCCGTACAAGATAGGATAACGTATAAGCATAAATGTGCATTAGTTAAAAGAGAAGTTCGAAAATTAAATAGAGAAAGTTGGGATAGATACATAAGTGAAATCGAATATGATATACATGGAGCCCAAAATGAAGCGTACAAAATTCTAAAACATCTAAATAAAGACGAAAAAGACACTGTACAAATAAATAATATACCCGAAAAGCAATGGCTGAGATACTATAAGGAATTGTGGACTTCAAACACACAAGAAGAAGAACTCGCAGAACAAGAATTTGCAAACGTAGACCCATTAGAAATGAACGAACTCGAAGAGATACTTATAAATTTAAAGAACAAAAAATCTCCAGGTAGCGATGGACTTAATATAGAATTATTCAAGTACGCACCTTCACAAATCAAACTTAGGTTTCTCTTTATACTAAATATATGTTGGAATACATATCAAATCCCAGAAGAATGGAAGAAAGCCATTATACACCCAATATTTAAGAAAGGAAATAGACAAGACTGTAGCAATTACAGAGGAATTAGCCTATTAAACTCTGCCTACAAAATCTATGCAAAGATAATTACTAGGAGATTAAATAAAATAAGTAATAACCTACTTTCGGAATTCCAAAATGGATTCCGAAAGGGACGTTCATGCGCAGATAGCATACTTATTGTACAACAATTGATCGAGAAAAGACGCGAATATAACCTTCCTACCTATATCCTGTTCATAGATTTTGAAAAGGCCTTTGACAAAGTCTCTCGGAATAAGTTATGGAGTATTATGCGTAATAGTGGATACCCTAACCACATCATAGAAACCATCAAAAGCTTATATTTTAAAACCACTATCAGTATTGACAAAGGAACAGCGAACAACCTAACTGAATATACAAACCAAGGAGTCAAACAAGGGTGCCCGATGTCCCCGACCCTCTTTAATATATATATCGATCATATTATTCAAGAATGGCAAAGTAAACTAACCACACATTTTAAAATAAGCAACACAATTTTAAACACTACTCTTTTTGCAGATGACCAGGCCATTTTTAGTACTTCAGAAGACGACCTACAGAGAGCTGCCCATTACCTCGAGTTAACAGGGAAAAATTATAACTTGAAGATATCAACCTCTAAAACGAAAACAATGGCATTCCAGGGGAAAAACCATATCAGATGTAAAGTAGTGATAAACGAAAAAAGTATTGAACAAGTAAACAACTTTAATTATTTAGGATTTAACATCTCATACTGCGACAAAAAAGATATAAACATAAAGATCCAAAAATTCCAGAAATTGTGCGGTACTATACGCAGAGCACTAAGACAAAAGACCAGACAAGACACCCAACTAAAATTTTACAAAACTATGGCAGTCCCAATGCTAACTTATGGATGCGAAAACTGGACAGTCAATAGGTCAGACAGAAGAAAGATCGAAGCGGCAGAAATGAGATTCCTGAGACCATTAGCAGGATATACACTACTAGATCATAAGAGAAATGAAGACATCAGAGGTGAACTACAGATCTCCAGCATACTGGAGAAGATCGACTCAACGAGGAAGAATTGGTTCGAACACCTAACCAGAATGCCACCAGAACGGCTTCCCAAGACTATCCTCGAATACAAACCAAAGGGGAAACGATCCAGAGGCAGACCCCACACAAGATGGAAAGAGACTCTTGAGAGCGGAACGGGCCACTAGGCCCAAACCCTGTTGCTGATGATGATGATGATGATGACCTTTCTGAACTAACATTCCTCCTTGTTGCGTCATGGATTATGTAAATGTGCAAGAAAAAATTGAAATAATTTTCATTTATGGTGAAGCTGCGAGAAATTTCGACGCAACGATCAATTTGTTTCCTGACAGAGTACGATCGCGTTCTTCTTTCGTTAGAATTATTCAACAATTCTCTTCTGACGGAAGTGTACAACCAAAGAAAAGAACACGTAGAGTTTCTGCTTTCTGGAGAAAATAATCAAATATCAGTACTGGCTGTAGTAGCTCATAATCCACATGCAAGTGTTCGAGAAATATCTCAACAATCAGTGATTCCTCGTATGAGTGTTTGGAGGAAACTGAAGATACATAAATTTCATTCGCTTCATGTATCTTTGCATCAGGAAATAACTGACAATGACTTTCAAAACCGACTATAGTTTTGTCAATGGGCAGTTTAGAGAATACAAACGATTCAGAACTTTTTTCTCAAGTACTATTCTCTGATGAATCGACATTTACAAATCGCGGTGAAGTTAACCCCCATAACATGCATTTTTGGAGTGTAGAAAGCCCACACTGGATTCGTCAAGTCAATCATCAGCGACCTTGGTCGGTTAACGTTTGGTGTGGAATAATTGGCGATAAACTTATCGGACCATACTTAATTGACGGTAATCTAAATGGTGACAAGTACCGACCTTCTTGATAAAGAACTACCGAGAATGCTCGAAGACGTAAGTTTGGAAGTGCGACAAAACATGTGGTTTCAACATGATGGTTGTCCAGCACATTACTCAATAGTAGCACGCGAGGTATTGGATCGGGATTACAATAATCGGTTGGATCGGTAGCGAAGGACCTGTGCACTGGCCAGCCAGATCACCAGACCTTACCTCACCAGATTTATTTTTGTGGGGTTACCTAAAAGATGTCGTTTATAAAGAAACACCTACTACTCGTGAAAACATGATGCAACGAATAAGAGACGCTTGTAACGCGATTACACCGCTTATGCGATGTGTTCGTTAATTTGTAGGATGAATCAATAATTGCATTGAGGTTCAGGTCCTTCATTTTAAGCACTTACTTTAAATAAATGCTGAGGTATTTGTAGAATCATCTAAAACCAGCACTCCGATAGTGAGAGGCAAGGGGACTCACTGAAAACAAGCACCCCAATAGTGAGAGGCAGTGTATAATTTAAAACTATTGAATCAATAATTCTTTGTCTGGTAACGTTAAATCTGAAATTCAAGTGATGTGTTACATAATGTTATGATTGGAAAGATAAGCAGAAAACCTAGTGAGTGAAAATGTACAGTAAATGTTAGCTGGTAAGCATTCTGTTGTTCTCTTTCAGGAAAATGTTCTTTGAATTGTTATGTGTGTACTATATGAAATTTTAAATGAACCGGAAATGGAATAAGGAGATTATAAATTTTTTAAAATGATATATTCTCATAGTACAGAAAACAAATATTTTATAATATAAATTGAAGATATGCGAAATGAAATGTCCAAATATATTTTTTTAAACTTTGTCCCAACATTGGAGGGGCAGTTGCCCCACCTTGCCCCTCCTGAATTCCGCCTCTGACGATCCTCGACGTACGTAGCATAAACGCGGTTTTCGTTAGCCCCCAACACCAAAGCGTTGGAAGTACCTGAGTTATAACATTCAGGTACTGAACTTATACGCTCGGGTAAGAAGTGAGGACCGGGGGAAAATTCATCCAGAATGCCAACCCACACCTTTACAAAGAATCGCTATGGTGAGATACAACATGTGGATTTCCAGACCCTCACATTGTAAATTTTAGACATTAATTGTGTCAGTTTTGTAAAACACGCTTCATTTGACCAAAGAACGAAATTTTCTCGTTTTCTTTGCATTTGCGCAAGAAATGCGTAGAAAATTGAAAACGACGTTATAAGTCTCTATTGTGCAAATGCGGCACCCGCTGGAAATGGAAAAATCGTAATCTTTCCGCATTAATTGATCGCCAGACGAGGGACTGTGATGCTTTTTTGCCTTCTGCTCGCTTCCGGGGTTTCTCGAATAATATTAGCAATTGAGTTTTCCAGACAAAATGCGAGGTGAAGCCGTTTGCTCACTTCCCGTAGCCCATGTTACACGAGCACAAACTTATAGTCCAAAGTTTAACGATAATTATTTACGAAATTAAACGACGAAGAGTATCCAATTTTGGCAAATTCAGTCTGTACATTACATATGTGATAAAGTCGCGGTGTAATAGCAACGAGGATTCTATCAGCCTGTATATTTCTCAATTTCCTCAAAAATTACTTTCATATCTACCATTTAATATCGGGAAGAAATCACAATGAATAAGCTTTTAGTTAATTTCATATAATTAGATGTAAAGCATTTTATTATATATTATTTCAGCGACATAGCAGAGAATAAAAATCGTACGTTTCCACGTGCTATAAAAATTTAACCTGAAAATGTGCAGAACGCATTGACTGTAAATATGAATTTTACAGATGGTAAAATAAATAGGGCATACTAACCACAAATTATTCAGTTTTTTTATTTCGATTGCAGCGCACACAAACTACATTACGCTGCATAAATTTTGATCTTAATTAACCGTTCCATTACTCGCATTGGTTTAGTTAAAAAACACGATAACACAGACCTTCAATAAAATATAATTCAATTAAATATTGAAAGTGACGAACTTCTTGTACTGCAGTGTTCACACGATTTCCAATGTTTTTCACCAAAGCCATGATCCGACTATATTTAGCTCCTTCCTGTTGGCCCAAATTCATTTGCGGCGTGCCTGGCAGGGTGTGTTGACCTGCGACCTAGTCAAGAAGAAAAAGAAGCTTCGTACAGCGGGCAAACAAAGGACGGCGGAAGGGCGAAGGCAAGAGCAGGCGCTTTGAGATGAGGCTCAAGGAGCGCATTGGGAGAATCTGGGGCGGCTCCGCGGAATGCGCCTCTGAAAGAAAACGACCCCTCCCTCATTCCACTTGTTTAACAACAGCTGGACAATCTGCTTTCAAAACCCGTTTGTATGAACTGGCAGGAACCGGAGGAAACGAAATTTCCGAAATGTTTTGTAATAAATAATTTACCTGAATTTTGTTTATACTCGTAGCTCTAAACAGCGGGTGAATGTACAATTTTATCTACTATTTAGAAAAAATATCAATGTCGTCAATTTTTCGTTTTTCTTGGTACATAAAACAAAGATATTAAATTCCGTGGTGGTATCAGATATAGTGTGGTAATCCATAATCATTAATTAAGAAAATTATTGTTTAATAAAAATGATTTGCCAAATACATTATTTCAATGGTTCAAATTAGACAGCTCATTGGCAACAGTGTATTAAAATAACGAAAGAAAGTTCTATGCATTAACTATTTAGTTCAAACTCTGAAATATTTTATTATATCATTTGTTATCCCAAGTATCGAATAACTAACTTGCACTGAAAATAACTGGATCTGAAGAGGAAAATGGATTTCGAAATTTCAACGGAAATATACGTTTTGGGATCCCGTGCTACCGAGAAAGTGTTGTTTTTTTTTCATAACGACCATCCGTCCTTCTGTTTTGAAATTATTAATGCATAAGGCTGTTATGGTGCCTTAACCTCTCCTTTACCCATTATCTACAATCTTATTTTAAATATTGGAAAATTTCCTAAGAAATGGAAACTGTGCTAGGAAAAATTTCCTAAGAAATGGAAAGTGTATGCCCGATACTTAAATCTAGTACTATCATAAAAATTGAAAATTATAGACTGCTTGCTATAAATTCTTCTCCTGCTAAAGTATTTGAACAAATAATATATGTTAAAATTTTTAACCATGTTAAATGTTACTTATCTGTTTACCAACATGACTTCATTGCTGGTATATCCACTACCACAAATCTTGTAAATTTTGTTCAGTATGTTTCAAGCAGTTTAGACCATAGAGTTCAGGTTGATACTATTTACTCAGATTTTCTAAAGCTTTAGACAATATTAACCACAAAATACTTTTATATAAACTGTCTTTTTTCGTATTTTCAAAACAAATATTCAACTTAATGAGTTCGTATTTAACAAATAGAGAGAAATATGTTAAATCTCATCTACACAATTCTTACGTTTAAAAAACTGATTCTGCAGTGCCTCAAAGTTCGAATCTTGGGATTCTACTATTTCTAATTTATATTAATGATTTGTCTACTGTAACGCAAAATGTTTACTTGTTGCTGATGATTTGAAAATTTGAAAGTCAAATTAAAATGAAAATTATTCAAATTAATTGCAAGCTAATATTAATAACATAGCATAGGTTGAGCATAGATAATTATTTGTACTTTAAAATTTAAAAAATGTTGCTTCATTACTTATACAAGAAAAAAGAGCATATATAAGAATAGTTACTCAATGAATAATGAATCGTAAGAACGTGTATATTTTGTAAAAGACGTAGGTGTAACTATTCAACATAATCTCACTAGCAACACATATTTAATATAGAAAATGATGCTAATTATGTGTTGTGTTAAATATATGTGTTAAAAAATGTGGCTCTATTCGAAATTCCAAGAATTTTAATGACACATCAAGCTCCTCTGTAATTGCCTTGCGCGCGCTATATTGGACACGTTTAAGTTATTTGGACTCCTTATTGCATATCACTAAGTAACCAAATTGAAAATATTCAAAAACGATTCCTGAGAAATTTATAATAAAAACATTTTATGCAATCTCCTTATAAGGTTTGTAATAATATTTTAGTTAAAGAATTCAATGTAACTACTCTTGCCAATAAAAAAGTTGAACAATTATTTTTATTTAAAATAGTCAATGGTCTATCAGAAAACAGTTGATTGACCGAGCGAAGTGGCTCAGTGCGTATCGCGCTGACTTCGCAATTGGGAGGTCCGGGTTCGATTCCCGGGCCAGTCATCCTGACCGGGGTTTTCGTGGTTTCCGTCGGTCACAAGCCGAATTCTGGGATGGTTCCAAAAAGTCCACGATCACCTTTCACCAATATCCTATCCCCTCCTAATATAATAATAATAATAATAATAATAATAATAATAATAATAATAATAATAATAATAATAATAATAATAATAATAATAATAATTCACAGCGGGGACAAAGTTGGTCACGTCCGTGGTCTACCAGACGTGTCCCCAGGGTAACGCTAAATGAGCAACAGTGATTCGCCCCCTACGCGCTTGACAATTGTGGGCGTGCTGGACGAGCTGCGGGGAAAGCCGTCGCGTCCATACTGCTCGGCGCGTCAGCAAAATGGCTAACATGCCAAGAGTTGGCGTTGGTAAAAAAATAATAACAGTGGGTTGCTGTCACAATTAATGCACGGGTGTCAAATTTAAGAGAACGAGAATTATTATTTTTTAACAAACATTCACCACTCTTGAGAATGTCTTCTACATTCAATGAATTGAGCAGAGTGTGGGATTTAGACATCAGCTTTTCTTTTCCAATTTTTCTTTGTGATTGAATTTCTGTGATTTACTTTTGTGATTTCATTTGAAATTAATTTTCTTTTTTTGTTGTTGTAATATCTACTGTAAGTGGAACTGTAGTGAGTAAATGAATCAATCAATATATTTATTATAACGATAAAAGATAATGAATTGTCATTATCATCGCAAATCACTTCAGACATATTTCAACAGTCAACTTCGATGTTGCTTTATTATTGCTAGTCTTCATTTGATGTGAAACAGTATCCGAGCTGTGATGCCTCATTAGTTTCCAATATATATTCCACTAAATATTTTCGTGGATTTTAAGAAACCTGTGAAGTATTCATCAATTGGAGTCTCAAAAGGCAATTTGAGAGAAATTATCAACGTCAAGAAAGAGTTATTTTAAGATAGAATACAATTTTAATGAACAACCGACGAGGAAAGAGGATCGCAAACTATTTTCAATCCAATTAAAGCCAATTGAATGGGTTGCATTAACTTTTTTCTTCTTATTACATCTCGAGACGGAGTTTTGGCGTATTAGTTTTGTATACAGCATTGTCGACAGGAAAAGGAATAATGATACAAGAGTAGAAATGAAAATAAAGAAATCAATATTTGATGAATTAGGGGGGATAAAAATAAAGTGGCATAGACACGTCAAGCGCTTTGGCAATTACAGATGGCCAAAACGAACCTTAAAATGGATATTAGCCTTAAAGTCAGACTCAGAAAAGAAGGATACTCAGACGAGCATGTAAACAAGGAGTGGGAGAGGCCATGGTAGCTAGCAATATCCAAGATGACTTACGGAAGTACAAATATCTTGAAACTGAGAGCGGAGAATCTGCAACAGCTGTAGAGCACCTCTGTTATTACATATTCTTTAGTGTCATTCTTAAATTACGACTATACCAAGACTATCGTAAGTAAATTAACGTAACAAAATATTCCTAGCAATATTTTTTTATTATTATCAGTGACAAATTTCATTTTCCAAAACTCCCAGATCAAATCACTAAAAAACATTTCTTCGGTCAAATCAAAGTACTGCAGGGGCTTTTGACAAGCTAGCAAGAAAAATATTTTGTTCTCAAGAATATGGCACATTAGATTGCTGGAAAACAGTTTCACAGAAAAAGGAGAATAAAGGGGAAGAAGGATAAGGGAACAAAAATATAAAAAACAAAATTATGGGAGAAAGAGAATAATAAAATGAGAGAGATGAGGTGAACTACCAAGAGAAAAGAATGAAACAAGTTTGAAAAGATAAAATAAGGCAAATTCAATTCAAAAAAAAAAAGATAATTTTTCAGAACGATTTTTGAAAATAAACAATTTGTGGAAAGTTGTGGAAAGAGTAAAGCTTTTTGAAGTTGTCACTCTTATGGCAAACTAGACGTACCACAAGCGGCGAATATTTATTTTTCGGGTCAATCTACTCCTATCGGACTTTACACAAATGCAAACGAAGGAAAAGTTTGGTAAATGCCCAATCATACACACCATTCAGCAAACTTGACACATCACGTGCGTTTGGATATTTAGCCGTGGCTTTAGAATGAGTTTATTTTGAAAAATCATCTAATCCATTCACTGTTCATTACAATAATCAAAAGACTTATTATTATCAAAAACAAATCGTATAACTGACTTATTCTAAAGTTTAGTATTCTCGTACATCTCCTTTAAATGTGCCTACCTAAGGTGTCAAAGGAAAACGATATCCATTTCTGTCAATCGAACTCAAGTGTTCACCATAAAGTGAGAATCACGCAGAGCGAGATGATCAAAAGCTTCGTAGAACCAGTTCAGCGTTGTCGCGATACCCGCCCTCTCTGATCACAAGCTCGCATTCCTTTTTACACAACCCTACCACCAGTGAAGTCGTTCGTGATAGCTGTGTTCTTGGTTTTTTTCTCTTCTTTTCCTCTAAAAAACTGAATCCTTAAACTGATCCCTCACTTTCAGATCACATGCTATGAAATATATTTCAATTCGTACAAAGAACCCTGAATTTTGTTGGGTTTACGCCTTGCACGTCGTAATAAAATTTCATGAAGCCATCAAATTCCAAATTTTATATTTCAAGAAATACATTTTTATTACGCGTGTGTTAATTTATTGAGTATATATAGCTTTTATGGACTTTTTAGGAATTGAAGGAAGTTAGTTCAAAATGAGAGATCAGGACATATGAAATATGCATTTCATCTTTCTCACTATCTATCCTCAAGAAATGAAATTGGCATCTGGATCAATTACTTCCAGATCTGATTTCCAGTTTCCCTTGATCTATTCATTAAATGGTAAAATGTCTCTTTCTCTTACCTCTGCCACAAAATGTAACTTCACCATATACACGCGTTTTCATATTTTACTAGATGCGAGACGAAATGGACGTTTAGTTCTTTCGACTTCAGAACCGTGGAACCAACTGTGTAGACCTTTAATCATGCAAATTCGACTACACTGAAGCGCGTTTTTAGTTAGCAAATGTTGCCAAGAAGGTCACAGACAGTTGTCAGTGTGTTTGTGGCTCGTATATTGGTAGATGTGAGACCTTGAAATTACTTCATGAACATTCATTAAACGATGTATTCTCCATTTATTCACTGCAAAGTTGGCATGTCTTTTAATGTCACTAACTAAATAATATAATTATCACTTCCTCCAGAATGTCAAAAGCAAGAGATCAAAAAACACACTTTCGAGGCAGTTTTGAAGAAACTTTCAAAGAACTCAACTCGTGTTGTTGAGCATAGAATGAAGCTTTCTACTTAAAAAAGTACATATAAGTCCTAAGCATGTTAAATGTATCAGGATGGGTAAATTGAAATAATATTTTACAACAAAAATTTTTTTTCACTAACTTCAAATATTACATTCCCACGAAGATATTTCGAGAACTTTTAACCTCATGTTCGGTGCTCCCTATCAGATAAAGAAAATAGAAGTAAAAGTATTTTCCTTTGTGCAGGAAACATGTTAGATGTACCATCCGAATTTAGCGTAAATTAATTTCTATTGTTAATGATTACTTCTTTTTATCTACACATATGAATTTTCTCAAGATTTACGAGGTTTAAAATGTTTCATTATTGTTTTTTATTTTATTTTATTGTTTGTTGAAGTACAATGTTCAGTTTACAACAAAATATTTGCAATTGTTGTTTCATTACTGTGTTCGCATCTGAAGACGGGCTGCGCTCGGAGCGAGGCGGTTCGCCTGAACTCCCTCGCCCAGCTTGTCCTTGCCGCTCTTGGCGCGGGGCTCGGCGAGCGCCAGGCGGCGGAAGGGTTGGAGAGGCTTCGGCAATCAGAGCCGGGAGGAAGGGGGACAGTCCCGCAAAGAGAGCGAGGGCGGGGGCGGGGGCGGACGAAGCCCCTGCGCTGCAGCGAGCAGGCGAGGACCGCGTGCTGTGTAGCCCAGGAAGGCAGCCTGCTCGAGCCGAAAGAGACGGTTTCGCCAACGTTCCGCTGGATAAAGTCGGCGACGTCAAATTTAATTCCACTGGAAAGTTTGTTAGATATGGAAAGTCTTTGTCTTTATTTGGGGATATATCGGGCTTGTCACAAACAGAATTATCACAATCACAGTGCGACTTTAGATGCTATTTTCCTTCGTCAACATCTTTAGAGATGTTGGGGTTGTAATGATGACTGATGATGATGGAACAATGATGAAATGAGAGGCGGGAGAAATGGGACGAATATTAAACCTCCCGCAAACCAGCACAAATTTCTCCTGGACCGACTGGGAATTGAACCCGGTCCCAGCGTGGATTGCGAGCTACACAAGGAGCACCCAGACGATTCGGAGCGAATAGTTGCGGGAGTAGTGATAACGAATAGCTAAGATGAATCACATAAATATGTCGAAACAATGAAACATAAAAGAGCTTTTATACGCATTGTTCAAAAAACTGCACTTTTCATTATCCACTATAAAAATATAACCTCGTACAACCTACAAAAATTTGCTATTTTCTGTAAGCCACATCTTTTCTTTTAGGATATTTTGAGCTCCATATGCGAATGTTTCCACGTTCTCAACCCAACTTCTTCAGCAATGGATTCGTTTTAAAATACGTTTATTATTATATAAAATGTATTTTTTATTGCTTTAATTTTGATTTATACGATTTTTACGGTAATTATCAAAGTAACTATTGTAATATGGAATTAATGATGATGAGGATTTATTATCGTTCCCTTTCATCTTCAGAGCAGATGATGAAATAGGCTCTTGCTTTTTGATTTTTTGATTTTCAACACACAGTAAGAGTGGAGTTTATCTCTCGCATCAAACGTCACATTGAGGTGTACACTATTTCCATTAAAATTAATTAATTAAAATAATAATGACATTTCCTTTTATTTTAATTTAGCTTGAAGAAAATCGCATATGAAATAAACTGATATTATTTAAAGAAAGATGTGGGTGGATATGGCAGGAAGTCTTTATAAAACATTCAACGTTACACGTTTTGTAATTTAACGACTTTTAATTATGCAATACGCACGCTTGATGTAACTCAATAATTCTCAAAACTGATGTAATTTTATAGGATCAGTTGAAAGGAAACTAAAAAAAATATTGAAGGCTATGAATGGGCCTAATATCATTTACACGTTCCACCTCGATAACTACCAGACTTGTTTTAAGATACGATTTATAGTTGCAGTGTTTCTGTTCGTGCACTTATCGTGGCCGAAACGTGTGCCCTTTCCTCGCAACCTTCAGGAGCGATCATTTTCTGTGAACAGACCCGAGCGGAGCAAAGCGGATCTCCTCCAAGCGCTTCTGATCCTCAGGACAAACATCAACGGCGCAATAGCTACGCGGATACTTTCCAGGTTGCGAAATGTCGAGTTAAAGGGAAGAGCGAAAGATGCAACTCAAGCAACCTTTAATTTTGATTTATACGATTTTTATGGTAATTATAGCTGTACATTTATCTCCTATTCCTTTGACTTAAAGCTCTAAAAAGACGAAAGTTTCATTAGAAATTGCGTATGTACACATAATTTATGATACAAAAGTGTAATAAAACATTTCGTTCAAAAATTTGGAAAAATTTTATTCTCTAGACGGAATAAAATCTTCAGTAGGAGTCTTTATTTTAGCCAACACTTCGATGTATGCGAGAGTAAGTTCAAATGAATTATACAAGTATTGGGTGATATTACTCAAACGGAACACCTTTGCCCTCAGATATTTTAAGGAGTAATATACCATGTAAACTAGTAGAGTGAAACTTCTCTTCACGACCACCCCTTTTTTTTTCTCGAACGGAACGTTTTTCCTATAAGAGCAATGCATTGAAATGCCCTTTATTCCGACCACCAATGCTCCCGACCAAAGACCAATTCCTCTACAAAATCACACTTTTCACCTTAAAGGCGACCACTTTTTCCAAGGTTGAAGGAAAGTTTTTTTAATGTCTAATGCCGTATACTGCTAGTTCAACTTACGGCCCTGGTGGCAAGCGAGGAAGGTCCATCCATGCTGTTTGTCACGTGGTAGGGTGAACCGTTGGTGTCATTTCTGTCCCTCCCATTGGGTGTGCTATTGTTGGAATGGCAGGTTCGATGATATCTCCTTGAGTTTGCAATAAAATCCAGCGCTGAACATTCTAGCGATTTCTAGCATTGCCGCATATTGTGAAGGGGGTGACAAAGTGAAGTCTGTTTTCGCTATAATGTTCATTTCATCCTGACAAATAGCAAATATCAATCGCAAAAAGAAACTCAAAATCCTTTTTCTCAAGACTCGCTATTCAGTGATAAGGGAAATCAGATAAAGAAACTCGCAGCTTGAACTAACTAAGCCGTTTAATTATGATACAAGACATACAGCCAATTCTTGTCAATCCGAACAGTACTTGAAAAATTTATTATTTTATTTAATAGGTAATTATTAGAAATAAATTAGCTTACTAGATCCTATTTGGCTAGGCCGAAGGCCTTTAAGACATTGCAATACCTACATCCTTTCGTGTTCTAAACTTTCGAATTCCGGTATTCACCCCAAATGGTCTCTGCATCGCATCAAAGCCGCGGAAAAGAGACCATAAGGTACGGCTCAGGAAAAACCCCCTGAAGGGGAAAAACCTGCCGTCAGAAGCCGAGTACATACTAATCTATCCGACGTTTATTTTAACTATTTATTTTCTGGCGCGGGCGTCCCGCCGTCTCCTTCCAGTGCTTGGCCTCCTCAGCACCTGAAATCAAACAGCGCCACAGAAGATCGTCCACACCAACGCCTCTGCCCTTATATTTTCGATCCCCCCTTCCCTTCACCCCCTAATGTGCTTATTACTATGCCAGTTTTATTTTATTTATTAAATTGACCTGTTACTTACCAATTGACTACGACTTTTGACTTATTTCTTAACTGTTTACTAACTTAACATAAAATTACTGATTAACTTACTTATTGTTAGCTTATTGACTTATTAATTTCTCTCCAGTCTAGGCTCCGCTCAAGCTAAACGGTGCTGTTTTCCCAATCCCTAATTTCAGTTTCCCTAATGGTCCGAACCTTTCCTAAAAATGTTCCTAATTCTTTCATAAATTTAGACCTTTTATCATTTAAAATGTTTTGTGCGAGCGTTACGTTCCTGTTTAGGAAGTAGTAATTTCCCATCCCCATCCATTTTCTTCTCCATGATTCGGTTGCACAGCAAATTAAGAGGATGTGGATCCAGTTTTCCCTATCACCGCAAAGAACAAAGATGCCATTACCACTTGCGTCCTTTAGTCTACGTTGCATCCATCTCCCAACCCTGAACCAAGCGTATCCCCCTCTTGCGTCCTTTCCGAGTGTATGAACGTAACTTTCGCAACCCCATAACGGACTCGCATGGATTTGAGCTACTAGCGAACGTTTTTCAGCCGTTGCTGCCGAGATCTCTTGCCTTTTAATATCCGCAAGTCTATCGGAAATCAGCCGTTCTATCTCACAGGTTCCTCTATCTCCCACCATTTCCGGAGAGACGTCTCCCAACTCTGCGCGGTCAAGTAGGCGTTTAATTTTGTACGCCCAGTAGCGATGGTCGCTTCCCTGCCATTGAACTCTAAAGCACCTATGTATAAGTGTGTCAGCCTGTTCATCTGCTAATTAAATCCACAGTTTAATAGGTTTCATTTTAAAATATCTCCAAATTCCAATACTACCGACCTCTCTTAAGACTCCGGCATTTGCTGCGCATCTAGAAACTCCTAGAATTAATTTGAAATAATCTGTTTCGATGCTTTCTAGTCGATCTATCCTATCCACTCCCCAGATTTCTGCTCCATAGTTCATAGCTGGGAGAATTAACGATTTGAACATTGTATCGCATACTTTTACCGGCAATTCCGGAACCCTGCGCACTGCGCAAACGATTTCTTTGAGCGCAATTCTTCCTCTGCTGTGAGCCGTCAATATGTTATTATTCCATCCCTCATTCATGGAAAATTTTGCACCAAGATATGTAAATGTTTTGACGCGGTCAATTTCTTCCCTAGCGTAGTACCATTTCTCTTTGCTACCCCAGATAAACCCATTCTTGAAGACCACTACTTTCGTTTTTTGAATATTTACTTTTAGTCCCCATGTCTCACTGTACCGTTCTAGAATATTTAAACTCTTCTGTAAGCCTACTTGAAAAATTGAGAAGACAACGTCAATAAGGTCTCTAAGAAGAGACGCTGGCAGCCTGAGGAAAACATAAACAGTTTTCTTTTAGAATCGCTCGTGCAAAGGGCATTCCAAGAAGTGAGCCAATATTACCAGAAAAAGCTCTTCGGATCGCATGGGACCTTGGTGTCGAAAACGTTAGCGCCAGCAATGTGTGTTTGGGCAGATTTCATATTCACCCCAACACTGTTTTCCGAGGTGTTAGTGGCGAACCTGGTGAAGACAATGAAAATACGATCAATGACAGGAAATCGCGAATTTCCGATTTCACTAAAGTTTGCTCCTCGTGTGGCATATGCAACATGGATGAAACTGGCTCTCTTTAAAGCAATGCCGGAAAGAATGCTTGCAGTGAAATGAGATAAATGCAAGGGTGGTAACGTATGCAAGGGTGGCAAGGTTGATAGCGTAATCTGCAAAGTGCAGATTACGCTATCAACCAATATGGTGGCGAAAGTAATATGTTTCAAGTTGAACCATTATTATTACCTGATGTACTCTAAAGTGTCAGAAGGTATATGTTATTGGAAAATGAATTGATAAATGATAATTTAATAAATTTTTTAGGTAAGATTAAAAAATAATATGAATATATTATTATGGTTGAACATGTGAAGAAATTCAAACAGACAACTGTACCAGATTTTATGCTCAAAACAAAGAATAATGTAAGAGTATAGTATGTACATGCGTTTTTTGTATAAATGTTAATTGCATATTATTTATTGTCTTTATTAATAATCTAATAAATTCTAGGTCCATGTTCAGAATGCATATTTGGTAAGTAAAACATCTTCATGACGACCACCCCTCAAGACGACCACTTTTAGGTTTAAATTTGGGTGTTCGGCATAAAGGAGTTGTACTGTATTTTATTTCTGAAACGAAACTTCACAAAACACTACATAACTGTAAAATAGGAAAACGTAATATTTTTCTCTAAGAGAAAAATGATAGTTTCTAATTTTCAAAATTATCACAACCACTTTGAGGTTGATATGGTAGTTAAGAAGAAAAAGTTCACTTTCTGTTATCAGAGTTAAACATTTTCGTTCAATACACAGTTTTCACGGGTTTTGTCATGTTCATGAAAAGGACAGTGTTCAGTGATAAAAAAATGAAAAGTTGATTTGGTGGATTTATTCCGCTGAGCTAGAGAGCAACAATGATACATATTGATACCGCAATTAATGAAATTTATAACTTATTGAACGTTGATATAAGATAGGGAATTGATTTATTTCCATACAAACAGCGAGCGTAGTGTAACTCAAAACCGATGAACGCAAATAATTTATTACGTTATTATATTCTGAACTCAATTTGACTATTTCAAGACACGCATCAAGAGAGAGCAGAATTCACATATCTTGTGTTTGATGTTAAATAGAGTTGTGTCAATTAATTTATTGAAGAAATAATTTCTTCATGCTACTTTCTGGGAAAGGAATGTCATCTGAATTAGGTGTATCATCTAGTCACTTGAACTAGATGTATCATCTAATTAATGTGGACTTAAACTTGGTTCTGAGAGACGTAACAAATTATCATTAACAAGGTAAATTTTAAGAAACAAACCAAGAATTTCATTTTTATTTGAAATCAACACCAAATGTATTTAAATAATTATTTATAAGATCAAAATATCTTACTTACTTTTATAGGTTTATTCACGTAAACACTATAACAACAATGAAAGAGGGTGGTGTGTACTTGAATGTATATATTTTTACTGATGTAATTTACTGTTTTCAGTTAAAAATAATAAATGTCGCCTTAGTCTTAGAACCTCGGCCATGTAATACATGGAGCAAACCTTTATGCGCAAAAGTTGCACTCCCCTTTAGTGCGTTTGTGGTTCCCAGTCCAATTTAAACCCGAAGCAAGTGGCACAAGCGTTGCCCCACGCGTCTCTTGCGTCAATGTAATTTTCTAGCCACAAGAAGCGCCCACAAAGTCTTCCTGGCGCAGGGAAAAATGCGCGAGCCTCATCAAGGCGAAAGCCGGCCGCAGACCGAGTTGCAAAGGGAGACGGCGCTCGTTTGTGGGCGACTCGGCACGTGGCACGTGGTGAGCGTTGCAGAGCGATGATTGGGATAAAAGAACAACGCCGGTTTCTACAACTAGTGCTAATATAAATTACTCTGTAAGCAAATTTTGAAAAGTTTTATAGAAGGTAAATAGTACCATTTCATTATGAAGTTTTCGGAGGAACGGACAGTGGTTTAGCGATTTCGGCTAAATCAACATTATCATTCAAATGTTTCTGAACTTGCTTACAAGATAAATTTAGAGTGTACATGCCTATTAAGAAAATAATATTTCAAATTTCAGCTAAGAAAAAATGTTGTCCAGTAACGTGCGACCTCAAGGGAGTTAATGAATAGTTTCCAAGAACACTAAAATTTCCTAACTTTTTTTTAACACTTAGATATTAGAAAATGTTGTTCAATACGTTAAATATTTGTGTGCCCGCATAATTTCGGTCTGCGATTACAAACTCAATATGTGAATTACATTTCCCTCACTCCTTATTTCTGTTTATCCCTCTCTATAACTTTCACTCCAATAACAATGCACTAGATGTGGTGCTTATAACTTAGACTAAAAAAGAGTGTTCTTTTAAGGTCAGCCGCTGAAAAGAGATGGGAACGTTGTCATCCAATCGGGAACTTCAGTACCAACAATTTAAGTCAGAACGATGCTCGCGATTCGACGACACTGTCCTCTTCTCTAGCAGGTGATCTTGAGAAAACTTTCTGTTTTAATTTGAGTATAGTTCTGACGATCGCGTCTTTGCTGCCCTGCTGGAGTCTTTCTACATTTCGGGGAGTTGGGAATCACCAAAACATCCAGCGGTAAGGACTGGAGTGGGAACAAAACGAGGAAGCAAGATAGGCGTACCACAGTCACCCTTTGTTTAAGTCGTCACCGTCAATCGACTGAATCTAATAGTAGTAAAGCATCGATTTAGCCGAGATTGCTAAGCATTGTACGCTTCTGGTCGGGGATATTCATAAATTTCGTTGATTTAAATATTTGCTACTTTTTCTAGAAATAAATGTTGGTATAAATAATGATTAGCACTTTGAAACACTCTGGTACAACTGAACTACTGACACTAGAATCGAACGAACCAAACATAACACTCAAAACGAACAAAACTAACACACCGAACAAACCTAATAAATCAAAGAAGTGAAATAAAATACTTTTCGGCAGACTCAGTTGACCGTCCTCACCTGAACTTTTCTTTGGAGGAATACAAGTACACTTAGTTGGTGCGGATAGTCAGTCAGTGTCAGAACGCAATCCATGAATCTCCCAGTCTTGCAGGCTTTCAATTTTGTGAGTAGAAATTTGATAACTCAATCGCCTTATACGTTAATGATCGCTCAGATCGACGAGTCAGTATATTCATTTACTTTTCGAAATTGAATTTTGGTGTCAAACTAGACCTAAGAGGAATTTAATATATTTATTTTCGCAACATTGAGAGAGGAAAACTGTGTTGGCGACTTCTAAATGGAAATGAAGGGACATATAGTAATGATTCTAAATAATAAATGATTCTAATTAATAAATAATAAATTCTCTAAACCTCTTGATAATGAACTTTAGTTTTATAATATATTTTAAAATCAGACACAAACATAATCCAAGAATTGTTAACTTGAATTCTCTCATTTAACAAACCTGCTTCGGAAGGTCACAATTCGTTTCGTACGTTTCATGCAAACTTGCAAAAACTAATTTTTTTTAATTTAATAATTTTTGTAGTATCCCATCACAGAATGTGCTGAATTAGTTTTTCCGTTTGTACAAACAAATAAATATTAAATTTTACAATGCATAATCACTTCAATTGAAAATTGCCATCGAGAAGTTCTATAAATGAAAATTTAATTACTAAGATGTATTGCAACTTTGGCTGTATTTAACACAGTTAGGTAAGGAACTAGTCGCCCCATATTAAATTACACTGATAGCTCTCTACAGCGCAATTGCAATGAGGAAACTCCCACAGTTCAGTGAAACCGTCTCTTTAGCGGATTTCCTGAATGAGCTGCCGGAGTTTCCTCCGATCGCTTCGCTTCTGCAAAACGCGCTAGTGGACTAAAAACTGGCTCCGTTCGTCAGTCCAGCATTGGCGCCTAAACCTTTCAGACGATTTTCTTTTAACATGACACTTCCCTATCGATCTGACTGCGAATTTGAAACGGTGGTTTTTAATTAGAAGGTAATTTGCATGACGCCTTAATACTTTATAAAAATTGATAACCATACCATGGATTCCTAGTCAATTGTTCCAAAATAGATTGTTTTTAGAGGTGTTTGCAGATGCTTTCCTCACCCAAATTAGTATGTAGTTTTTTTGCGTGAAATATAGACAATTAAAACAATAATTCATCAAAAACGACTTTTTTCTTTCAATTTCTTCTCGTGTAAAACAAAGTATGTTTATAAAAATAACTCAGGTTACATCTTCATTGAACAAAATGTATTTTCGAAAACCGTAAAAAGTTAGAAGTAAGAGATATAAATATTTTCTGTTGATGCACCACTAGTAAATTTATTTTCTTTATTTGATTCGTCAAAAGCTCTAAAACGTGCGTGTACCATATGTGGGCGAGTTTACATTTGGCGCCATTTTCCTTGAGCTAAAAATGTCTGATCCGATATAATAAAACTACTTGCATTGAACAACAGGCTTTATGTTTGATTTTAAGCTTACAAAATATCTTAGTTCCTAAAATGCTAGTGTTTTAATAGATACAAATATTTTTCATAAGCAATTTACTATTCATTTGCATAAAAAGAAGTAACGATTTCTTCAATGTTGGTTGAAAGAAGCTAATTAAAGAGTCAAGAGAAGAAAAAATTCGCGCACTCTGGTAAAATTGAATTCGAGGAATATGCTGATCTTGATTCTACCAATACCGGTATGAAAATTTTGATCTGAAACCCACGATATTATCAAATATTCAATACGTTGCTTCCTGCTTCTAATGCTGGAAAATTGTCACGCGTCTTCAAATTTCTGAAATACTATGGCGTTCCGATCCGGTTCAGTTCCTACCCCCCTCACCGATTTCACAAAATCCCATCTCCTGCGTCCAGCTGATAGGCCGCAGAAACCGTTGTTTCTGACTGGGAAGTCCTAGAATTCTAGTCATGTTTTGAATTATTTCCGTCAATAAACAGTAAAAATTATATGACACTTGTCGAGGAGAATAAAACCTGCTCACGTTTTTGTGAGCTCCTTCTTTCTCACTTTTTAAATATAAATAATTTACGGTTTTCTTACAAGAAATAAACAAGTCCAAAATTTCATATTTTGAGATATTTCACCAAGTTATTCACTACGACTGGCGCTATCTGCTGGGACATTTCCTTTCCGCCAGTGCCAAACAGACTGAAAGATAAGAGGCAGGAAAAATCATAAATCTATTACTACGCACGTTTGCCTCATGACGTTTTTGGTACCCCCTAAAAAACTTCTAATTTGGACCAGTTTGGTTCTTGTAAGAAACCCTTCAAATGAATGATTAATAATAGCACCTACAAAGCGAGGTTAGCAACAGCGAAAAGTAAACATTTTCGCTCCCAAGTTATAGAAAATGTATTTGCTTCGGAAAACAACCTAGTTATTTTTTTGTTTTACTAACAAAATAATAACCATCCTCTCAGAACTACACATAACACAACGAGCAAAAGGAAAGCTCAACAAAACGTGCGCATAGTGAAGCAGGGGCGGATTCAGCCGATTATTTCAGAGGTCATCATAGATTTTTTTAAAGTGTAATGAATGATTGTAACTGTAATGAATAATTGTAATTGTAATCATACTCTATAGGAGCTTTGATCATGACGCATTCAACTGGGAAGTATCCACTAATGTGAACACTTAGGCACGTGGGTTCTTGAGACATGAGGTCACCCGCTAGCAAGCCCGCCGCTTCAAGAGTAAGCCCTTAAGGTGACGGACGACATGTCCGAGCACAGAGAGGCGGTTCGACGCCTTGTGGCCACGTCATGTTTGGGGAGGGGAGGCCACGTGCCACCCAAGTGGAAGCGTATCATGAACAAAGCCCTGAGTACTATAAAATACGCCGACGGGCCCCGCCCGGGGGGGGACTCTCCGAGCTACCGTTTACTTGGACGGAGGTCTCCACGTAACTTAGATGTAACTTTGATTCCTGTATAAATTCATTTCTTTGTAAGTAAAGGACTCTTGTTTCGACATTTGCTAAAACATATTCTGTCTTTCATTTTCACTTGTGCTGATCCACCATCCTGCAGTCTTCTGAAGGGACTTAGCTCCCAAGGACCCATAAATTCGAAATAATTTGTGATAAGCGTTTGCTGCTTTAACTGCGACGCCCTGCCTGCCTATATCATTGTGGGTGCAAGCGGGGCCTAGCAAGCAAGCAGCAACACTTACTCAAAGTATTACAAAAGTAATAAACATATTTGTTATTATATTGTGTATATATATAGTACTACACTATATTATTTTTAATTAATTATATACTTCTAACAAATAAACTTGCTTCCAAATAAAGGAAAGTAACAAAGAAAAACTCTAGGTCTTTTGTAGGTGAGGGCATGGCCCCATCACTGGATCCGCCACTATTATGCTAAATTTGTGTCCAGAAGCGAAACAAGGGACCATAGTAGCATTCACGACGCGGCGTATGAAATGTATCTGGCCGAATAACCTGATCGAGATGGAGATCATTGACCCTGAAGCTGAAGTACATTACTTGTTACAGGCATGTTAAGTATTTTTACTTCCTCACTTCTGCTTACGTAGTGTAGGGAAAGTATTGTAATGCTGCGGAAGAACCGGCGAATTTTCGACAGCAAATCTCGTATTTCCAGACCCTGATAACGAGAAAATAGAAAAATACTGTCCCTATATTCAGTAAATTACATTCTTGCATACATAATAATAACATGCTGTATAGTAAAAATCCAGGTTTAGTGTGTTCTTGATACCGATAAATGGAAGCGGATTTTCTACAATTGCATATTAGTACGTAAGGAGAATTCAAACCGTGTCTTTCCTATCTTCTTGATCCTTCTGGTTCCAGAGACTGCGACCAACTGACCACGGCAGCCCCCACCAGTTCATGAGGCCACTGCGAAGACGCACAACGGCGGCTTGTGATTGGGTAGGGGAGCCGTGATGCCCCGGAGGCAGCCAGGACCATGTATCTGCTTTATTGAATTCCATGGAAATCCAGATTATATCGAAATTGCATGTGGCATAGACAATTTGAGCTAGTATTAGTAAGATATATAGTTAGATTTACAACACCCTTCTTTTAATAAAAATTGCAACTGGCAAATTATAACAAAACTGGTTAGTATAAAAAAGTGCTGCTTCAATCTCAACTTCGAATATATTATTGGCATATTACCAAGGTCATGAGCGCTGTTCCTGTAGTTGTTCACATGTGAATGCACATGTGTGGGAGCTTGCGTCGGAGCACACAATAAGCTGCTCTCTCTCTCGGTGGTCGGGTCTTGGAGTCGCGGGCGTGGGCGCAGGCGCCGGATGAATGAGAAGGTAACGTCCGGTGCCATGGTGATCAAACGTGCCACTGGATACGTGGCGTTTGATGCTTGCGCGAGCCAGCCCACCATACCCGCGAATGACAGGCGAAAGCGGGGATACTGTAACCATATTCGAGGTACCCCGGGGTCTATAGAAGATTTCTAGAGGCCGGCTGCTCTGGTCGTTAGTTTTTCGTTTATTTTCTATCAGTACCAGGCGAATGTCGGATCAGTATCTTATCAAATGACCCATGGAGAGTGCGCTATCCTTCCTCCCTGCAATCCTCTTACACTTACGTACACTACGTGACCACACATATTGGGAAACCAGTCGGCTTCGAGCTTGCTCAAATTGAGGCGGTTACTGGGAAGGAGAAACCCTGCAAGTCGACGTTTAGGTCGGCGCCGGGTCTGACTTTCCAGCAGGAGAGGAACACCACAGCCTCGAGATATAGCCTGTACTACGCTAAAGGGACCAATAGAGTTTGATAGCATGGAAACCAATCAATCTCTCAACCGGCTCCTGGCTGCAACGTCATTATCAGGCACCTCGCCGCGGAGTCCGGAAGCTAGGAAAGCTGCTGGCGGAAGTGGCAACTCGCAGTGGCGCTTTCTTCCTCCGCGAGGGCGAGGGGGCGCCGGAGCTGACCTCTGGCGACAGAGACGTACGGCTTCCTTCTGTCGCACCGGCGGAGAAGCTTCCCCCGGGCAGCTTAGGCAACGCGACTGTGTGTGTGTGTGTGTGTGTGTGTGTGTGTGTGTGTGTGTGTGTGTGTGAGGAATGACTGGTGGATTCATAAAGATACACGCAGAACTATCTGTAAATTCCCAAATTAAGGCAATTACAAAGTCAAAGTCAAAGACTCATGAGTTGTTGACGCGTGGTTACTGAAAATAGAATTATTTTGATGCGATACATAGCTCAGCATATGTTTTCAGTTTCCTCATATCTTCGGAAAAGTTTTGATTCGGAACTTTATCGAGTTACAATTTCATATAGTTTTAATCTTGTATTCCAAACTCCGTCTGGTCATAAGCTTCCAAACTCAGTCTGGTCTAATCTTGAATCCTTCAGGAGCATTTTCATGCTCGGGGTGAGGACATTTTTTAGAGGTAAGAAATCTAGTAATTAAGATTGAGTGAAACTTTGAGATTTGCTTTTTAGAGGACAATTAGCAATTCGTTGCTGCCGATGGTAAGTGTAACAAAAAATTAACGAGTGATAAAAGTATTTACATGTAATTGTTTAAAATTCTGGTACGCAGCTGAACTTAATTTGTATCCATTAATCTGCCTTTTTGTTTCTCTCACGAGTCTAATACACATAAGTCACAAGATCATATCCGACGTCTGCACTCTTTAACAATAGCGTCTACGCTAAAGCTCTCGAGTCTCATAAAGCCCTTGACTGATCCAAAGTGTTCAAACGCCGTTCTTCAACAGTTTTGAGATCGATGGGGATAATCGGGAAGCTGCCCAAAGGCAGTCCGAGAACGCACAGACATTACACACTATACAAACAGCGCTTAGTTTGTTACAAAGGAAGGGAGGGGGTACTGGTCGATCTGATGACAAAGGGCTTGGGTCAGCTGTGGATAAGGATGCGTTCCACCAATGGGAGTGGGTTCGAATACCGCGGTGGGGAATTAATGACTATTATATTGATGCTATATCACACCCGGCGTAGGTGGAGAAGGGTATTGGAGCAGCAACGAAATAGTCTCGTCCGAAGGCTGCGGGAAAATAATTCTTCATAAGGCAAGGGTGTCACCACCAGCTTACTGTAGATCGGTAGGCACTCGCCACCTCGTATCCCATATGCGTATTATTCCTATCCACAATTATATATCAGTAATCTTTCATATAATGAAGGGAAAAGGTAACCTTCCATAGTAATTACCTGCTCGAAGAGGAAAGAAAGTCGTAAACCTCAGTTTTTTCATTATAGCGCGCTCCATAAACAACCTCTCTTAAGAGAATTCTTAGATAGATTTCACATACGACAATTCCCATAGACAATGGAAATTACAGTAGTGTATATCGGTGTGAGGGATAAGACTCGAACAAAACCCTAACCTTTCCTAGCCAAGGTCAAGTTCAAACACCAATGTAGCGCTCTGTGTGCTCCTGTACAATAAGTTACAGATTTTTCTTTCAACCAATACTAGAAGGAAGGACATTAATAGCTTGTAAATTTTTTATTGTAATTTATCATTGTATTTAACAGTACTACATACTAAATTCAAGTGAGGAGTTAAATCGTTAAAAGGTAAATATGCATATTTTAATGTAAATAATACTAAAGTATAACATAATGTTATTTCACGTAATCTGAAAAATAATTAATGGAAGAGAATTGTTTTGAATAAGGTAAACTTGAATTGAACTGCAACATAATATATGCCACAGCTAAACTTCTATCTACAATTAGATCGTTAGAGTGCATACCGTTCTGTTCATTGTCTAAATTTGGTTTTCTCTTATATTTTGTTGCGTGTGTGGCAGTTTTACATAATCATCATTACATCCGAAATGGATAGCTTTCATATGAGAATTCATTGATGTGTGAGCAGTATGACTTTCTTACTACTCCCAAAGCATCTCAAAAACTCAACCATCTTAGGATACTTGGGAGAGGGTGTTAGTTTATACATGCTATGGCGTCTTATTAGCAGGTAACTTCCCGTGCTCACACAACACGAAGGAATTCACGTAAAAGTTCTTGGGATCGGAAATATAGGATCCCAGAGCGGACAGTTGCAGAATAATAGCCCTATTATCTTACATGTCCTAGTTTTATGTAGCCTTGTAACAAATACTTCTTCATACTGTCTCCCGCTTCTCCATACTGTATCAGCTTCAAAACGTTATTAACAATTAGTTAATACATTTTCTGAACATCAACTTTCATTCATTTAAACTACTCATTTCAAACATCAGAGGTGAAATGTTTTAATGTACGCTATACGGAAAAGGAGTGATGTAAATATTTGGCGGATTCTTGCGTGACTTTTTGCAAGTCAAGGACTTGCGAAAACCATGACCGAATTCCCCGTGTCGACAAGCTGGAAATCCTTCTCTCGTAATCGAGAGAAAAGTGTGATATAACGACATAACGCAACCCCCGCGCGGAGCAGCCCGATAACAGCAATCTTCGGCCTCTCTCCAGCGCCCGGTGCATAGCGCCAACAGCCTCCGGGAAGCGCAAATCTCTTGATCAGCTGCGAGAGACTGGCGGGGGTGGGCGGGGTCGGAAGTGCGTCCGTAGCCGCGGGGGAGGGGCAACTGACGCGATGACGGCAGTGAAGTCAGCGGAGATGGTGAGGAATCGGCGAGGGCGAAGGGGGCAGTGGGGACGACGTGGGGACCGGAGAATGCGGGCCAGAGTGGACGGCGGAGCAGTGTGGAAGGCGGGGTACGGTGGACGGCTCGGTAGCAGGGCTGGCGCGAAGGAAGGGCCGAGGGAACTACGGGGTGAGGACAGTGAGGCGGCAGCGCAGTGGTGAGGTGCCGACGGGGGCGGCGACGGGGGCGGTGACGGAGCCGCGAATACGGAGCAGAGAGGACGACGGCGAGGGTGAAGCAGGGGGTGTCCGCGGAGGCATCAGCGAAGGTGGAGGTGGAGGTGGAGCCGGGAGTGGACGTGGAGGAAGCGGAGGTGGGAGGGGTTGGAGGCTGGTAGTTGCGGCGGGGATGGAGGCGGAGGTGGAGGGGAGGCTGAAGAGGGGTGCAAACGGTAGTGGAGGTGAGGACAGAGAAGTAGGGAAATGGAGAACGTCGTGGGGGCGGGGTGAAGGTGGGGATAGAGGAGATGTAGATGTGTTTGAAGGCGGAGGTTTAGGAGGGCCGATGATGAGAAAGGCAGCGGAAGAAACAGGTAACTAACCGCGAAGACGTCACGACGTTGTTGAACTTCGCCATGGGTATGTGAACTCTGTAAGTTTCATACGTCTGTCGTCGGTCTGTTAAGTATGATATTTGTTCACATAAATTTGGAGAATGTTTATTTTAATTAACCAACCTAATGACTCGACCGTTCGTAGGTCGCGCCAAGTTTATACATACAATGATGAACAATGATGAACATACCAAGATAAATTGCAGATTAAGCAGACTATTTTGCTTCATATAGATAATCTTTAAATTAATCGATTTATTATCATCATTGGAAATAAATTTTGCTCCCTTGCCATGCGTTTCTACGTTTGCTTATTCTACCAACGACCCTCACTTACCAATGTCGTCTGCAGTCACGTCACCCAAACGTTTGAACGTCTCCCAAATAGTTCTTAGAATAATAGAAATCTCTCCCTGAATCGTAAGCAATAATAATATGTAAACAGATGTATCCATTGATCATATTTTCTTGATCAACACATAAATTAACTTTTTCAAAACTTACCCAGTTTCCGGCGTATTCAACTTGAACCTAGCATTTACACATCCCACAAAATCTTGTATATGCGCAAATAACTGTTTTCTTACATCCTTTCCTTTCCTTCCTTTCTCGACGAAGGAACTGATAAAATACATGCCAGTGAATATAATTCCTCCATTTACAATGTACACTGACTTTCACTAAAACGCTGTAATATCATCTCTCTATAATTTTAATGTTCAAAACTACCCTCTATATATCATATAATATTACTCTCTCCTACGAACTGACTCTATATGCCTTATCGTTGTATTACCCATCAAATTTATAATAAATACATCACCGTTATTTACGAAACTAGTACAGTAGTAAGTTGGTTTTCGATGTATGAATAAAATATTTACAGTCCAGGCAACAATAGAAAACGAATCCGACATTTTGAAAGGAAGACACATTCGTACTTATGGCGTACATTTTTTAGAACGAATCCATGGAAACTTGAATGCGTGGTTCTTCTCAACGTGTGATATGACAGCGAAGTTCATTTATACCCGTTTAGTGTTATGTGTAAGTTTCCGGTACTCGGAGCTCTAAGTGAAACATTCTAATCGATTAACAGTGAACAGTGTTTTTCTTTCATGAGCGTCAAAAACATTTAGTACCTTAAGTAGACGATTGAGTGTAGGTCGCGGCAGCGGGAATGTTTGGGTCGCGGCGGCGGCGCCAACACCGGATGTTGCGCCATGGCCCGCGAGCGATCGCTTCCCGAACAGCGGCGGCGGCAGCGGCAGCGGCGGTGGCGGCGGTGGCGGTGGCAGCGGTGGCGGTGGCCATGGTGACGATGGCAGCGGTGGTGGCCACGGCGGCGCCGGCGGTGGCGATGGTGGATGAAGCGGTGGCGGGCGCGGAGACGAGGGCAGAGACGGAGGCGGTAGCGGTGGCGGGAGCGGTGGCGGTGGCGGTGGCGGTGGCGGGAACGACGGCTGCGACGGCGGCAGTTGTGGCGGTGGCGGTGGTGGCGGACAGGGCTCTGGCTGCACCGCCCCCCGGAGACAGGTATCAGCATTGGACGTTCTCACGCGCGCTGCGTTGGTTGCGGCAGCTGATTTCGGCAACGATAAGCCACGGCGATCGCATGGACGATTACCGAGACGGTGGCCGTCGCGGGCGAGAGCAAATGGGAGATAGCGCGCTCTATTAGCAATGAGCGCCCACGACCTATGCGGGGGAAGAAGCCCACAACAGCCCAACGAAAAAGTGGACTGTTGGCAGCTTTCTATGTAGCTCGACATTTTGAGATATGAATTTCCTAGAGCATAGATTCCCTGAACTACCCACAGCCCAGGGATGCTAAATGGCTGGAGACACATTTCCCCGAACTGTTTTAATGTAAAAATGTTCCAAATATGCATGGTACATTAAAAATACCAGAACTCGAAAAGTTAGTTTGTAGATTTTGGAAAATGTTTATTATAATTGAAAATAAATAAAAAATTATGATGTGCTACAATTAAAGCACCAAGTCATCCAGATACAATCAACTAATATAAAAAGAAAGTAGAATATCTTACTTTCTTCAGTCCTATGGTTCGATTTTAAACCGTCACAGAGTGCAATGATTTTGTTTAGTTATGAAGTTTCCAGTTCAAAATTAAAATATTGTTATATTAATATTACACATCGTTTTACAAACTACCATTTGCTACAAATACATGAAGTTGATGCGACTATTATTAAAT
Organism: Gryllus longicercus; assembly: GCA_038098605.1. NCBI lineage: Eukaryota > Metazoa > Arthropoda > Insecta > Orthoptera > Gryllidae > Gryllus > Gryllus longicercus. The sequence goes on from JAZDUA010000098.1 coordinate 1,797,921, forward strand.
AAATACATGGATTAATTAAAATACAATTTTCAAAATTAAATGCTTAAAAGAAATGCCCGATTTTTCCCTATTTTTTCGAATACCTTCCACCTCCACGAAAACAACAACACAAAACATCCATTTCGAGATGTAAAATCCGTAATATACCAGCCCGTCCATACAGTTGCCATCCTGCGAGTTGGTACGACTTGAAGCAGCCTGGGTGCTGTAGTGATTGCTCCGAAAACAGTACTTCCGGCAGCGCATAATACATATATTGCCAACGAATACACAACTGTGGATGAGAACTGAGAAAGTATCGGAGAAGTGGAAGTCTTGAAAAGCTATTCTGCGGCAAATACTGCGGCAATGAGAGTATGGAGGAGCAATATAACTAAATATACCGAAAGCTTCTAAAAATCCGACTCAGCGCCGAATATTTTGTTGCCTGCGGGGGCTCAGAACCCCTCGCTCCGCAACCAGCGAGGCAGGTCTTCAAACAACCTGTGCTCGGACAGTCATTGCAGTTCGGTCTTGAACCACTTGTGCAGCGCGTATTTAGAAAAACCTTAGGTTCCAACGATACCTGTACCTTCTTTGATTTTTCAGGACAATGTCCAGATGCCTTTGACTAAGTTGAAGCTAGAATTGTATGGAGAACTGCATCGCATGTATCTGACAATTGTGTGTAGTGACATTAGTAATAATAATACCATTTCTATAAATAATTAAGTACTATTTTATTTCTCAATATTAGTGTATGTGTAAACTACTTTTGTTGATTAAGATTAATATTAAATGTTCAAGATAAAACTGTATTGACTGCTTACTTGCTCGATTGACTTAAATTGATTCGATAGCACAGTACGAGATAAAAAACTATTTTTTTAAATATATTTGTGGGGTTTTTATAATTTTGACGCATGGATAACTCTGATTTCTGCAGTTCAAAAATCTAACGAAATTTGATAACGGATTACTACACACCAATCAACACACTCCTAGATAATACACGAGCTTCTGCTCTTTTATCCTTTGTCCTATCGTTTTAATGCAGCTCACCGTATGAAGTGATGCAACACGTGACTGTTGCTATCTTCACCCCGTGAGAGCGCATGAACAGATGATTCGGCGGCCGATCACTGGGCGCGTGGCCATGCGGAAGGTGTTAGATTGCGCGCGCATCGGCCCCACATCGCCAGGAGCTCCCTCTCGTGGCACCCTTCTCGCCCAACAACCTTTCTGACTCGTTGATTGATTGATTACTAGTGATTCCGGGCCCGTCAAATCCTAGGTCATTAATTATATATGCATAGTGCATAATTTTTGCTCGGGAGGTGGCGGTTTTTCTTGCCCCACTGAATGGCGACATGCGGCACTGACCTACTGTCGGCAAGCGAGATTTTCCTTAACCACCCATCAGCGACTCACCGCCCCAGTTGGAACAAGCTCTAAGCTCCCTGGTCTCCTGAAATGTGAGGTAGTGTAGTGAACGTATGTGTGTGTGTGTGAGGGGTATGATAGGACAAGGAGTGGGAGGGAAAGATCGCGCGCGGTCCGTGGCCTGTGTTTTAGGGTATTGCTCCGGCATTCGCGTGATTACTAGTGATCGGAGAAACTACGGAAAACTACTAATCAGACCAACTGGCCGCTAGAATTTCCCTCCAGGCAGCTAGAGAACTCCAAGATATCTGACTAGTATGGAAAATCCTGCTACCGTCGGGACTCGAACCCCAGGACCTCCTTGTGAGGGGCACTGCAGTGAGATCAGTGAATGTCCTGTGTCACCTCTCCCGGTTTTCTAACTCGTGAAGGGACGTCTTTAGTCGGTAACACAATAATATTTCAGATCGCAACCTCTAAGTATAAAGTGCTAAGAAAAGTTTACTGTTTTGAACCGTTTTTCAGACGATATAAGCAAAAATACGTCGTAAATGTGCTACTGCTTTTTGGAGAATGATCCCTGAAAAATGCATGAAACAGATTTAACACCGAACATTCAGAGTGATATAAGAAATGCTATGAACAATTCAGCAGGAACACATGCTACCCGCAACACATATGAGATCGTGCATAACTTACAAACCGTGCATTCTGTGTCAATAAAGACAAGTCTTACGAACACTACGGCTAGATTTCTCTTTGAATGTTATTTACAAAATGATACCTTTCCGGATCTTCTATTACACTGCTGGGAGTTTGTGCTGGGCACTTGTGTGTAGAACTACTGCGTAGCACGGGTGATCTGAAAATATCAGAATCTAAAAATCTATGAAATACTTTACTATTTTTATACGCTACGCAATTAAATTTTAAGAATTTAACCCTTACTGCTTACTAATAAATGCATATAAAATTAGAACTTTTACCTAGACCGTATTTGGCCAACGTTTGTGATGTAACGCACATTTCAGTGTTTCGCAATACGAAGTTTGGTCCCAGAAGGCAGTTACTATTTTAACTTTTGGAACAATGAATTACGTACGGAAAATTGTTCTATCTAGCCAACAAATATCTGTATTGGTATATTCCGTCTTTGCAGTTTTACAACTCACTTCATTTCATTTCTAAGAACGTGTGATAAATCTGCAAACCAAACCAAACATTTTTACCAAGCATTTTCGATCCAAAGAGAAACGTAAGAAATATACATGAAACTATGGTGGGATATGACAATGTGTCATTGCATTATAGTTGAAGTATCTGTTTCACGTCGATACGTCACAAACTACAAGGTGGAGCAAAAATAACTCATGGATTTGTCTTGAATAGTATGAGTGATAGGAGTGGAATGGTGGGGTTAAGGTCCTGTTGTTTTGTAGGTTACTGCGTCCAGTTTCAGTAGAAATGGCGCAGAGAACTGTGATTCATGGCGTATTCGCTGTTGGACATTTATTCAAAAGTAATGATTGTGACGTTTTTTCCGCGTTCCACACTCCAATGTTCCGCGAAACGGTACTACACCTAATCGCAACAGAATATTGCGTTGGGTTGTCTCGTTTCCCACACTGGATCAGTCATGAAGCTGGAGTCGCCTGGTTGTCCTCGCACGCTGTAAACGCCGAAAAATGTCGGATTACTTAAAAGGTAAAGTGTTCTGCAACAAACATCGTTTACTTCGATTTTTTAAAGTGGCCAATAAAATTAGGTTATTGTTTCACCTCCTGCCTTGTAAAATGAATCATTTTTTTGAATTCACGAACCTCTTTCTCATCGGGGCTCGTGGTCTTAGAAATGTGCTTACCACTGTTAAAAATATTCATTTTAAAAGGTAGTAACAATGACCTTCTATCACCGGTCACTTAAAAAACCGCAGTATGTACTCAATGATATGCACGTTCCAATGTGTGAATAAATTGCTGCTGTACCACAAAACATATTGACAAACGTGATGGCGAATTTCGAAGAAATATTTTTAATACATATTCTTGAAGAAAGCCGCCGTCTGTCTGTCGTTATCCATAAAACGTTAAACATGTGAATAAACGTTATAATTTATAAATTAGCATTAGTTACATTACCAATTGCTGCGATGTGAGTAAATTTTGTATGTGATGAAAATAAAGCTAATTACACTAGTTTGAAAGCCATGCGTTCTTTTTGCCACCTTGTATCAGTCACGGAAATAATGAATAATTCATGTCTATTTTTAGTGTAAAATGTAAGTATACTTATTTTCAATCTCAAATGTGTACTCATTTATATTTTTAGTGTAAAATGTAAACATATTTATTTTCAATTTACAATTAATAATAATATATTTCTCGCCCTTCCTCTCTCCCACTTCTCCGCTCTTCTCCATCCCTTCACACCATTAATTTACAAAAGAGGCTGCTGGAACTGAAGCACTTTAAATTCAAGTGAGAATACCATGTGAAATAATATTGAAATGGAAAAGGCATACTCACAAACAACAATAGGGAGTTGATCCATACTCAGGGAGTTGACAATGATCTAGTAGGATCTAGTTCTGTTTTCCATTCGTAATATTTTGGGAAAATAAGGATAACTGACATCTTTTAAAAATATATAATAGTGTGTTTTATACCAAAATACTCTGGGATAAACTTTTTGAACATTAAAACTCACTCAGTAGTTTGCTTCTGTTTAGGGAATATATAATGGTGTGAATGGAAACATAATATAGCTATGGATATAAATGTGTTTACACAGCAGAACGATATGGAAGATATAGTTCAAAAAATGATTATGTTATAAAATTTACTTAAAAAACTATTCATTTCAATGAAGAATTGAATGGTGCTGTTGATGTTGTTTGGTGTTTGTATATCTCGTACATAACACACCATTAGCATTATTATTGATTTCTTCTCCTTTACCTGAGAGTATCACAATACAAAAACATTGTGTATCATGTTGAATATTTTGGTATTTCAGGAGTAAACAGTAGCATACCAGTGTGAGAAGCAATTGCGTAACTTAACATGTTCTCTCTGGATTTAAAATAGCAATACATACGGTATACAAAACAATTATCTCAGAGAACATTAAGAATTCTTTCTTAACGGAAGTGTTCCCCGTCAACTACACAAAAGACATCAGCCCAGGGAATGACATTTAGGAGACTTGGCCTAAATTGTTTTTCCTTATTTTGAACGCGTTTCTCAAAAACACGTAAAAGAATATCTTAATTCTAAAAATGAATAGCTTCGGATAAAATCTTCCTATTTAAGAAAGAAATAGTGAAATAAGGAATAACTACTATGATGCAAGGGTTGAAATTTGTAGCAAGGAAATGAAAGTACTTGAGCAATCCCTCGTCGTTCACTACTTTCAGATGGCGCGTGTAACCTCAGGTAATTGGGTTTTAAACACTGCCGTACAAGTAGTGCCGTCGGTTGCGCTGGCAGTTTCTCTGCGATTCTAACCCCGCGTAAAGCAAGGATATTATCCGTGATATAATTGTGGCGAGGTGTGCACACACTACCACGCCATGTCCGCATGTCATTTAAATCGCCACTCATCGTTTCATAATTGCATGGCAAATTAAAGTCGTCGTTCTTCATCATTTGACCAGAAACTCTTCAGGAAATATGGCACGGGAAGAACAAGAAGAACTCAAGTGCACTAACAATATTGGCCATACCAGCCCAGCCCCCATAAAGCCTGACTTCTTGGCTGCCCGGGTGACGCCGCGTCGTTGGCTGAGAGGCCGACGTTCCGCTTATCATATCATTACCGATCATATCATGACGATCATTACCCTGAGGAAGCCTACGATATGACAGGCGAAACGTCGGCCTCTCTGCCAACGACGCGGTGTCCTTCGGACAGTCAACAAGTCATGAACTCGAGCCGCGGAAGCTTACGTAACCCCATAAAGCCTACCGCTATTCGGAAATACGAATATCTCGATTTTGGGAGAAGTGTGTCACATCTTATTTATATTCACTAAGTTTTGGAGGCAATATCAAAACGAAAGACACTTTGATCAAAATGAAATATTAACATTTACAGTGAGACTTTCTGGGTCTGGTGTGGCTTATTTTGTTACTGCCCCCAGGCAATTGAAAAGGTGCGTGGCTTCCTTGCCAGCTTCCTGATGCGAGAGAAAGCCGATTGAGAGCGGGCGTTAAATCCATAAACGCGAACGCAAACCAGACTCGTCCTCTGCACTTCGATGGCCTCCGCCGGCGACCGGTGTAATATCGTCCATAGCAGGACGCGCGCCGTTTCCACGCGTGCGTGGCGCAAACCGAGCTCCCGGCACGTAACCCGCCGACCGGCCACGTTCGAAGTCTTTCCCGCGCAGCCGCCGCCACAGTCGCAGGCACCGCGTGGCGTGGTGGCGATGGGGGCGGCAGAGAGAATGGTGGTGGCGGCCGCGGCGACGGTTCTGTGGAAACGGGGGAGGCGGCATTCCCCGAAAACAGAGCGTGACGGAGACAGCGGCGGCCGACCTCTGACTCCGCCGTTACCAACTCCCTGCACCTGTTGCGCCTACCGCGCAAGTTCAGTAATTCGCCTCTCTCAAACCTGTCTTTGCGGGAAGTGGTGTTCAAATAATTCAGATCCAGGTCTTGGTGAGGACTTTACAATAAAAGATATACTTTGTAGATAAAAATGCTTCTATTGCACTTGTCATAAGATTTGGATTTACAGATATACCTCTACCACAACCATCGTCGAAGCCGCCACACTTCCCTTCAGTCTTTCTGCCCGATGTAGACACGCGGTCGATATCAGTGACGACGGGAATCACGGGACTTCACTGTTACCATCTCCCTGCACCTGTCGCGCTTACAGCGAAATTTCTGTAACTCTACCTCTCTTAACCCTTTTTTTTTTGTGGGATGTGTTTAAATAGTTCAGAGCAAGGACTTGGTTAAGTTTTTACAATTCAAAGCTATATTGCGGGGGTAAAAATACATCTGTTGCACTTGCCATAAAATTTGAATATACAGATGTACTTCACATCGTTTGAAAGCTCCACATTTCCCTTCAATTGTTTTGCCCGATGATGCCACGCGCTCGATATCGGTGTCAGGTGCTTCTCGAGCACGACTCCGGTCCAATCACAAAGGGCCAATCGCGTGAACCAGTTGATCACAGCTTTGTCCAAAGAGCCAAGCCCGGAGATATTTCCGCGCCCAGATGAAATGTTGCATTCCTCACGACCTGAAAAGCAAGCCACATCCCCAACCTTTGTCGTCGAGGAATATTTGTACCTTCTTTCGTATTCGAGGAGTCATAGCTACACCTCCACCGATTTTTTTGTAATGAGTTTGTTAAAAGTGGATGTAAAATAAATGTTCTATATGCTGTGTGCAAATGCTAACTTCCAAAGCATTACTAACAGTATTTGGGTAAAAGCAATTTATGACCACTTCCGACCGCTCAGAAGTAATAAAATGCTAATAAAATACAATGAATAACGTCGAATGTGCCGATTCTGCCGATTACACACCAGAATCTATTTTAAAAATGTAATGAAATACAATTCGTTTATGAGCTGCAATAGTAGCACGATTCAGAAAATCACGTGTTGGGATAAACGAGTTTGGAGTTTTCACCTACGATTGACATGCATCATTATTGTTTTAATACTTTTGTCATTTGTTAGTGGAAACTGTACTGTAGGATACGCTATTGTTGCTGCTGAAAGGTAGACCAATCTGCGATTCCGGAGAGTGCATTAAATCAAAATTTTTATTTTTTGGGTAGTGCCACCGTTGCGGTCTACGAACGATATGTGTTATCTAGATCGCTGGATGAATTTTTATGATGGATTCCTTCGAAAGCTTAGAATTCACCATTCCAGTCTTTTTAATCGGTTCATGCTATTTCACCATCCAAAATGGCAACAAAAAGATCTGTGGAGCCAACAGTGACGGTGCTGGTGAATGTTACAGACTTTCCGAATAAGTATTATGCCATTTCTCTTCATTCCTGAAGAGAATGAACCATTTAGAATAATGGAAAAAAGTGATTAAATGCTCCATGAGATTACAAGTACATAGAGCTCTCGTAATACATATTTTGAAGGGAACCACCAATCTTCTTTAGTCAGTCCGTCTTTGTACCACAAGATAAAAGTCTCTTCCTTGCCTCCCGTCTTCCTCTCCTCCTTCTCCACTATTTCGCATCCATTGTCCAGCGCCGGCGGCCCCAGCGTGGCTGACGCAGGGGCGAGGTTACCCAAGAGCAGGCGGCCACCAGCCCGAGCGAGGCGCAGGATCCGCTCCTAATGCGCAGGAAAATTGCCTGGCGCACGTGTCCGCAAAAGGCGGCTCGCCCGCCGCAATCGATTGTCACCGGTCGCCCGCGCCCTTGCGCAACGCGCCTCTCGCCCCGGGCGCGGCGGGCGCTGGCCCGCCCCGCGCCCCTTTCGAGGAAATTGAAACTCTTGAGGCGGCAGACACTGTGAAGCCGATTGGAAGATTCATTATTTCGTATTTCGTGGCGGAGCCAAATACTATGTTCATTAGTTCCGAAAGTGTTGTTATACCGGGAGGTTGCGGGGTCTTTACTCCCCTCCCTAATGGATAGTGAGATCCGCTGCTGTCCTACATGTCGACCCATCCCATTTAGGTATCTCTCACCTACGGAACACGTAACCAGGACGAGCTCTAAACTCCCGACTGGTCTCCCGACATGTGTGAAAGTGGGGTGCGTGTAAGGGTAGGGATAGGACAAGGAAGGGAAGGAATGATCGCGCGTGGTCTGCGGTCCGTTTGATAAGGTACTGCTCCGGCATTCGCCTGTTGTTTATCGAAAAAAAAAACCCTCGGAAAACTACCGATCAGATCAGCTGGCCGCCTGAATTACCCTTCAGACATCGGCTGAATTAGACCTAGCCCTGTAGTTAGTGTCAAAAATCCAGCCACAGCCGAGTCTTCAACTCGGTACTTTTCGGTCAGAGGCACTACAGTGACATCAGTTGAAACCCTGAATCACCTCAGCCGTTCAAAATATATTTTGGACGAAATTTTGGTCGGTCGACCAAAGGTTTTTGGTTTTCGACCACAGAGCCGGATTCGTTCAAACACGTGATCGTAAACGAAAAAAGGCATGGAAAGCGAAATGGTTCTCGACATGAAAATGGTCTAAACGACCTCTTCGGACGGCGTTTGAAAACATCGTCTGTCGGATGAAGATGTCAACTTTGGTTCTTTCCAGTTCCATTCGCACTCGCAAGAAATTACTTGGAGAATCCAGAACATCTGCAATACCAAGGCCATTTACAATACGTGTAGATGGTCTTCGGCGTTCTTCTCGCCATTCTCGTATATGTCTAAAAATTAGCTCTGGAATTATGGGGATAATCGAATGTTTTTAGGAGCAACATTCCAGTGTTATTCAGATAAAACAAGTCAATTTTGTTCGCAGTTATTCAGTAGCGAACGATCGATATTTGAACTTCTTCTTCTGCTACCTAGAAACAAACCTCATGTAGGAAGCAGGTACATCCGAAGAAACAGAACAGGTGCAAAATCCTTAAGTATATTCCCCTTTTAAGTGTGCGTGCGGACCAACTCCAAAGTACAATTGTTGCTGCCTTCTCCGCCTAGCTCTCCATCTTCATCTCCCCTGTCTTCGCCTACGTCTCCGTCTTCGCTTGAGCCTTTGTCTTCGTGTCGCTCTCGCCGTCTTCTTCTCACCTTCCATCACCTTCGCCTCCGCCGTCTCCGTCTCCGCATTCGCCTCCGCCTCCACCTTCACCTCTGCCTCTACCTTCGCCACTTTCTTCGCCTCCGTGCCGACTCCCGAGCTCTGAAGTGGGTCACAGCGGTCGGTCGGGAAGGCGTCACGTCCACGCGCCGCCAGCTGCTACGTGCGCCCACGGCCACGCCCACTCGCGTTAGTGTGCCCGCGCTCCCAACACTCGGCCACGCGCCCGGCCCTTCCGCACCTAATTGCCTTTGGAGACGGCACTGTTCCTCTGATATGAAGACAATACGACAGAACTACAGAATTAGATCAACAAATTTTCCCTTCTATTGATACCACCCCAAGCAATTTAACAAATGATCAGTTAATATTTAATCCTAACAGTCTATGAGTTGTGCCTGTCTGCTGTGTAAATTGTCAGATTTAGTAATATCAAAGATCCTTGATTCCTTCACATTTTCCGACTCTGTAGACGATGCCTACATTTTAAAGTGATTGATTGATGATTCCGGGCCCTTCAACTAATAAAGAGCATTCGTCTCGTGATTGTAGTGCACGTTTTTACTTGGAGAGGTGGCGGCGATCTGACCCCGCTGAATGGTGACAAGCTCTAAACTTCCGTCCTGCCTCCCGGCATGTGTAGTGCATGTAATTGTAAGTGTGTGTATGTAAGGGTGAGGAGAGAACAAGGAAAAAGAATGAATCACCGATCGCGGTACGTGGCCTGATTGTTAAGGTACTGCTCCGCCATTTGCCTAGTACTGATAGGGGAAACCACAGAAAACTACCTCCAGACAGGGATTGAGTTTGGCCTAGCTAACAAATGTAACTAGTGATGAAAATCTTGCTGCCGTTGGAATTCGAACCCTAGGAACTCCCGGTCACAGGCACTGCTTTGTTTTAATATTTAGAGCGTTATACAAACGATTTATTGGATATCAGTAAGTGAATCGACATCTTCTGAATTTTGTGTATTGTTTGAATTAGAACTCTTCAAAAACTCATCAATAATAATATACTACATCCGGTAAGTTACCCTCATCGTTACACTATCTGGTATCACGGCCTACGTCTCATTCTGTTTCTTTAGGTTTTGGCGCTGCAGGTTCAAATTTCTAAATGCTGTTCTATATATGTTTTAAATTACATTTTAATCCAATGCAATTTTAATAAATTAGAATGATCATAGTTGAGACAGCTAATATAATTCCTGAATTTTAGTTGAGACTAAAATAAATATGTTCTCTGTATAATTGTCACCACCCTGTCACCGTTTAGAAACCAATTACGCTCGACAATATGTCCTGTATCAATAAAGAATTCCAAGTTGTAACCGTGTTACTAAATAACAAATGTATTTTAATAATTAAATTTGTTCAAAGACAGGACGACAATTCTTTAAAAAATTTAATTATTAAATATATTATCCACTTGTGTTAGATAATATATAGAACAGAAAGACATTCAAGTAAATCCTGAATAAAAGAATAAATATAAAAGCTGTGTATTGTCATTAACTAAATGGAATAATTTAGCCGGCAGTACTTACGGACAAACTGAATTTACTCGCAGATGACAATCTCAAGTTCGAATAAAGAAGGAAAGTTGACTTGCAGAAATTGTAAAAGAACAACGATTAAACATCGAAAGTCAAACTAGTGCCCCGTACCTGGTCTCTACTACTGGGATAGTTGAAGACCGACCTCCGTTTTCCTGAACTTATTAGCTTTTTAGCCCCATGGAAACGCCACAAAACTACGAAAAAAGACTTATGTACGCCCATAAGATGCCACGTTAAAAAGAAAAGAACTACCTTTTAAATGAATGACAATACTTTGTTTCCATCGTACACACATCATAGGACTTTTTCATCAGATAAAAAATCAAAGCTAACCCGCAATAAGATATTGTTTTCTTTTTTACTTCCACAGTAATTCAGGATTAAAATGGATGACTTCGAGATCGAAAACGTAACCGCCGCTACACGTTGCAATCCTACCGCACCTCTAAGGATACGAAAGTCCCAAGACTCCGCGACGTTCACGTACTAATCGCCGGCATTGGCCCAACTTCCGTGGCCCTCTCAGCACAAGCAGTGTATTTAGTAACGGCCGCCTTCCTGCCGCGCGGCGCAAAGCTGCACTGCAACGTAACTCCTTTCGAGCAGCCCGCGTTATGAAATTCCGTCGCGGGGACCGTAGGCTCCCGAAAGACGCAGGCGGCGACGCGATGTGGGCGAGAGGGCTTCACAACTGCCCGGCGCGAGGGTGCGCGCGGTGGCTGGTGGTGACGTACGCGCCGGCACGGGGGGAGGGCGGTTGGCGGAGTCGGTTTCTGTATCGGAGATGGCCATGATCATGTAAACGGACTCGGCGGTGAGGGCGGGGACGGCAGGAGCGGAAAGGGTGGCGGGAAGTGACGAGGGCGTCGAGGATAGAGGAGGCGACGGAGGTGGCGGGAACGTCGGAGGACGCAGGGGCGGTGGGGGTGGGAGGAACGGCGGGAGATGAGGGGTGAATGGACGGGGTGGTGAGCGCAGCAGGGGCGGCGGGGACGGCAGGGCGGCAGGAGCGGTGGGGCAGCGGGGGTGGCGGGTTGACGAGAGCGGCGGGGAGGCGGAGGCTGCGAGGGTGGAGGGGCGGCGGGGCGGCGGGGCGGCGGGGCGGCGGGGCGGTGGGGGCGGCGGGGGCGGCGTGGGCGGCGGGGGCAGCGATACGTAGACGGTATGAACAACGTAGGAATGCTCTGGACAAAGGTGGTTTTCGACCACTTTCACGGCAATCTTGCTAGTGCGGTGCTCAGTGGAACAAGTATCTCCAGGACCTCTTCTGGAAAACGTGGGCAAAACCGGAAGTCTATAACGGACTCGGCACATGAACGCGAAACTCCGCTACATGTTGCATTGCAGTATCATAGTAGGTTTCTGGTAGAAATACTTAAGAATAGAGCAATACTCGAAATACGGATATTAAATATACGATAATGGAAATTAACTTTAATCGATAATAGATTGTCTTTTACGATGACAACGCTGTTGAAATCTAGAACTCTACAGAAAATACAAAGAGGATAAAGATTGATGGACACATTTTATTGGTTAGCCACTGTGTCTTGGTTTGTTATGCGGAAGAAATATTGCTACGATGATATCGTTTTTCTACAGTGTACGACAAGCAATAAAAATAAGAAATATGTATTAACATTGACATGTTAGTGATTATTACAACTAGAGGGGAGATTTCGAGAATAATGTTTCAGAAAGATTTTAAAAGAGATATTCGCATCTCTAACTAATAAGTGACCAAAAGGGAAAGCCCTATATCATACAATAAATAATTCACTTTCATGGGAACACATGGTCAAATATTTTCAAACGCAATCCCATGTCGTTTATTCCTCAGATTCTCAATATAATGAAGTATGGTTTTCTGAGACATATTGCTACATTCAACCTTGTTTCTAATGAAAATCTACCAAAAAATTGCATTCATTCTTGATAATGCAATATTTCATTAATTCTAAAACTTTCAATTTCTGAAAAAAGTAATAATATTTTTCTTGGTATGTGTTTCACGAGAAACATTATGAAATAATTAGAAAACTCTATACTACCTTAATGGATTAGATGTTTCGTATGCCAAAAACCTCCATCATTAAAGTCTTGTCTCAAACGTGTTGCAAAGAACGCATAACGAAATTTCCTGAAACGGAGCAGCTCCTCGAAAATGAAGCAAAGCGACGATTGCTTTCCGCGATAAGTAGCAAAACATGAATCGGCTCGTTAACCCTATTCCCTTGCGCGCCAGCCGTTGCGCAAGTTGTTTCCAGAAAGCACGCGTGGCGGCCAAGTGACCATCCAGCCCGCGTGCCATTGTTGGCGCAAGCTCCTTCACACGCAGAGAATACTTGGTCTCCGCGCCGCCCCGCCCCCGCCCACGCCCCCGGCCCCTTTCTCTTTCTCTTTCGGCGGCGCCGGACGTCCGACGGGCCACCAAGGCGACCCCGCGTGCGCTCCAAACGGCTGAACGTGTTCGAGATAAAAATTCAAATTCGAGATAACAAATTATTTGTGAAATTAACTTTACTCGGTAACGCAAAGACTTATTGCAATTAGATAAAGATAAGATAAATTTATTCAAACTGCAATTGGATGTATCACGGTGGCAGGTAACTGCATAAATTATATATATATATATATATATATATATATATATATATATATAACATTCAAATTACACAATAATAATAATAATAATATAAAATTGTCTGATTCATAAAATATTAAATTACCTGAAGAAAAAGAAACTTTCATAATCTATTCTGCATTATTCCCCAGCTCTACACTGCTCGACACTTCACTTCACATATATCACTTATGATTCGCTCTATAACCTACAATTTTTAGTTAAGTTCCTCATTGACTTAGTAATACCGCTATAAGCTTTACACAAAGCCCGTAACTCTTGCTACTGATCGCCTGGTTTCGAGTGATTCCTATCTGGCCATTTTCTTGTCTCTGAAAGTAATTCACCTGCTTTACTCTGAATCCTTACCAAATTTTTAAACAGTAGGAGTAAGACAGGTATGTCCTCTTTCACCGCTGCTGTTTATCTTGTTTATAAATGATTTATTGACGTGGGTACAGGAAGCGGAGACAGCGGCTCCGGTAATTGATGGCCTGAAAATTCCCGGACTACTATATGCTGATGATTTAGTTTTATGCTCGGAGACTATTGAGGGCCTACAGAAGAGTTTAAATATTCTAGAACGATATAGTGAGACATGGGGAATAAAAGTAAATATTCAAAAAACGAAAGTAGTAGTCTTCAAGAATGGGTTTATCTGGGGTAGCAAAGAGAAATGGTACTACGCTAGGGAAGAAATTGACCGCGTCAAAACATTTACATATCTTGGTGCAAAATGTTCCATGAATGGGGGATGGAATAATCACATATTGACGGCTCACAGCAAAGGAAGAATTGCGCTCAAAGAAATCGTTTGCGCAGTGCGCAGGGTTCTGGAATTGCCGGTAAAAGTATGCGATACAATGTTCAAATCGTTAGTTCTTCCGGCTATGAACTATGGAGCAGAAATCTGGGGAGTGGATAGGATAGATCGATTAGAAAGCATCGAAACAGATTATTGCAAATTAATTCTAGGAGTTTCTAGATGCGCAGCAAATGCCGGAGTCTTAAGAGAGGTCGGTAGTATAGAAATTTGGAGAGATTTTAAAATGAAAACTATTAAACTCTGGATTAAGTTAGCAGATGAACAGGCTGACACACTTATACATAGGTGCTTTAGAGTGCAATGGCAGGGAAGCGACCATCGCTACTGGGCGTACAAAATTAAACGCCTACTTGACCGCACAGGGTTGGGAGACGTCTCTCCGGAAATGGTGGGAGATAGAGGAACCTGTGAGATAGAACGGCTGATTTCCGATAGACTTGCGGATATTAAAAGGCAAGAGATCTCGGCAGCAACGGCTGAAAAACGTTCGCTAGTAGCTCAAATCCATGCGAGTCCGTTATGGGGTTGCGAAAGTTACGTTCATACTCTCGGAAAGGACGCAAGAGGGGGATACGCTTGGTTTAGGGTTGGGAGATGGACGCAACGTAGACTAAAGGACGCAAGTGGTAATGGCATCTGTGTTCTTTGCGGTGATAGGGAAGACTGGATCCACATCCTCTTAATTTGCTGTGCAACCGAATCATGGAGAAGAAAATGGATGGGGATGGGAAATTACTACTTCCTAAACAGGAACGTAACGCTCGCACAAAACATTTTAAATGATAAAAGGTCTAAATTTATGAAAGAATTAGGAACATTTTTAGGAAAGGTTCGGACCATTAGGGAAACTGAAATTAGGGATTGAGAAAACAGCACCGGTTAGCTTGAGCGGAGCCTAGACTGGAGAGAAATTAATAAGTGAATAAGCTAACAATAAGTAAGTTAATCAGTAATTTTATGTTAAGTTAGTAAACAGTTAAGAAATAAGTCATAAGTCGTAGTCAATTGGTAAGTAACAGGTCAATATAATAAATAAAATAAAACTGGCATAGTAATAAACGCATTAGGGGATTAAGGTAAGGGGAGATCGAAAATATAAGGGCAGAGGCGTTGGTGCGGACGATCCAGCTGGTTGATTTCAGGTGCTGAGGAGGCCAAGCACTGGAAAGAGACGGCGGGACGCCCGCGCCAGACAATAAATAGTTAAAATAAACGTCGGATAGATTAGAATGTACTCGGCTTCTGACGGCAGGTTTTTCCCCCTTCAGGGGTTTTTTCCTAAGCCGTACCTTATGGTCTCTTTTCCGCGGCTTTGATGCGATGGAGAGACCATTTGGGGTGAATACCAGAATTCGAAAGATAAGAACGCGAAAGTATTGTAATGGCTTAAAGGCCTTCGGCCTAGCCACATAGGATCAAGTAATCTAATTTGTTTGTAATAATTACCTTTTAAATAAATAAATAAAATTTTTAAACGGCATAATTTTGTGCGGCTCCCAACAAATTGTTCCATATTCCTTCATCCGACGAGCAAGCGATAAATAATCAGTTTCCTTCGCGTTTACAGTACTCTTTTTTGAAATGAGCATTACAAAGTGAAGAGATCTCCCGGCTTTTCCTACAACAAAATCTACGCCAATTTTCCAGCTTAATTAACTATCGAAATGGATTCCTTGGTACTTACATGAGAAAGCTCTCGGAATAATGTCGTCATTTAAATGGTGTTTTGTTTCTCTGTAATTATGACCTCTGCCATAAGGGATGGATTTGCTTTTTGAGCCATTTATGGTCATTACATTATTTTCTGCCAAGTAATAAAACGTATCAAGACCCCGTTGCAGCATTTCTTCATCTTCTTTCGAATTCATATTACAATATATTATGCAACCGTCTGCAAGTAGCCAAACATTTGAGATTATGTACACTGACAGATCATTGATGAACGCTAGAAATATAAGTGGTCCAATGACACTCTCCTGCGGTATTCCTGACGTAACGCATTCCCTGGAAGAAAACTATTGGCCAATTCGGACTTTCTGTTTTCTGTCTCGCAGAAACTCGCTAATCCACTCTATCACCCGATCGATGCCTGAATTCATTAATTTCTGTGCGACGTCGAAGGCTTTGACAATATCTATAACTCTCCCGCCCGCGTCAACTTCATCGACTAGATCCTGAAAAAGCGTGACTACCTGACTTTCGCAAGAGTAACCACTCCTGAACCCGTGTTGGCCATCATAGAGCCATTTAATGATTTCTCAATCTTGCTTAATGTAACTCGCAACTAGATGCTCCGTAAGTTTGCACATCACTGACGTAAGACTTACCGGCCTATAATTACTTAATTTAGTTTTGCCACCACTTTTAAAAATTGGTACAACAAAAGCCAATTTCCAGTCTTCAGGTACTATTGAATTGTTCATGAATACTTGAAATATTCTAATTGCCTATCCTCCTAGTTTAATTATGTCCGTAGAAGTGTCATCTGGACCCCCTTCACTTACCATTTTTCATATATTTTACTTTATTCCGTAGAACGTTCACTTCAATATTAAAGTGATTTGTAACCAAAGACCCTTGAATTAGTGAATGGTTCGTATTTATTTTGAAAACCGAACTGAAATACTTATTAAATGCATTAGCTTTTGCCCGATCGTTTGTAATGAGCGTGTTTAAGTTTTCACAAAAAACTTAGATATCTTCTTTATTTCCCTTGCTCTACGAACATATTTATAAAATTTTGTTCAGTTATTTTCAGTTAAATATGACTCCTGAACAATTTTCTTCCCTCGCTCCAATTCTTTTCCAACGATTTCCAAATAAATACGTTTTCTGATATTAAATTCCTTTCTCGTTATCCACTTCACTCGCCTAATTTTTGCATTGTAGTATTCTAGATCCAGATTTTTTTTTAATTTTGCACGGAACAAACTTTTGCAAAGCTGTGCATATACTACCTCTGGACGCGCCCCATATTTCTTCTATACATCCCTCGGTTCTCAGAACGCGATTGTACTGTTCCCTAAATACCCTTGAATCTTGTCTACACTTGCTTTCCTATATTGCCGTACATTTGTTCTTATCGTAATGCCTTTCCTTGAAATATTTTCGTCTAAATCAAGAAGTACCGCTTTGTGATCGTTAACGGTCTCAATTTCACAAGATATGAAGTTCTTTCGGCTTAATTAAGTAGATATCCACAATCGCATACTGCCGCATCCTGCTCCGAACTACCGGAGTTAATCCGCTGCCCCGAACTAGACTGTTCGCAAGTGTTTGGGTTGTGTCTCGCTCACGTCTCCCTCCGAGTTTGCGCTAGGAATATTTAAGTCTCCTCCAATAACAATAGGATAGCCATTCTCGTTTCGCGTTTTCTGAATGATGCCATCTAAAATGTTGAAACCGTTGCTCGGAGGCCTACAGCATGCAATATTTTCTAATATAGTTCCTGTCGTAATAATTTCTATTCCCATAATTTCAAACACTGTACTGACCCAATCTAATCTAATATCCATGCCTGATTTGACGCAAATAAAAACTCTGTCTCCTCTACCATTTCTATCCCTCCTGAATATCTTGCAATGAGAATGAAAAATTTAAGATTATCCGATTTTCTCAGCCACAACTCAGTTGCTATTACTATGTCGGGACCGTCGGCATCAACTAGGTTCCAAAACTCTTTATTGATTATACTACGACAGTTTACCTGCAACAGTCTAAGAAATCCTTTTCTCACCGGAATGTGTGGAATCGGAATCGGGAAGGCGCGTCCCGAGAAGCCGTCACTGCCGTCGCCGTCGTCTCCGCCGTCGTCTGCAACGTCGCCGCCGTCGTCCCCACTGCCGTAGTCACTGCTGCCGTCACCACCGCCGTCGTCTCCGCCGCTGACTACTGGGTACTTGAGCTTTGTACTTGAGTTCTGGTTTACAGTTTATTATTTTATTTTTCTTAAGAATATGTCCTTTTAAAATTATAGACATCAGGAGATTTGTAATTCATTTATTCCATATCAAGTCAAAATTAACATTAAACATATTTGTGACGTTTTCCAAACGACATTTTGGGAGTTATTGCTCCCCCGTCTTCTGATTTTTTTTTTAAATAAGAAGTTTCCTGAACTAACAGAAGAGATTTCTCTTGGCATTCAGTACCAGACTCTCTCTTAATGGTTTTCAATTTTTTTTATAAAAAAAATAATGATGGAGGTGCAGTAACTCCGTTGAATCCGTCCGAAACATCGTTGAATACTGTCAGAAATAAGTTTAATGTAAATGTTTATTTGATGTGGAATAAACGAATTAGAAAAATTTTCTGTAAAAAAATTTAGAGACCTATTCTTAAAAAAAAGACGAAATTATTAGAATGGTATTCTTACCTTAATAAAACTCATAAAACTAATATTTATTGATTTTCTTATATGTTTTGAATAAAAATATAATGATTATTTGCTGGAAAATCAAGCACAAAATAACAATATTATTTTAACGTTATGGTCGTATTTTGACGCATGTTCTTTGTTACAAAGAACTGTATGACACTTTTACATGAAACACTGAATGTGCATGAATTATAGTCCAGGTAATGAGAAAGTTAAAATACCATTATTTCTTTCATAGCTAAGAGTTTCATACTTCTAAAATATGTCTTTCTACAATTTGGTCTCATTTGCCAAACTACATTGATTGGTAAATCAAGGTCATTTAGAGAAATAAAGAAAATATAATCTATTTCATTCTCCAAATCATTCAACATCTGATTTTTTATAAAAATTGACAGAAGAAAAAATAAACTTTTTAGGAACCAGGAAAGGACACTTCTCTTCACCAATCATTCAACTTCTCATAACAGGTAAAATATACTTTTTAAATTAATTACTAAAGAACTCTTAATATGAAGTTGACCCTGCACGTACATCAGTCATTAAATACACATCCAATAAAAAATTAATAAAATGAACACATTTTATCTTAGAACAAGAAAATTATCAAGTGCAAGGCATTATTATCGAATTTGGGGAAGCCCCAAAATGTTTAGTACAGAGTAGTCAGTAGTAATGAGAAACTGCATCACCCGGCTCGTTAACAGGCAACTAATTTATACTGCTTCACTGCAGCAATTAATTTGTATGTTTCCGACTTCCGTTTTCCAATTGAAGCAGAACAATAACCCACTAACTCCATGTTTTGGCAAAAAAATGGAGAGTGTTTAGTCACAATATTTAAGCAATATTTAAATTTTGATCCATTTATGGGGTAAATATTTTTTTCACTTCTAAAAAATTTGATTGTCTGTACTTCGGGAGGATTTGCTATGCCTGAATCAATTATTCAATTACTGATAGTTATTATTCAATGCCTGATTGTTTTTTGTTGTTGGTTTTTTCTTTCAGAAACTGAGCCGCCGGTTAACCGCGACGTGGATATTCACCATTCGTCAGCATTTCGAAACGCCTTCTCTTCGCCTTGGACGCCCATCGCGAAATGTGCCGCCCGCTGCACCGGAGGCCGGACGGGGGCTCGGGGCGCGAGCGTCGCCGCGTGCCAAGGCGCGCTGTGGCAAGGCGCTGCGAGTTAATTGCCCGGCCGCGGTCAGGAGAGCGACGCGCTCACCTAGAAACGCGACCTGCCTTAAGCGACGCGGTGCGACGCGAGGAGGGCGGGGCCGCGGATGCTGCGCGAGACGCGACGCGCATGCGCACGGCCTCATCGCGCCCGCGCCGCCCGCGCCGCCCGCGCCGCCCGCGCCGCCCGCGCCGCCCGCGCCGCCCGCGCCGCCCGCGCCGCCCGCGCCGCCCGCGCCGCCCGCGCCGCCCGCGCCGCCCGCGCCGCCCGCGCCGCCCGCGCCGCCCGCGCCGCCCGCGCCGCCCGCGCCGCCCGCGCCGCCCGCGCCGCCCGCGCCGCCCGCGCCGCCCGCGCCGCCCGCGCCGCCCGCGCCGCCCGCGCCGCCCGCGCCGCCCGCGCCGCCCGCGCCGCCCGCGCCGCCCGCGCCGCCCGCGCCGCCCGCGCCGCCCGCGCCGCCCGCGCCGCCCGCGCCGCCCGCGCCGCCCGCGCCGCCCGCGCCGCCCGCGCCGCCCGCGCCGCCCGCGCCGCCCGCGCCGCCCGCGCCGCCCGCGCCGCCCGCGCCGCCCGCGCCGCCCGCGCCGCCCGCGCCGCCCGCGCCGCCCGCGCCGCCCGCGCCGCCCGCGCCGCCCGCGCCGCCCGCGCCGCCCGCGCCGCCCGCGCCGCCCGCGCCGCCCGCGCCGCCCGCGCCGCCCGCGCCGCCCGCGCCGCCCGCGCCGCCCGCGCCGCCCGCGCCGCCCGCGCCGCCCGCGCCGCCCGCGCCGCCCGCGCCGCCCGCGCCGCCCGCGCCGCCCGCGCCGCCCGCGCCGCCCGCGCCGCCCGCGCCGCCCGCGCCGCCCGCGCCGCCCGCGCCGCCCGCGCCGCCCGCGCCGCCCGCGCCGCCCGCGCCGCCCGCGCCGCCCGCGCCGCCCGCGCCGCCCGCGCCGCCCGCGCCGCCCGCGCCGCCCGCGCCGCCCGCGCCGCCCGCGCCGCCCGCGCCGCCCGCGCCTTCGAGAAGGGATTCAGAGAGATGAGTGACAACACACGTTGCCGTTGGAAGGACTCTCGCCGGGAGGTTCCAGTACCGAGGATGGCGGATATTTGACACTGGCTATATATTGCATCGAATTCAGTAGCTGTATGATAGAAAATTATAGTGGCCTGAATTATAGCCTGATAGAGAATTCAGACGGTATGTTGGAGAATTCTAGCGGCCGACAACTCGGATAAGTAATCTTTCGTGATTTTTCGCATTAATTCCAGTCGAAGATCGGAGCAGATTCCTAACAATAGGACAAAGAACCACGATCTTTCCTTCGTCATTTTTGTCCCAACATTTCCCCCTCACTTACGTAAACTTTCATGAACTGCACTAGCAAACATTTAGAGTTTATCCCGAATAAACCGATATTCCACTGAGGGAGATACCTCGCGGAAACCCCGTAAGACGATGAGTACTTTGGCGCCGGATCTCACTTTCTCTCGAGAAGAAATTTCGCTACCTTTCGTCTACAATATGCACTACACTTACGAAACTACGGTAAAATTGGTGACGCGCACTAAATACTATATACCTCCCTACCCAGTTGAGAAGGGGCGATTGCTCTACTGTCACATGAGTCGTCTCAACAGCCGGGAACTGCCAATGAACCATCAGACCATCAGTCTTCACGCCTCAGACCATCCGATCTCAAGCTGTCAGGCCCCAAACCGTCAAGGTTTAATCTATCAAGTTTCAAGTATCAAGTTTTCATCACCAATCCTTCACTAACAGTCTCCGCTGCAGCTTCCGCCTATGCCTCTGTCATCTATTTTGTCAACAATCTCATACATTCATTGTATCAAATCTAGATTCTGTCAGAGTCTTCGCAATCATTTTCTTAATCTTTTTTAATATAAATTGCCTTCGTTTACATAAAATAGTTTTATATATTTCATTTGACCGAAATTTGAACATAATTAAAAATTATATTATGTTAGAGTTTCAATTAATTTAATTAAATTAAATCATCTCACACATTATTAAGTCTGATTTCATCTGTCTACCAGGTATTTTCCGATGGAATACGAAATATATTTTCGTTGCAGACATCAATGCAAATTGTCGACCCTTTTCTCGTAGAAGTATTTTTATAGATATTTTTTAAGTTTTCATTTTCACTTGATAACATAAGTTCAATGACATTAGCTTCAGACACAGATGGATATGATTGATAATTTCCGCACTCATATATTATGTGTGAGCAAAATATATGCATAACTTTATTACAAAGTAATAATTTTATTACTAAATAGTAAAATTACACACAATTTGAATTGATTTTCTTGCCTAGATATGCACGTGTCCCAACTCTGAATCCATGACGAAGCATCTTTGGAAGATATCTTTCGGATGGCCTTTCAGCTGCCCTCTTTAGTGGTCCTCTGAATGTCGGGCATGGCGTCAAAACCTTTTCCTTTTACCAGGCTTTTTATGTTTAGGAAGAACCACAAGTTGCATGATACTAAATCTTGTAAGGCAGCTGTACACAGATAGAAACACTTGTCCCGGCCAAAAACTCGCAAATCAAAGGCGATGAGTGTAACGGTGCGATGTCGTGAAAAAGAAAGCTTTTGGCTCATTTTTCTGGTCGTTTGATTGCAAATTATCACTTTGAATCCTTTGTCCTTTAAAAGGTGTTAAGTTCTTCGATTTGATCTTGATTAGTCATTTGTCTGTTCGAATGAACAAGGTTTGCCACTTTTTTCATGTTTTCATCTGTTTTTTTTCGGGTAGAATGATGTCTCGACCGTTTCTCGTCTTGGACCGATCAAGTTTACCAACTTTCTTTAATCATTGGCGTTTTTAAATCGCTCATACTAAGACCTAGAGGCCTACTTCTCAAACGGGGTCCCAAAAATTAAGACCCGAGCGAGCGACCCGAGCCATGTGCAACTTCGTAGCTTTCGGCACATGTCCGTATTTGAGAGAGTCGATGATCCTAGTCAGTGTTGCGATGCTCAAGAAATCTTGACAGCAAAGTGTGAAGTGTCCACTCGCTTTCGAAGAAATCGTAACGATCCGTACACGCGCGTGGAGGCCGGCAGGTGGGCAAGTGGGCGAGTGCAGAATCGGGCGGGCGGGCAAAGGAGAACGGGCAAGCGGGCGGGAGGGCAAGCGGGCGCGCAAGCGGATGGGCAAGCGGACAGGCAAGCGAACGGGCAAGCGGGTAGGCAAACGAGCGGGCAAGTGGGCGGGCAAGCGGGCGGGCTGGCGGGCGCACAAGCGGGTGGGCGGGCAAGCGGGTGACCGGGCAAGCGGCAATGGGGCGAGCGTGTGGGCGGGCAAGCAGGTGTGAGGGCAAGCGGGCGGTCGGGCAAGTGGGCGGGCGTTCAAGCGGGCGGGCAAGATGGCGGGCGAGCAAATGGGCAAGCGCACAAGCAGAAGGGTGGACAAGCGGGCCGACGGGCAAGCGGGTGGGCGGGCAAGCGGGTGGGCAAGCGTGTGGGCGGGTAAGCGAGTGTACGGGGCAAGCGGGCGGGCGGACAAGTGGGCGGGCGGACAAGCGGGTGACCGGGCAAGCGGGTAGGTGGGACGAGCGTGTGGGCGGGCAAGCAGGTGTGCGGGCAAGCGGGCGGTAGGGCAAGTGGGCGAGCGGACAAGAAAAGCGGGCAAGCGGGCGGGCGAGCAAGTGGGCGAGCGCACAAGCAGGAGGGTGGACAAACGGGTGGGCGGGTGGGCAGCGCGGGGAAACGCGAGAGGGCGAGCGCGTGTAGGCGCGAAGGCAAGGGCAAACGCGCGCAGAGAAAACGCGGGCGTTTGTTTCAACAAGCGTCCTCAGAAGGCAGGCGCAACGTTACGCAGAGGGGGCGAGAGCCGAGCTCCGGCCCCCTTGGGAAACGACAGCAGGCGACGGCGGCCTTCAGGGAAAAGGACGTGGCGAAAGCTCGCGATCGCTTGTCGCGTGCGGCGGACTCCGTTGGCAGCACCCGATAACGGCGAGACAACGGTTTTACAGCCTTTTACAGTTTCACACTTTTAAGACACCAATTGGCGCCCATATACCATATGAAAATCGTAATTTGACCGTAATATAATGAATTGATCTTACACATTTTGAAGCTCATTCTGATGACAGAAGGGGGCATATAATGTAATCTGATATAATCATCAAAGACTTCCACATAATTATTCGTTGGATTTACATTTGACAAGTTCAATTGAAATGCAATACTCTTCTTCTCCCAGATGTATCTAAAGTTTGGAGTGTTCACTAGCGTATTAAATTTGCGTTCTCAAGCGCACAGGTTTGATTCCCTATTAAAGACAAGAGTAGTTTATAGCTTTTGCGAAATGTGTACATTGCAATCTACGAGAATAGGCAATAGGGAAGCTGCGGACGGAATGGTTGAACCTGAGTAGCGGAATTCGCACCAAAATGGGTGGTACTCGCAGAGGACAGTGTACTTTGGCATTTTTGACCTGGGTGAGGAAAGCAAAGGCAATCTATGACACGTCTTTCTGTTGCTTAGTGAGCCTTATTTATACTACTTATTTATGTTTATTGAGGATCACCCTTTGCGAGGTCACAGATGAAATAAAGGCAGTGCGATAGCGAATGAACTTCAACTTGAACAGAAAAGTTATTGGAGTCCCTACGATGACTGTATGCATCCGCTACCATCGATCTTCTCCTGTTCGGTGTCAGAAGAGAATCATAAACAAGCACTGCTCAAATGTTAGGATTGCTCAGACTGCTCGCAGCGGCCTGTAGTAGTGGCCCGCTTGTCGCTCGCATTTAGTAGACAAGCCGATTGCGCCGGAAGTCGCTCGCAGTTCATTTATTTCCGCCTTTTTTCTTAACGACAGGTGATAAGAAGGTTCTTCATGTGATCAATTATTTTGTTTCTGATCTATCATTGGCTTTAGTTGTCATTGTCAGAGCAAAAAACTAAATTCATCATAGCTAGTTCATATATTTAACTGGTAAAATGGAATTAGATTATTTTTGTGGATTATTTTTGTGGCCTGCAATACTTGACTTGTATATACATTTTAACTGTAGTGAATAAACCAACTTGGGAGCGCCACTTCTTTGTTCAACAGTCACTACTGCGATTTGTTTATTTCACCAATGCTATCAGCACCACCCCTCTCTTCAGGGTGATTCCAAACACAGCGTGATATACTAAGACAGGGCGTGGCAATTGAATGAAACTTTCTCAAATATTTGGCCATGGACTGCATCTGATCGTTGCTTCTCCATCCTGTCCTCGCTCCTAGCCTTAGGGTCAGGACAATAAGCTGATCTCTCATTCCAACATGTGCCAACAGAACCTTGAAATGCTCCCATCAAGCGGATAGCAGGCCAGAGTGCTAAGTGGACTATAGCACCACTGTGCAGTACCATGAATAACTGTAAGAAGGAGAAAGCATTTGTTATACAGATGTGAGTGATGGTGACTAGGTACAAATTAAACAAAAGTAGTGATGAGCTTAGGAATGTATAAGAGTTTAACAAGCTATACCACTGAAGTGGCGCCCTTGGATCTGGAAAGGGGGGACAAGAAGGGGATAAGAGGCAGAAAATATATACCCGGATACCTCCCCATTATCAGCTAAATCTAAACTAAAGTTGAAATTCTATATTTCTGTATCATATTAGCATTTATACCTTGGAGACTTCCCAAGCAGATTTGGAGAGCTATTGGTCCTATAGGCAATGGCAGAAAACAGGTACGCGAGCTGTGGTTGACGGTTTCTTTTTCAGTTCTTTCCATTCTATTTGCCCAGTTCTCCTGGCGGAATATTATAGGATGATAATATGATATATGACAGGCAATAATGACAACCACTTGAATGTTACGAGCGACGAAAAGATACAAAATCGTGGATCACGGTTCTTCACTGCGATATTTCTCTGGAGAAACTCTGCCACGGTCCACAAAACAATTGAAACATTAACGAGGAAAAATTTAAAGAAAAAAATACAGAGGCACTTTTAAGAAATTTTTTAAATTTGTCAATGAGAATTTATGTAAAATACGCTAAAAAATGAAAATAGCCGTTTAAAATTCGATAGGCCGCGACATCAACCATATCAATCTGGGGATATTAATTTTGATGAAAATCATACTTACGGTTTAGCCGCTACCACTGCACACGGACAGATGAACATCTCCATATACTAAGAACACATTTTAGCCGAAAGACTGCATTGATTAAGTACATTAGCATTACTATTTCCTTATTTGGTAACTGTTTTAGAATTTCACCCGTGATAAGATCAAAACCAGGAGCTATTTTGGCATTAATATTCGACCTTATCTTATTAAGTAAATATTTTTTTTGTAATAAATTCGATTTTTTCAAATTCACTATTTGTATTTTCTTCAGTGTCCTTCACAACAGAATATGTATTTTTCAGATGAAAGATCTCTGAAAGGCATTTTGAGGTGTCTGCCTTCTCTTTGCTGCCTCGTGGTCAGGATCCATTTATTTTTCCTATGGTTGGAATTTGTGTGATTGGCCTTTTAAGTTTTTCAGTTGCTTTCCGTAGCGAATAGTCAGTTACTTTATCTGCAGTTAAATTATCCATTTAGGAAGTTAGTGACACAATTTCTGAATTTCCCTCTTAAGAATTTGAGTTTTGTTTTTAGTATTGTTTTATCATGTGGATCGCGAGTCTGTTGCAATTTCCTTCTAGCACGTCTTTTTTTTCTGTAACTAACTTCCTTATTTCCATAGATTAGTTGTTTCCTTTCCACTACGCGGCCCGGTCGAGCCAAGATTATAGTGTGCGTTTTCCTTGCAATGTCCCATTATATAGTGCTGTGTGATATATGAGAAAATTCACTTCTCAGGTTGAGAAAACCGGGATATGGCGTGGTACGTGCTAACCACACGTACCCCTTTAACCCATGGCCGCGAGGCAGGGACGTCGCCGGTAGGCCTGAGCCCATTCACGAGCTGTCACGCCAAGTACATAGGTACATAGTTGTATTCTACAGTTCTCAGGGCAATTTGGTTTGTGTTATTCCATGCCGCTTTTTGGATTGTACAGGTAGATCTCTAGAGCTTTCATTTCCAAGTGTTGTAAAGACTTTAACTCAGTTCCAAGATTAATATTATATTCCAATTCAATTTTGAAGCTCTCCCAGTCAGTCTTGTTTATTAATACTGGTCTTCCACTTTTCTTAATTGCTCTCTTACTTAATGTGAGAATCACAGTGGAGTGTTCGGATCTCAGATCAAGATTTTCTTCAACATCAATAAAGTTTGGAAACATTTTGTTTGATATAAAGAAGTCTAAATGATCGGGTGTTTTATTCTGGTCGGCAGACCAATACGTAGGTTTGCCTCTAGAATGAAAAGTGTATCTATTCTCTCACATTGCTAACATGAACAAGTGTAAAGGAACAGTTTTAAACCCACCGTTCACATTAGTTTTTTATAATATTTATAACACTAACGATCTTAAAGTAATTAAGTTTTAGTTCCTCTTTGATTTCTGTCTCTGTGCATGTAGGATGCAGGCCCTGTTTTGTTTGTTCTCATAGTTATGCCATTCCATTTCCATTATTTAAATATTCAGTCCCCTAAATATTCAGTTCCCTATATTCTGGTTCTGGTTCTACATCGAACTTAATTTGTTGATTGTTAAGCATAAAATACTTAAGATTTTTAGTCTTCATATTCTGAAGAACTGCCACTCACTATTATCGGTGGTGGTTTTGTTCTTTTTGGCTCGTGATTCTGCACAACCCTTTTTCTTCCAAGGGTAAGATTTTTCCGGCGAACTTGAAGCTTTTCTTTTCTTATATTTTGATAAAAGCCAGTCTGTCTCTCTGGCTACTATTTTTTCTTCTTCATCGGAGTTCTCTGGACTGTATCTTTCTCTAGATTATCCTGCTTTGGTACCTTCATGTAATTCTTCTAATTTAATGTAAAGTATTTATTTCAGTTTCCAGATAAGAAAATAAATTTAATACTTAAAATACAGTTTAATTAAAGAAACACTCTCCCTACCTTTTGTATATTAAAGAAGAGACATAGGTTAGACTAGATTAAAGAAGAGACTAGGTTTGCGTATCGGACTCTTATACCCAAGTAGGCGGGTTCAAACCCGATCGAAGCCGTGGATTTTTAAGGGCGAGAAAATCCTTCGAAGGCCTTCGAAATTTTTATACAGGGTTTCCATAACAAATAAAATCAACTTCTTCTATAAATACAGGCATTTCAAACTAACCTACTCGTATTAACTCTTCCCACAGGCAGATCCAGGGGGGCATGGAGGTCATGAAGGCCATGCCCCCCAGAAGGCTTAGATTTTCGTTTACCGTCCTTTATTTGAAAAAAAATTATTTAAATATTTATGTTCGTGTTATATAATTGTTTAAAACAATAATATTGTATCTACAGTACATAAATAATATACAATATAAT
The DNA here is from genome assembly GCA_038098605.1 of Gryllus longicercus. Lineage (NCBI taxonomy): Eukaryota > Metazoa > Arthropoda > Insecta > Orthoptera > Gryllidae > Gryllus > Gryllus longicercus. The sequence goes on from JAZDUA010000098.1 coordinate 1,826,004, forward strand.
AACAAATATGTTTATAATTTAACAACCCTTCCCCGCAAATGATCGAATGGATCAGCCCCTGAATCTACCGTATTTTTATTCACATTTGTCAACTACAAGAGAGCGGGTGCTATTGAAGTAATCATACGAGCTTACACCACCTTTTCTTCTCTCCTTTCTTCTTTGCATTTTCAATGCACCAGAAATTTAACTCTCCCCACTGTTAACCATTTATTTATTTCATCTTAAAGCCTTATATTATTTTTTCATATTGAATTTTTCTAGCCACAATAATGATTACATTCAAACAGTATAAATGATTAGTTTACCCCACATACATCAGACATTTCCGCCTGATCCTTATCGTCTCTGCGACCGGTAACATTATTCTCCGGTCAGAGTGTGAATAAAAGTCTCGCCCAGTAACCGGTTGAAGTAGATACCCATATTAATTGCCCAGAGTTTGTCTTCTCCCATTGTGTTCATTGTAATAATAGAGTAAAATTTTCAAAATACAACTAAGGTTTTCAGCGCTAAGTGTCGATTCCTTCTAATAAATAAAACTAACATTACAGGTCTTATAAAAAGTGTACGTTTCTGATGTTAGTGATTTTTTTCTTATTTTAACAAAAAGGTCGTGTTTCCAAATCATCTGCTTACTATTCATAGTCCATGGTGCAAAAAATATAATATACATTTTAAGATGTTTTCGTAGTATTGTTCTGTTATATTATCGACATATTGGCAGAAAAAATAAGCCACTCTTAACGATCGGCGTCTGTTAAGAATTATGTAGGTCACAAACGTCTTATTACTTTTTCTTAATTATTATAGGTCACATTAGTCTTTAACCCCTGTTAACATGCAATCCCAAAGTTTGTTAAGTTCACTTGTACCTACCTGTATGTTAAGAAATTCAACATCAGTAGCAACGCGTCGCTTAGTAACGTAAGTAAACAACCATCGATTCATTGCAAGACAAATGATTGTTTAAAAGAACATGATGTACAAAACAAACCAGACTCAAACAAATCAGAATAAAAGTATATCATGTTAATTTTGGGGATAATTATTGATAATTTTACTATTATTATTAATAGTTCAATCACAAAAATGTGTATTAGATATATAAACTTAATTTTTCTGGCATTCCACCAAATGAAACTCTTGTCCGGTAATCATATTTACTGAATATGAGAAGGTGTCGCCACTGAAAGCCAACACGCCAACTTCCTTATCGAAGGTCATTTCTTTAGGTATCTGTAGGTACTGCAGATGTATTTGCATCCATCTTTTTCAAACCACAGTATACAAATATTGTTTAAATAGATATATGGCAAGCAAAATGCTATAATATCGTACTAACGTGCCGCAGCAACAGAAAACATTTGTTTACTATCGCATTAATGTAAAATTCCGCATAAAATGATACAGTATTATTATTGCCTCGTACAAATTAAAAATCTCAGTTTCGCTAGGCCCCGCCTAATTTTTTTTTTACTTTTGGCCTCTGCAGTAATAACACTCATAACATTAGTAGGTATGTTAATAGCTACAACTGTCCGTCCTCCGTTAAGAACCATAGAATCAAATGAGTTAGAACTAAATATGGCGGAAAATACAATTATTCCGAGAAATAGTATTTCCTGTTTACACGATTTTTTCTTCTGTTAAGTAGATGGTATTGCGGAAAGTATCGAACGTCTCACGAACGATAACACAAAGAACATACTCAGTGCTCAACTGTTTAGCAGCTAATGATGTTAACGATTATAACCTGTTAGTTCTCCCCGTTACGTATTTGCTAGACGTTGCAAGGGAGGTGTCGGGCGCTTACAGTCTCTGGTAATTGTTACCGCCACCGCCTCTACAGCGGTACTCAACAGCCCGACCTTGTCTCTTGCAGCGGCAGGAGTGGCCCGTGTCAAAAAAAAAACCTGCTTGCGTAACAGCGCGGGTCGAAGGAACGGAAACTCCGGGCGGAGAGCGGCAGCGGCTGTCCGCCGCCGAACGCGCCTCGCTTTTCACCTGTCACGCGCGCGCCGTTCGTAAATTGTGCTGCGTTTCCTGCCCACTGAACGCTCGGAAACAAACGGCACCTTTCTTTGCGCCAACATGCTGTTCACGGGACGCTATCTGATTAATACTCACATTATGAAACGCAGCTTGTGAGGCCGAATATACGGCCTTTTTTACTGAATGCTTCTGAAATCGAAAAGATCGCTATCCGATATAAAAGTAAATATTAGGTGTTGTAAAGAATTAGTTTGTTTTAAAATTAGTTTTTTAGGATATTTTTAATTGATTTAAGATATAATATTACTTTGTTTCATTCTGTTTCGTACGAATAGGTGAACAGCAAACAAAAATAATCTGCAATTGATGAGAATTTACAACTCCAGTTTTACTCATATTTCAGGTGCATGAACAGTACTTTTCTCTCAAAGCAGACACGATCAATAACCTTACTTTCATTAAAGACTTGGAATCAAATTTTGCATCCATATCCATCTATTGATATTATTTTGTAATTAAAGCTATGAATTATTATTTACATCAGTTATCTGCAGAAAAAGTAATTTTCGAGAAATTCAACAGACAAAAGATACTAAGTGTCATTTGCCGATGTTAAACAAGTGACTTAATGTCGTGCTATCCCATTTAGTTCTTTTTATAATTTGTTTATTTATTAGGTTCTCATTAACAAGGAGGTAATGAGCTACCACTTAATTAGAACAGATATTTGACAATATTTGAAATGCTCAACTAATACAAAATGGTATTAAAAAGGAAAAACAAATAATAGTATTAAAAACTGGTACACAATGGTCGATTTGTCAAACGCATGACTACTTCCAGCGATCTGTTGTGTCCGAAGCCGAAATGTTATTTTTAATTTTGAATTTGAAATAGAATTAGACAATTATATATTTTTATTTATACCTCTTTCAGATATGAAATAGTACTTTATAGGCTATACTTATGTCATTAAGTAACTCTTGTATGCTATTAGATACTTCATATTTAGTTCTTAACTTATTTAAGTCAGGGCATTGTATCAGCAGATGAAGAACAGTGATAGATGTCCTACATGTTTCACAGAGATTGGGAGGTTCTCTTGTTACAAGATGCTTGTTAGTTAGTAGACTATGCCCAATTCTTAGACGAGTTATTACTTCATCTCTTCTTGTTTTAAAGCAAGGTGCATCATCTTTAAGAATAGATTTCCTAATTAAATATAATTTACTTCGAGGATATTTTTTCCGTTCCATGTCTCAAACTCCTTTTGGTTTTTGGTTTAAAGCTTTTTTTGATATCGTTGTGAAATACATATTTTGAAGCTAGCAATAAACTTGCGGGTAGCATGTTTTGCAGCCTTGTCTCTTATTTCATTACAATTAATACCACAGTGGGAAAGAAATCGGAATTCCTACCCCTGTGATAAATCAAATTAAGAAGTTGAAGAAGACATTTTGACATGATTTAGTACTCAACTATAAGCTAAAAAATGGATTCAGATTGATAATTTGGTTTTAAAAAATGGAAAAGTATGAAAAAGAACATTAAGATATTAATTTTGAAATGTAATTTACTTTTAGTAGTTATTATATTTTACAAACGATCATTTAGAAAATGGGTACAATTACTCTCATTGGGAGAGGGAAAATGAGAGCTACATTAGACTTTTAAATACTCAAGTCTCTCCGCTTCTGGGTGAGAGTTGTGTTTATATCATGTACATTCCACCGGTCCTTCTTGAACGGGAGAAGTGTTAAGTAAAAACTCGCTTCGAACATCTCTCACTGCGACTGAGAACTGAATACAAACAATTGACACATACTTGAGGCTTCATCAAGAGTTCCCCTGCTGTGCCACTTTGACAAGTGACGAGTGGATGACAAACACCAACCAGGTCATCCCATAAAGCGCTTGCGTCCTGACCTCGGATCGAGGAGCGACGCGGCGGCCACCGGGCGACACTTCTTCGCACCTCGCGGTGGCCACTCCTACCTCACAGAGGCACCTCCGTCGCCTGAGTTGTCCGGTACCTGCGAATGGTCACAGGCGAAACGGTCGAGGAGGAATTGGAGGAGCAGAATGCGGTGGAGTATTTCGATGCGGAGAAGGAAGAGAAGGCAGAGTGGTTATAGGCAAAGGAGAAGAATGTAGAGAATTAGATGAGACAAACATTGGAGAAGGTGAAAAGGGCAAAGGAGGGGAAGGAGGAGAAAGAGTAAGAAGATGCTCAGGAAACGAAAAAGGTAGAAAAGAAGGACGTGAAAAATAAGTTAAAAGTGGGCGAAGAGAAGAAGGTGGAGGAAAATAGGGGGGAGAAGTCGAACCAGTCGTTGAGAAAGAAGAGAAGGAAAGGAAGATCTTTGAGGAGGTGAACAAGGCAAGGAGGTGGTAGAGAAGGAGGAGAAGAAAGTGAAGAAGTAGGGGACCAAGGAGTTGGAAGCACAGGATGTGAAGGAATGAGAAAATGATAAAGATAAAAAGGAGTTGGAGATGGAGAAAATAGAGCAGGCAAATTAGGAGGGGGACAATGAGAAGTTGAAAAAGAAGAGAAATAAAATGAGAGATGAGAACAGACAAAAAGCGTGGGAGAAGTTAAGTAGGAGGAAATGCTGGTTATGATAAATGGAAGAGAAAAAGAAAGATATGGAACAAGGGGAGAAAAAATTAGGAAATGAAACAGGGAGAGGAGCAGAAGGAAATGAAACAGGAGGAAGAAAAGAAGGAAATGTAGGAGCAGAAGAAAAGAAGGAAATGGAGGAGGGCAGGAAATGGAGAATGAGGAAGAAAAGGAGGATGAAAAGGAAAAGTAGGAAATAGAGGAGAAGGAGGAAGAAGGGGACAATGGAGAGGAAAATACGTAAATGTAGGATGTAGAAATAGTTAAAAAAATATGGAGGAACTTAGAATGAAAGGAAGATATTCTAGGAAGAAACGTAGAGGGTAATAAAGGGAGAGAAGGAAAAATGGAAAAGGAAGCTAATACTAAGGAAGAAGAGAAGACTACCGAGGAAGAGAAGGCTGCGGAGAAAGAGATCTCCGAGGAACAGAAGTCTGTAGAGGAAGAGAAGAATTCTCTGGGGTAGGGAAATAGAAAAAATCTACGGATGAGGAGATCGGACAAAGAGAAGTAGAAGTCTCTAGAGGAAGAAAAGTAGTAAGGGTCTATGAAGGAAGATAAGTAGAAGAAGACTATGGAGGAAGAGAAAAAATAGTAGTCAATGGAGGCAGAGAAGAACTAGAAATCTACGGAGAAGAAAGAGAAGGCGAACAGACCCGTAGAGGAAGCGGAGGAAGCAAAGACGCTGGCGATTCGGTGTCTGGGGCCGTCATGGGGCAGCGGGCGTCCGCGCAGGAACAGCGCCGCGACCGCCAGCGGCGGTGGGGAAAGTGAAATGCGGCGGCGGCGGCGGAGGTGGTGGTGCACCAGTTGCATCACGCGCCCGTGACCTCGCGGAGGGGGAGGCGGAGGCCCGCGAAGGCGTCCCCAGAAGGCCTATAAAAGCGCCCGCCGCCCGCCCAACCGCAGACTCGATCCGCAGCCCGCAACCCGACGACACCCACCACACCGCAGCAATGTACAAGCTGGTGAGTGACAGGTCATGCTAGCCATCGACCACGGCCAGGTCCAACACGTTTTGCGAATTGCAGCCATTTCTGTGTTGCCTAAGGCGTGTTTTATATTGTTTATTACGCGAAAAGGATTTTTTGGGCAAAGCGAAACATACGGGTTTGAAAAGATCTTTGCGGTAAATTTCAATGTTCTCTGTATCAAAAAATTTGCTAAATTTTCAAATATACCCGTGTTATTGGGTAGGAAATTTAAATTATGTTTACAATGTCAACAATGTTTTGAGTGGTCATTGATGTTTGGTGTTCTCCGCATTTTTTTAAAATTTGGGATTTGATTTTTCATTTCTAGGTTTTGCGTTTTCCCCCGAAATTTAGATAGCAAATTATTTTTGGATTCTTTACAATCTAAATCCTCTTGCAATGCTCTGACAAATTCTAACATCAGTCTAAAGAGTAATCTTTCAAAAGCATAGGCTGACTTGTGGGCTGAGTCACATATCATCTGCATGTAATTACATTCATTATTCAATATCACTGACATCAGTTTTGCTATAGTTTCCCTGTACATCAAAATTAAGAACTAGGTGAAGTCTTGAACGAATTATTTCAATACTGATGCATTCCACAGTGATATTTATAGGTAAACTAACTAAAGGTTCAAGAACGGTATGTGTTTTCAATATCAGAAATTCAAAAGATAAGAAGAACTCGATCAAACTTCAAATCTGTGATCTGAACTATGTGACTTGCATCAAGCCATACGTCTCATGTTCAGGCGTGATTTCAATCCAATCAGCACAGCATTTCTGTACTTGTGCTCAAGCTTATTATGCTCTATTATTCGTAGCATCTACTTAAAAGAAATGAGCAGATCAGGGTAACTGCTGTTTAATACGACTTAGTAACAAATCGTATTTATTCTTCAACAATTTAATAATTTTGCTAATTAACAGGTATTATACTCTCATTAATACACCGGTTTGTCACTTATATTTCTGTTGAAGATGTAATGAAAAGGTTTTAGTGGGTTTATACAGCAATTTAAAGCTAATTTAAGGTGTGAAATTCGTCATGTAGATTGTTGACTTGTTAGGTAGATAAAAAAATGCAGGAGTTAAATTCTTGCTTTTTAATTAGATAATTTCAAAATAACAGTTCAGACACAATTCATAGTACGTACTTGCCGTAAAAGTATTCGATATGATTTCAGAATGTATTTTTGAAAATAGTTGTGCGATCATCTTTTATTATCCACATAAATATAAAAACTTTATGGTGTTAGTAATGGCAACTAAAATTATGTTTTTTGCTTTTCATCTACGTAAGAAAGTGTCAATATTGGAAGTATGCCATGGAAGTATAATCTCATTCGATTAATAGATAATTTCATGTAATTCTATGAAAGTCTTTCCAATCGTTGGTGATCAGACATCATTCACCAATTTCATCAATAACATATGTTCAACTATGATAAACGCAATTTATATTTATTTTTAAATAGTTCGTTCATACGGTGTGTTATTTCAAAAACTTCAATATAAATAACATATTCAAAATATTACATTGGGAATAAATACATTTACTCATTTACATATTCACAAGCAATCGCCAAAAAGTGTATAATTGAAATAACTATAAGTAATTAAACAAAATCATTGAACAATATTTCCTTGATTAAATTTACAAAAGACCTTACAGAAGTTGTGTAAAGATCAAAACCACTATTAAGTGCATCAATACATACATTTATAGAATTTACATTTCAACGTTCAAAAAGGAACATTAATCCATCTTTTAAGTCGCAAAAAGAAATCCATTATTTTAAAGTCGCAAAAAGAAATTTATTACATAAGAATAATGCGCTCTCAAGAACGCAGAGATACGTATGCATCTCCACCGAGTGTGAAGAATTTAATTTGCGGTCTCATCTTTGGGGCACATTCCGTGAGTTTACAGAAGGTCTGGGAGAACTCGCGCGTAAAAGTCCTCAGGATCTGGCAGTAATATGACTTTGTTTAATTAAACTGTTCTCTCTTTCGTATTTGGTTAGACATGTTATAATACATTTACAGTTAGTAAAAATACTGATAAAACAATGCCTCTCTTATGTTTTTCGTCATGTTTTATTAATATTGAATTAAAATAGTATGCGTTCCCCTCAGAAGTATAAATCAATAAAATATAGTTTTGTTGTTCGCTATTGTTATTTAAGGTGACGTAAATAATTGGAATTTTCCATACAACACGATTTTGACACTTTTAAAAATTCTAAATTAAATGAATACATGGGCATTTGTCTTTTCAAATGGATAACTTGGTAACTATGCAAAAGATATGGAAGATTGTAGAATTGTTACAAACTACGAATGGAAACTAATTTCGAAACATCAACGTAAATGATATAATGTCGCATGGAGACATTAGCGAAAAGGTGAGAATCGTGCAAAGTAGGACGTGTGACAATGACAAGATAGCCGCGTCATAGTAAGACAGTGGGAAAACTGGCCCCCAATGAAAGTGACGAAATCACGAAAGTGGTCGAGGTTTCATGGTACTGTAATACTAATGACACTGCGACGAAGTAATGAAGAGCGAAGGACGTCATCTGCAAGACATTGAATGCTTCAAGACGTTGAGGTTATGAGACGGTGTAGAGGACAACCTAAATGACACTAAATGCAAACGCCAGCCATTTATGGGGAACGTGAAGACAGCAATGCCAGAAACCCCACGAATCCTGAAACAGGTCGGGAATTTAAAAGTGGGAATCTATTTAGGTCTTTCATCATTTGAAGAATTCTAACAATTTCTCAAAACAACAAATTCTCTTAAATATTCTGAATTCGAACGATATCGTCTAATTCTTCAAATATGTTACTTTAAAATTTAATTTTTCATTACAGAGGCCGGATATCCAAAATATCAAGATATGAGACCTACTTGTAGGACAATCACCTCGAAGGACTTAATTTAAGGACTTTATTTAAGCCTCACTCCAACTAAACTGATTTCGTTCTAGTAATATAATGGCGCCAGTAATAACAATCTGTCTAATCCAGTATAAAAAACTCAAATTCAAATTAATAATTATTAATAACCATTAACATCCCGTGTGGGCAAGGGCCTCCCGCTAGACAGAGTAGCTTTCAACGAGAATAGCTTCTCGAGCAGCCACATCAAGAAGAGTACAATGCATATTGTCGGTCAGAAGATTCAAATAGAAACATGAAAATATTTTCTTAAATGCTCGGAAGGGCTTGTCGCCTGCGCGGGCGATGGGAGTCGCGCGTGGGAGCGAAAGCGGGGCGGGGCCATCGCCTGGGCAGCGGCGACGCGACGCAGCCTCAATGCGGAAGCCACGCGGCGAGGCGGCGGCGCATGATGCAAATCCGGCGGTGGCGTCCGCGGGCCGGCTTTCGCCGCGACGCGGGCGCCGGGAAGCCGCTTCGTGGCAAGGCGACAGATCAGCTGTAGCGCAAGTTTTTTGAGAATTTAACCAGATGGGTTTCCGTTAATAATTCATATTACCTATGCACCATGGGGAAATATTCTGTTCGAAATCCGACACATACCTACGGTTTTGTACGTCACCCTTCAAGGCTCGCACATTCGAAAGAAAATGATCATTTGCAAATAAATGGAAATTTCTTGGCGAAAGTTAAGAAAGAAAGGTTATATTAGAAAAGAGTAATAGTAATAAACAACTGATAATAAAAATACTGTTTTCATAAAATAGCAGTCACATTTTAGTATTTCTAACGGTTGTGATCTGGCAGAGAAGAATGCCATGTAAACCGAGTACTTCTATGATTTAGGGTTTCTGTTTCTCAAAAAAAATTGCTTTGTACTTCTGTTTAAGAACAAGAAATAATTCTAAACACCTCAAACACTTGTAACGAACGAGAATATAATCTGCGGAAATTAAAAAATAAAACTTTTTTTGAATACTGAAATATAATACATACTTTTAAGACATACATTAGAAATATGTCAAATTCATAGACAATAATTGCTCTTCTTCATATTATTCTAAAAATTTTACGAAGCAGATTCAAGACAAAATGTTTGCCCTCTTAGAATTTGAAACAAACAGCCGTCCATCTGACCTTCTTCTGAAACCAAGTAATTACCAGCCTCAGACAAAGGTCGCTGACGTCAGTTTTTAAGAATAACACGAAATCAGGAGCTTCCCAAGAAAAGAGTCGAAGGTGATTGTGGGCACGCGCGAAGGGTCGAGTGGGCGACCGCCCGTGGAAGGGAAGAACCGAACTCCCGACAAGGCTCCCCGCAGACTCCTATCACGGATACCTCATACCGCAGGTTCCTACCCGCTCTCTCCGCCCCAGCCACTCCCCTCACTCCTGCAACCCGCTCTGCACCTCTCTCCAACTCTCTGCCTTAACAACCTGCTCCCCACATTCCTCTCCCAACACCCCGTACCCTCTTTCATCCCCTTTGATCTCCTCGCCCCATGCTCCACGCCCCATGCACCACGCCCCACGCACCACGCCCCACGCACCACGCCCCATGCACCACGCTCCATACTCCACGCCTCATGCTCCACGCCTCATGCTCCACGCCCCATGCTCCACATCCTATGCTTCCCACTCAGCGTGCCATGCCCATTCCAGATTCTCCTGCTCCCGCTCCCCACCGCCCCTCGCGTCCCGTTCCCGCTCGTTGCTCGCAGAGGCCACGCGCCGTCCGCCGCCCACTGCTCCCGCACGTGCCGCGCGCACCGGCGCCTCCCGCCGCCAGGGGTGGCCAGCCCCCGCGAATGGCGCATCCGACATGCACGCACAACTCACACGTTTCAGAGCTGACCCAAGGTTTTTCGATTATTTATTCCTCTCATTTGTACACGGAGGACCTTTTCGGTTAACCCGACTTATTTCGGCAACTATCTATGGGCGGTTGAAGAACCTTTCGTGTGTCCATGGTATCCCAGCGCCTGCTGGAACGGCCTACTCAGTGGCAAGTCCATGTTATTCCTCGAATTTCACTTAAACCTCTCGATCCCGAATAGATACCGAAACTCGATGAACCAATAGCTGACCTCGGTGGTATTTTATATTTTTTAAGAATTGGGAGTCAGTTCTGCCGTTATCAGCCACAGCGTATTACGTATTGCTAATGGCAAGAGATTAAGGATGAGTTACAGTTTAGAGGTGTAATGTGAGACTACAGATAGCCACCATTAATACCCATATACATCTGGAAACATCCATTTCTTATCTGCAATTTGAACCAATAGCCCTGGTGTCCTCGTACTGCGACGCACCTGCTCACAGCCCCTGCGTCAGAGATATTTGAGAATTTCAATCCTTAATTATTCGAAATCTTTATGTTCCTTCATAGTAGTCATTTACCAAAGAATTTTCATTTCTATTATACACACCACAATTTTCAATGAATTCTAACACTTTTAATTTTTTTACAAGGTAGAAACAAAATTATATTCATGAGATGATCAATGTAGGTATGATAAATGACCTCCTAAAAATACTCAAAATACCGTCACGTCGTTCTGAAAGAATGGTCCCCTGTAATTGCTTTTCACAGCGAATAAGAAATGAGCGTGCGTGAGAGAAGCACGACGGTGATACGACATTTCTTATTACGTTTCACAAAACCATAAAAGAACCAAAACTGTACTTTCACTGCATTGTGTGACCTTCATATAAGTTCTCGGTCGTGCAATATTCATTAAAGTAAAACTTTCCGCCGAAAGGGAAAGAACTTTCGAACATCTCGAGCTTTCGAATGATATGCAACACGTGTAACTTTCCAGCAATGTCGCTCACTGAACCCACACCTTAACTTCGCCGAAAATCCACCCATACGATGTAGCAAGGCGCTAAGAAAGTTCACGCACTCGCCTTTTCCCGACCCCTGAGAAAAAAGCAGGCATTGTGTCGCCACCTCCACTTCTCCCGAGGCATCTCAAAGTCTCATACTCCCTCCACATCTCCCTCACAATGGCCCGCGTTGCTCCCACTGCCGCCGCCGCCACCACCAACCCCACCGTCCCCGCCCCCACGCCCCCGCCTCCGCCTTCGCCACTGCTGCCACCTCCACCGCCACCGTCATCGCCGCCGAGATACATTACCATCATCCTGTCACATTGCCATTATTGCGACACCTCCGCTGACATCACCACTACTCTACCACCGCTACCTTCACCACCACCGTTACCACCGCCTCAGTGTTCCTCTTCGCCTCCGCCTAGCACACAAGACGCCGCCACAAAGGATCGGCCCAAGAAAAGTAATCGATACCTCGAGCCACGGAGCTCTGACACGCGACGCTTCCAGTCCAATTAGGCCTCGTGTTGGATGGGCCCTTGTCAACGGTCGATGGAATGCGATGGGTCGGCGAGGGCATCGTTCTGAAGCGGCATCGCATTCTAACAACTGCGCGCGTAGAAGGAGCCCGAACGGCAATTAGACCGTTGACGTCCGTCACCGCCCTGAACAGAAACGTACCAAACAGAGGAACTACTATACCGCTAGCAGCCTTACGGGGAAGCTCTCTTCTTAATTGATTCTGAAGAACAAGTCAAAAGAATACAGGCTATTCGTAGTCCTAATTTAAGAACGACTGGAATTGGAAGCTGAAATGCCAAGGTTCCGGAAAACTGGCGGAGAGACTGTCGAGGTCAAAAACCGGTAGCCAGCCACACGTGCGGGTGAACCACACGAGGGTGCTTCGCTCATACAAATTGCTACTATATTGCGTGCTATTGGTCAGGAAGGTCGCCGGCATAGAAGATGGCAGCGGTGTTTACTCGTTACTCGTTATGTGCTCAAGATGGCGTCGCGACGTCAGATCACGCAACATTTCTAAGGTTCTTCTTACATATCAGTGTTCTCATGCAGGCTGTTTCGTAATATCTAATGCCGGTGCAGAGAAAAGTTATGCCAACAATACCAACTTTTGAAACACGAGGCTCTCAAATTCACATTCTCGAGTTTATTTTGTACCTATGTGAGGAAAATTGTACTAGCATCTTTTGAATTCATTTGATTTCCACTAGACATATTTTATTTCATTTATTGTGCAAAATATTTAACAATGTATGTTTATTTCATAACAGTTTCAAGGCAAAAACTAATTAACACAACGGTTATTGCATGCAACGATACCTGAGATTTATCTTAAGCTTTTTTCTTCTTTGTTTCACATGCATAGGAATTACGAAAATGCTTTAACTAGCAACTCATTACGAGTTTCTTGGACACATCATTTTGACCTAGTACAGGAAGTCGCAAGGAAAATGTTCAAACATCGTTCGAGAAGTCCAATATTTGGGTTCATTTTATTAGTCCGGTAGAGGATTACAAAAGAGTTAATACTTGAATTTCTTTCTTTAAATACATGCTTCTTCCTCCAAATAAACTTTATTAATTTTAACCCGTCGTTTTTTGGGGGGGGATTAAACATTTTCATTGTTTTCGGAGGTCAGCAAGGTGGCCGTGTAGTCCGAGAGTAAAGTAATTGTAAAAATAATATAAGTGAGATATTTGTACAAGTGTGTGCGACTTCAGTTCTCCAAAAGAGCACAGAGAGCACATTATATTTCCAAAAATTGGGAGGGTAGTTAATGTCTTATCGTACAGGCGAGTTTAACAGGTACACCAAATGACAGCAATCTCGCACCATGTAAAGTCTTTATGCTGTCCATGATCCACCCATTGGTAAGGTTGTGTTGAATCTCGACCACCAATGGCAGGCTCGTCCCTCATAAAGTATAAAAATAATTATGTGACATCTCACTCTACATCTTGCTTTCCTCCTACCTAAAATAATAGTCGTCACAGAGATACTCAGTGGGTATGTCCTCGCTTACAAATAGGGGAATGCTCAGCTGACTTTCAGTTACTTTCGGGCCACTGTAGTGCATCCATTCAATATATTACATAGCGTGCCAGAAAAGTCTCTCCGCAGAGGCACGTTGCTGGAGAGAGTGCTTGCAACAGAAATTATGTTGGTAGCTCAAGCTGCGGCTTGAAAACGTAAATTGCGTACTCACCACAATCATAATAGAAGCTGTAAGTGTTGTGCACTTCACTTATTTTCCAGTGATCTGGTTGCTACCAACATTAATGCAATTTTTTTATAGGAGACCCTTATTCGGCTCAGGGTGGAAACTTTCCTGACTCACTGTAACACCCCCGGTCATTCCATTGATCTGGATATTTTTTTAACAACAATGCACGTGTGTGCGCAGGTGATCCTGCCCCTGCTGTTCGCCGCCGTGTCGGCCGGCTACCTGGGCTCGCCCCTGGGCTACGGCTACGCGGGCTACGGTTACGCCACCGCGCCCGCCGCCATCGGCTACGCCGCGCCCGCCCTGCACGCCGCGCCCGTGCTCGCCGCCGCGCCCGTCATCAAGGCGGCCGTGCCCGTCGCCACCTCCTACGCCAACGTCAACAAGATCTCCGTGAGCACCCCGATCGCGTACGCCGCCCCGGCCATCGTCAAGGCGCCCATCGCCTACGCCGCCCCCGCCGTCGTCAAGACCGCCGTCGCCGCCCCCGTCGCCTACGCCGCGCCCGCGCTGCTCAAGGCGCCCCTGGCCTACGGATACGGAGGCTACGGACTGGGCTACGGAGGTTACCTGCACTGAGCACACACGCCCGCGCGCACGCACGCACACGCACCCTTTGTACTCACGCTCATCTCTAATTTTGTTTTTTTCATCGCCCATAAAATTCAGCTCTTAATAAAGAAACGAGCATTGTGCTAAAAAAGCTATCTTGGTTGTTTTATTTTCGATGCCTACCAGCTCATCAATGGTAACTGTTGCATTTGTGCATACAACTTACACGGAACAATGGATATCATTTTTCAATTTTACATAAATTGTTGCGATAATCGCGAGTTTATGAAGGAATAGCGTTCATAGCTACATTCGCATCTTTTGTACTCATTCTCATTTCCAATTTTGTTTTTTCATCGCCCATAAAAATTCAGTTAATTCAGAAATGAGCATTGTGCTAAAAAAGTCATAGCTGTTTTCTTATTCTCCACAGAGACGGCCAGATAACTGATAACTGCCGTTTTGCGTCATACACAATACAATTAGTACTATTTTGCGATTTTACACAGAATATTACGGCATTCACTAGATTGTGAAGGAACACAATGGATCCGTTTAGAACCAAGACACTGAAGTGCAAGTTGCACATAATCACAATCTTTCTTACTGTAGGATTGGAACTGGTCACTGTAGGGTGCACTGCTCAGGCCGCTCACAGCAACCTTTTGATAACGGGTAAAATGTGAACTAATGTGAAATTTGTGATCGATAAACGGGTTAGTGAAAGGTTTCTGTGTGTGCTGCCGTTTCCCCTGCCTTTGATTTCACCTTTGCACCATCACCATTCAAATCACATCATCTCACTTTTACGAGACCATTCATTTCCCTCACATCGGCCTAAGTAACACAGAGCATCAATTGATGCCCATGCAGTGCCCATAACCGCGAGGTCCTGGGGATCTAGACCCGACAGTGGCAGGAGAATTCTAGCGGCCGACTGCACTGATCGGTGGTTTTTCGTAGTTTCTCCCAACAACACCAGGTGACTGCCGGGGCAATAACGTAACAAACGGGACACGAAGCGCGCGCGATTTTGCCTTCCCCTTCCTTGCCCTCTCTTCATCCCTTACTTATGGACACACTTATATGCACTACACTGTTTGATATGTTAGGATCTTAGAGCTTATCCCGGCTGGGATGGTGGGAGATACCTAGTTGGGGAAAACCCGATTGTCGATTTTTAGGTCGGTGCCAGATATCGTTATTCAGCTGGGGAAGATCACCTTCACCTCCCGCGATAAAAACATACACTACACTTATGGACCTCAGCAGTTGACGTGGCCATATATACTAATCATTCATCTTATAAACGTGTCTCTGAGAAAGATTGAATAATCACAATAAGGAGTGGGGGAAATGATCCTGATCGATTTTCATTGACGAATTCAGTACTACGCCACACAAAAAACTCATAAATCTGACAAAACAAACATAAGTAAAATGACTATTGCAATTATTTGTCCTTCCTACAGCCACCTTGAAATACCCCTACTTTCAATGTTGCTTACGCTCCATAGCAAGAAGCTGAACGACTTTTCACAGCTTAGCACATAATTAACAATTTAAGGCCAACTTGAGCCTTTCACTCCTGAGAACGCGCGGAGAAAATTACACCAACAAAAACTTAAATAGACTAGTGAGATTTAACAGGCTAGTTAAACTAGAAGTGCAAGTTCATTCATATCTCGCTTCAAAGCTGCCAAGTAATTTGACAGCTTTAGCGTACACGTGCCACATCGTCGCTTCCTGGGCGGAAAAAAGAATAACAAGCGATTGCCAATCGCACGCGAGATGAGACTAGAGAAGAGAGGACAAACAGGGAGACGTAATCGCAGTCTTTCCATTGTAAGCAGCAACTTTGGAGAGCAAAGCAACTTCTGGAAAGCCAACGAAAAGATATGATACACACAACCAGACAAAAAGTATTTCCACTGTATTTTCTTTTGGATTTTCATTTTGATTCTTAATGAATACGGGAGTGACTTGGCGAACGAGGAGAGTGGTGTGATATCCCAAGGTATATTTCATCATGTACATTCTACTTGTGAATTAAGATATTTCTAATTAATAACAGATGGATTTTTGTTTAAAAAATTCCATAAATATATTGCATTAATTCAAAGATAACTATCTGATTGGGCAAAACAAAATATTAAAATCAAAACAAAACATTTCTTACCAACTCAGCCTTCAAGGTCTTATCAAACCTTTAATTTATTCTAAAGAAAATTATGTTTTTCATTTGAATCTATCTCTTTTAAACTTTTTGAAACTATTAAATAATAGAAATTTACAAGTATAAAAATAAACGATACTCATAGGTACTTTTCAGATTGACTACGTCCTGAACCAGATAAGATAGTGATTACGAGTTTGCAGATCATTGAAGTTCATTTAATATATTTATTTTCCTTTTTACAATTTAAACTTAAGTAACACACGGTTGACTTAAATACATATTTATATATACTATTTGAGAAAGAATTGCAACTGAAAAAGAACACTGACAGAAAGTATTTTAATTTTATGAAATAATATTTCTTTGTGAAATTGAGTGATTTATAAAACGTCTTTATATACTTATTTTAAAAAAATAATTCTAATTAATATATAAAAATAATAAAATTTAATTTTCCTATTGCAAATCATTTAATTTCAATGTGTGTGCAAATGTCTTCGTCGACCTTGAGGAGAACGTATTGGTTTATTACGAAAGTTGAATAAATATTTTCATAAATATAAAGCCAGTCATTCGCCCATCTGTTGAAATTATAAACAGTATAATAGATACCCGCAGAAATAAAAAATCTTTCTAATATTTCTCTTGAATATTTCAGTGGTGTAATTACGTTTAGTGATACTTTCTCCCTACTCATTAGACTTAAAGAATGAAGAGATGTAGGAGGAGCACTTAATTACGCCTTCATCTTCCGCGTTAATAAGATGCCCAAATGCCAAGTTTTCTTTGAAATCCAGAATAGTATCCTATGCAAAATAACTCATAATAGATATTAGTTAAGTAATCAATGTACTATAATCTCTTTCAAATTAGATGACAAATATAATATAAAGGTTTGTATAATTCATATTTTGCTGAATTCAGCAATAGAGCTCTATGCAGGCTAGCTTTGCGCAAATGATTTCATCGTTTGAAACACACACACTCTAGAATAAACGAGGAAAAGGTAAAGATAAAGCAGTTTTGAGTGAATTTTCTGAAGAAGTAAAAATTCCTTTACGATTTGTAGGTAGAATATAAATCTCACTAAATTCAAAATATTTTTTTAGAAAGCCCTGGATGTATACTGGTCGATTGTTCAATCAGATCAGCGTGAAAACAGCCATAGACAAATTTTCGCAGTGATGAAATTTTCCCGCGTAATATTTCAATGATTCAATTCAATGATGCCTTATTTAAGGTAGCAAGGCTCAGGTCATCAGAGCTGCTCTTTCACCTGACCACGCAAATTTCGTTACGCTCCTTTCGCCGAATATATCTTTCGGATGACGAAACAGGCGATTAGAATTGAGCTCAGATGCTTCTTGAGGCTTGAGGAATTTTAGTACATGCAGTCAATCTACATTGGACAGTCGAGAACAAAGCCGCGAGCATTGTTGTAACAGTGCTATACGCTAAGCGCCACACCACCGAATTGTAGGGTCTACTCTTGAACTCAAAGGGAATCGTGCGTTGTTGAATCCTTCGTGCATTACATGAGAATCGTGCATTGCATAATTGTTGAAACTTGTTAATACGTGTCGTTTGTGAATTCATTTTGCGTAGCTTGTAGGGTTTGTTTGAAGAGAAAGCAGACCAGTATTATTACGTATAAACGCTGTTTGAAGCCCATAACAACAGATAGGTGCATCGTGATATTCAACATTGCTCTGGAATATTGCATTTTCGAGAACACCTAGAACACCTGTTGGTGATGCAAAACAGAACAAAATGAGTGCCCACATTTCTCAATATAATGCTATCAAATGTACCGACGTTGCATACATGAAATGGAATACCTGTGAATTAATATTGCATTCTACTGTTTCGGGGATTATCCAAGGTTGTTCGCAAAATTTACAGCCTTGGCACACAACTGTAAAACCAAATATATTAATTCAATGTATTAAATATTAAAATGACTTACACTCTAGATCATAACGCAAGGGTTTTGAAACTTACGGAATATGACACGAACTGCCTATGAAGTAGGTCATGAAGCTCGGAGAGTTGCTAAAATATTATAGGGAAAAGGCCTTCAGATAATTGTCTATAAGACAGCTAGTGCCCTGAAGATTTATCATGACAATTGCTCCCATTAATACTTTTTTCATTTATACCAGTATATTGCTTATAATTCATTAAACGTTAACCGAAACAGCAATTATTAAAAAGCAGATAATCTTCTAGCATGCAAAATTATTCCTGAAATTATCACCTCTTGTTTCATAAGGTATACGATAATGTATTAATTACCAATAACTGTATTATGTGTAGAACCGAAACAACACCCATGAGTGTTATGTAATTATTCTTTGGCAATTGCTACACCAGTCAAAGGGGGTACAGATAAAATTAATAAAAAAATAAAAAATTGACGAAATTTAAGTTAAACGGTTATATTTTAATTATTTTGTGGTTTTATATTGTGTATAAGTAACAAAACTTAAATCAACAATAATTGTTCAAGTTATTAATGATGAATTTTACCTAGATGTTCCGCGTAGGATTGTAATGGATATATCTCAATATCCTTATATTTTGTTTATCTTATACAGGAATATAAATGTTAATCAATAGTATATTAATAAAAAATTAAATAAATATAATATGATTGTAAATTAAATAAATGTATGTCAATTACTTATGAATAAGAGTATATAAAAATGATTCATACGTATTATTTTTACAAACTTGTAATCCTGTTTTTTCCCAAATGATCAAAAAATGTTTCGTGAATTTAATGCACAAGATAATGTATTTAAAACAAATGTCTGGAAAAATCACAAAATATTTTAGCCATTAATCTGTTAGACAAAAGTGAAGAAACCAATCGATTATCCACGGTTGACCTATTACAACTTAATTACAATTTTCAAATAACTCTCGATATAATCACATTTATACCTCAACATTGACTCCAAACCAAAAGCACTAAGTTGACATTTTTGTTCTAGACGCAAGAAGTAGGCGGTGAAATGTATCACTGAGATACTTCCATCCATATTCATTTGTCATTTTCAACTGTCAATATACCAAATTTACTATCTCACTATGAAATTAATTGTAAATTTACTTTCTTCAGACTAAAAAAATGTTTAAAAAATTCGTAATATTGAGCAACGAAGAGAATCACTTCCTAGTGTAGCTTCTAAATACTTTCAACGGGTCAGTCAACTGGGCGTGGAACAGGTGGAGGGCGCTGCCGCGCCGCCGCAGGTCGCCCGCGCTGGATGAGGAGCGAAGAGCGGGCGAAAGGGAAGGGCGCGGAGCGGCGGAGAGAGGCGCGCGAGCGCAGGCGTGACTGCCGCGCACGCCCTCCGGCCGCGCCACGCAGCGGCAGCCCAGATCCGCTTCTCAACCGAAACGAGATTCGCTCCATCGAACTCTCGTTCGGGGGTTGGATTTGAAGTTTAAATAATTGCCTCATACGTCAAACAGGCTGACCTGGATGGTCGGGGTGCCGAAGAGCCTGTAACGGCTCAGCGCTTCATTCCGAAGGGTCGCGAGTTCGAGTCTTGTCTTGGGTGTGGTTTTCTCTCATGGACGTGTTGTCAGGGAGGGCCTCGCGTTCTGCTTACACCAGATCAGAGGAACCCGCGAGTGTGTTGCTGTCTAGTGTATGGTCGTATATACGTCCCATTGCGACGTGAAAGGTAACCGGTTGTCGGTTGGAAAAGAAAACTAGAAAAAAATAATAAAATGCATTGTCATCTTTTGTGTTCGTGGTATTTTACCTCTGTTCAGAGATAATTAAGACTCAATGTGATCCATATTCAAAATTTTAGTCACTGATACATACTGGAAATTAAAGCAGTACAGGAATGGAAATGCCATGGCCATTTGGCTGATGTCAGGATTGGATAAGAAATGTCTTCATTATTTTAATAATTACCAACAACATGTTTTAGTAATAGAAATAATATATCGTAATGATATTCTAGTTCACGTCAAATTGTTGAAGTACCAAATGGCGTGAACAGTATAGTATAATATAGCAATATAGTAACAGTATAGTATAAAATACCAATATCCTCTCCGCAATGTATTTGCGCCGTAAGTAAATTGAAAGAGTAAAAGACTTTTTCTATATGGCCGAAGCCTTGCTGCGCTCTCGCCGCCGTCGCTTATTCTGGCTTTAGGTTTACAAGTAATTGCTTCAAGAAGTTGCCACTCTTTGCAGTGCTGCAACTGAAAAGCGCAAGATTGAACAATAACTTGTATCAATCCATACTGCCAGACGCAGCAATTGTATTCTGGAAAATAGTTGTCGAAACACACCGGCGGTGCGCAAGTTGCAACTTGCATACCTTCTTATTGTCTAAAATAGCTGAAGCACTTCAATTAGCTCGAAATCTTTTTTAAAAAATTTGTTGCATCTGATACTGGCGCAACGCATCTCTAAACTCCTAGGAGGATGTTGAGCGCTTGCTAGGAATACTCCTCCATTAGTATTTTTAATATTATTTGGAATAATCCTCATTTAATTTTTTGGTCCAGCCTCGTCGAAATCAGTTGTAAAGATATCGCCAGGTAGCATCTTCGCGTACGCTCCTCTCTCTTACACGCTCCTGCGTCACTAACCAGCAGCCACAGTCAGGAAGGAATCAGGAAAGTGGTAGGGTTTAGGATACTTCACAGTGGTTAACCGGCCTTTATGAGCAGCCAAACTCGTTTTGTCGGAACAAATTTCACAGGAGATTGTCCGGGAATCGACGGGAATCGATGGGAATCGAACCCCGACCTCCTTGGTGAAAGGCGCCCTGAGACACCGAGGTAGCACATGTCCTATAAGCGGGGGAATACATTGACTCGTGGATCAACTGATGACACTGCAGTGCCTTGGAAAAGGAGGTTCTAGGGTTCACGTTTAGACAGAAACCAAGTTTTGACGGATTTCAAAGTATGTTTATAAAATTCGCAAAGCTATGAGTTGGGCCACATCAATCGAGGAATACCAAGTTGGCGGAAAAAATACGACATATGGTTTAGGCGCTAGTGGTGTTCACAGACAGACGGACGGACAGACAGACGGACGTTTTTCCGTCATCACTTTATCGGCAACAAGGACCTACGAAACATGGATTGAGGCTATACAACGTGTTAGAGAATTCCTTTCCAAATATAGTAACTGGATTTATCCACTCTTTCGTTAAGAGGGTCCACTATCAAGAATTTTTTGCCGAAAATTTGCCCGTTTTCTTGTAGCATTACATATATTTGTCCCCACTGCGTAAACGGTAGCGAAAAGGTAAACTAGTGTAGCTAAGGCAACGTACTTTCTAGCCAGTATTTCACGCATAATTAAGTGAAAAGTACTCAAATTTTCGAAAACTTTTACATAATACCATTAAAAAAATTATCTTTAAGGAACATATTTTATTAAAGAAAAATTTATATCTTTAATATTTTAGTTGTACGAAGAGACCGAAGAAATTTAGACTTCTCCGATTTTCGAAACACCAAGTTTTTCAACACACATTAAACCTGCATCGTTATTTTAAGCGACCTTCACAATATCCAAAAACAAAATTCAATAGAAAATGATGAAGACATTATTTTTTAAATTTTGAAAATGTCCCAGGGACTTTAAGTAACGTATAGCGGTAAGGCCAAAATGTTTGATCAAAGCTGGCTCAGTAACTTGTTCCATGAGGAGATGCCTAACCTTTTCCAAACAAAAGAAACAGCTATCACAAGAAATTATGGGACAGCTTCCTAATTCTTCCCATCACTTCACCTCCCGCATTCTATCACTGCGGTGTCGACTACACTGGACCACACTAAATCAAATTAGAAAAATCCTCACCAAAGTCTTTAGCATTCTTCGTTCGAAGAATGTCGTCGCTTTGCTACCAAGCTTCGTCGCTTCGCTATGAAGGTAGGAAGCATTAAAATAGTTTCTTCCCTCAAGACCAATTTATTCCTAACAGCCCTACGAAACATCAGTTGTCGCGGAATCCAAGATCACGTCAATACCGACAATACCATGACATTGAGAGGCGTAAACAAAGAATGAATTGAACTATCAAATTTCTTGTTCAACAAAAATTTTCAAGAAAACAATAGTCAAACACACGATGTATAAATTAACTGGTACTACTTTACACCTAAAAAAGGCGAAACTTTAGAGGACAATGGGAAAAGACAATATAATCATTCAAAAGAATACACTATTTCGCACAATAATATCAAAGGCTAGCTTATGAGGAACATTCGATACTAACAGTTCTGGCAGAAATTCAAGCAAATTTAAACTAACATCAGCTATTACCATTGGTGACCGTCTTGAGATAAGATTTAAAAATATCTTAAATAAATTTAAGAAAGCTAGTACTTATTGCAAATATTTTTATTTGATAATCAAAACATTTTGGTTAATCTCACTGGTAAAATTATATACAAATAAATATTTTTAAATTACTCTGTTTAAAACATCAATAAGAAGCGTAAACTAAACAATAATGTATTAAGAATAACCATTATCTTGCAGAAGGTAAATTCAGTCTTCTATTTCTTCCAAGGTTTTAGTAGTACCCATATTGTCCATAGGCCTGTCCGTAGGAGAGTCCGTAGGCGGGGCCGTAGGCGGAGTAGGCGGGGTAGGCGGGGTAGGCGGCGGGGAGCGGGTGGGCGGCGTGGCCGATCTTCTTGACGACGGCGTTGAAGCCGCTGTGCCCGTCCGCCTCGTACTCCACCACGCGCACGCTGCCGTCGGGCTCCACCAGGCTGTAGGCGCCCTTGATGCTGTCGCCGTCGCGCACCTCGTGCTGCTGCTTCACGTCGCCCGTGTGCGGGTCGTGCACCGCGTACTCGTACTTGTAGGCGGGGTACGCCTGCAACGCAACGCAACGCAACGCAACGCTTCCTGATTGCTGCTCTATCAGAGCTTGGCAAGGCAGAGGCCGGGCGGCTGCTACTCACGTAGTAGTCCTTGGCGTAGACGAGCGCCTGCGGGGCGAGGAGGGCGTGGTGGGCGTGGTGGGCGGTGAGGACGCCGGCGCCCCCTACGGGCGCTCCGTGGACGCTGCTCACCGCCACGCCCCCGCGCACGGCCGCCACCGCCAGCGCCAGCACGCACGCACGCACCAGCTGCGAACGGCAATTGACACTCAGGCATTCAAGACACTGGCCGCAAGAGATCATGCAAAAATATTGCTACTGACTACCATTAATTCTCTCTGAATGGAGGGCAATATATTCATGAAAGTATCAGTTATAAACACTTCTACTGTAATACATTTTACCGCTATCTACAGCAAAATACTGTAATACAAAACTACACTCAATGATTTTACTTTTAGCTAATTTCGCAATCACTGAGTGACTAGCGTTTTAAAACAAGAGGCTTAAAACAAACTTATTTTATGTCTTCTAGAGTGTATTACAGATAGTACATACTGAACAAACATACTAATATACTATAAACAGATAAACATACTGAACCCATACTAATAAACAAGCAAGAATTTAGGACAATTGCATGGACTTATAAATAGTGAATTCAATTATATTTCCTTTACTTTGTTGAGTTGACTTTGAAGTGTTTAATAGGGAAACTGTTTTGTACCAAATGTTCAAATTAGCAAATGTTTTGATTCTCCATTACCTGAGCAGACTGCATGTTGGATTGCAGAGGTTCTCCAGGGGCTGTGCAGAAGCAACTGCCGACAGGCCCGTGTGAACGCGTTTTATAGCTAAGACGTGGGGGCGGGGTGCCGTTGGGACACGGGCGATTTCGCGCCCTCGCAAGGGAAGAGGCTTCACTTCTCGCCTCCCGGTTGCGCGTTGTGCAGGGCGGATGTTTTGGATGCGCGTAACAGGGCGCGACGAAAGCTGCGCCGCACGCAACGGATTTGCGGGCGCTGGACGCCGGGCGATTTCGCTCAGAACGGCGCGATAGCTCAAGGCCGAAGAATACACAACGCATATTTCACTTGAATTCCAACAGATTTCGTGACATGACAATTAAAATATGTTACAAGTGACAAAAGGAATTATATCCAACAACAATGAATAGGAAACGTAGAGTATCTATGTGATTAATTCAATTCTGAAAATATGCTGCGGAATGAATCTGTTGGGTATCTATTTTTAATTCTTGTTGGAAGCTGGTAGGTGATGGCTAAGTCGTAATGGGTGGCTAGAGTTATTTTGGATGATTATTGTGTTTATTTTGAGAAGAAATTGTTAGATAGGAGCGCAATATGGTAAACTATAGGAGGTAAATTCAATTCTTTGAGCAGTTGAATGGTTGAAATGAACCAGGGTGCATGAGCGGCAAGCCTGAGGAAATGATTTTCGATGATCTGTAGTTCATTGATGTTAGTTCTAGAGGCAGATAGGACATGCATAAAGCATTAGGGGTCTAATTATTGATTTATAGGTGGTGATGGCGTTGTTGAATGAGAGCTTACTATTGCGATTTAAGAGTGACTTCAGTTGAATTACTTTTAGTTTGGCTGGCTGTGCTTTTACTGTTACGTGATTTTTCCAAAGACGTCTGATATCAACATTCAGCCCTAAGTAACTGACAGATTGATTGTGTGGGGTCCATTGAATTGGGAAATTGTTTTTTGGAGTTTAGTTGGGGTTGAAAATGTTATTAATGAGAATATTTTAGCTGATGAATTTTTAGGAGTGAGTTTGATTTTCAATTTTACAGATCATTCTTCAATTTTATTTAGACGTGTTTGAATTAGTTTATAGAGTAAGTAACTTGAATTATTGGACATGAAAATTGTTGTGTCATTGGCGTATTGGGCGTATGTGATGTTTTGGGAATGTCGGCTGTGTTTATGTTGAAAAGCCTGGGGGACAGTGGTGAGCATTGAGGTAATCCAGCTGTAATTCTGTAGGGATTGATTGTTTGTTAGCGGTGATTGAAAATGTCATATCTGAAGGAAGCTATTAATGATATGAATTATATAGTTGGGGGCACTTATTTCGTTATGTTTGAGCGTTAAACCAGGAATGCCACACTTTGTCTAATGCTTTCGAAATGTTTAAAAAGATAATATTTTATGGATTTATGTTTTTGAAATCCAGTGTGTATGTGCTCCGTGATTCTTAATAATTGATGAGGAGTTCAAACTTTGTTAGTGAAGAAAAACTGATGCATTAGGATTGTTTCAGATGGGAATTTAGTCTTTTAAGAATTAATTTTTCTAGGATTTTTGATAGAGTGCGAAAAAAGCTCGGTCTATAGTTGTTAGTGTTGATGGGATTCTTGAATGGCATAAGGAATATTACATTTGCATTTTTCCAAATAATGGGGAAATAGTCAGTTCTAAATATTGAATTGTAAATATTGGTGATATATTCTATTGCGGGAATAGGTTTCTTAAACATTTTGTTACTTATTTTGCTATGTCCGGGAGATGTTTTTAATGGCAAGTTCTTAATTACATTGATGACTTCATTTGGGGATATGTAGTTGATTTTGTGAGGTACGTTAGAGTTGGGGGCTGACGCTATTTAGAGTATGTTGGAATGTAATGGGTGAGTTTGAGTGGTATTGGGAGTGAATGATTTAGCAAAGTGATCGGCTAACGATTCAGCGTCCTCATGAGCAGCTAATTTCTTACCCGTTGGAGTTGTTAGTAGGGAGTATTATTGCTTTCTAGTTCAAGATATTTTTAGTGAATTGCCACAACGTGTTGTTGTTTGTGCGTAGAGACTGAATTTGATCATTGTAAGTTTTTGGTTTATGTTCCCTTAGTACTTTTTACGATGTTGTTAAGTAACCTGAACACTTTCTTAAGCTGTGGTTCCTCGTGATGCACTAAATTCTTTTTCTTTTGTTTTAGTGTTAACAATTGTGAGAATTTTTTGAAATTTTTTTATTGAAATAGTTAATGGTGGTGGGTGGTGAGCATCATTTTGAATATTGTTCATTGTGTTAATTATTAAATAGTTTTAAAGGGCTATAGCATGTTCCATTACTACGGGGCGTTTTTATATTTTCAAGTCGGGTATTTTTTTTAATTATGCTCTTACATTTTTTCCAGCAGATGTTTTGTGTGTTTAGTGTCAAAGTTGGTGTGTGAGGGGGTGATTTCTTGAGTTGAGATATTGGTTGGCACATGGTCTGAGTCTAGTTTAAAAAAGAGACCTGAATGAAAAATGATTTGGATGTTAGAAATTGCAATGTCTAATATATCTTCGTATTTGTTGTGATCTGTTGGGTAGTGATGGGGTTCTGCTGGTATAATTGCGATGTCTAATATATCTTCGTATTTGCTTGATCTGTTGGGTAGTGATGGGGTTCTGCTGGTATAATTGCGATGTCTAATATATCTTCGTATTTGTTGTGATGTGTTGGATAGTGATGGGGTTCTGCTGGTATAATTAACTGAAATTTGTGGTCTGCAATTATTTTGCTGAGTTGGTGTTCTGCAGTATTGGTATTTCTGGATCCCCAGATGGTATTTTAGCATTTAGATTCCCCAATCAGAAGAGTGGGCGAGTTCATCTGGAATAGCGAAGAAATATTTGAGTCGCAAATTTTTATTTTCGGAGGCTTGTATGCCGCCATTAGGATTATTAATATATTATTTAAAGGGAATTTAATGGCTAAAGTTTCGAGACCTGGAGTGTGTGGAAGGTTGGTTTTAATAAATGGAATGGATTTTTCCTTTAGTATTAGTACACCATCTCGGTTTGCATTTGATCTGTCGATTCTGATTTCACTAGAACATGTTATGTTAAGTGATGTTTACATGATGTTTACATATTTATTAATTTGTAGCACTTGTTCGATGTTTTGACCTTCGTTGAATTCTGTGGCAATTACTGGAATGGGCAGGTTATTTTTATGAAGTCTTATTACACTGATGATGGACGGGTATTTGTACTGAAGGTCTTAAAGTTTATTTCCTCTAGTGTGATTGTTGGCTTAATGTTTTTGAAGATAGAAATTTTTTATTGGCTGGATCTTTGTAAGTGTGGAACTGTCTCTTGGTTTCAATGAGGTTTTTGATGGCTGAAGTCCGCTATTGATTTAAACATTATTTTAATTTTGTTTCCGATATAATCTGTTGTAAATTAGTGTTGTTGGCTAGTTTGTGTTTAATATCTTCATTGAATTCCGAGATATTATGGATGTTATTTACAAAAATGGGATGGAATTCTTTGATTTTCGTCTTCTTAGGGCGAAGTGACGGGCAAACTCAAATCTTTTGTCTTGATCTGAAAGAGTCTCTAGCGTTGCAAATATGTTTCTCACGGGTATATTATATTGAGTTGATTCTGAAGTGGTTTGTTTTTATTTGGGTGAAGGTCTACTTCTCCTGAGTTATGAATTCTTTTGCAGTGTTTTTATTGGTAGCGACTTATTGTCAGAAATGTCTGCTTCGCCGCTAGCTGCGTTTTTTGCTGAGCTGAGGTTACCAACCTGGAGGATTCCGGCCCCGATGAGCTGTTGCGAGCTGCAATTGGCACCTTGAACATTTGCAAACTGCCTATTCTGCATATTTGAGGCAAACTGTAGGTTTTGGCAGCTCGAGAGGGCTCCGAATACGAGATGATGTTGTTAGATCTTTGGATTGGTGGAGGTACTGTCCATGACACTCTCGCTGCAGTATAGGCCTACAATGCTGTGACCTACGTCTCAGCTGGCTGAAGTGGGCTCACCGTTAATTATAACTAATAAGCGACTGTTCACTGTCACACGATTAGGAAGTTCACTAGGTTACTGCACTGATTAGGCCAGACCTGATTAGATATTGTTACTAAAAAGAGATTGTGTAGATATATAATTTTTTGTTGATTGTTTGGTTTTGATTTTGTGGAATGTTTGGGACAAAGTCTAGTTTGAAATGATATTAGCAGTGGAGAAAATAGGAAAGTTTTGTGATGCAAGTACTTTTTAGCAATATGGACGTTCTTACGGTCTTAGGTCAGCTCTGTGCTCCATAGCAATTTTTACAAATGCGTGGAAGATCATACTGCGGATAATTAAATGAATAGTGGAACTTGGAATAGAAAATGCACGCAATACAATTGTTAGAGCTATTGTTCGCGAGTTCAAAAGCTAAGCATCGCATACCCATTGAAGATGGCAGACTTTTTTTATTGACTGGGTTTTTGAAAGTATGGATCCGTCTTTTGGTTTCAATGAGGCAATTAAACTACGCTATGGATTTGAATATTTAATACGATTTTCATTATAATCTATTGTAAGTTTGACAAAAATTGTTTTATCTCTTTATTAAAATCTGATGAATATTGAAGTTGTTGGAATTCCAGTGAAATGTGCGTTGTGTATCCTTCGGCCTTGAGCTATCGCGCCGTTCTGAGCGAAATCGCCCGGCGTCCAGCGCCCGCAAATCCGTTGCGTGCGGCGTAGCTTTCGTCGCGCCCTGTTACGCGCATCCAAAACATCCGCCCTGCACAACGCGCAACCGGCAGGCGAGACGTGAAGCCTCTTCCCTTGCGAGGGCGCGAAATCGGCCGTGTCCCAACGGCACCCCGCCCCCACGCCTTAGCTATAAAACGCGTTCACACGGGCCTGTCGCCAGTTGCTTCTGCACAGCCCCCGGAGAACCTCTTCAATCCAACATGCAGTCTGCTCAGGTAATGGAGAATCAAAACATTTGCTACTAATTTGCACATATGTTACAAAACAATTTTCCCTATTAAACACTTCAAAGTAAACTCAACAAAGTAAGGGAATTTAATTGAATTCACTATTTACAATTCCATACAATATTCCTAATTTCTTGAACATTAATCAGTGTGTGCATCGTTCAGTATGTACTATCTGTAATACACATTAGAAAAAATAAAATTGGTTTATTTTAAGCCTCTATCACATAAAAAGTAATCCGAATATTCTTCTCAGAATACTGCTAGTCGCTCAATGATTGCGAAATGAGCTAAAATAAACTCATAGAGTGTAGTTTTGTATTACACTATTTTTCTGTAGAAGGCGGTAAAATCTATTATTATTAAAGTATCTATAATTGATACTTTGATGAATATATTGCCCATTCAGAGGGAATTAATGCTTGTCAGTAGCAATATTTTTGCATGATCTCTTGCGGCCAGTGTCTTGAATGCCTGAGTGTCAATTGCCGTTCGCAGCTGGTGCGTGCGTGCGTGCTGGCGCTGGCGGTGGCGGCCGTGCGCGGGGGCGTGGCGGTGAGCAGCGTCCACGGAGCGCCCGTAGGGGGCGCCGGCGTCCTCACCGCCCACCACGCCCACCACGCCCTCCTCGCCCCGCAGGCGCTCGTCTACGCCAAGGACTACTACGTGAGTAGCAGCCGCCCGGCCTCTGCCTTGCCAAGCTCTGATAGAGCAGCAATCAGGGAGCGTTGCGTTGCGTTGCGTTGCGTTGCAGGCGTACCCCGCCTACAAGTACGAGTACGCGGTGCACGACCCGCACACGGGCGACGTGAAGCAGCAGCACGAGGTGCGCGACGGCGACAGCATCAAGGGCGCCTACAGCCTGGTGGAGCCCGACGGCAGCGTGCGCGTGGTGGAGTACGAGGCGGACGGGCACAGCGGCTTCAACGCCGTCGTCAAGAAGATCGGCCACGCCGCCCACCCGCTCCCCGCTGCCTACGCCGCCTACTCCGCCTACGGCCCCGCCTACGGACTCTCTTACGGACAGGCCTATGGACAATATGGGTACTACTAAACCCACGGAAGAAAAAGAAGACTGAATTCACCTTCTGCAAGAAAGTGGCTTAGTACAATGTTATTTTTTCTTCATGATTCTTAATAGTGTTTAATACAGAGTAATTTAAAACTATTTATTTGTATATAATTTTACCGAAATGTTTTGATTATCAAATAAAAAATATGTGCAATAAGTAGAAGCATTTTTAATTTTATAATATATTTTTAACTTTTAAGTAGTTTGTCACCGTTTCATTTTTACACTCTTGAAAGCGTAAATTAGTGTCCTCTTTATACAAAAGTAGTTTGTTTTCTGTTACGTGTATCGTAACAGAAAATAAAAAATTGCAGAAAATGTGGCCCCATTTGGTGCGATAAAGCCACACTGTCTTTTATCGGAGACCTCGGTACTGTATCGGTACAGAATTCTCAAGACAAATTAAGTTAAGTAAACCAGACCTAAGGAATTTTTACTGAGAGGAAAAACATACGGCGTCACGCGCGCAGCCCCCCTTCCTGCAACAGCCACGATCCCCCGGCCCATTTCGGATTTTTATGAGGGCCGGTATCATAAGGTTAATTGAAAAGCGCCCAGACGCAGCCACATCTGGGAAGTCTTTGGAACGCCTGTCGTCGTGAACGGGGAAACCCAAAACGATAATTCTGCAACCAGGCGCCCCCCTTCACAGACATGGCCTATTTTCGAGACGGAACAATGGGACACTGTCTTCCGACAGAAACACAGAGAGTGGAAAATTCCTTTGCTCCCCCCGTCGCTATTGGCCGAATATAGCGTACAACGCCATCACCTTTAGCCAATAGCGACGCGACCATTGTAGGGAGCAGGAGCACATGAGGAGAAAGGGTGGGGGTAAAAGTTTACTTCATGCGTTTTCGACTTACAAAATTACAGTGGGCTAAGAGCAGGGGGCTGAGAACAGTTCGAGAGAGACTTCTCTAGGGGTGGGAGCCAGTCGCGGGGAGAGGCGAGTGCGCCTCCGAAGGCACTTATAAAATTTTACTGGGTTGAGAAACTTCTCTGGGGTGGGAGCCAGTCGCGGAAAGAGGCGAGTGCGCCTCCGAAGGATTTCGCAACTTTCTGAATTTGTGCCTGAGAACAATTCTCATGAGAATCGGAGGAACACATTGTTGTGTACTCCGCACCTGCGATCGTGAGCAATCTCCCCGGCTACCTACAAGCTCCGCCGGAGACGCCACCAGACGCTGCCAGACAGCCGCCCCCTGTTGACGTCACCACATGTGCCAGACTCTGCCGCAGACGCCGCGAGCCGACCAGCTGTGTGGGCGTGCCCGAGAGCCTGCGCCCCTCCCCACATTCCAGCGGAGGTCACGCCGCCCCCACAAGCTTCGCCGCGCCCACCCTTTTGACAAGAAGCTGCCAGGCAATGTAACTGGGGGCTATTCACCTCTGTAGAATTTTGTTAACGCGGTGCCGCGCCAAGGCACATCGAATGGTCAATTTTTTATTATTGTAATTTTAGTTATAACAATTTTGTACTCTTCTCAAGTTATAAGCTTTACTGTTAGTTTTAATCTTTAATTTTTATTTTTTTTATTCAATCTCTTCCTTCTTTCATTTCATAAATGTAACTTCCCTGGTACAACTTGGTCCAGGAATAAAAGTAGTTTTATCACCAGTAATCAAAGTGTTTATTTCGCACTTCCGTTGAATATAATTAACAATTCCTTCCATCACCGACTGAGCTACAACCGGGCCGCTAACCGCGCATTGTCTAGATGCCCGGTGGTGTTACAGTACAATCTCGGAAAAGGCGCTTACCCTAGCAAATCTAAGCTCCCTCCAACTGTTTTCCTTTTTTTGTCTTTATGTAATTCTTTCTCTGTCTTTCTCTCTTTCTTTCTTCCTGTCTTTCTGTGTTTCTTTCTGTCTTTTTTCTTTCTTTCTTTATTTATTTATTTACGTCAATAACATTTTAAAGTATGTGTGACATGCTATGAGAAGATAATCTGAAGTTTCATTTATGATCAGAAACAAAGCAGAGGAACATCTCAGTATTTGCTCAAGGACCGGGGTGGGTGTCATTGACCCAGAAGCTAAAGTACAATACTTGTTTCAGGTTCTTTAGAATTGTACAATCAAATGGTATTAAATGTCATTGTTAAAATTAATATTACTTTCCTTTTAGATGCTCGGTGTTGTCTCTAATTGTATAGAAACAGTTGTGGAGCAGAAAATATTTTCCTTGCGACCTAAACTTTTGAATCAAATTTAATCGTTTAATGTCATGTGACAAGTTGTTCTAAAATAATGAAGTACATATATTGCATGTGAATTTTTTATAGTGAGCTGTTGATACTGTCACGTCACATTACGAATATTCGTGATGAATATGATTACTTTTTGACGTTATATACATCGGCGTTTGCTGAAAATATACACATGTGTTCCTGCCCTTAAGTAAGTCATTTTTGACAAAAAACACTTATTCATATATATCAAAATACAAGGTAATGATAAAGCTTAATAGAGATAGGCTTACAAGAATCACGTGGGCGGTATTTGCTTATTATTCGCATAATTCATTTTTGTAATCTAAAAGTCTATGAGCTATAAGATTTTTTTCCCCAGAACGTTATGCGAAATATACACAACTAGCAGTATGAAGGCTAACTGAATTTGAAAGAATTCTGAACGCGTTGCATATAGAACTTAACTTGGTGTTCTATTCATTGAAATGGACGTTCCATTTAAGGTTGGACTGAATTGAAAGAGAACTTTTGTTACCCTAACATCAGTCAATGGCACATCGTTCATTTTCAATGGAGTACAGAGCTATTTATTTGAAATGGAAAACTGCATTGAAACCGATTTCGTTTCATCTACTATTAATTTGATATTACGTAAGTAATTCGAAATATCTGATATTGTACTATGTACGGTTTCTGTATTGCAAAGAATATTCGTATCATCCGCAAAAAGAAGACCGTTCTTCCGATTCTGAACGTCAAGGGTTTACGTTCAATAGGAAGAGAATAGGGCTTAAAATCAATCCCTGCGGGACCCCACGTGAAATTAGCAAAGAATCGGAAAGGCGTGTACATCATGTTCTATTATTCAAGTAAGATATTTCTACTTTCTGAGATCGTTGTTTAAGGTACGAACATAACCAATCTAGAGCAATACCACGAATTTGATACGACGGTAATTTTTAAAATAAAATATTATGAGCAATGACGGTATCAAGGTTCTCCAAAATGTGATTTTCGTGGGAATTTCAAAAGCTATTATCCGCAAACATTACATAGTTTTCTTTTTATTACCAATATTACTCCGTATATACGTACGTATACGATACAGTAATAAGAAAAAGTATGCTCTTTGAAAAACTCTTATATCTGGCTATTCGAGTCACATGAACTACGAGTAGAAAATAAAACACAATAATAAAAATATTTTAAAACCAAATCTGCAACCAAACCAAAAGAAATAACAACGGTTTCTGTTTCGTTCTATTTATTGAACTGTTTCTGATATTATTTTTCTTTTGCTTAGATACTTCGATTCAAATGCATTGTTTTGTTTCGAGTATCTTTAAATAACGAAATAATTGGCTAATATCAACGTAATATATCTTTGAAGGGGTGCTTTCACATCTCATTATGTAGCCTAAGTAATTTTATCCCTGACTATTTTATCATGTTCATTGATTTTAACAATTACCTTCTTTACTGAACTCTACAGTTACATCAAAGCAGATGAAATACTTAAGAATACGTAATATCCTCTTCTTGTATTTTAAGTTTAAGAACAAACGTATTTTGAGAGGAATTGTAAGTTTATGGATCGTTCTAGTAACAATAGTATACGAAATTTTAAAATTAACTTTCTCCTCGAAATAATATGATTTCTTCACAAACATCAGATTAATGGTATCGAATGGCGTTCTTTCGACATTTCGTCTTTCACTTCCTCATTGTAAGAACCCACGCAGCATAAATTCGCTATAAAGCCAAGACAAAACTCGGGCCAAATCAGAGTGAACTCTCGAGACCTCGCGAGCAACTCGGAAATACACGCACAGCCAGTTGTTGTTCCACGGTCGACTGCACCGTAAAATAAGCGCGTCTCGCCTGTAAAGAGATCGAGGGTGTGGGTGGGGGGAAGAACAATCGACGGCAGCGACCACGGAGCCGGACTGGAGGCAGCAGAAAAGAAGGGACCTGGAGTCAATCATTTGAGGAGGAAATTCTTATAGATGGAGGTCTAGAGAAGTAGCAGGATTAAAAGCAATGACATGCGAGATGGAAAATTAAGGATCGTGAGAGGGGGACAGATTAACAGACTTACACTCAACAAACGAGGTCGAGAACCTATATGTGATTAGGCCGAGTAACACATGGACGAACATGTGCGGACAGATTGGGACGAGTGCGGGGGCGCGTGTGAGGAAGAGTACGGACACTAGTGCGGGGGCGAATGCACAGGCAAATGCTATAGCGATTTGAGTAGGGGGAGCAACGGAACTGGGGCAAATGCATTGGGGGAATGCGAGGGCGAATGCGAGGGCGAATGCGAGGACGAATGCGAAGGCGAATGCGACGGCAAACACACGGGCGAGTGCGGGGTCATATGCGAAGGCGAGTTCGTTAGCGAGTGCAGCCGGCCAGTACGGGGGCCGAGTGCGGGGCCGAGTGCGGGGCCGAGTGCGGGGCCGAGTGCGGGGGCGAGTGCGGGGGCGAGTGCGAAAGCGGTGGCGAGGGATCTAGGGCAATTGCAAGGGCGGAAGCGATGGCATATGCGAGGGCGAGTTCGATGGCCAGAAAGGGAGGCGAGTGCGGGGGTGCAGTACGGGGAGGAGGCGAGTGCTAGCAGGGTGCTAGGGCGAGTGGTCGCAAGGCCAGTGCTGTCGAGCGAGACCCCTCCCACCGCGCCACGCCCCTCGGGCAGCCGCCCGGAACGGAGCCGCTCATCGCAGCAGGGAGGCGCACCGCAGTCGCTGCCTTCTTCGGACGATGCGTATCCTAATAACTGCTAAGACGCCTTTAGTGATTTTAGGTCATTCGTTTTAGAGCGATAAAACGGATTGGTCAGAGACGTTAAACAAGTTTAATGTTCTAAGCAGTTATAGCTGATTTGAAAACCTAGTTGGGCATACAAAAGTAGTGATACGTAGTATAATTTAGAAGTATAAAAAATAAATTTCTTATAGGTGTCAATATAACTGTGTTGTCACTTGATATGGTTATGTTTTTGATATTTACCACGATAATATTAACTGCTGTTACGTCATGGCAAACTTTATCTAATTCAGTGAGTATCTAATCAAGATTATGTAATATTTAATAATATCTAAATAAATCTCTGGGATATTCAAAATTATGTAGAATAATGTCGTAAACACGACAACTAAAGGAATAAATTGGAAGAACACAGATGTAAATTCAAATAATACAAATGAGAAACTAGAGTATTAATTAATTTAAAACAAAGCGACGCGAATGCGAATCTTACAAGTACTAAAATTACAGTCAAAGAAAACTGACGAAAAATGTCTGAATCATCTGAAATCAACAGAAGTACTGTAATGAATCATAAACTTGTGATTTAAAATTTCTAATAATTAACCCCATTCCTGTTTCACTTCACATTTGAGCGAGTCAAAATGTGTAATATAATAACAATATCTTACGTTATCGCAAGTTTACGCTCCTACAGTTTAAATTTATAAATTTTGTGTTCGCAAAGTCGTCCCTGTACAGGAAACCAAATATCAAATTGATTAGGAAACGTGGCTCTCTATGTTCTTTCTCCTATTATTGGGTCTATAGTACCTGACAATATATACACACAAATTTTAACGACGCCATCAATATGAGTAGTAATTATTTATTGAAAAGCTCCAGATTTCAAAATGGTACACCGCGAATTCTGTACTCCGCCACATAACACCAGCTTTCTACAGAACCAAAACATTAACTAATCAAATTCAATCTTTAAATACAAAACCATATCTTGAAAAAACAAATTCAATAAACACTCACTCATTCATACATATTTATATTATATTTTGAGAAAAATAGATAATATTTTTAATTTGTATCAATAGCGTTATAAACTGTGTCCCATGATTCCTTCAGCAAGTAGTCCGTAAATAATTGTGTGTTAACTTCAGTGAATGCTCTACACATGCGTGCATAATTGGTGTCAGTGTTCATGTTATTAGTAATTGTAAGAATTTGTGCATCATGGTCACTGTAACCTAGATTAGTAGTTTTTATTTCATATCTAGTTGTGGTTTTGTTAATTATAATTTGATCTATTGCTTTCAGTGATGTAAATGTATTCCGTGTAGGTTCAATCACTGTAATATCTAAATTAAAAGAATGCAGTAAATTGAGAAAATGCTGTTTTTCGTGGGATTCGCTCAGAAAATCAATATTGAAATCTCCACATATAACAATGGATTTAAAATGGATTATTAAAATTGGATTATTTAAAGTGTATTCATTCACGCGAGTGTACTCGTTTTGAAAAAGAAATTAACTCTAATGGCCATTACTAATAATTACTTAGTTGGTTACAATCTTGACCTTGTTATTAGGTTGTTGCCAAATTACGTCACCTTCATGGTTGCTGGACCCCGTAAAATGGTGCCGTCTCCGCTGCTGCAATTATTTGAGTCTTCTTGTCGCCGGTACCATCATTTTCTTTTCAAACTCAAATCGAACACTTGCTTTCAGTATTCATTACTATGGAACACCACTCTACGACATCCTACCACCTTCCAACCAACTTTAATATGAAAAATTCCCGATTTCACATCTGTTACGATGTCAGCACTACCAGATCGCCAACTCTATGTGCATTGTTGGACTCCTCCCTCCTCAGCGCGCAGTTTTTAAATAAAGGACAGCTCTTCTCGTTTCTCAAACTCGCTGAACATTTTTATATTCCAATTTTAGATGTGTTTTGGCTTCCACAATTTCTTCATTGAAATACTTTGAAAATGGTTCTTTGTTTATTTATTTATTCTTGCCACGTTTGCTACCAGCATAGTTCCTTTGATTTTTTAGAAATAAACACATTGTACTTCCACCCTTGCACCTTCGACTGCTTCCTTTTATTAAATACTTCAGTTTTTGTTATCTTATTGCATTTTTAGTAATGAATGTACCGTCCCAGCACAATTAAAACCAAACTCACGCTCAGTAATGGCTCCAAACACTACACTCAAGTTGATAATTTTCATGCCTATGTCTCGTCATTATAAATCTACTCTCCAACAAGTAACAATTCAAGCATACACGAAGAGAAGTGAAGAGAGTACAGAAATCGATTACCAAATGTTTGTTTTCGCAGAGGCAATGGGCCGTCATGTGGTCATCGCCGCCCGTCATAACGGCACACGCTGGGAAGGGAACCGGTTGCGGGGCCGGTGACGCGTGGAAAAGTGGGTAAGGAGGCCGCTCGGCCGGCCGGCAGGACTCCCACGAGAGTGAGAGTGAGAGTGAACGAGAGAAAGAGTGCGAGTGCGGCGAGAGTGACAACCCGAGGGGGGGGGGGGCGTCAATGACCGGCGCCGCCCTCAGCAATCGGATCACGTCGCAGGCCGTGCACGATGTACAGTGGGATGAGGTCAAGATCTTGAAGGGTGAGGATATGTTGGATGGGCATTGTTACTTCCTCGCTACGTATAGAGAGAAAATTATGTAATGATGCGCAAAAAACCGGGAATTTCCGGCAGAAAAACTCTTATTACAGGGCTTTGGCAACAAAAAAATGGAAAAATCCAACTTTGAAAAATTTAGAAAAAAATCTAACACGTGGTGTAGCCAAAATCCATGTTTGTGAGTCTTTGACACCGAAATATCGAATGACAGCAAAACCGGTGTCTGTCTGTCCGTCCGTCCGTCCACTCCAAATCGCATTCCGTCCGTCCGTCCAGCCGTCTGTTCGACCGTTTTTGAACAATGCTACAGTCTAAATCGTTCAGACGAATTTATCCAGAATTAATACTCCTCAATAAAACGTGCTGATGTCGCGTCCTCTTTAATTTGAAACCGATATTTTAATTTTGGAGGGTATTTTACACGACACCCCTGAGACATATTTCCAAATATTGAAAAAAAATGGTTCCATCGATTTCGATTAAAATGTGTTGTTGGATAGCGTGAAGGATATTTCAGAGAATGAGGCTAGTCTCCTGTCTGTAATTCTAAAATTTCAAAATTTCAATTTTTTCCACAAATAAAATAGTATTAATGCTAAGAGATTTTTTCCCTTAAGAAAATCTGTTCCTTGAAGGTTGATTTTAAAATGAGGTAATGTACAATTTTTCAAAAATTCGAGTACTTTCACGTAATTTTGCGTGAAACACTGGCGAGACGTGCTGTTTTAGCACCATTAGTTGTTTTTGTAAGATGTTGGAATTCGAATAGTTTAATGAAAAAATATAGTGTTCACTAACATTTTAAATTTATGAGATAATCAGCTATCAACGACTCTACCATTACCTCTAGTTGTGTTGTGTGGGAGCCAGAAATTCCACTACATTCTTAGAGATTATAGAACAAATTGTATTTTGTCATTTTTTCAAGAGCAACGACAATCATTACCCTACAATAATATGCTTATATGTTTAATATGTATAATATGTTTATTTTAATTACAAGAGAGCTATCGAATTTAAATAAAATGTCCACTACATTTCACCTCTGGAATCTCGCTCAACAAGTAGCATGAAATTGTACTTGAGTTTTAAAAAGCGAAACCGAAACCAAATCCGCGAGTTTTGGTTACTGCTCCAATAATATATTGACAAAAATACGATATTGGTTTAGGTCTAGCAATTGAAACTTTTTTATCAGTTTCGCGTCGATGGCTAAAGCGTCACTCGTTTCAACCCGCTGTCTTGCCCCTCTCGCGGGAAAGGAAGTGTGCGTGGGCGGCGCCAGAGCGCACGCCAGTCGTGCACTCGCCGCCTTGCGACCGGCAGCCCGAGACCGTGATAATTACTGTTCAGGCACCTCACGATTCTCACAGGTATGCAGACGTAACATTCGGCCTCCTCTTACCACGTACACTCCACCGTTTCTCACTGTGGGGAAAAAGAAAATATTCCGACTCTAGCTCTGAGCAGTAATAATTATAAAACAACCGTTCCCACAAATAATTTGAAGTGTTTCAGTAGTTGTCGGAGATTATTCTTACATTCAAAATCAAATTAACGATTTCTGAATAAAATTCTCTCATGGAGTTTTGTAGTACCTGACTGAATAAATGTAGTCTAGAATCTATCCCTTAAACACCATCCCTCTACTTCTTAACAATAAGCGCAAACTTTCAAATTTTAAAGAATATATAAAGTATATAAAATTAAAAAATATTAACGAAGTGGTTCAGTGAGTAGCGTAGTGACTTCGTAATCGGGAGGTCCGGGTTCGATTCCCGGGCCGGCCATCCTGACCGGGGTTTTCGTGGTTTCCCTCGGTCATAAAGGCGAATGCTGGGATGGTTCCAAAAGTCCACGATCACCTATCGCCTCCTAATCCATTCCTATCATCTTTCATCTTCCATACCCCCAGGCTAACAACCATGGGGGATAAAAATCGGATTCAGCTAAATGCTGGTCCACCCTAAGAATTGTTGCAAGCACCTGCCACCGTGATAATAAATAAAAACTGAGCCACGGTAAATGCAGGATGCTTGCTTGCGTGGTCCTAGTCGGCCGATTAACGAAAAAAAATTAAAAAATAGCGAAGTGTTATAATTAGGCTAGCTTTTGTCACAGAATGAGTATATCGATTGCTTCATTGAGTTGTGATTCCGAGGGCGTCAACTATGGTAATTAGTCCCGATGGTGACGAGATCCGGCGGAACTTTGTTTGTTGTGCGGCTTGTCATGTGGAGTAGCGAGATTGAAGTGTTTTCCTAGAGAGAACTTTTTGATAAATTTCAAAAATGTGACTAGAAAAGCGATGAGCCTTTTCGGGGAGAGAACTATAAGGGAGTGAGAGGAGTGAGAACTCAGAGGAGTATAAGTACTGTGATACAAGCTGCCCACCGCAAACAACTCGCTAGCTTGGTCCCTAGACGC
This sequence comes from Gryllus longicercus, assembly GCA_038098605.1. Classification (NCBI taxonomy): domain Eukaryota; kingdom Metazoa; phylum Arthropoda; class Insecta; order Orthoptera; family Gryllidae; genus Gryllus; species Gryllus longicercus. Next base: position 1,866,094 of record JAZDUA010000098.1, read on the forward strand.
CTAAAAATAGTTCAAATAGATCAGAGAACATCAATTTTGGAGAAAATTCACTGAATGGTTTAAGCGCTAGCGTTCACCACTGACGGACGGGTGGGCGAACGGACAGATGGACGGACATACATGTAGAGAAGGAAAGATATTTATCCATCAATCGTGTTTCTGGTATCAAGGATCCACAAAACGAGGATTTTCTCTACACGACGTGTCAGAATACATATAGAATCAGTATTTATCAAGTTTTTCATTATCAGTGATCAACAATATAATTTTCCACTCAAAAGATCACCGATTTATATTGCAGCATAACATTACTTTGTTTTTTCAACGCAAATACCTAGGACTGCGAGAGAGTAAAAGCGAATGTTCAACCATTATTCTTTAGAATATTCATGATCGTCATTTTTCGCTCTCAGTTCCAAATTAATTTTGTAACTTTTAAAGTTAATATCCCAAAGTAATCATTTTGAACCATATATTATATATTATTTTTTTAAAACTATACCATTTTGAAAATGTGCGATGTATTCCACAAAAGATGACTACAAATTACGAACACTTTCAGGTTACTATAAATGTTTCTTTCATGAAGATATGGAATGTAAAGACGAAGAAGAAGGAGAAGAAGAAGAACAAGAACAAGAAGAAGCATACAATTCCTGACTTTATTCAGACACAATTGTACGGAATGTTTCATTCATGTTATAAATGATTTGCCTTTGTATCCTTCTCTTTCACAATTCGCTCTGCCATGTGTTAAATTGTATTCTGGAAAATGACCAATATTATCATACATCACACAGAATGAGATGGTTCAGGACATCAACTTATGTCACTGCAGTCACTGACCAAGAGGTCCTAGGTTCGAGTCCCGACAATGGCAGGATTTTCGACACTAGCTTGTCATCTAGGACAAATTCAGTTTCTATCTGGAGGAGAATTCCAGAGGACAGCTGCTCTGATACGTAGTTTTTCGTACGCGAATCTCACGAGCACACTACGCGAATCTCAAAAAAGGTCCCTAACAAACTGGCCACGGCCCACGTGCGATCTCACCTTCCACTTTCTTGTCCTATCCTGACCCCTTACACCCACACACACGCGCGCGCTTACATTAACACGCACTTACTAGCACACATGAAGGAAGACCCGTCAGGAGGCAAGAGCTTGTCCCATTTAGGGCGATGCTCAGCTTGTGAGAGAAACCTGGTTGGGGAAGAGCTTAGGGCGATGCCCAGCTTGTGAGAGAAACCTAGCCGACGGTAGGTCGGCGCCGGATCTCGCCATTCAGCGGGGGAAGACCACCGCCACCTCCCGCGAAAAATTATGCATTACACTTGTGGGACTAATGATCCTAATAGTTGAAGTACCCGGAATTACTTAACAATCAAACAATAAATTACTTAACAATCTAAACAATCAAATAATAAATTGTATGTCACCTCTGGGATTGGTCTTCGGTCGACTGCTTCTTGGGGTGAAGAATAAGAGTGTGTCTGGGTCTTCTATGTATCCTACATTCAAGTAATACATAAGAGATACGTAAACACATTTTCTCAAAAGACGCTCTAAATTATTAAACTAAAATTTACATATAGAACGAGGTTTTATTTTTCCATAATATTCTCAAAGTCATGTTTCTATTCTTCTACTAGGGGATCGAAATATTGAGAAAATAAAAATAAATAAATATGGACGCAAAGAGGATGCAGCAAAACCGAAAGGTGAGTCCAGACCAAAGAAATTAGAAAATTTAATACTAAAAGAAAGTCTGTGCCATTTTATAAAACTAATTTTTACTTTCGCGAATACATATTCGTATATACTGATACTTGTAACTGAATATTAAATAGTTTATTATTAAAACATACATTGGTTACTAATAGGTTGAAAAAAATGTACTAGTGTGGAATGGAGCTTTTTAGTAGTCTACGATAAACAGAAATGGAAAACACATCAGTATAATATATCAAAAATGAAACAATATTACATAAAAATACTCACTCCTAAATGTAGTACAGGTTGGCTATAAGCACCAAAAAACAAAATCTTGTCACAGACACTGTCTAATTTAATTATGAGATGAGAACTGTCAATAAAAAAACAATTCGCGTATAATTTGGTTACAAAACAAACCAAATATTGTTACACTAGTTTCTAATGAATAATTTTCTTTAGTCAGTAATTCCTATATCCGATTTAAAATGCAATTAATTTTACAAATAGGATTGATTCTATTGTCAGAAAAAACTCTCATTAATCGTGGTGATTTAAACTACCCTACCGCAGAGTGCACTGTTACAATGAGCGTAAGGTAATTTAATGAACATATTTTATTTCCTAATAACTATGATCGATTAAACAAGTATTAGTGAATTATTATTTGTACATATCTATCTATAAACTATGAAAACCAAATCGACTAATGTATAGGTTGCCTTGCTCCCTAAAAATTCTCTAAATTGAACGTCAAGAAAAACGGAAAGCAAACCGCCATACACTTATTGATTGACACGTCGTTGACACGTTTCCATACACTTATTGATTGAAGCATTTTTTACTATATAAAACACACACAATAACAAGCACTCAGATATATTAGACATAGCACTCTCACACTAAAGACACAAAAAATCCGCTGGAAAATATTAGAGACCATAATTCAAAATCAAATACCCCACTTTCAAATATCAAAAACTCTCTGAAAATGAAACAAGCTATAGCCCTCTTAAACAGTATGATTATTAAAACAATCAACATTTTAATAATGATGCTCATTCCCCCACCATTAACCATTTCAATAAAAATTTTCCCAAAAAATTCTCACAATTATTAATACTAGACACATAACAAGAATAATTTGGTGTATCATGAGAAACACAAACTTAGAAAAGTTCTAAATTTACTGACTAACGTCGTAAAAAATGACAAAGGGAACATAAACATCAACTTACAAAGATTTATTTTAGTCTCTAAGCACAAATACCAACACGTGGCCAATCACTACAAAAACCTCCAAAACGAAAGCAATGTTACTGCCAATAACTACTCCAACAGGCAAGAAATTCGCTCCTTACGTGATAACTCACATATTAACCGATCACACATTTACTCCCACTATCACCCAATCTCAACACTTTAAATCAAATATACTCCAAATAACATCGATCAGGATATTTTCAGATATCAAATAATCTTATATATGCTCTGTGAGTTTCCTATTCAAGTGTTGTTCGCTATCATTGTAAGACTCGACATAAATCAGAAAATACATATGATGTATTATAAATAATACTGACCTATGTATATTCCTTTATTAATAAACATTTTTTTTACAAAAAGGGGAGTCAAAAATACCAAACCGAAGGTTTCCGGTCCTGGAGAAGTGGTGCGAACTTATATCTGCGAATTGTTGAAAACATCAAAACTGCCCATCCTGCATATTTGAGACGAACTGGGGATTTGGTGTCTCGTGTGAGCGTCGAGTTTGAGTTGTTATTATGTACTTCACATTCCATTAAGCTTTACGGTATTTAATCTAAATCTTAGAGCATATATTTTAATTGTCATGTCACGAAATCTGTTGGAATTCAAGTGAAATATGCGTTGTGTATTCTTCAGCCTTGAGCTATCGCGTCGTCCTGAGCGAAATCGCCCGGCGTCCAGCGCCCGCAAATCCGTTGCGTGCTGCGTGGCTTTCGTCGCGGCCTGTTACGCGCATCCAAAACATCCGCCCTGCACAACGCGCAACCGGGACGCGAGAAGTGAAGTCTCTTCCCTTGCGAGGGCGCGAAATCGGCCGTGTCCCAACGGCACCCCGCCCCCACGCCTGAGCTATAAAACGCGTGCACACGGCCCTGTCGGCAGTTGCTTGTGCACAGTCCCTGGAGAGCCTCTTCAAGTCCAACATGCAGTCTGCTCAGGTAATGGAGAATCAAAACATTTGCTACTAATTTGCACATTTGTTACAAAAAAATGTTACCTTCTAAATACTTCAAAATAAACTCAACAAAGTAAAGGAAATGTAATTGAATTTACTATATTTAAGACAATATATTATTCACTTCTCGAATGCGAATTAGTTTGTGCTTAGTTAAATAGATAGTACCTGCAATACACATAAAAAATCTGTTTGTTTTAAGCATCTATGTAATAAAAGTTAAACAGAATATTTATCTCAGGACACCACTAGCTACTCAGTTACTCGGAAAAGAGCTGACAATAAAATCATAGACTGCAATTTTGCATTACAGCATTTTTCTGTAGAAGGCAGTAAAATCTATTATTATTAAAGTATCTATAATTGATACTTTGATGAATATATTGCCCATTCAGAGGGAATTAATGGTAGTCAGTAGCAATATTTTTGCATGATCTCTTGCGGCCAGTGTCTTGAATGCCTGAGTGTCAATTGCCGTTCGCAGCTGGTGCGTGCGTGCGTGCTGGCGCTGGCGGTGGCGGCCGTGCGCGGGGGCGTGGCGGTGAGCAGCGTCCACGGAGCGCCCGTAGGGGGCGCCGGCGTCCTCACCGCCCACCACGCCCACCACGCCCTCCTCGCCCCGCAGGCGCTCGTCTACGCCAAGGACTACTACGTGAGTAGCAGCCGCCCGGCCTCTGCCTTGCCAAGCTCTGATAGAGCAGCAATCAGGGAGCGTTGCATTGCGTTGCAGGCGTACCCCGCCTACAAGTACGAGTACGCGGTGCACGACCCGCACACGGGCGACGTGAAGCAGCAGCACGAGGTGCGCGACGGCGACCGCGTCAAGGGCGCCTACAGCCTGGTGGAGCCCGACGGCAGCGTGCGCGTGGTGGAGTACGTGGCGGACGGGCACAGCGGCTTCAACGCCGTCGTCAAGAAGATCGGCCATGCCGCCCACTCGCTCCCCACGGCCTACCCCGCCTACTCCGCCTACGGCTCCGCCTACGGACTCTCCTACGGACAGGCCTATGGACAATATGAGTACTACTAAAACCTTGGAAGAAATAGAAGACTGAATTTACCTTCTGCAAGATAATGGTTATTCTTAATACATTATTGTTTAGTTTACGCTTCTTATTGATGTTTTAAACAGGGTAATTTAAAAATATTTATTTGTATATAATTTTACCAGTGAAATTAACCGAAATGTTTTGATGATCAAATAAAAATATTTGCAATAAGTAGTTGCCATGTCAGTACAAACTTGGTCAATACTTCTCGTCTCGTTGTATAGACGTGATCTAAGTGTAAGACTGCCTACGTGTGCGTCTCTGCTTACGAGTTGCTCAAAACATCAACTGTTGTTACCGCAGTGACTCTGACCGGTATATTCTGGGGTCCGACGGTGACAGGGTTTTCGATACTGGCTAGGTCGAGCTTAGCTAGGTCGAGTTCTGACGCTGTCTAGAGGAGAATTCTAGAGCCTTGGAGCTTTGATAGGTAGTTTATTCGTCAGTACCAGGCGATGCCCGGTGCATTACCCTACCAAACGGGCCACGGGGCACGCGCGAACTTTCCTTCCCATTCCTTGTCCTTTCTTCACCCCTTACACTCACACGTAAATTCACTGTACTACACCACATGGCAGGATGACTGTCGAGAGCTTAGTGCTTTTCCTGGTTGAAACGGTGGGGCCACAACTTATGAATTGAAGATTGGAACATTTCTTCAAATGGATATTGTTGTACATAATTAGCTCTTTCCTTAATGTTATGTACATTTTTTTGTATTTATAGTAGATTATGAGCGATTTCGAGCAAAGTATAGGGAAAATTTAAAAAATTAAAACAATTTTTTCTACAAAAACTACACAATTTTGTATTTAAAAACCGGTAAAAATAGCGCTAAATTAGTCAGAATGTATTTTGGCCTTTAACTTAAAGGCAGAATACTAACGTAAAATCCCTTCTTTATATCAAAATATAAATTACATGTATTATTTAATTATATAACTTACATAATATTTATCTAGGGTACAAGAAATTATGGCGCACCAAAAATTTTCTTTCTGGAAATTCACATTATGTGAATTTGTAATTCTGTGTCGCGTTAGAGAATTTTGTCCACGTGCCAGGTCTTTTATGTTTCTTTTGTGGTCCAGTAGATTTGCCTTTAATTTTCGGTTAGTTTGAACAATATATGATCTATTACAATCGGTACATTTTATTTGATACACAACGGTATTAATTCCTATTTTACCTCTTGCATTTTTCCAATTTTTTCCATATGGATCTTATTAATTTCTTCTTTAAGTTAATTATTTCCTCATATAATGTGCTTGTTAATATCACACCATCTGTCAATTCTTCAAAATATTAGATTAATTATTTGTGTTTGCCATTATTCCTGACTATGGAAATAATTATTTCCGAAAGGTTGGAGTTTTATGTAACACATGTAATTTATGTATTGATATAACACAGACATTTTATGTTATATACACGGACACTTATTAACCCAGATATTCTGTTTTTAAATTAAATGCCAAGGCACACAAAAGTAATAATCTTAATATAGTGCTAAATGTATCGAAAAAATGAAAAACACCATATTGCTTTTTAATTTGTTCTTTCAAAGGATGCACAAATGAATTTTTCCTACTTGTCTCACAAAATGTTAATATTTAAATTACCAATGATCTGTAATCATTATTTAATTGCCGTGTTCATTGTTTTATAGTTCTGTATAGCATAGGTTTCCGGAAACTCAAATTTATATCTATGTATAAGAGCTAAAATTCCACCATTTGAAAAATAAGTTCCAATTCGACTCGAAAACGGATATATTTTTTTTTCTCAATTTTTGTATGCGTAGCTCTAAATACTCTCAATAACTTGTGCCCGTATGCTCTATTCTTGAGATTTTCAAAGCACAAATTTTGTAGAATAATGTAAGTTTAAAAATAGGTATTCTGTATATACTGCTCTCGTCAATAGCATTTACATTACTTGCAGTTTGTAAAAACCACTGCATTTACAAGTATACATGCTTCAATAACTTTAATGAAGTTTCTCGAAAACTTGAAAGGTATGTGTTCACTTAAACAATTGACCACTAATAGCCGTACTAAAAGATCAGAGAACTCATTTCAGATACAAACATTCGAGAAACGTAACCGTGAAGTCATTCTCATCAAGGATTGGCCCCAAATAATCAACTACTATACTGAGTAATGTGACATTTGACATATTTAAATATTTCAGTATTTAAAAGCATGTTAAACAGTGTATTACAGAAACACATTAATACTTTTTTTCGACTACGTCGACAGTTATCCATTTTGGAAGGGAGTAATCCAAATATTAGAAAACATATTTTATTAAATATTAAAAAATGAAGTAAAATATTAAAAAACACATTCACTCTTTCAACTACTTCAAAGCCAGTCATGAAACCACCAACAGTCACTGTCGTGACATTCGTCTTTCACTTCACTGTCTCCCTTATCATCGTCCCCCTCTTTCTCGTCGTCATCATCTTCGTCATCGACATCGTCGTCGCCTTCCTTCTCCTCTTCTTTTGCCGAGAACTCATCGTCAGCGTCATAAGCAGTTTCATCGATGCTCTGAGCATCATCGTCGTCCCCATCGCTGTCTGCACCACTGCTCAGGTAATAGCACGCACCTTCATCTTCTTCACCTTCAATAAAAACAAAATGGTCACTAAGTCGTGTGGCTCTATGGAAGCCTTTCATATGAATATTTCCTCATTTTCTAAGTGTATGTAATACTTTAATGCATTTATGTGGCATGACTTATTGTCGGTTTACTGATTTAAAAAAAATAGTTATTTGGAAAGCATTACATCTAAACAATGAAACTGAACCGCTCTTAATTGGATTTCGAACACCCCATCAGTAATCGTGAAGGATAGAATAGAGTGTCTGAAAGGCAGTCGCAGTTGGTATCAAACAGGTTGATCACCTCTTTTGAGGCAGTGACAGAGGGCATTCCTCCCGCCTCGAATGAGGCGCCGCAAGCGCTGCATCCGGCCTGTAGCTAGGTCCTTTCTCCCTGCAAGTAAGCGAGCTCCCTGGGTTGCTGCTTCAAGCCCTTCTTTCTCTCCGCTCGTCACCCCAGAAACGCCCTCGCTCCAACAGTCCAATCCGATCTCCTGCACGGGAACGACTGTTGAATTGCTATTGCCTTCGAGGTGTGCACAACAGTGTAAATACGTAAATATTCCTTGGCTATTTAAGCATTAGGTTAAAGGGGTTCCAATATTCTTTAATCTCGCTGGTATGTAGAGAGAAATGTATGTTGTGCAGCGGGGAAAAATGGGGAATTTTTGGCAGAAAAGCTGATTTTACAGGGCCCTTGTAACGAAAAAATGATAAATTCGGATGCTAAATTTAGAAACTAAAATTCTCGATCACTTGATGAAGCCGAAATCCATGTTTTGTGGATCCTTGTTACCGAAAAATTTAATGCCTCCAATACTTCTGTCCGTCCTTTCGTCCGTCCGGCTGCCTGTCTGTCTGTCTTCTTTTACGAGGGTAGGTGGAAATCTTCAAAAGACTTCTTATCATCTGCGTTGTAAAACATTAATCAACAATTTTTCGAAAACTTGTGTTGTTTTTTTTTCTTCGAATTTTGCGTGAAAGTACAGGCATGAAAACTCTGCCTGCACCACTAGTTTAATCTAGTTGCATTTGCAGTGGGCCTCGGGTCATACCATTATATGACAGGAAATGTTTTATAGGATTTGTGAAAGATTGTTGCGCGTGTTCAGAAAGCATGTTTAATGCCTATATCAACTTTCGTCGCCTCTGGAATTTTTTTTCTGCAATTTTAGATTGTGGTTCATAAATTATCCGTCTATGCAATATATTACGAGTGTCAATAACGCTATAGATTTTCTGTTAAGTTTGTAATTCTGAGCGGTGGAAGTGTGTGTAGAAAATGTATAACTTGCAGCTGATAATATGGCCAGTTGACTTTATATACATTACAAGGTAGAGTGAGGCGAATTTCTTCCGGAGTTGTCCAGAGAGACAAAATTACGGCGATAATCGAATTGCATGGCCAAATAAATGTCGACTTGAATATTACAGCAATAGTTCGGTCTTCATAACTCTGCCGTTAATGGCCCTACTTCATGGTGGCATTATGTCACTGTGTTTCGCATCTCTCTCGGTCGTGCCACTAGATGTCGCATGATTACGACTGTATAGCAATGCTGGATACGGTCGCGATCATGCGGCATCTAGTGGTATGACCGAGAAAGACGCGAAATACAGTAACATAATGCCACCGTGCAGTAGGGTCTTACGGGGCAGAGTTATTAAAACAGCATTATAAAGTTATTTGAAACTCCTAAATCTAGAATTAAAGCTTGCACCGATGCATGTTAAGAATAGTAACATGGTGCATCAGATGAATGCACTGGTAGGTTTAATATATGTATATGAGCTAGAAATTGATTACCAACAAGTGAGCCAAGTCTACTTCTTAGTCTTCTACTAAGTCTACCATTAAAGAGAGAAAAATGTGTTGATGGAAGGAAAATAACGTATGAATATCATTTGATCTGTACGAAACATTAAGAGGTTTATAAATTGAAGTTGTTATTAGAGTAGATTGGTCTTTCTGCTAACATTTTCAAAAGCATAAATTTGACTAAGGCAGCTGATGATGTGATAAGGACATGTATACAATATTTTCGAACTCTCTGCTGCACTGAATTTGAGAATCATAACAGCACAATAAAATAGAGCTCGGAATACAAATTTTTATCGATAGCCAAATAGGGGTTTGCTGGGTGTACTCTATATAAATTGTTATACATTGAAAAAAGGATAAAACCGCCATAAACATGACTGAGGAGTAAGCTAAATGTTTTCATTCGTTGAATTCTATATTCAATATCACATTTTCACAAAATTTACAAAACATTACACTGCGTATTTTCTGTAGGAGTATAATAATTGAGTACCAGTGAGTTTCTTCCATAATATGTGCAAGACAGATAAAAACTCAGATGATTTAAGACTATTTCAAAATTTGGTGCAAAGAGCTCTTGGAACGTTCCAGATAACGTAATGAAAATGAGGTAAATCTGAACTCTTAGTACACAATGGGGAATTAGATTCATGGTAACCTTATTAAATACAGTATTTTATTAATTATCAGGAAAGTACTGTACTTAATGGTACCTTGCACAAATACTTACTTGTTTACATAATCCAGCATTTGCGAATATTTAAACACAAATATAAGCGAAAAATATATTTCTATTTTTAGAATTCATGAATAGTTATACATTTTGGAAAGAAAAAAACCCAATTTTAAAAAAAAAGTATTTTATTAAATATTAAAAAATGAAGTAAAATATTAAAAAACACATTCACTCTTTGAAATGCTTTAAAGCCAGTCATGAAACCACCAACAGTCACTGTCGTGACATTCGTCTTTCACTTCACTGTCTCCATTATCATCGTCCCCCTCTTTCTCGTCGTCATCATCTTCGTCATCGACATCGTCGTCGCCTTCCTTCTCCTCTTCTTTTGCCGAGAACTCATCGTCAGCGTCATAAGCATTTTCATCGATACTCTGAGCATCATTGTCGTCCACGTCGCTGTCTGCACCACTGCTCAGTTAATAGCACGCACCTTCATCTTCTTCACCTTCAATAAAAACAAAACGGTCACTAAGTCGTGTGGTTCTATGGAACCCTTTCATATGAATATTACCTCATTTTCTAAGTGTATATAATACTTGAATGCGTGTCGGTGGTATGTGGGTTTGGGACGATTCCTAATTTTTAAATTAATTTAGTAACGTGGAAAATACTAATTCCAAACAATGAAATTGGATTCTCTTAATTGGACGTCAGAATCACTATTAGTGGTCGTGAAGGATAGAATAGAGTATCTGAAAGGCAGTCGCAGTTGGTATCAAACAGGTTGATCACCTCTTTTGAGGCAGTGACAGAGGGCATTCCTCCCGCCTCGAATGAGGCGCCGCAAGCGCTGCATCCGGCCTGTGGCTAGGTCCTTTCTCCCTGCAAGTAAGCGAGCTCCCTGGGTTGCTGCTTCAAGCCCTTCTTTCTCTCCGCTCGTCACCCCAGAAACGCCCTCGCTCCAACAGTCCAATCCGATCTCCTGCACGGGAACGACTGTTGAATTGCTATTGCCTTCGAGGTGTGCACAACAGTGTAAATACGTAAATATCCTGTGGCCTTTAATGCATTTAGACAAAAGCGCTCCGATTTTATTAAACACAGTTGTTACGGATTCATCACTTTAGTAGCACATAAATTCAATTTTGCTGTATTATTTACTTTTATAAAGTTCTAAAGAATCGTAATTGTTTGTCATCACTCTCATGTCGGTAATATTTACGTAAAAGGCAATTTGTATACATTATGCAATGTTTAAGAACGGGTGCTTTAAATTGTAAGTTGATGTTTCTCAAAGGTTCAAACATTTTCGGTTTAAAAGGGATCTAGTTCTGTATTTTCAGGTTCAGTTGAAAGCAGCTGCATTTTTAAAAATATTTTAAACAAATACTTTAAACAAATAATAATATATAATTAAAAGGTATAGTTCCTTATTTATTATTTGATACTTAACGGTTTTCGTTTTCCGTTACACGGTTTTCGTCCTGGGTATTCGTGCGACAGCCAGACAATTGCTTTTTGTCAGGACTTAGCAGATTCATTAGACGAAGGGAGTAGGGTCGACGCAATAATATTAGATTTTTCTAAGGCATTTGATCTTGTTCCACATTGCCTTTTAATTTCCAAATTGTCAGAAACGGGAATAGATCATCGAATAATCCTGTGGATAAAAGAATTTCTTACGGGGCGCATTCAAACAGTCAGAATAGGAGACAAATATTCATCGAAAGCCGATGTAACCTCGGGGGTCCCCCAGGGGAGTGTGTTAGGGCCTTTGCTATTCTTAGCGTTTATTAATGACATTGCAACTGGATTAAAATCAAAAGTTAGACTATTCGCCGACGATTGCATAATATATAGGAGTATTGGCTCGTCTGAGGACGAAAATGTTTTACAGAGCGATCTTAACTGTTTATGGAACTGGGCGTGCAGAAATAAGATGGAATTAAATCCGGAAAAGAGTAAATTCATTTGCTTTATCAAGTCTCACTCGAACGTACGCTCCAGTTATGAATTAGGAACTAACGTTATACCACGTGTAAAGAACTGTAAGTATTTGGGTTTGGTCCTGCGAAGCGACTTAGGTTGGTCGGATCATATGAACAATACGGTTAAAAAATCCTGGAGAGCGCTGCACTTTGTAATGCGTATTCTAAAAAATAGTAGTCCAAATGCCCGATCCCTAGCATATACTACACTTGTTCGTCCAATTTTAGAATACGGAGCGGCATGCTGGAACCCGTACAGAAAAGGGCAAATCGAAGCGTTAGATAAAATTCAAAAACTGGCCTCGAAGTTTGTAAATCACGGGTGCGTTGGTGACGAACGAGAAGAATGGGAGTCCTTATCTAAGAGAAGGGAACGGGCGCGTTTATGCGTAATGTATAAGACATACAGAGGGGACACAGCATGGGCAGATATCGGTAAAAGATTACAGAAATCAGATTATAAAAGCAGAGGAGACCATCCTTGGAAAATACGATGTAGAAAGCAAAGAACTGATGTAGGCAAGTTCTCCTTTGTGAATCGCACTATAGTAGATTGGAATAAACTACCTGCAGAAGCACTAGAGGCTCTTCCTTCTAATGTAGCCAAATTTAAAAATATGCTTCATTCCATCTAGATCATCTCGAATAATACTGACTGAGACATTTATCTTTATTATTATTATTATTATTATTATTATTATTAATTTTATTATTATTATTAGTAATATTATTATTACTTTTATTATTATTGTCATAATTATTATCGTCATGGCCCTTTTACGGTGAAGTGAAGGGGAGTGCAGTGTAGTGTAGTGTAGTGTAGTGAAGTGTTATGTAAACTAGAAGTGAATTTAGAGTTAGTTAGAAATAAATTGGAACTATTATATCGACCTCCTAATTCTAATAGTAAACCCAATTGTAAATGTTGAAAATATTTAGTAATTCTAATTTTAATTGTTATCATGTTTGCCACCGAGCATTAGCTCAAAGCGAACTTTAATAAATATATCTATCTATCTATCTATCTATCTATCTATCTATCTATCTATCAATCTATCTTATTTTATTATATCTAACATATAATAAGATAACAGACGGGTCATTCCATACAAAAACGAAGGTCCCAAGACGTTGATATCTTTAAATTCAAAGATGTTCCAGTGTCATGTTTGGGTCATTTTCCACGACCCAAACATGAATCGGTCGTAATTTTTATGTTATATGTGCCAATCTTAAAAATAAGCATTTGAATCACTCTGTTTTCAGAGCGCACGCTAATGTTTATCATCAGTTTTGTCACACACATTTTTTTGTTTTAATCTTTTAAAATTCATGTATAAGGACAATATGATTTCTAATTTCGCAGATAAACTAGTTTTATATTTTTAGATATTTCATATAAAAAATTAATTATAAAATGATATAAAAAAACAAACTTTTGATTTTAATATTTTTTTCTTTTATTACATTATATTCTTTATTATATAAGAGTTTGAAAGTGGAGCCTTAGAAAGGACGTAATTTATAAATAGAAGAAGCTTACCGAAGCGCATGAACGCTGAAGGCAGGGTAACGCACTTCGCAGATCGTGTTCGCGCATCCCGAGAGCTACTTCACTTGGAGCTTCAGAAGAGCCAGAGTGTGTTCTGACAGAAATTTTATTTTCACACATTGGAATCACGCTGTGGATGCTGCGTGTTCCTGGCACTTTTTAGTTGTATAAAGCTGTTGGCGATTCATATTTTGTCCTTTTCATCTTCTTCTTTACATGTAAATGAAAGAAATATTCCTTCAACATAAGTCTTTACCCGTTTGTAAAGTTCTGTAAGATTCGTTATCAGCGATTTTTGGACACTAGTGTACAGAGCAAGCCTTTGTTTTTTTTTCGTCTACGTCGTGACAGGGTCCTGTAAGATTACTGGTAAGAGAGAAAGCTTATTATACAAAGATATTAAAATATATACATAGAAAACCCATATATGACTGAACTTCCGACCTGAGATGAAACACGTGATGGAGAGGAGTTAAACATTTATTTTATTACTTAATTTGTCTTGTTTTTTTTAGTTCTTGGTTGCACACTCTCCTTCTCAATGGTTGAATTTCTCTCTTTGTGTTGTCCTGTCTCAGGTGTAAGTACTGTATAAGTTATTCTCGATTTCTTATAACTGCACTGATTACTTATAAAGTCATCCACTACTAAATTAAGCAATTTATAACATATTTTCATTGTCATATTTCTTCTTTCTCCGTTTGTATTTTCTAAAATTTGTAGACCAAACGGGTATCCCAAATCACAACCTATTTAACTTTTTCACAAGTTTATTAACTGTGTAGCAATTCCACCTCTCTGATTTTTACAACCACATCAACTACACAGAACGTACAGAACAGAACTCACCGAAGAGAACAACTCGACTACACGTTCAACAAAGAGAGGTTCTCTGTGATAACCCTAATTCGCTGTACAAGGCGCAACCTTCAGCATAGTGACTTCGTACAACATAGTACTTCGTACTTACAGTAGAAGCGAGCGGAAAGAGGTTGGTTTTGGAACTTAAATATTTGTATAATTTATTGTTGGATGGCATATTTTTTCAAGTGAAAATTCTTAGCAACTTATTACCTATTTAAAATGTAGTAATTTGCGTCTACTATGGTATATCTCACATTTTGTTTCCTATCAGGATGTATTTACTTTTGACTTTATATATAAATTTTGCCGATACTTTATTGATTGTAAGAAAATCATCGATGCCATTACCATCTTATATTGCCGTTTAACTTTTCATTATAAAGGCATTAACATATTAGAAAACAAAAAATATCAGAAAACCTACAGCTATAAAAACTAAATTTCGAATAGACTGACTGAAATGCCACTTTGATGAATGATTTTGCTTTTTCAAAAAATACACTAAATGTAATTTTTTGAACATTCACGCTCTTTACATTACAAGCAACTTGTATATCTTTTACATTTATGTGTAGAAGTGCTTCAAATTATCTCCAATGACGTTTCTCGAAAACTAATATTTTAGATGTATAAGTGCTTCAAATTTTATCCTTACGGATACGCTTAAACTACAGGTTCCCAGAAGACGCTCTAAATTATTAGACGAAAATTTTCATATAGAACGAGATTGTACTTTCTCTAATAGTCACAGAGTCAGACTTAATTCTACTATTAGGGAATCGAAATATTCAGAAAAAGTGAAAGAATGAAATTAGGGCGCCAAGAGCTAACTGAACAGACGATGTGACAACAATAAAAAGAGTGTCCAGTCCAAAGAATAAGAAAATTAAATAGTAAAAGAAAGTCTGTGCCATTTTATAAACCTATTGATTATTATCTCAAATGCATATGCGTATATAAACAAACTAGTAAATGAATCTTAAATAGTTTAGTATTAAAAAATACATTGGTTATTCAGGGTTGCAACACAAATGAACTAGTGTGGTTCGGAGCTTTTTAGTAGACAACGAATAACATAAATGAAAAACAGTCTTATCAACAAATCAGTATAATATATCAAAAAGGAAACAATATTATATACAAATACACATTCCTATATGTAGTACAGGTTGATTATAAGCTCCAAAGAATCAAAATGGAAACTCATCAAAACTCATCATCACTCAATCAAAAATGGAAACTAATAATGAATAAAAGAAACAATACACGTACAATTTGGTTAGGAAAGAAATTAAAGATTGTTTCACTAGTTTCTAATTTATAACTTTCTTTAGTAAGTAGTTCACATATCCGATACAAATTCAATTAATTGTAGTTATAGGATATATCCAATTGGTAGGCAAAACTCTCATTAATTGTGTTAATATCAAATATCCTTACCGAGCAGTGCACTGTTACAATGAGCGTTAGGCAATATAATGTACAAATTTTCTTTCATAATAAATGTTATCTTTTAATCAACCATTAGTGAAATAATAGTTGTACCAGCTCTCTCTATCTAGAGAAATCGACAAATAAATCAACTGAGGTATAAGTCATCTTGCTCCCTAAAAAATCTCTATATTGTACGTCCAGAAAATCTGAGAAGCAAATCGCGGTTTCCATATAATTAATGATTGAAGAATTGTTCATTATATACAACATACACAATAACAAACACTCAGATATATTAGACATTACAATTTCTAACACCGAAAATATTTTTCATACAATTCCCTTTTTTGAACTAGAATCAGACCATCTGCCAACCATCATTTCAACTTAACAATTCACCCCCTCACACACCAACTCTCACACTAAACACACAAACCATCCACTGGAAAATATTTAAGAGCATAAGTAAAAAACAAATACCACACTTTAAAATATTAAAAATTCTGAATCTCTAAAACTCTAAAAAAATTAAACAAGCTATAGCCTTCTTAAACAATATGATAATTAACACAATCAACATTCTTAATAATGAGACTCCCCCCCACCATCTACCATTTAAATAAAGAACTTTAAAAAAAACATTATCACAATGAGCAATACTAGACACAAAACAAGAATAATTTGGTGCACCACGAGAAACCCCTAACATAAGAAACTTCTAAATTTACTGACCAACATTTTAATAAGTGACTAAAGGAACATAAAAAAACAACTTACAATGTTTTAATTTAGTATATAAGTAGAAATTTCAACACGTCGTGGCAATTCACTAAAATATCATTGAAAAAGGCAATAATATCTCCAAAAACATTTCCAACGTGCAAGACGTTTGCTACGTATGTGATAGTTCACACATTAGCCGATCACTCATTCACTCCCAACATTACCCCAAGTCACCACTTGAATTCGAAAATACTCGAAAAAGCATCAACCCCCAACTATAACGTATCACACACAATCAACTACATCTCACCAAATGAACTCATCAATGTGGTTAAGAACTTGACATTAAAAAAATCTCCTGGACACGACGAAATAAGTTCTTGACATTTAAAAAAACTAATCCCACAATAGAATATATCACCAATATTTACAATTTAATAATTAGACCAGGCTAGTTCCTCGCTATTTGGAAAACTAATGTAATAATGTAAACAAATGTAAAACCCATCACCAAGCCATTCAGATACTTCATCAGCATTGACCACTACAGACACATACGTCTTCATCCCACTATAAAAAATCCTAAAAAAAATAATTCTTAAAATAATTTATTCACAATCTGAAGAATACTCACACAATCCCAATGCGCCAGTTTGGTTTCACTAATAAAGTTTCAACCTTTCATCTATTATTAAGAATCACGGAGCACATACACACTGCATTTCAATAAAACTCCTTAAAATTGTTATCATTTTAGACATTTCGAAAGCATTTGACACAGTGTGGCAACCTTACTTAAAGTTAAAACATTTCGAAATAGGTACTCTCAACTTAACTAATTATTATCAATAATAGTTGTCTTCAAGGAAGAACATTCAATACTCGTAACAAACACACAATCAATTTCCGCAGAATTAAAACTGGTTACCGCAGAATTACAACATATGCAGAGCCGACATTCCCATAACATCACATACGCACATCCTCCAATAGGCCAATGACATCGCAATTTTACATGTGCAGTCATTCAAGTTATTTAATCTGTAAACAAATTCAAACTTGTCTCTATAAAATTAATGAAAAAATTGTGAAATGGAAAATCAAAATTAAACCTACAAAATCATCAGCCAAAATATTTCCAATTCCATGCACTCCACACAACCAATATGTCAAACACTTAGGGATGAATCCATATACCAGACTAAAATGGAATAATCACATTACAGCAAAAGCACAGCAAGCGAAAATAAAAATAATTCAACTAAAGCCACTTTAATTAACAATATTAAGCTCTCATTAAACAACGCCATCACTATCTATAAATCAATAATTTCCCCCTACTTCTTTAAGCATGCCCTATCTGGATCAATGCCTCTAAAACTAACAACAATAAATTTCAGATCATCCAAAACCATTTCCTCAGACTTGCCAATCTTGCACCCTCGTTCATGTCAAACATTCAACTGCACATGCATTTGAATTTACCCCTTTATAGTTTATCATATTCTATCTAATATTCTATCTCCTATCTAACTATGTCTTTTTCGCCGTATTCTCAGAACTGAATTAATCCCATGGATGCTCTGTGAGTATCCTATTCAAGTGTGTTTATATATATATATATATATATATATATATATATATATATATATATATATGTGTGTGCGTGCGTAAGATTTGTATGTAAATTACACATAATACAGAAAATACATATCATGTGGTATACATAATACGTAACAATGCATATCCGTTTATTAATATATATATATATATATATATATATATATATATATATATATATATATCGTTAGTCAAAGTTACCAATCTCAAGGTTTCCGGTCATAGAGAGTTGGTGCGAACTCATATCTGCGAATTGTTGAACAAATCAAAACTTCCCATCCTGCATATTTCAGACGAACTGTGGATTTGGTGTCTCGCATGGGCGTTGAATTCGAGATGATATTATGTACTTTACATTTCATTAAGCTTTACAGCATTTAGATATAAAACTCGTGTTTCTATCCGTCGTGATATTGTATTTAAAGTTATAGTAGTTAAGAAACGTTCACTAGCGCACTATTTTAATTGTCATATCGGAAAACTGTTGGAATTCCAGTGAAATGTGCGTTCGGCCTTGAGCTTTCGCGCCGTTCTGAGCGAAATCGCCCGGCGTCCAGCGCCCGCAAATCCGTTGCGTGCTGCGTAGTTTACGTCGCGGTCTGTTACGCGCGTCCAAAACAACCGCCCTGCACAACGCGCAACCGGCAGGCGAGAAGTGAAGCCTCTTCCCTTGCGAGGGCGCGAAATCGGCCGTGTCCCAACGGCACCCCGCCCCCCCCCCCCCCCCACGCCTTAGCAATAAAACACGTGCACACGGCCCTGTCGGCAGTTGCTTGTGCACAGCCCCTGGAGAACTTCTTCAATTCCAACATGCAGTCTGCTCAGGTAATGGAGAATCAAAACATTTGCTAATTTGCACATTTGGTACAAAACAGTTTCCCTATTAAACACTTCAAAGTAAACTCAACAAAGTAAAGGAAATATAATTGAATTCACTATTTATAAGTCCATACAATAGTCCTAATTTCTCCATTATTTATTAGTATGGCTTTCTTCAGTATCTGTAATACACACTAGAATAAATACATTTGGTTTGATTTAAGCCTCTATCACTTAAAAATTAAACAATATATTCGTCTTAGAACACCGCTTGTGACTCAGTTATTGGGAAATGAGCTAAAATAAAATCTTAGAGTGTAGTTTTGTATTACACTACTTTCCTGTAGAAAGCGGTAAAATGTATTACTGTAGAAGTGTTTATAACTGATACTTTGATGAATATATTGCCCTCCATTCAGAGGGAATTAATGGTAGTCAGTAGCAATATTTTTGCATGATCTCTTGCGGCCAGTGTCTTGAATGCCTGAGTGTCAATTGCCGTTCGCAGCTGGTGCGTGCGTGCGTGCTGGCGCTGGCGGTGGCGGCCGTGCGCGGGGGCGTGGCGGTGAGCAGCGTCCACGGAGCGCCCGTAGGGAGCGCCGGCGTCCTCACCGCCCACCACGCCCACCACGCCCTCCTCGCCCCGCAGGCGCTCGTCTACGCCAAGGACTACTACGTGAGTAGCAGCCGCCCCGGCCTCTGCCTTGCCAAGCTCTGATAGAGCAGCAATCAGGGAGCGTTGCGTTGCGTTGCAGGCATACCCCGCCTACAAGTACGAGTACGCGGTGCACGACCCGCACACGGGCGACGTGAAGCAGCAGCACGAGGTGCGCGACGGCGACCGCGTCAAGGGCGCCTACAGCCTGGTGGAGCCCGACGGCAGCGTGCGCGTGGTGGAGTACGAGGCGGACGGGCACAGCGGCTTCAACGCCGTCGTCAAGAAGATCGGCCACGCCGCCCACCCGCTCCCCGCCGCCTACCCCGCCTACTCCGCCTACGGCCCCACCTACGGACTCTCCTACGGACAGGTCTATGGACAATATGGGTACTACTAAACCCGTTGAAGGAAAAGAAGAATGAATTTTACAGCAAGAAAATGGCTTAGTACAATGTTATTTTTTCTTCATGATTCTTAATAGTGTTTTAAGCAATGTAATTTAAAAATATTTTTTGTATATAATTTTGTCAGTGTAATAAACCGAAATGTTTTGATGGTTAAATAAAAATATTTGCAATGAAAACCAGCATTTTTAATTATTTTTAAAATACGAGAATTTTTATCTCGGAAGCTCGTTTTGCTCTGAAGGTGCAATAATTGGAGATATTAGAATTGCACGAATTTTGCCTTAATTGTTAGTAATTCATGGTCCTTATAAGTTAGGATAGACTTTGCTATTAAGTGCGTAATATTACTACGAATGATTTTATTGTCTTTTCCCATTGTTCTCAGAAGTTGGAGGTTTTTAGGTGCAATGTAGTACCAGTTAATTTATATTTGCTGACTTGGACTATTTATATTTTCTTCAACAATTTTGTATAACAATAAATTTCATAGTTCAAAAGAATTACTTTGTTCTCGCCTCAAAATGTAGTTACCAAGTCAGTACAAACGTGGTCATTACTTCTCGTCTCGTTTATAGACGTGATCTCAGTGTAAGACTGCCTAAGTGCGTCTGTCTACTTAAGAGTATGGCCAAAAGAGTTTGCTCAGAACATCAACTGATGGTACAGCAGTGACTATGAACGGTAAATAGTGGGGTCCGACGGGGACAGGGGTTCCGACACTGGCCAGATAACTATGTCGAGTTCTGACGCGGTCACAAAAACTACACAATTTTGTATTTAACAATTGGTAAAAAAAGAACTAAATTAGTCATACTCTATTTTTGCCTGTAATTTAAAGGCGGAATTTTACCATAAAATCACTGCATTATATCAAAACATAAAATACATGTGTTAAATTAAAAATGAACATTTCGGAAATAAATCATTTTCATCGTCAGGCCTAATTGCAAATACAAATAATAAAATATTTTATACAATTGAGAGAGGGTTTTGGAAAATAATTTGGGGAAATGAACTTACAGTAGGGAAAAGTACTCAATACTCCATCGTATAAATTGGTAAATTTATTAGATTCCTCTGTGCATTCAAACAAGAAGTTTTGTTATATAAGATGTCTAATATTAATCTTTTAGTAAATTAGTCAATTTCGCGCTCTTAAGTTTCTGGAAATGAACATCATGTGAATTTGTAATTCTGTGTCGCGTTATAAGTTTTGTCCATATGCTATGTCTTTTTTGTTTATTTTGTAGTCAAGTAGTTTTGCCTTTAACTTGCGTTTAGTTTGACCAAAGAATGAACTATTACAATCTGTAAAATTTATTTGATACACAACAGTATTAATTCCTAATTTCCCTCTAGTAGCTTTCCAGTTTCTCCATATGGCTCTTATTAATTTTTTCTTTTAATTATTTCCTCATATAATTTGCTTGTTAGTATGAGACCATCAGTCAATTGTTTAAAATATTAGATTAATTATTTGCGTTTGCCATTATTTCTGACGATGGAAATAATTATTTCCGAAAGGTTGGAGTTTTATGTAACACATGTAATTTATGTATTGATATAACACAGACATTTTATGTTATATACACAGACACTTATTAACCCAGATTTTCTGTTTTTTTATTAAATGCCAAGGCACACAAAATTAATAATCTTAATATAGTGCTAAATGTATCGAAAAAATGAAAAACACCAAATTGCTGTGTAATTTTTTCTTTCAAAGGATGCACAAATAATGTTTTTCCACTTATCTCTCAAAATGTTAATATTTAAATTACCAATCATCTGTAATCATTATTTAATTGCCGTGTTCATTGTTTTATAGTTCTCTATAGTATAGGTTCCCGGAAACTCAAATTTATATCTATGTATAAGAGGTAAAACTCCACCATTTGAAAAATCAGTTCAAATCCGACTCGAAAACGGATACATTTTTTTCTCTCAATTTTTGTATGCGTAGCTCTAAATACTCTCAATAACTTGTGCCCCTATGAACTATTCTTGAGATTTTTAAAGCACAAATTTTGTAGAATAATGTAAGTTTAAAAATAGGTATTCTGTATATACTGCTCTCGTCAATAGCATTTACATTACTTGCAATTTGTAAAAACTACTGCATTTACAAGTATACATGCTTCAATACCTTTAATGAAGTTTCTCGAAAACTTGAAAGGTATATGTTCATTTAAACAATTGACCACTAATAGCCGTACTAAATGTCAGAGAACTCATTTCAGATACAAACATTCGAGAAACGTAACCGTGAAGTCATTCTCATCAAGGATTGGCCCCAAATAATCAACTTCTATACTCAGTAATGTGACATTTGACATGTATAAATATTTCAGTATTTAAAAGCATGTTAAAAAGGTTATTACAGAAACACATTAATACTTTTTTTCGACTACGTCGACAGTTACCCATTTTGGAAGGGAGTAATCCAAATATTAGAAAAAGTATTTTATTAAATATTAAAAAATGAAGTAAAATATTAAAAAACACATTCACTCTTTCAACTACTTCAAAGCCAGTCATGAAACCACCAACAGTCACTGTCGTGACATTCGTCTTTCACTTCACTGTCTCCCTTATCATCGTCCCCCTCCTTCTCGTCATCATCATCTTCGTCATCGACATCGTCGTCGCCTTCCTTCTCCTCTTCTTTTGCCGAGAACTCATCGTCAGCGTCATAAGCAGTTTCATCGATGCTCTGAGCATCATCGTCGTCCCCATCGCTGTTCCCACCACTGCTCAGGTAATAGCACGCACCTTCATCTTCTTCACCT
Organism: Gryllus longicercus; assembly: GCA_038098605.1. Lineage (NCBI taxonomy): Eukaryota > Metazoa > Arthropoda > Insecta > Orthoptera > Gryllidae > Gryllus > Gryllus longicercus. The sequence continues at coordinate 1,889,044 of JAZDUA010000098.1, forward strand.
TCAATAAAAACAAAATAGTCACTAAGTCGTGTGGCTCTATGGAAGCCTTTCATATGAATATTTCCTCATTTTCTAAGTGTATGTAATACTTTAATGCATTTATGTGGCATGACTTATTGTCGTTTTACTGATTTAAAAAAAATAGTTATTTGGAAAGCATTACATCTAAACAATGAAACTGAACCGCTCTTAATTGGATTTCGAACACCCCATCAGTAATCGTGAAGGATACAATATAGTGTCTGAAAGGCAGTCGCAGTTGGTATCAAACAGGTTGATCACCTCTTTTGAGGCAGTGACAGAGGGCATTCCTCCCGCCTCGAATGAGGCGCCGCAAGCGCTGCATCCGGCCTGTAGCTAGGTCCTTTCTCCCTGCAAGTAAGCGAGCTCCCTGGGTTGCTGCTTCAAGCCCTTCTTTCTCTCCGCTCGTCACCCCAGAAACGCCCTCGCTCCAACAGTCCAATCCGATCTCCTGCACGGGAACGACTGTTGAATTGCTATTGCCTTCGAGGTGTGCACAACAGTGTAAATACGTAAATATCCCGTGGCTATTTTAGAAATTTTGACAAAAGCGGCTCTTATTGTATTAAAAACTGTTGGTACGGATTCATCACTTTTGGATGGGACATAAATTCTATATTGCTGTCTTGTTTACTTCGTAAAGTTCTATACAATCGTAAGTGTTTGTCCTCTATCTCACGTCGGTGATATTTACGTTCAAGGTACATTTTATACATTATTCTATTTGTTAGAACAGGTTCTTCATATGTTGTCAATTGAAGTTTCTCAAATTTTGAAAATTCTTCGATGAATGGGTGATCGAAATTCCGTATTTTCGGATATGCTCAAACGGCGTTTGCTCAATTTTTTAAAATATTTTGAACGGATAATAAGTTTTAACAATGTATATTTTCTTATTTAATCATGGATAGTTAATTGATTTTATCTAAGATATAATATATAAAATGAAATGGGTCATTCGATAGAAAAACCTAGGTCTCAAGATGTTGATATATTTTATTTCAAAGATTCTTGAGATTCTTGAGATTCTTCAAAGAGTTTTGTCAGACACAATCCTTAGTTTTAATCCTATAATATTCATCTATAAGGTGAATATGATGAGTAATTTTGCAGATATAATTAATTTTCATATTTTTAAATACTGTACAGCAAAACATATTAAATTATTTAAAAAATCTGATAACATATCCAACCTTTTGATTTTAATATTTTTTCGCTTATTATTTTATATACTTTATAATCTAAGAGTTTGAAAGTGGAGCCTTAGAAAACACATAAATTATAAATAGAAATAGCTCACCGGAGCGAATTAACGCTGAAAGCAGGGTAACGCACTTTACAGGTCTTGTTCACGCATCCCGAGAACTACTTCACTTGGAACTTCAGAAGAAACGGAATATGTTCTGACAGGAACTTTATTTTCACAATCATATAAAATTCATCTATAAGGAGAATGTGATTTGTAATTTCGCAGATAAAGCTAATTTTATATTTTTAGGTATTTCATATCAAAAATTATTAAATTAATTATAAAGTGTAATAATAAAAGAAACTTTTTGATTTTAATATTTTTTCTCTTAATACTTCATATACATTGTTTTAACCCTAAGAATTTGAAAATGGAGTATTAGTAAACACGTAAATTATAAATAGAAACAACGTACAGGAGCGAATGAACGCTGAAGGCAGCGTAACGCACTTCGCAAGTCGTGTTCGCGCATCCCGATGCAGAACTACTTCACTTGGACCTTAAGAAAGTGCTGCGTATTACTGGCACAGTTTTTAGTTGTATAAAGCTGTTGGTGATTCACTTTTTGGCCTTTTTATCTTCTTCTTTACATTTAAAATTCTAAGATTGTAAAAATCCTTCAACATTAGCTCGTTTGAAAAGTTCTTGAAGATTCGATATCAGCCTTCCCTGGACACTAGCGTACACCCTGGCGCACTAGCCTTGTAATTGTTCTGTCTACGCCGTCAGTCCCTGTGGGGGGGGGGGTACCATTGCGGCAGCCGACCAAGACACATCGTGCTCCGATCGCGTACAGTGAAACAGTTGTTGTTATCACCTTGCCATTCAGACTGCGAACTTAGTGACATTTACGTACTGGTAATAATCTTGTCCCACGTGAGTGTCTGAAATCTACTGTATGGTCAGCCGGTGCAGTTGCTAACCTGCAAGGATGGAGCCTCCGGACATCGGGGCTCTTATAACCTCAACACTGTCACCTCAGGTATCTACTCACTCAAATATGAAAACTTACGCAAATGTCATGTCAACTGAAGTGTTTCCCACCAAGAACCAGGCCATAATTATCGACTCGCAAGAAGGTCTCACTATTAAAGAATACATAAACAGTCTATCCGATATTATTGACGCCAGTGAAATAAGGTTCATATCAAGAATTGCTATTTTTGCAATAAGCAAGAATCGCGATTGCTTCTTTGTCCCGTAATCCCACATTCAGTAATAGCGAATGTACTAACCACAAAGAATATCAAATTGGCATCTAAAATTTCATTTGTAAAAGCTGGTATTCCTGGACAGGGTTTCTCCCACATTATGAGTTTCCGTAGACAAGTGTATATTGCCCCTGAAGATGTGAGTCTACTAACAGAATCTTCTACTGTGTATTATGATGGCTCAACATATAGGATATTTTTTACAACAGATGAAATGTCTTGCTTTAACTGTCACCAAACAGGGCACATACTGGCTGAACAATGCCCTTCACATAACACCTCTAATCAACACAAGATTACCAACTTAGGCAGTGCTCCCATGGAATCTGAACACTTCAGGGGAAAATCCTGTGACATACCAGACCCTGCCATCAATGGACAAAACACTGAAGCTGCAGATATTGAAAGTCACAATGATCTTACAAAAGAAATACCAATAACTGATTCCTCACCACCTTCTAAATCTGTATTTCCTACTAATGAAGCTAAAAAATGAAGAAATCCCAACTAAAGCAAACATAGCTTCTCTTAATAATAATAATAATAATAATAACAACAACAATAATAATAATAATAATAATAATAATAATAATAATAATAATAATAATAATAATAAATGCCTCCAGACTGACTCTTCCTCACCCTCCACTGTAAGCAACACAACTGAAACAAAGAATATGGTAGAAGTCTCAAAACAACCAAAAAAGAAAAAAAGAAAAAAAGAAGAATATGGAAGAATATGGTAATTCCCCCTATCAAACACATCACTGAAGACACTCAAAATAACTTCCCCCTTACTTACATACAGTTTAAATCATTTTTAGAGAACTCTTTCAGTGCTAATGATCCTATACTTATAGCTACTGATTACTCACAGGACATATCATCCATCACCAAAATGATGCATAATTTAAATCCTCATCTCGTCAACAAAACCATAAAAGGAAGATTCACCAGAATTATCAAGAAAATCAACTCAGTAATTAATACTGCAGATGAATCAAGTACTGAAAAAGATTCCAGTATAGAAATTAACACCAGTTAATGAAAATTCTTCAGTGGAATGTAAATGGCTTTTACCCCAGACTAGAAAGTATACAATACCTATGTAACCTAACACACCCCGATATTCTCTGTATCCAAGAGACCAATTTTAAAGACTCCAAACATGGCAATATCAAAGGATATAATTGCTCCTTTAAAAACAGATCTAACACCAATGATGCCAGTGGTGGTGTGGCTATATTGATCAGAGACCATACTCCACATCAAGAAGTGATTATTCAATCAAATATTGAAGTTAGTGCTATAAGGATCCTGTCACCTGTCCCAATTAATGTATATAACATCTACTTACCAAATAGCTACAAGTTTGCTGAACAAGAAGTAACTGATATTATTAACAAGATGCAAAAACCATTTCTCATTATGGGAGATTTCAACAGCCATAATCCAACTTGGCGTACCAATAAAATTGACAGCAGAGGTATAATGCTTGAGGAAATATTTTATAAACTAGATGCAATTGTCCTTAATAATGGAGAATCTATTCATATCAATATCCGTTACAACTACAGCGCCATTGATATTTCTCTTCCAGCCAAAATGCCTATAAATGTTCATGGAACATTTTAGATTACCCCTATGACAGTGATCATTTCCCTATTTTTATAAACTTAAACATCACTCTCAACATTTACAACCATGATCAAGCAATCTCGAGATGGAATTACAATAAAGCAAACTGGAATCTTTACAATGACCTGATCAAATGGTTCCTACCTGAAATTAATGTGCTTCTAGAAACATAAAACATTGACACTATCATTAATGCATTTAATGATGTCATTAACAAAGCTGCAAATGGATTAACTGAAACAATAAAATCAACAAACAGACCAAAACTAGTGCATTGGTGGAATGACAAATGCAAATTAGCTCTCAAAAAATCCAAACATGCCTTCAACAAATATAAAAAACATACCGAAGAAAATAAAATACAATACAAAAAGATGAGAGCTGCTACAAGAAGAACCATAAAAGAAAGTAAAACAAACTCCTGGTACGACTATGCTTCAAGTCTATCAATACATAACAATATTAATGAGTCATGGACAAAAATAAAAGCCATTGAAGGAACAAAGAAAGACTAAAAAAAGTATTTGTTCATGTCAAATAATCAAATTATCACAGACCCTTATGAAATAGAAAATTCAATTGCATGTAGCTTTGCCAAAAACTCTAGCTCGCAAATTACACAGAAGCCTTCTTGTAGCACATAAAAGATCAAGAGAACCTTACAGATTTTACATGTAACGAAGACTTGGAAACTTATTACCATATCAATGATCCTATTCGAATTGAAGAACTTAATTCAGCTCTTAACAGGACTAGGAAATCTTCACCTGGACCGGACAATATTCGATACATCCTTTTAAAAAATCTACCCCTAGAAGGAAAAGAAACTTTACTAAAATATATAACATAATATGGGATAAAAATGCATTTCCTGAACTATGGAGATCAGCTATTGTTATACTTATATCGAAGCCTGGGAAAGATACCACTAAAAATGAAAATTACAGACCTATCTCTTTAACATGCAATATGTGCAAAATTATGGAAAAAGTATTAATATCAGACTCAGATGGTTTTTAGTCTTTAAAAATATTATATCCAACAATCAATTTGCTTATAGAACACGAGATTTAACTACCTCTCTCCTAGTAAGTATTGACACCTACATGTAAGAAGCCCTTGCTAACAAACATGTTTTGGCAGTGAGCCTAGGCATTGAAAAAGCTTATGACATGGTCTGGAGCCATAGAATAATGACAAAATTACAGGAATGTGGACTTAAAGGCAACATTTTTCAATTCATCAAGAATTTCACCAAAGAAAGAACTTTTAATGCGAGAACTAATGGTAGCTTATCACCAGTACAACACCTGGAGAATGGACTACCACAAGGTGCAGTCCTTAGTGTTACTCTATTCCTGTTGGCCATTAACGACCCAGGCTATGAAATCAGTCATCCGGTAATCATAAGGAAGTATGCAGATGACATCACCATTCTCTGCAGAGGAACATCTATTACAACCAGTCAAGAAATTGTACAATCTGCCCTAAACAATCTACATGAATGGTCTCTCAAATCAGGTTTCAAATTTTCTGCTTCAAAAACTCAATGTGTAGTATTATCCAGACAAAATATGGTGAGTCAGCCCACACTAAAAATAGACCTACATAAGCTAAAATTTGATCAAAACATAAAAATATTAGGTATGCATTTTGACTCAAAATTGAGCTGGAAAAGACATATTAAAATTTTATCTGAGGAGTGTAAGAAAAGACTAAACATACTCAAGTGCATTTCTTACAATAACTGGGGAGCAGATAAACATATCCAGCTGATGACCTACAAAGCAATAGTACGATCCAATATTGGCTATGGATCCATATTATATGTTTCAGCTAGTAAAAAATATCTTAGAAAACTTGATGTTATACAAATAAAGCTCTACAAATAAGCACCGGCTGCTTTCATACCAGCCCCATTGGCAGCATCCTAATAGAAGCCAAGGAACCAACCCTAGCTCATCGTAGACAAATTCTAACCCTAAAATATGCCATCAAAACAGCAAAATCAAATAATCCTACTATAGATTTTCACAACCACGCCATCAACACAGGACTTTACTCACCAAAAAGAACAACTCCACTACGTGTTCGACACAGAGATTCTCTGTGATTCCCCTAAATCGCAGTACGGTTCGCGGCGGAACAATTCGCAACCTAGAGCAAGCGCCCCTATCCCCAGCATCGCACGCGACTTGCAACCTTGAGCACCAAATTAACATTTGAATATCTAAAAATGGTTCAAAGTTCCATCATGAAATTTGGTAGACAGCATAATTAAGTAATATTCGTACACTTACAGTAATAGAGTGGAAAGGGGTTGGTTTTGAAATTATAAATATTTGTTTAATTTATTGTTGGATTGCATATTTATTTCAAGTGAAAATTCTCAGGAACTTATTACCTATTGAAAATGTGGTAATTTATTTTTACTGTGGTATATCTCTCATTTTGTTGCTACGGTCTTAAAGTTTTACTTTTCTATAATATTCTCAAAGTCATGTTCCTATTCTTCTACTAGAGGTTCGAAATATTTAGAATATGAGTAAAAATGTAAATATGGCGCCCATGGATAACTTAAAAGAGGATGTGGCACCGAAAAGCGAGTTCATACTAAGGACATTAGACAATTTAATAGTAAAAGAAAGTCGGTGCCGTTTCATGAAACTACTTTCCCGAATACATTTTTTTATTTATTTTCATTCGGGTAGGACAGTACAAAGATCAGAGTTTAATACACTCTTGTTATTTTTGCTTATATCTACTTATAATTAACTTAAAATAATCTTACTAATAATCTTAAAATACAACTTACATTATTACTAGGGTGGTAAAGTTATCTTTATATAATATCTCTACTTTGGTTCGAGATCTGAGAATTTATTTCGGAATGAATGGAAAATAAATTTATTCTTGGTGCGGGTTTTGAGCATTGGATTTTGGCAGAGCCTTAGTAGGGCTAGGTAGGGTATATTTTGCAAGTTCTGAAGAAGTGGGTGGATACAAAAATGATATGGTTGATTATCGGTTCTAGCTGGAATTCTTTACGGAGTTGAGCATTGCAGATGTAACGTGGGGCATTCGCGATGGTGCGGAGGAAGTGATTTTGGATTACTTGGAGTTTTTGTATTAGATTTAGCTGCGCTGATCCAAACTGGGCATGCATATAATTGTAGTGGTCGTATGATAGTTTTATAGAGCAATAAAGCAGTATTGTATGATAGTTTAACCGATTTATTTATTATTGGTTTTAGTGGGGGTAGTTTTATTTTTGCTTGAATAACTTTATTCTCGATATGGTTTTTCCAATTCAGTCGGGTGTCAAAGAAAAGGCCTAGATATTTTATAGATTTATTATGATGATGTCATTGCACAGGTTCTTGATTCATCTGTAAGGGGACGTAAGGTTTCAAGGAAAATATTTTTGCTGCTGTTTTTGACGGATTTATTTTAATTTTAATTTTGTCTGCACAGCTGTCAATTTGGTGTAGGTATAATGGGACCTGAAGACCCGTGCTATCTGCTAATTGGACGGTGTTTATTTTACTATGTTTCGGTAGGTCGGTTACGTACAAGTTATAAAGAGCGGGAGATAACGGGGAGCCTTGGGGAAGGCCTGCTTCGACCGCTTCTGGATTAGAGTGATGATTCTCAACAGTAGGGGTCCTAGGGTAGTGATGCGCAACATATGGTCTCCAAGACCACATCAGCCTCTCCTACTCTCCTTTACACTTGCCTTCACGGGGCGACCCTGTTACGCTGAGCAACCTGGTGGAAGATTGGGTAACCAACCCCAATGGGAACCAGGTCAGCAAACTGAAAGGTGTAAGAGGGTGTGAAGTGGGCAAGTATTTGATTTAATCTTAAAAAGGTCACTCACACTAGATGGGGTTGGATGGTAAAAGGACACCCATCTCAGAGTAGGCGGCGAATGAGATTCTAATAATCCAACGGCGGCGTTCTCCATTTTCGTAGAAACTACTGGCTACCATCAGGGAAAGCAACTGGAAACTACCCTGATTATGACTTCCCAAGAAAACCCATCATGATGCAGCCTGCAGTTAAAAATAATTCCAGGAAACGCACTCCAATCGGATCCCTGGGGAGTGCAGCTACAGGCCGTGTTAAGTTATCAACAGTAACCGCAAAAGTTTTATTGTCGATGAAGTTGGAAATGATTTGTGTGGAGTGCCTATTTCTTTCATTTTATAGTTTAGAGCTTGGTACCATGTTCTATCGAAAGCCTGAGAAATGTTGAGAAAGACTGCTATTGTATGATAGTGTTTTTGGAATGCCGTATGGATGTTTTCAGTGGTTCTGAGTAGTTGGTGATGTGTGGACACTTTTTCTGCGAATTCCATTTGTTCCATGGGTATGGTCTTTGTTTTGTGGAGATGTGGTTTTTTCTAGTTTGTGGAGAATCTTTTTAATGTTATTTTTTCTAATAATTTAGATAGCGTGGGAAGCAGACTGATTGGTAACGGTTGGTTACAGATGCATTGTTTTTGGTTTTTGTATTGGAAAAATGATTGCACGTTTCCATACTTGTGAAAAATAACCACGGCTGCGACATGAAATGAAGATATTGGCCAAATATGCAATGGCTGGTTAGGGGAAGGTTTTTCAAAATTAAATTGTCAATTTTGTCATGTCCAGGGGCTTTCTTGACAGGTAGTGAATTGATGATTTTATTTATTTCTTTTGGTGACGTGTAGTGTATTTTATGATGCGGGCCATGAGTCAGTTCGTTCACTGTTTTGTTGATTGTGAGATGACTAGGGTGCGGTTTAGTATTATTCAGGGTGAATGTGGATGCAAAGTAATTAGCTAGCTCTTAGACTTTCTGAGCAAGAGTGTATATTTGTCCTCTGGGAGCGTCTAGTGGGGGGATGGTATTCTTTTTTCTTAATATTTTGTTTGTGAATAGCCAAATGGATTTGTTGTTAGTATGTTCCGTGGCGAACTTTACTGCGATTTAGGGGAATCTCTGTTTGTTGAACGTGTAGTGGAGTTATTCTCTTCGGTGAGTAAAATCCTGTGTAGATGATGTGGCTGTAAAAATCTGTATGTGAAAGATATACAGTTGCTTCACAAAATCTAAACTTGTGAATAAGTTTAATGGGTTGTCATTTAGGCAATGAGTTTGGTCTAGAAAAGAATAGAAAGTGCGCAGAAAGAAGAAATATGACACAGGTAATATGTAATAAATTGCCTAATTTTGTAGTGGATGACTATAGTTCATCAGTGCAGGTTTCAGAGATCACTTACACAGTCTATACACCTGAGAAAGAACAAACACTGAGGAGGAGAAGGTGCACGCAAGAAACAAAAAACAGGGCAAAATAAGTAATAAAATAAATATTTAACTCCTCTCCGTCACGTGTTCCATAACAGCTGCGATATCTGCTTTTTCTGCAAAATTACAAATCGTAATCTCCTCATAGATGAATTGTATAAGATTAAAACAAAAAAATGTGTGTGACAAAACTAATAAACATTGGCGTGCGCCCTGATAACAGGTATTTCAAATGCATATTTTAAAGATCTATGGCACATATAATCTAAAAATGATGACATATTCATATTTGGGCATGGAAAATGACACACTGCTATATCTTTAAAATTAAAGATATCAACGTTTGGGACCAACGTTTTTTGTCTGAAATGACCAATTTTTTATCTTATTATTTGTTAGATATAATAAAATAGCTATCAAATATTAAATACGAAAATATATCTTGTTGTTAACTCATATTATCCGTTTAAAAATATTTTTAAAAATGTAGCTGCTTTCAAGAAAATACCATGTGAGTGAACCTGAAAATGCTGAATTTCGATCACATTTACACCCCAAATTTTTTAATATTTCAGAAACCACAATTGACAATATTTGAAGAACCCGTTCTTACAAAGGGAATGATGTATACTGTTGTAACCAGAAAACAACAAAGATAAACACGGTTTCTTACGACGTGTTTTATTTCACCATCCAAAAGAGCAAATCCAATAACAATAGCCAAGTTCTAACAAAATTCCAGAAGAGAGTCCAAATACGTCGCTAGTTCACCAAATATCCGTGGGGCTGTCCAGAATCCGTTAGCACTTCGACGTATCACTTATTCACAATGTAACTCACTAATCACTTGCAGGCGCTCGCTATCGACTGGCTCCTGCTTGCCCGAGCGGCTCTTTTATAGCCCGCTCGAGGCGGAGGTCCGCTGGCCAACCCGGTGATACGGGTGAGTTCTCGCGCGCCGCTGTCTGCTCGAGCTTGACGGTACTGCCGCGCTGTCGGACAGCGCACTCTCTTGGGCGGTATTGGTACCGTCATCCGGCGGCAACTTTAAGGGTGTCTGTTCGGCCACGGCACCCTCCGCGCCCAAATGCGTTGCGTATGGCGCAAAACGCACTGAACGGGTAGCCCTCCTGGGCCGGAGTTCTGTCCTGGTCGAACAGGCGGATTCTCTGCTGCTGCTGGTGGCTGCTTCCTCCCGCGCGTCCGCTGCAACTGCTGGTGTTCCAACGGCCGTGCGCTCCTGTGGGACATAAATTATTTCCCTCATCACTTTCCTGCGGAATTCCTCGGGTGATATCCACGGCCTGTTGTCTACTTGACTCTCGTTAGTTCGAGGTCTGATCTGCCCCTGGTGGCGTGTGACCAGCCTTTCTAAGGTTCGTACCGCATAAACTCTGCTGCCTCGAATCTCTTGTATTACCCCGGGCACCCATGCTGGCTCTTTCTTAAGTGACTGAATATATACCTTGTCACCTACCTTGTATTTTGGTCTAATACCTCCAGCTCTATGCGGGTCGCTAGGGCTCAGCAGTGACAGCAGGGTCCGGGGCTGCCTGCCGTGGAGCACTTCAGCTGGGCTTCTGCCCGTTGAGCCTGGCAGGACCCTGTACGTTGCCAGGACCCTTAAGAGTGCTCGGGACTTTGGTGTCCCCGCTGCCCGCGCTTTCCCCATAGCAGTTTTGAAGGTTCGGACGAACCTCTCCGCTTCTCCATTAGACTGTGGGTGGAAAGGCGGTGCACAGATGTGTTGGATGCCGTTGCTTGCACAAAATCTTGCAAATTCTTGGGACGAAAACTGCGGCCCATTGTCTGAAATCAATACCACAGGTAGACCCTCTGTAACAAAGATCCTCTCCAGCATCTCTATGGTCTGTGTAGAGGTGGTGCTTCCCATCTCAACTACATACGGGTAGTTGGACTTCGCGTCCACTACCACTAACCACATGGACCCCCAAAAGGGGCCGGCGAAATCCACGTGGACCCTTTCCCAAGGTTCCGCCGTTTCCGGCCAAGGCGTCAAGTCTTTGGGGGGGCGCTTTGGTTAAGCTGGCAAGCCTCGCATCTCTTTAGCATTTGTTCAATGTCGTTGTTCATACCTGGCCACGTACAGTGCCGTCGCGCCAGCTGCTTCGTACGTACTACCCCCCAATGCCCTTGATGTAACAATTTAAGCACTGTCTGTCTGAGGCTCTTGGGTATGATTACCTTTGTGAACTCTTCGCCCTCTAACAATAGAACTCCAGCTTTGCACGACAATCTGTCTTGTTTGTTAAACCACCTGGCGTTGCTTCTTAATCTTCTTGTTGGCCAACCTTCTCTGATGAAGCGCCGTACCTGGTTCAACTCCGGGTCCTTGTCCGTCTCCCTCGCTATAGTCCTTGCCTCTAACGGAAAATCTGCTAGGTTTCCCAGATCCTCCAGGTCCAACTGGAGGCATTCTTCTTCAGACGCGTCGAATTCTGGGTCTGGGCCGGCGGGTAGTCTAGACAACGCGTCCGCGTTCGCGTGTTGCGACGTGCTTCTATAATGGATCTGGTAGTCGTAATCTGCAAGAAACAACGCCCACCTCTGCAGCTTCTTGGCTGTGGATTCTGGGATCTTCTTCCCTGGGTGAAAGAGTTGCACCAGCGGTTTATGGTCAGTGATGATGTGAAATTTGGTCCCGTAAAGGAACTCGTTGAATTTTCTCACCGCAAAAATGATCGCCAATGCTTCCTTCTCTATCTGGGAGTAATTTCTCTGGTGTTTGTTTAGAGTTTTCGACATAAAAGCGATTGGTCTCTCGACCCCTTTTTCATCTTTTTGGGATAACACCGCCCCCAGACCGTAATCTGAGGCATCTGCCGCCACAGTTGTGATCCTTCCCGGGACAAAATGATTAAGTCTTACCGTGCGCAGTAACTCTTGTTTCAAACTGTTCCAAGCTTTGTTGCATTCTTCCGACCATACAAATTTGACCCCTTTCTTTCTCAGATGGTTTAAAGGAGCTGCTATCGTCGAAAAGTTTCTAATGAATTTATTATAGTAGTTAACTTTGCCTAACAGTGCTTGCAGTTGTTTTAGATCTGTTGGCGGAGGCATCTGAATAATAGCTTGTACGTGCTGCTGGGTAGGGGCTATCCCCGTGCTGTCTAACACGTGTCCCAGAAAAACTACTTTTTCTTTGAAAAATTCACACTTCTCCTGATTTACCTTAAAACCATTGTCTCGCAAAACCGTGAACAACTTTCTCAGGTTTTGTTTATGGTCTTCTAAGCTGCGTCCTGTGACGATGATATCATCCAGATAATTGCAGCAACCATCCAGGCTCGAGGTAATTTGCTCCAGACAGCGCTGGAAGATTGCTGCCGCTGAGTTTACCCCAAAAGGCAATCTGTTGTAGCTAAATAGACCGAGCGGTGTGTTGATTACCAATACTTCCTTGGCCGCGGGATCCAAAGGTATTTGCAGGTAAGCATCCCGGAGGTCTATTTTAGAAAACTGTTGTCCGCCTGACAGTTTGTAGAAAAGATCTTCCGGCTTGGGAATCGGATATTGCTCAACTTCCACCTGTTGGTTCACCGTGCTTTTGAAGTCGCCACACAACCTAATCTTCCCGCTCGATTTTTTCACTAGAACTAAAGGCGTGGCCCACTGGCTCACTGTTACTGGCGTAATCACCCCTTCTTTCTGCAGCCGTGTTAGTTCTTCTTTCACTTTGTCCCTAAGTGCCCATGGCACCGGTCTCGCTTTGTAAAAGCGTGGTTTATGTCCTTCTTTAAGCTGGATCTTAGCCTGGAAGCTCTTGCACTCTCCCAACCCGGGCGAAAACACCTCCGCGAACTCAGAAACTAAATCCTTGATGACGTGAACCTCATCCTGGTCTGATACCTGGTTTACCTCGTCTACGACTCCAAACCCCAGTTTATCGAAGGAGTCCAACCCCAGGATATTCGTTACGTCGTACCGGTCGACCACTAATATTTCTATGACTGCCTGCTTGCTCTTGTATGATGCTTGCACGCGCACACTTCCTAACACCTTAATGGGCGTCTTCCCGAAACTGGTCAATCTTTTTTGTACTTTTGCGTAACCGGGAGACCCTAAACGGCGGTACGTGTTTAGATTGATCAGCGTAACCGGTGCTCCCGTATCTAACAGGAAGTCTACTGGTTGACTGTCTAACTTAATTCGCACCGTTAATTTTTTCTGCCCCTCTCCGCTAATGACCTCACTAACCATGGCTACCTCCATGTCTTCTTCGTGTCTTGCACTTCGTGCCGCATGCCGTCTTTGTTCACAGACTTCTCGGATGTGGCCCACTCTCTTGCAGTAAAAGCATTGTGCTTCCCTGAACCTGCACTCTGCTCTATTGTGATACTTTCCGCAACCTTTACAAGATTTCTTTCTCTTGAAAATGTTCGTACTTTTCCTTTCCTTTGAGTCGCTGCCCCACTCTGCCGACTTTGCCCCTATCTGATTATTCTGCCTATCTTTTCTCACTCGCGCCGCTCTCATACTGACACTACTACTTAAACTGTTAACACTGTCTGAGCTACTGTCTTTCACTGAATTGTTAGCGGTAACACTACACACGCATGATCCGGCCGTGATTTGGCGGGCTGTCTCACGCGTGGTCTCGTAAGTCTTGCACAAGGTTTTTACTTCCTCCAATGAAGGATCTCCGTTCTGCAAAGCTAAAAACCGAATTTTGTCTTCCGGCGTGTGCAAGACTACCATATCTCTGATCAGTGTTTCAGCGTATGATGTCTCCCCTTCTGATGGCGGGCATTTGAATTGACACTGCCGCGCCAGGCCGGCTAACTCTGTAATCCACTCGCAGTGCGACTGTCCTTCGCTTTTCCTGCACTGGAAGAACTTATACCTGGCCGCCAGTACATGCGGCGTTTTGTTAAAGTAAGTGTCTAATTTGTGTTTAATTTCTTCCCAACTCCACTCTGTTGAGTCTCTTTCTGGGAGTAGTTTTCCTAACAAACTAGTCACTTTGCTCCCAACGCAGCTTAGAAAAAACGCTTTTTTTGTTTTTGCGTCTCCTACCTGGTGACATAATAAATGCTGTTCAAAACTCTCTAGGTACTCTGACCACTCCTCCGAGTCGGGCTGGAAGCAGTGGAATTGGGGCGGGGGGCGTCTGTTGATTGCTTCCAACAGAATCGCCAGCTGCTGCGCCTGCGCCTCTGCTTGCTGCCGCTGCGCCTCAGCTTGTTGCCGTTGCTGCTGCGCGAACGCCTCCTGTTGCAGCTGCATCTGCTGCTGCATTAGTGCTAGCATTTGCACTATCGGGTCGCCGGCCTCCATTTTAGTTTTCCTCGTCGCCAATTTGTTGTAACCAGAAAACAACAAAGATAAACACGGTTTCTTACGACGTGTTTTATTTCACCATCCAAAAGAGCAAATCCAATAACAATAGCCAAGTTCTAACAAAATTCCAGAAGAGAGTCCAAATACGTCGCTAGTTCACCAAATATCCGTGGGGCTGTCCAGAATCCGTTAGCACTTCGACGTATCACTTATTCACAATGTAACTCACTAATCACTTGCAGGCGCTCGCTATCGACTGGCTCCTGCTTGCCCGAGCGGCTCTTTTATAGCCCGCTCGAGGCGGAGGTCCGCTGGCCAACCCGGTGATACGGGTGAGTTCTCGCGCGCCGCTGTCTGCTCGAGCGTGACGGTACTGCCGCGCTGTCGGACAGCGCACTCTCTTGGGCGGTATTGGTACCGTCATCCGGCGGCAACTTTAAGGGTGTCTGTTCGGCCACGGCATATACGATTTACCTTTAACGTAAATATTACCGACGTAAGATAGAGAACAAAGAATTACGATTGTATAGAACTTTACGAAGTAAACAAGACAGCAATATAGAATTTATGTCCCATCCAAAAGTGATGAATCCGTACCAACAGTTTTTAATACAATAAGAGCCGCTTTTGTCAAAATTTCTAAAATAGCCACGGGATATTTACGTATTTACACTGTTGTGCACACCTCGAAGGCAATAGCAATTCAACAGTCGTTCCCGTGCAGGAGATCGGATTGGACTGTTGGAGCGAGGGCGTTTCTGGGGTGACGAGCGGAGAGAAAGAAGGGCTTGAAGCAGCAACCCAGGGAGCTCGCTTACTTGCAGGGAGAAAGGACCTAGCTACAGGCCGGATGCAGCGCTTGCGGCGCCTCATTCGAGGCGGGAGGAATGCCCTCTGTCACTGCCTCAAAAGAGGTGATCAACCTGTTTGATACCAACTGCGACTGCCTTTCAGACACTATATTGTATCCTTCACGATTACTGATGGGGTGTTCGAAATCCAATTAAGAGCGGTTCAGTTTCATTGTTTAGATGTAATGCTTTCCAAATAACTATTTTTTTTAAAATCAGGAAAACGACAACAAGTCATACCACAGAAACGCATTAAAGTATTACATACACTTAGAAAATAAGGAAGGATTCCATTGAGACGCACGACGTAGCGACCATTTTGTTTTTATTGAAGGTGAAGAAGATGAAGGTGCGTGCTATTACCTGAGCAGTCGTGCAGACAGCGACGAGGACGACGATGATGCTCAGACTATCGATGAAAATGCTTATGATGCTGATGATGAGATCTCGGCAAAGGAAGAGGAGGAGGAAGGCGACGATGTCGATGACGAGAAGGAGGGGGACGATGATAACGGAGACAATGAAGTGAAAGACGAATGTCACGACAGTGACTGTTGGTGGTTTCATGACTGGCTTTGAAGTAGTTCAAAGAGTGAATGTGTTTTTTAATATTTTACTTCATTTTTTAATATTTAATAAAATACTTTTTCTAATATTTGAATTACTTCCTTCCAAAATGGATAACTGACGACGTAGTCGAAAAAAGTATGAATGTGTTTCTGTGATACATTTTTGACATAGTTTTACATACTGAAATTTTTAAGCAAGTATGATTTCGTCAAATGTTACAATACTGAGTATAGTGGTTCATTAATTGTGAGCCAATCCTTAATGAGAATGGCTTCACGGTTACGTTTCTCGAATGTTTGTATCTGAAATGAGTTCTCTGACATTTAGTATGGCTATTAGTGGTCAATTGGTTAAATGAACACATACCTTTCGAGTTTTCGAATTTTGATTTAAGGTATTAAAGCATGTGAACTTGTAAATGCAGTAGTTTATATAAATCACCGGTAATGTAAATCCTTGAGAGCGGTATTTAAAAAATACTTTTTTTGAAATACTTTATTATACAAAATGTATATTTTGAAAAATGTAGACAATACGTGAAAGTGTCGTTGATGTCGTGTTATTGAGCGTATTTAGAGGTACACGTACAAAATTAGAAGAAAAAAATTGTGCCATTTTCGATAGCAGTGTGAACGTAGTTTTCAAATGCGGAATTTCGACCTCTTATACATAGATACAAATTTGAGTTTACGAGTAACTATATAATATAGCACTATAAAATTATGCAGACGCAATTTCAATAATGATTACAAATCTTCGGCAATTGAAACATTGAGAGATAAGTAAAAAAATACTTATCCATCCTTTTAAAAAAACAAAAGAAACATCAACATAGAGTTTATTATTTTTTCGATACGTTGAGCATTATATTACGATTATTGTTTTCGGACTATGATTTTTCTAAATTAGTCAGAGTTTGGCCTTCAATTGAAAGACAAAATATTAACATAAAATCTCTGCTTTACATCAATACACGAATTACTTGCGATACATAAAACATCAACCTTTTGGAAATAGTTATTTCTATCGTCAGGATTAGTGGCTAAAACAAAAAGATAATATAATATTTTAAACAATAGAGAATGGTCAGTTTTTAACAATAAAATTATAGGAAGAAATAAATAATTAAATTAGAGAATAATGAAATATGAGCAATGTAGAGAAAAATTTGAAAGATAATAGAGGGAAATTAGATATTAATAATGTTGTTTATCAAATAATTTGTACAGATTGTAATAGATAATACATTGGTCAAACTAACTGCACGTTAAAGGCAAAACTGCTTGAATACAAAAGAAACATAAGAGACCTCAACATAGAATTCTCTAACGCGACGCGAGTTACAACTTCTAATAATGTTAATTTCCAGAAATAAAAATTGGACAGCGGAAATATCTTGTACCCTAGATTAATATTAGAAACCCTATATATCAAAACTTCTTTTTGGACTACACGGGGAAAAGAAATAAATTTATCAAATTATACGATGGGGTATTGACTACTTTTTCCCAAATGTAAGATATTTTCTTCAATATTACGATATTTATCTTTCTTTCTGTCGTGATTTTATATTATCACTCTCAAACTCTACCAACATACAGTCAGTCATACGAATCCTTATTTTATCACGGTGCGTTCCGATGTGGCTTGTGTACATTATTTCTTCATGTAATTATTATCTTAAAATCTGACTATCTCGCAATTGATTAAAATCTTTTATTAATTATTTGTTTTTGGTATTAAGCCTGACGATGGACATAAATTTCCGAAACGTTGCTTTTTTAGTTATCGCAGTAATTTATTTTTGGTATAAAGCAGTGATTTTATTTAATATGTCATCTTTAAATTAAAGGTCAAAATACAGAATGAATAATTTTGCACTATTTTTACCATGGTTCATAAAATGTGAATTTTTTTATTTTTTTTATTTTTAATTTTCCCCCGAATTTACCCAAAATTGCGCAAAAACTACTACATATACAAAAATGTACATATCCATAACGAAAGTACTAATTATGTGCAACAATATCCATTTGAAGAAATTATCTCCATCTTCAATTTTATCAGTAGTGGTAAAACACCGAACAAATGCTTGGAGAGAGGCCAGATCAATCGCGGAATATTCCTTTTGAAAGAGACAACGATTCCAGGCTCGGATAGCTGTAATTGTGAATGATTTACGGAACGAAGTCGTGTAGTGACGTGGTACACAAAGCAGAGGGCACATATAGGGCACTTCACGTTGCGAAAACACTATACCGATGGTGACTCTGCAGTCAATAAAAAAAATATCGCATGCACAGGGAATGGTTCTTGTACACTATTTAGCTTTAATTTTGGTTTCGTGGTTCGTACTGCCTGATGACGTCAGCAGTTAGTCGAAAGAGAGGGCCACAGGGTCCACGAGCTGGTCTTCTTTTGTCGCCTGCGGCTGCCCCTCTGGCGCGATGAATAGCACAATAGAGCCGCATACACAGCGCTCGTGTACTTGTTTGCGCACACGCGCCGCGCAGAGTACAAAGGAGTTGGCGGAAGGTACGTAGAACATATTGCGACTACAACCACAAAGTACTGCTTTGTCTTTGTATTGCCTGGCGTCCTTTCGTTGAAATTAGAGAGAAGGCTATCAATGTTTTTTTTTTACTTTGTCACATACTACACACGTACTACAGAGAAAATCACGTAAGGCCGAAGCGAAAAAACAACGATTTTTGCAGAAAAGAATCCGAAAAAGTAAATAAATCTTGTTCCTACATGTAGTACGTGCTCGTGGCTAGCTCTTGGTCAGCGTGCTCACTTTCCTCTACGCGGCTCCGTGTTCGATTCCCGGTTGTGCCAAGACTATAGTGTGCGTTTTCCTTGAAATGTCCCAGTATTCGTTGCTCACTTCTCAGATTGAGAAGGCCGGAATACGACGTGGGGATGTCTACGTGCTAACCACACGTACCCCCTTAATCCACGGCCACGAGGCAGGGACGTCGTACAACACAGTCACTGCCCTGAAGAAGCTTGCGACATGTCAGGCGAAACGTCGGCCTCCCAGACAACGATGCGGCGTCCCCCGGATAGACGAGAATTTATTTGCAGGGACGTCGCCCGTAGGCCTGAGCTCGTTCACGGGCTGTCGCGCAAAGTACATATATGTAGTACAATTTTTAATCTTCCATAGGCAATTTCTAATTTTTGTTAAAAAACATATTTTCCTCCAAAACGGCGCCATCGTTTGTGATGAAATTTTGTTGAGAGAGAATCTATAGAACGTTTAAGAGAATGGTGTAGGTCTCATGATGGTTGAATACTCTGATTTTCTGTCAATTGAAAAAATTCAAAATTTTTTCGTCATCTTACTACAACTACAATTATGAAGATACGATTTTTTCTTAGTGATATGTGTTTACCATTAACATCTTTAAATAAGGTCATGTTCAAATTTTCAAAAACATTTTTTTTAAACCGCACACGGTTTTTTGATTACATTGGAAACTTAGCACAAAGGACGCTTAAGAGAATGGTGCAGGTTTCACATTCATTGAAATGCGTGATTTTACGAAAATATAAAAAAAAAATTAAATAAAAAAATCGGCCTCTTCCTACAACTAACATTTTGAAATTTCAATTTTTCTCGGGATCTCATTTGAGTGTATTACGTATTATTCTTGGAGAGTTACCTGTATGAATTACTGTTATAATTGTCAAATTTGTGTTGATATTTGCTTGAAAATATTTAGTTTTTGCTCCGAAGGTTTACGATTTGTAATGAATAAGATTAGAAAGTATTTAAAAACTTGTAGTATTAGAAATACGTATTTTAAATACATTGTCATGTTCATCTCCGCCAATTGAATGACTGTTTTCCTTTGCAGATTTTATACATTTGCCAACAAGGAGTTTATTGTCTGATGATTTTTTTGAGAAATCAGTCGTTTTAAAAGGAAGATCCATTTCTTTGTGTTAGACATATTTTTGATATCATTTTATCGAGCAATATTTACCCAAAGGCAAGCATTCGCTCAAGGATCACAACAAGCAAATCTCAGCATTTGCTCAAGGATCAGGGAAACTGGACAAAAACGTGATCGAGATGGGGGTCATTGAACCAGAATCCGAAGTAAAATACTTGGTAAATAAGACATTAATATTTAAAAATTTATATTGCTTCCCTTTAGGATGCTCGGTATAGTCTAATTGTGTAGAAACAGTAATGCAACAGAACAGATTTTACTTAGAACTTAAACTTTTGTATCAAAATTAATCGTTTAATGTCATCTGGAAAAGTACTGTAAAATAATGTACATGTATGTTAAATGTTGTTAATTTTGTTTGGTCAATTACGAATATTAGTTATCGTTATTAGCCATTAGGTAACGTGGAATAAAGATATCCATGTCAGTAATTTGCCGATAATGATGTAATTGTTCACGGAGAAAACAATGATAAATCGTATTATTTTAAAAATCGTAGCATAGTGTATGTAGACTTGGGTTACATTGACGGACGTATTTGGAGTCTGGCTCCACCAGATGTAACGTTTCATTGGAGAAAGACCCCTGATCGGAGTGAGAATGATATTTACTGAGATGTGATACCGTCGTTTCTTATAGAAAATATTTTTTGCTCCCTCTCTTACTGCTACCTCATAACTTCCAGCTGAAATTCTAAAGATATTTTGTTTACCATCACATTATACAGTCCACGCGAATTTCAGACTACTTCTGTAAATCTCCAACAGCGATGTACTATATATAATCCCCAAGAAAACGACAGCGATAGAAATAATTCAGATTCTCGCGCATGATATGCAGATTCTTCTAGCAAATTTTGAAAATCTTTAACTTGCATATTCTCCACAAAGCATTCCCGACGCCGATTTGTGAAGTTCTTGAAGTATCACCCTTTTCCACGTGTCAGCATGTCTCTTCGGTTATAACCCAACACTACGCGCTGGCGCGAGACCGGCAGTTTGCAACTTCACTAATTCGTTGGAAAAGTAATATGAACCTGTAATGTTTGCAGTGTTGTTACGTGTTTATAATGCCTTGCAGGGAGTGAACTACTTGTGAAAGACATTGGAAGATGGAAAACCAGGCAACTTTTGTGAAAGAAAAGGAGTTGGAATATTTCGTTGAAGCTAATGAGTCGCGATAGAATAATAAGTTTTTCATTTAAGAGTAACTCACAAATTGAAGTCCACAATTCAGTACAGAAGGTAATACGTAAATGAAAAATTAGTTTCTACTTATGAGAAGAGAGCTCAAAAATAGACTGAATCACATCAACTACGTTCATCTATACCTGACATTGGCTTCAAAACTCATTGTTTTATTTAGGAAGAGAAAGTGCTACGAGATTATGTGAAGAAACAAATCAAAAAGCATCGTTCAAAACGCAGTCTAATATACCCTGTGAGGAAATTAACTTTAAGAGAAACTGTTTTGTGATTCGCGAGAAATTGTAATGATGACGTTCTATAGTATAACGCATAGAGGCAGTAAATGACTTGGTAGCTAATATTTGGCGTAATATTTAGTTTTTTTCATATTTCTCTGTGCAACTGACCTTTTTAGGTGAAAACTTCAAAGTAGCACCCTCAAAACATACAGAACCTAAAAAAAATTGCGGATTTTTTTTCCTGGATCAGGCCCTTCTGAGCACCAATTGACTTGACGAGTTAAAGTTCATGATGAAATAACCAATGTTCTGTAAAGCAAACAGCATCCATTTGATTTTAATCGCCCTGTAGAACTGCTTCGATAAACTGTTTTATTTGAAAGGGGTTGAACATTATGGTGCAGTATGTATATCTTCTGCAAGTACCTACACGTATATTTTTCTGCTGCATCTGACTGTAGTTGTTATATATTTACTCCATTTTTACCTCAAGTACGTGGTCAAAGGTTGTAATGTGCCAGCAGTGACTGGTTGTGAGGAATTTGGGCATCAGGTGTAGGCAAATTGGTACTGGGAATGGGAGGTTCAAAGGAGGAGGTAAGAGGGTTCGAAATAAGAGAGGGGGCTGGAGAACGTAAGGAAGATGGAAGGGTTGGATTTTTGGCAGAAGACTGCCTAGGACTGGAGTTGTTTGTTTTGTGCAAGTTTGTTGCCGACTGTATGTTTCCGGCAAGTTTCATGTGAAGACATGCTGTGTGATGTGTTTTGCTGAGAGGTAATTGACTTCATAAAGTGATATATTTGTTTCTCTCAGTTGCAATTAATTGCACTTAATTGTAGGTTTGCGTGCTTAATCCCGCTGCATAGTGTTGGTCTGTTGTACCAGAAGGGCAGAGTTGACATAACAACTTGAGTATTTTTGGCGGCACATTGTAATTTGTTTACACGTCGTTCAGACACCAAGACCCCACAATTTTCATAGCAAAGCGCTGTTAAATCTACCATGGAAAAAAAGAAGTAAGCAAAAATGTTTTTTCAAAACAAATTACTGCGAAAAAACACCGCCTTCCAATACAACAATGACTACTGAACTCGGAACGAGTTGCACTACGCTCATCTAATGGCGAAAGTGCATACTATGTAAGCTCCGCAATCCGAAGCACTACTCCGGCCATGTTTTGATTCGCCTTCATACATTAATTCCTGAAATGTGGAAAAATTGAAATGTAAGGGATCCCCATGGTGCTACCGCTGTAACAGGGTACAACACGCGCCTATTAAAAGGCACATTATCTAACGTTGCGAAATAATTAATTCATAATTTAATATAATGCATAATAATTTAAAAATGCATAATTCATGTGTAGGTCGAGGCCTTTCAAATCTAATATCCGAAGCGAGATTGCCAGATAGCACGATTAGTTAACCCAGATAGAGGATTGAAAAAGTAGGCTGGTCTGATGGAGGGGCGGGACTTTCCCACATCCAAAAAGGAGAAAGGAAGATCGAAATAAGATACTGTTTCGCATCAAATCTGAACGGTCCCACACATCTAAGCAAACACCATTTGATTTTATCTGCCAGTTATTACACTTTGGTTATGTTAAAAAATCTCATGTGTGAGCTAAGTTTCAAATAACGCTTCATATATAGGGAAATACCAAAGTACGGATTATCGTAAATATTGTGATTACCGGCATTTATAGAAATATATGTATTTAACTCCTAACAACCCAGATGTGTCTATCAGACACGTTTTCAAATTCATATGCTGACAGAATACAAAATATTTATTTTACTAAAAAATCGGCTTGTCTAATCCCATTCGTAGTTTGATCTTCACAATTCTTTTATCATTTTCTAGAGTTGTATAATTCTCTGACATTTTGACAATTTTCACAACACCGATTAAACAATCCAGTGACTATGAGACACTAAGAAGTTTATACAAGTTCTGACTTGTTTGTACATGTTCAAACTGGCACGAAACTTACGTTATAGTTGAGGCGTGCTGTTTCTTTTTAGTTCACAAAGAATTCACTGGATCATTCGGCGTTGTTAATTATATTGATCTTACAGTGTGTTTTGTGTGGAATAGTTGTGTTATTCAGTTGTAAACCTTTATTGTTCTGTGGTTGTAAGATAAATGTATAATTACGTCATCTGCCACAGTATTTTATTTTGAGAAATGGCTAACAATGAACTGACGGATGACCATATTCTATATTCGACGTGCAATAGACCCAAGTGACGATGATAAATAACTATATATTTAGTGAAATTGATTGTGAAGACGAAGACTTTATTGCAGACACAAGACTTTATTTCAGATGATGGAAATGAATTGGCTGAAACTGATGAGGAATAGTTATGAAGTGATAATGAAAATATTGTAGAGGAAGATGTAAATAGCGATAATTATTCCTTTGTTGAATATATGGGTAAAGATAGAACTGTGAGGAAAGCTGATCCAGAGAAAACAGGAAGAACTACAGAGCAGAATATAATACGATGCGAGGTTTATAAGGTCGTGCTGCCACTCAGAAATATAATCCAAGAACCTATTGACACATTCAATTTATTTTTTGACCAAGATTCATTGAATATGATAGTGCAACATACTAATTCTGAAGGTCAGAGAATACTATAAAATAAATGGAGACCAATTGATTCTATTGAGTGGCAACCATTTTTAGTATTATTACTGACTATTGGTGTCAATAAGCAAAGTAAAGTGGATTTTAGGGAGTTCTAGTATATAGCGATTCAATATTCCGAGCCACTATGGAAAAAAACAATTTTGCGGATATCACACGATTTTTAAGGTTTGGTACGGGTACCAAAACTCTAATAAAATCAAAAGATAAACTAGCACCTATCAGGGAATTATGGGAGAATGTTTAACCAAAAATTTAAAAAAAAAGATTTTCCTGGAGAAAATCTGACAATAGATGAGCAGCTGATATCTTTTCTAGGACGGGTGTCTTTCAAGCATTGATCAAGTACCAAGTAAACCTGACAAATACGGTATGCAAATGCGATGGATTTGTGATAGCAAAACCAGTTATCCTTTTTTTGGACTACCGTATCTCGGAAAAGAGGGATCAAATAAAACAGAAAACCTGCCTCCTCTGGTAATTACTCAATTGTGTGAACCTTATAATGGATAAAATAGGAACATTACGTTCGACTATTCCACTCATGAATTTAAAACCAATAGTATTACGATACCAATAGTACATACATAATGCCCCAATCAGATCAGCAACTTTTCGTACCGCTTTTACCTACTGACCAATCATATGCTGAGACTCATCCTTGTTAGGAGGCGGTATACATCGATATTCTTTTTGTATTCCCAATAAACAGCGTATGTACCATATCAGAACCTCTGATTTTAACATACACTTTCAGTTACTATAAATATTTGGGGAATTTTGAAATTCTGATGGACATAATTCACACGTAGAATAGTCCTATTAAATTCCATTCGTGCTCTGGAAATTCTCAGATAAATCCCCTCCTCACTTCGCGAGACGGGAATTTATCGACAATTTCCAAAGCACTCGTGGTATTACCGATGATAACTATTTTACAAGCCTGGAAGTTGCAATGTCGTTGTCTCAGAATGCACATAGTTGGCACAGCGAAGAAAAATAAACTATGCATTCCTATGAATTTTCTATATGCCTAGAAAAAATCGTGTTATAATAATAATAATATTTTTATTTGGTTACAATTGGCTGATTGCCAGGTGGTAGCCATAACCCTACAGTTTTACAATGTATGAGCATTTACAATTCAAAAACAATTTACCGTATAAAAACAATTTACAATACACTCCTTTCGAGCATATACACTCAATATATAAACATACACAGACCTGTATACATATATACACCCATACACACACACACACACACACACACACACACACACACATATATATATATATATATATATATATATATATATATATACACACATATATACATACATACACACACATACATACATACACATTCCTATACATGAATGCTCACTCTCACGTTCACACATAACACGAACACACACACACTTGCTCTACATATTATACATGCCTACATTTAAATGAAGAACATATATTTAGTTACACCTAGTAAACATGCACATATATACATATACATAAAATTAACCAGTTACACAATTTGTTTTTTAAATATAAACACAATGTGGATTTTTAAAGTTAGCTCTTTAAGCATTTAGATTTGCTTCCCACCTACTGTCGCACTTCACTTCACTACATTACACTACACTACATCTTTCTTTGGTTATGCCATATAACTAATTAAAGTAGCTTTCCACTGCACTGCACTACACTACACTACACTACACTACACTACACTTTATCTATAATAATTTACAAATTGTGTATTCTGAACTGTGCGATAAAATACATCCTCTACAAGTAGTTATTTAGTCGTCTTCTAAAAACACCAACAGAGCCAGGAAAAGGCTCTACGACCGCTGCAGGGATTTCATTCCAATTTTTAACCGTACGATTTACAAATGAATATTTCCCTATGTCGGATCTCTGACATCTCCTTTTTATTTTACATTTGTGATCGTTTCTCCCAACTCTTAAAGGGGAGTCCAGTCTTTTCGTTATTTCTGCCCATGCAGGTGACTTACTGTACGCCTTGAAGAGGCAGCACAATCTGGCTTTTTTTCTTCGTACACTGAGGGCCTCTATAGGTTTTGGTGGATTTGAACTACTCGAAGATCCCTTATTTATGAATTTGATTGCTTTCTTTTGAATTTTTTCTAACTCTTCAATCTGACCTAATCTGTATGGGTCCCATCCAGCTGATGCGTATTCAAGAATCGGCCTAACTAAAGATGTGTATCCTATTTTTCGACTCTCCATGTTTCCCTTTCTAAGTGTTCTCATTACAAAGTGTAGTGACTTCCACGCTTTTCGGGCAATAGAAGTAACGTGTTCCCCCCATCCCAAGTCTTGGCGTAATATGACACCCAGATACTTACAACACGATACTTGTGGAATGAATACGCCTCCCATTTGGTATTCCAAAGAAACCTTCTTTGCTGATTTCGAAAAGCTTAGTGATTTACTTTTTACGGCATTTATCTTCATTTTATTAATGGTAGCCCAGGAATGAATGTTATTAAGATCGTTTTGAAGTGTGAGGATATCTTCATCCGAATCTATTCGCCGATAAATTATGCAGTCGTCCGCAAATAAGCACATTACTGACTTAATACAAGATGGCAGATCGTTGATGAATGCCAAAAACAACAGCGGTCCTAAGACACTTCCCTGGGGGACGCCGGGCGTAATTAGAGTTTCCTCTGAATGTTCATGTCCAACTCGAACTTGTTGAACCCGATTTATCAGGAATTCCCGTATCCATGCTATTACGCGATGGTCAACTCCCGTAGATGCTATTTTCGTAAGTAGTATATCGTGCGAAACAAGATCGAATGCTTTTGAAAAATCTATAACAATTGCGTCTGTTCTCTTACCCGAATCTAAAGTTTCAGCAATATCTTGACACGTTGTAATAATTTGGCTTTCACACGAGAAGGATTTTCGAAATCCATGTTGCCCTTCGTATAACCACCCTAGTTTGTCCCATTCCCGACGCAAGAACTCAGCTACCAGATGTTCCATTTGTTTGCAAATCACTGACGTTAGGCTTACTGGTCTGTAATTGGAAATGCAAGAACGACTTCCGGTTTTAAATATTGGAACCACTATAGCCTTTTTCCAATCGTTAGGCACGCTACAATTATTTATGCTTATTTCAAATAATCGCGTCAAGTATGTAAACATCGGTTCCCCTCCAATTTGTAATAATTCTCCAGCGATACCGTCAAACCCTACGGATTTATTACTTCCTATATTGCGAATTCTTTGCCTAATGAGTCGTGGTTGTACTTGAAATTTTTCTCCCTCATTTGTTCCGAAAGTACTGGGAGTAACCGATCCTAACCCGAATACTGATTGGAAATATGCACTAAAATGGTCGGCTTTTTCTTTATTTGTTAGTACAACTTTCCCGTTTTCGTCTTTAAGTGGCGGAATAGATTCTTTGTTACCCCTTTTTTGTTTTATGTATCTATAAAAATTTCTCCAACTAGATCGCTCGTTTGATAGAATTTTACGGAGATAATTTTCTTGCGCTATACGTTTTTGCTGCATTAATTTGTTACGTAGATCTTTGAAGAGAGTCGCAGTGAAAAGACTTTTCTTGCGATTAGCGTACGCTTTTCTGACCTTTCTTTTTAGTTTTCTGATATTAGCCGTGTAATACGCTGGATCACTATTATCTTTAACTATCTTAGTTGGCACAAACAACTCTCTGCCTATAAACATTATTTGTTTAAATGAGTTCCATATTTCTTCTACGTTTCTACCATGTGATTCCCAAACGCCGTAGTGTTTTTAGTTTTCTTTTAAGTATGCGTTATTCAAATGAATTAAACGTAGAAAATAAAAGAAAATCAGAAGTCAATCTTTATTATGATGCAACTGAAGGCGGTGTAGACATTAGAATCATACATCTTAAATTCCAAGTTTGTTGTATCCATGTATACTGATGTATCTCTTCATGCTTGAACCAACCATTAATTACTCTGAGAGTATTCTGTTGGCAAAATTCCGCCTGTGTCTGTTGCTGATAATGGGTTGTTCGTCGCACCCGCGGCTATGTGGTGGTGAGTGGGGCGAGAAGCACTGCCGGTCCCTAACGTCCTTATTTATACTTTTATTAACTTTGCTATAATCTCTTGCGTTCTTTTCAACCCTGATGCTATTAGGTTGCGAGGGCTAGGGTGTCGTTCATTTTACTTCTTCTACTTGAACTCGGTCTCTTCTTCTTCTTCGAATCTCTTTTCTTTCTATTTCTTATGGAGGTAGGGTAGACATGACTCTACTGGTGGGAGCGGAGCCAACCTGTCTAGGGAAAAGTAAACCCCAAAATAAAATCTCTGGTTCTCCAGGTTGGGGGTTGGGGCGTCGGACCTGCTCTCCGCCACCCTTAAAAAAGAAAGAAACTGCAAAACTTCCCGACAAAGCCTCGGAGCAGGATGGATCATCAAGACGAAAACACGCGCAGAAACGGACTTTGAACATCGGTACATGAAACGTTCAGGGAATTGCCACAAAATCTGAAGAGATATTTCGAGAAATCATTATATGGACATAGTAGGATGTATGGAGAAAGTATTATATGGACATAGTAGGATACACAGAAATTAAAAAGAAGGGCAGGGGTACGAAGAAAGGAATGGGTACATCCACATTTATAGTAGGGCGCCTAAGGAAGAGAGAGCTCGGAGTGGGTTTTCTATAGCTATAAAAAACAGATATAAAAAGAATATCACCAGCTGGGAACAAATAAGTGATAGAATTTGAAAGGTGCAATAGGAGCTTAAGGGGCATGTGCTTACGATTATGGTTGCATATGCATCAAATGATGATACAGATATGGCAAGCAAGAGTGTATTTTATGTAGAATTGACAAAATCATTGGAGAAAGTAAGTGACCGAAAATAAATATTATTAGTTGGTGATTTAAATGCTCGCACTGGATGCTCGCAATGGCCGATGCTATCGTACAGCAGCATGGGGAAATATAATAAATAATAATATAATTTTTAAATATGTCAACATGTTAATAAATAATTTTGTAACTGATCACTGACTTAGATACACTTACCTTCTTAAATATTAACAGAAATATAATTTTGTTGGAAAGGAAGTCAATATTTTTTAATGGAATACCTATTGTAATTTTCATCACCGCTTGCGTTACATTAATGCGCGACTACTGACGGGTTAATACGATGAAAATCATACCGATCTTTAATCTATGTATTCCAAATTTTAACATTTTAATTTCACGAACATTTTACGAGACATTAGAACTATTATTGAACCAATCTAAATGTCTCCATTTTCGGTAGCCTTCTCTAAGAAATGAACGTCAATGAACCGCTGTGATAATTAGTACTTGTGTACCATGTCCTATTGCCGTGGTCGTACCGCGATCGGTCGCGAGGTAGCGCTCCATTTGAAGGGCCCGTAGAAGCGCGAGATCTGGCGGCCAGGCGCTGCATTACGATATGCTGCCTCCGCCTGGGCGCCTCTGAACTCACCGAGTGAGCTCACCTCTGTGCTCTGAGGCGGCAATGTACTAATTCTACTGCCTACTTGCCGCTCTAAACGAATAAAACAGAGTGATTGACTACCCGTGTCAAGTAAGGAAAGCTTTCTCCGAATTTCACCTTCCCGTATGCGTACGTATATGCAAAGTAATATGCGTAATATACAGAAAGTTACACAATACTAAAAAATCAATTTCAAGATAGCAACAAAAATCCGCATTTTAGACTTGCCTAATACCAACAAAGAGGATTTAGGGAAAGTTACGTATTGCTGCGGAAAATCGATTTCGAGATTTTCAGGGAAATACAGGTTTTAGGGCCCCCTAATAACGAAGAATTGTCTTTTTTTAAACGTCCGACGGTGCATCCGTCCCTCCGTCTGACCGTCTGTCCGGTAGTCCGTCTGTGAACACTACTAGCGCCTAAAACCATACGTCGATTTTTTTCAAATTGAAGAAACCATTGTCGATCTGACTTGAGGCGAAGCTTTGAGATTTTGAAAAGAATACTTTAATTTGGGAGTACTTTACATGAAGCCACTGGGACATATTCAATTTTTTCTAAAAATCGGTTCCAATTTTTTTCTTCGAATATCTTCTAATAACAGAGTAAAACACACTTATAAAGGTGGCATTAAGTCAGATATTTATTGTTAACACTAAAGTTTCAAAAATTTCAAAAGTATGCTTTTTTCGGGTGTCTTCCTACAACTACAAAATCAAAGGCAGAGATTTTTCCTTCTAATTAAATTTGTCGTTCGTAATCAGGGAGTAAATTGGGTGCAATACTTGCAATTTAAAAAAATTACAAAAACAAGATTTTCTCAAAAACTACACCAATTTTTTTTCTAACTTGTGGTAGGGATAGTGCTAAATGCACTCTATAAGATGACATAAACACTATATTGCTCTATTATTTTAGTTGTTCAAAAAGTACAAAAATGTATTTTTTACATGTCTCTCATGTCGCTAATATTTACATTAGAGGCAATTTATTCACATTATTGTATTTATGAGTACATATACTTTAAATAATGTCGCGTGGTTAAATAATTTCAATAATTTTCTCGAAAACAATAGTTTTCTGTGAAAATGAGCTCAAAATTCCGCATTTTCAGAAACGCTAAAACGCCATTCTTTCACAAATGGCTCCAAACGTTTTCTTTAAACTTTTCCAACACATAGTGTTCATTGTACTGTTTAATGGGACATAGAGTTCATTTTGCCATAATCTTTTCTTTTTATAAAATGACACAAATGATTTTTTTAAAATATCTCTCACGTCTTTATTATGCACACTTCCAGAGATTTCTATATAGTATCGCATTTGTGACTGGAAGTGCTTGATATGACTTGATATAAAGTTTTATAAAAAACAATAGTTTTCAGTGAAAAGAGCTTAAACACCATTTTCTTTACAACGATTGTACATTTTTTCAGTTAAAGGTTTCTCATTGGACAAGGTTCTACTCTTCTTTAATATACTTATAGTAATAATTCGATTGTACTATTAGAAAACCGAAAACCCGGAAAAAGTTTTAAAAAATTGAGATAGATGGTAGTTTGAAAGATGTGGCAAGTCCGAATAGCTAGTCGAGACAAAAGGAAATAGAAAACTAATCCGGGAAAGTCTGTGCCATTCAGTACCACCACTAGTTATTTTCTAGAAAACTGCTTAAGCAATACAGAGAATAAAAATGCGATTTTTTGACAGCAAAAAACTATAATTGGCGGGTCCCGGTAATTTCCATTTGACACGTAAAGTAGGGAGAAATTAGTATCCACATTCGGTGGATCCTTGATACCGAAAAATTAGTTTTCGACAATACGCCTCTCCGTTCGCCTTGCCGTCTGTCTGTGAAGGACACCTCTGCTAAACCATCTAGGATTTTCACTAAAATTAATACCCCCATCGATGACATATCTCGGACCTTTGAATTTGTAATGTCTATTTGGATTTTTGGAAGGATTTCCATTAAGTCTCAACAAAATTTGATGTAATTCACTACCTTCGTTATTAGTTAACGTATCTTTTGTCATACATGACTCATCTGGTGCAATTTTCAAACCATCAATTCGTTACTGTTCACATTCATCCTTCTTTTCTTCTGGATGGTGTGCAGAAATATTTTCAATTTGTAACGGTTATTCGTTATCTCTATTTAAATAGGAAATTTTAATATAGAAATGTATTGGGAAAAGGTGCGAAATTTGTCGCACGGGTAGGCAAGTTTTTTGTTATTTTTAAATAAATTATATCCTTATTCATTCACTAGAAAAACAATATCTCTAGTTACTAATATCTTCTGAGTGAATTAATCAAAAAGAGGAAGTGCCCGTGTATTTTTTTAATATCCAACAAATATTTCAATTTTTTGTTTATACATATATTCATTTCTACTAAATATTTTGCATCCAAAAAGTTTAAAAAGTTTTACAGACGGTTTTCGCCCATTCCATAACTCCATAAGTACATTTCTTTCTTCTTTTTTAATCTACATTTTATTCTCGTCCGGTCGTAGAGTAATTATACCCTCTTTGTCTGTGGTTCGGTTTATAAACAGAAAACCTTTTCCTTTTTTCTGTCCAAGAGGAAACGGCAAGGTTGAAGTGCCAAATATTACAAAGTTGCCACTGCCATCAGTCGGACAAGGAAGAGCAAGAACATTCGGCCGTTATACATCTCATTTGATGAAGATTCTTTTAACACGACTTAAAATAAATTGTAGGTAATTTGAAATTATTTAAATAAATATGATACTTTAATACGTTTCAATTTGATTATGGCCGCTTTGACATTCCTTATAATTAAATTGTGTATAATTTGAATTTCATTAAATAAATCTAAAATGTTTTGATAATTTATTTCTGTGGCAAATGTCATATGCAGTTGAAATTATTTTACGTACATTTTCCAACCGTCTCAAAGTGCCCCAATCTACACCAGGAACGAGACATAATGATACAATTGACATTTTTATTTACACGCATAAATGCTACAAACAAAACACGATTGTGCCTATTAATAACACACTACACTAGTTTTGCAGACATCACCAGAAAAGATTAATTGAAATTGCTGAAAATTTGAAAAATATTAAATCAAAGTATTCCAGTTCCCCCAATTTAGAAATATATTTGGAGTATTTTTTTCTACTTACAATAAATGTACAGTTATTTTCTGAAAAAAATGTGAATAAACAATCTTTATACACTAGTTATCAAGTACCTACAGTCATAAAATGAGATGTGGCAAGGACTTGCATATTTTGAAGATTTATGTGTCCTTTCCGCAGGGACACAGAGGCCTACGTCCTTTCTTTGAAGGTCTAGTGCGATTACGCATAGCGACAATTTTGAATACCTTTGTAAACATTCGATAAGCTGCAAAACACGAAATATTATTTAGGGTTAGGGACGCTTTTAATGATAGAAGTTGATGAAAAAGTAAATCGATTGAATGTGATTCCGTGCGGGTCAACAGCTGAGGTCATTGGTTTCGAAAGTGTAGTGTTTATTCTCGGGAGGTGGCGGTGATCTTTCCTCCAGACTGCGGCTGAATTTGATCTAGCCATCTAACAAGTATGGACTACTCGGTCAGAGCCGCTGCGGAGACAGCGGCACGGATGGCTCTGAGGTGAACTCAGCCGCTCGAAACGTTGTGATTGCTGAATGTAAAGAGAAACATGTTTTGAGTTTTATGTTTAAAAAGAAGTTTTGTGTTTTATGGTTTATAAGTAAGCACTGCAAGCATAGAGAAAGGCATAGATGGGAGCATCCATTGATAGCCGAATGTTCACAAAATATAACGCAAATTTTTACATTCTCTTCC
The DNA here is from genome assembly GCA_038098605.1 of Gryllus longicercus. Classification (NCBI taxonomy): domain Eukaryota; kingdom Metazoa; phylum Arthropoda; class Insecta; order Orthoptera; family Gryllidae; genus Gryllus; species Gryllus longicercus. The sequence goes on from JAZDUA010000098.1 coordinate 1,922,569, forward strand.
TTACTTTAAGGATGAGAAACTATTGTAACTGTGTGCCGGAAGAGGGCGAATATTCGACAAAAAACTCATATTGCCTGCTCTGATAATGAAAAATAGTATTGTATAAGTCTTGTTCCTATAGCATTTAGTAAACTAGTTTCTTTAACAAGTTGTGTAGTGAGAATAAATGTTTTGTGAATCTATTATACTGAAAAACAGATTGACGGCTCTGTCAGAGAGTCTGCCTGCGTCTCTGCCCGCATTTCTGCCTGACTATCTTTTGAACATTGTTCCAATTCCTGTTTCACTAATTATTATTACGCTTATTAATGGACTTCGAATTTTATACTCCACACACTCCAATCTTAGAAGACTAATATCGGCTCTTAAAAGACAAATATGCGCGGTACAATATCTTTCTGTTTTATGAAAAGGCATGTGTATAAATTAAAATAAGCTACATTTTCTAAATAAAATTCTTTGCTTCAAAATAATTTATTGGCAGTTACGCTTACTCTATTATTCTAATGACACTTTTTATCTTAGAAAACGTAGAAACAACGAGAAATGTAACATCGTCATTTGTACCAGACACATGCATTTTAGATTGTTCTAACAATTCTAAAAATTGGTAAAATTGAATGATAATTTTACTTTCTAACCTGTTAAAACATTGTTGACAAAAAATACTTTCGTGGGTTTTGAAAAACAATCGAATTCGAGTAACAATGTCAAATAAGAATGTTTTCATCTCTTTTAATGTTCGCAGCCTTTCACGTAAATTCAATACCTCAAGGAGTAACTCGTAGGCAGAGAAACGGAAAGATGTAAATTTGGTGGTATGGTTGATCAAATCTTGTGGCATCTCAGATCGAAGTTAGTTTAAATTACAACGTCGAGGGAATTTCTACAAAATAAACTTGGTATATTTTTACATTACATTAGAAGATTTTGACGGCTTAGCCATCATATTCACATAACATAATCCCAATTATTCGAAAAATATCAAAGACAAACTAGAACCTAAATTATTTCTTCATATGTAAATACTTCAAAGCACGGATATTTAGTTACTCTTGTAAGTAATACAATAAATGCGATTACAATACATGTAAATTAAAAACGTTTGCTAATTAAAATTATTTTCATCACTTGAAATTCGTGAAATGAAATAAAGTACTAGTCAAATGTGCAATATTAAATTATTTTACGGGTATGAACAACTGGTTTAAAAAGAAGTGAAATTGAGCTCTCTTGTAAAGGGGCATTTAAACAATGTGCACCCTTTTCTGCGCGAATCCCAGCATCTTTCCCTCACCCCCAACGCCTCTATTGCAGTCACCGCACATTACATGGAGCCCGCGTGTAGGTTAAATAGTAGCAATATGATAAGGATTGCGCAAAATATGAATTGGTAAAGGCAATTTTAAATGTTCTTTCTTTCTAAATGCATTAATTTATTGTACACACACACACACACACACATATATATATATATATATATATATATATATATATATATATATATATATATATATATATATATATATACACACAAGGGAATGAGCGTGTGTGTGTCGCACATGGACGCAAACACATCTCGAACGCTTTCGCTGAAATCTTCACATTTTGTTATTATTAGTAATGGGAGTGTTTAACAAGTGGTTTGAAATGAATCTAACATGAAGGGACGTTGTTGATGATTTATTCGTTCATGTCTTCTCATGTGCCCCTGAACTCTAAGCAACCCGCCGCACAGTCAAGGATTAAGCTCGTATTCACTGCATACTAGTATTCTGCCCCTGCGTTTGTGAAATATCTCACTGAATTATTACTTAAATATCGGACAAGTAAATCGAATTTCTCCAAGATAGTGTCATAGCGAACACATGCCCAAATTTGAGAGAGCACGTTTTAGCTTAGGATACTTAACAACCATGTCCAAGGTGCAGAACAATCCCATACTTGCGTGAAAGTCTTTCATCATTTGCACAGAGTAGCGCAATATGTGGTTAACAGTCACTTGACCAGTAGTGTGTGATGTGTAATGCACTGCAATAGCGAAGCATTGTCGGGTTCACCAGTTAATAATAAATCTCAAATTCTAGCATCTGAAAATTTAAGTAAGGAAGTGGAAATAACCTTTACTCAACCTGCAAGAAAAGTATTGTACTTCAATATTATCTATGCGTGTATGCAAAACGATAACATATCGCAAAAATATAAATATTTTGTAAAAGTGAAATCGTTCACATTTACGAAAGCATAGCACATGGGAGGCGGTCGCGGCGATGGCGGCGGTGGCGGCGGTGGCGGCGGTGGCGGCGGCGGTGGCGGTGGCGGTGGCGGTGGCGGTGGCGGTGGCGGTGGCGGCGGCGGTGGCGGCGGCGGCGGGGTGGCGGCGGCGCGAGCGAACCGGCGCCCCAGTGAGCGGCTGTGAAAGTCGCAAGTGGAGCAGCTCGCGATTAATCCAAGGTGAACAGTGGCGGCGGTGGCGGTGGGTGCGATAGGTGATCGGCCCACAAGGTGACGCCAGTGTCAAGCGCATGAGTCACCGAAGCGGGAATAGTAACCATTACTCTAATGGCAACTACATCAGAGATTTCGGATTCCATGGAGGTTGATCAGTTCAACGGGAGTGGGGAATGAAGAAGGTGCTGAAGGTTGGTTTAAACAGGTTGCTAGCTGTGACGAACTAACCCATATCACACATGGCAGTCGCTAAATCCTGCCCTCCCTCTCGACGATTGCGTAGCGTCTTGTTTGGCCGATTATGAAATACATCAGCGGGCGTTCTTTTTTCTATTTTGCATCATCATGCGCTGAAGACAGTGCATCTTTAACAAGTCATTTAATAATGATTTCATCTGGTGGAGAGTCCTTACATTGTGTTGTAACAATTCTAGTAATGTGCAATGCAATATTGTTTTCTGCCTAAGGCCGTGGTACTTAAGGCATTCGAGGAATCTCTGCGCCTTTCGCGATATTTACTCAGCCTAAATGGACGTATTGACGTTTAGGGTCAGTTTAATCCGACTTGTGCCAGCTAACGGTGTCTCTAGGTGTGAATCATGTTTATATTTGTCCACACCGTGAGAGTAAAGAAGGCAAATGGACAGCAAGACATATTCCTATCACCTTGTTAACGTAATTTGCTTGCCTGAACTTTCTTCGTCGCACAACTATAGAAAATGAGACGATTTGTATTGGAAATCTGCAGCTTCATTTCTGTCCCGCCCGGAATGGAACCCAAGGAAGACTCGCACAAAGCTACCACGCCGTTCATCAGCATCAGGGCTATTTACCCAGATGCTGTATATTCTATTGGTTTCAGCACATTGTGGTACTTACTGACAATCTCAGTAAGGGCTTTGCATTTAATGAAATCTATGTCATGTTACCAATACATTTCAGTCGATTGAAGATTGATTGATTGATTGATTGATAGTGATTTTGGGTCCATCAACTTCTAAGTTCATTAGTCCCGTAAGTGTAATACATGATTTTGCCCGGGAGGTGGCGGTGGTCTTCTCCCGCTGGATGGAGAGATCGGGCGACGACCTACCGTCGGCTAGCAAGGTTTTCCCTAACCCGGTACTTCCCACCAGCTAAGCACCGCCCGAACCGGGACTATCTCTAAGCCACAGGCCGATCTCACAGCATGGGTGATAGTGTAGTGCATGTTAATATGCGTGTAAGTAGGGATGAGGCTAGGACAAGGAAGAGGTAAGATCGCGCGCGGTCCTTGGGCCGTTTGTTAGGGCACTACTCCGCCATTCGCCTGGTTTTGATCGGAGAAATCACGGAAAATTACGGCCACTAGAATTCTCCTGCAGATAGCGAGGGTCAATGTAGCTGACAAACTAGTGTCGAAAATCCTGCCACCGTCGGGTCTCGAACCTAGTGACATACTAGACGGTAATAAACATTGTACATGTACTAAGCCACCTCTCCCGATATATTTCACCCGAATAATTATATTATAAATGAGAAAAAGGAGACCTTCTCACTACTCAAATTTGAAGTGTTATTTTACAATGTTTTCCTCTTAGAAGGGAAATGCGCAAACCATCGTTTTCAAGCAGGATATAATAACTATTCATTGAATTGGGTATAGAATTATTTATTTTTTTGTAATTTTTAATGTTCTTCCTACCATTAATGAATTGTGAAAATCATTTTGGCTTCGTCATTCTGAACATATTTATAAATAAATGTTTAGTTGTACCTGATGAGGGATACAGAACAGACTCTAAAACGTCGTGGGATTTCATAAAATAAAATTATGATAGACCTAAAAGATTTTGGAAGTATTTGTTGTGGTTGTTCCAAATTTAAAAATAGGGGCTGAAAAACATTTAATGAACAATTACAATAGTGACAACCTGTTTAAAACTTTTATATATTATGAAATTTCTTCCTTGTAGATGGTCTGATTTGAATTTATTTTTTTACAAATGAATACAAAAAATGTAACTTAGAGTCTACTAAGACCGGTAAGTAGCGATGATATCAGTCCGATGGAACCGGGATCGAGATTTACTTGTGTGTTTCGGCGTGGTCCGTTTTTCCACCCACCAGCACCTTCAAAAACGTATTTTTGCAGACCTTATCTGCATTGGTGGCGTAAGATCTTGCGTGAGCCAAGTGCCTGTTGTACCTGGGCAGGGTCATTTCCTGATGTGCCCGTTGCAGCTAGGCAGTGTCATGTTCCTCGTTGCTTGGTAGTACAGCCCAATCAGCGTATATTTCTCGTTATTATTAGCAATTTTCGAGGGGTTACTCTCGTAATATATTTATTTGGTTTGTACAAGTAATATAAAATTAACGCTGGACGTGTTATATAATGAAGACTATTAACATGGACTTGCAAGAATGTTGCTAAGTGAGAAACATGGCAGTGAGATTGACTGATTCGTCAACGAAGATAAGATAATTATTTATTTAAGATAAATACTAGGGTAAAATAATAGAGAGGATAAAAGGAAAAAGTTAATTTAGTGAAAAAGTAAATAAATTAATATTTCAAGACTAAACTATTTAATGGAAAGAAAAGCTTACTGATACATTTTTTGCATAATTTAAAGATTTAAATTGCTGATTAATCTTAAATAAAATACTGTTTATTATGTTTATTATGTTTATTCAAAATAAATTTAATTTATAATAATATATTGTGATTTGATATCATATGTAACAAACTTTAAAATAATCCTTTCAGAAGGCTCGCATAACCACGTCAATAAACAAAGTGAAGTTCACTGGTTCAATATACCTTAGTTTCATCTTTGTCTCCTAAAATATTATCACTGCACATCGTACGTCAATAAATAATGTTTAGTTCTACAATTATTTCTCAATTTATTCATTCGCTTTGTTTTCATGTCTAATAATAAACAAAATAAAAACAAAGCTTATTTGGTTTAGCTACCCCATCTTTCACTACTAGGTAGAGAAAACGCTACACTCAAAACATTCTCCATTATCTGTATTGGCATTTTATTGCATTTTTTCACATTAGATACCTAATGTATTTAGTCTCGTGTAAATAAGTGCGAAGGTAACTACAACAATAATTGTTCCCACGACTTTTGAAACACTATAAATTTTTTGGGGTAAACCCAGAGAAGTACTTATGATGAACACGAGCGTATAGGAAGCCAGTTTTAAAGAAATTCTGAAAATCAAAAACACGTCAGCTTCCTACTTTTCCAATCGCTTTCCGAGCTTTAAGTTTATTCAAAACGACCCCAGGGGAAAGGCCGCACGTGAGTAGACGAGATGTAATTAATGGAGAGGCATTCAAAACAGGAACAAAGTCGGCGCAGGGAAGTTGGGAAAGGAATTAATGAGGTTCACGCTAGTATTTGCTCAGCCGCCTCTGACGTAAGCAACGGGGAGGGGTGGCACCACCTTCCGACCTGGTAGCCCATGCGCCAATCGCTACGTTGTTACGTACTTAGTGAAGAGCTGCTTCGTACTACGAACTACCCTTGTAATTTATGACTTATAATTGATGAATGCTGAATTATCTGTTGTTTAAAGTCTAAAAAGGTCTGTCTTTAAGATAACGAAATAGTCCAGCACAGAATATACTTCTTCCCACAGTAAGTCACACACAGTTTTGAACTGTTTTTTGACATTAAATATATAAAATAAATAAATAGATTTGACCATAAATAGGTAACTTACCTATAGTGATATATATATATATATATATATATATATATATATATATATATATATATATATATATATATATATATATATCAAGATAATTAGTGGTAGTAGTGCCAATGCGAAGACTTTCTCTTATTAGCTCTTCTTTCTTTTGAGAAAGGAGTATCTGTTTTGCTCAGTTCTCTTCCTGACTGTCACCCATCGCTTACCATGGGATCTACAAAGACCTCCCGCAGTAATTATCTCTCCCTTACGAACAATTCCCACTACATAGTTTCTTCGTGCAATGAATTACATAAATTTCTCTGTACCACGTATCTGAAAAAGTGAAAATATTATGATAGAACATTGACATTGTATAATTTATTGGACGAACTACCTTTATTCTCTCACAATTGAAATATTTCTAGAGAATAAAGAGACATGTTCGTAGAAGAAATTTAATAAATTATCATAATATATTCAACGCTTAGCGCCTAACGTTGTGAAGCCCGTAGAGGTGGTTGACGCCACATTTGTAAGCGTGGAGAATGATTTCTTTCCTTCTCAGATTTTCGAACTTGGCGGGATATTTTACCTAGTATAAAACACAATCAAAATCATTAATCTTAATACAGAAAAAGGGTGTAGTACATTCCCTGGCGTTGAAAGATCTCAATAGCACAGAGCCTTGTCAATGCCAACCAACAGTATTTTCCTCATTGCACTTCATTACATATACCAGTAACCCAGATGGCGGCGAGCGGTCGTATGTTTCGCTGCCCATATGGTAACGAGCGTGTGTCGCGCTGCGAGCGATAGTGGGTCACGAGAGCAGCCGCCCTCGCCTAGCCGTCGCCCGCCGTCCTTTCTAGCAGTCAGATCAACTAGACGACTCTCCTAGATGGCTAGACAGCTATCACCTCGCTTTTCTACTGCTGACCCCTCGCTCCCTCCCGCCCGCTTACGAGGGCTGGTTGACGTAGGTGTATGTGTAGACATAAATGGGCAGAGGGGTGCGTTTGACATTCACGCCCTCAGGGCAACGAGGCGGAAATTAACAGTACGCAATTAGAGCGTGATATTTTTACAAATATTGTAGATCACAAAGTTTTATAGTTTTGTTACCTATTGGTAACAGTTCAGGAAACTTTTAACGTTTAGAAATGGCAATAAAACTATTCACAATGTTCCTTCCAACTAAAATATTTCTTCGTGAAGAAAAAAGTAATTATAGTATTATTTTAATTGTAGTGACACGTAATTTAATACATATATTCTATTTTTTATAAAATGTTTCACACATTTTAAAAGTATTTGTATAAAACTTATCATGATCTTTTGAAGTAAAATGTCATTTTAATCAGTAATTACTATAATTTCTCGTTACAACTTTATAGATTACAGTTTAACAACACTTTCAAACTACGTGTTGAAACAACTTTTTCAACAGATTTACATAAACTATCTTCAAGGAATGGCTACTTATCCGGGCTTCTTCGCCTAGTAGGAAACAATCTGCAAACAAAAACAAGTTTCAAGTTTGTTCCAGTTTCTCAAGCAAAACATAAGGATTGAAGTGAAGAGTTAATAAATTAGGTTATACAGGTTGTTCTAGACCACGAGGGAAAATTTATATAATCTACATGTTTCGAACAGCAATTTTACTCTTATCCTTCTTGAAGAGCCTTCTAGTTTAGAGGATATGAGCAATCATTTCTTTCGACCGTTTTCACCATTATTTAAATAGACTGAGCTCCAACCTTTCCTTCTTAATTCACTTAATCACTTTGATGTCTTCCTGCTGAGTCACGATCTTTCACTGATCGCGTGATAGCAGTTGCACCAAGTATGTTTTCAATCGAATGGCTTAGGTCACTAACATGATGAGCCGCTCTAGCCACAGATAGACTCCCGCTAAACGTGCACCTTAATATTTCGATTTAGGTGAAACTGTTGTTTATCTTGTTCACATTTATGAACTCCCTGGGGCAGTAACCAGATGAGACACTTCGACCAATCTGAAAATATTGACATTTACGAATAGGAGGACACTCGGTGAAGCTGGTGTGATTATCTTATTGCTGCAGAAAACCACTGGGAAGCCTTCCCAGCGATGGCTTCGTGCTTCCTTGCAGAGGTAGCCCATCTCCGACCTCACCTTTTCCCAAATATTGCCGAAGAAACGCGTGGGCCTATAACGATGCTTGTTCCATAAGTGTGGCCGTAGAGAGCTAGTTCGTCATTCAGGCACACAAATTGCACACACAGTTACCATTCAGTGCAAGGTTGATTGATTTCGTTATTACAGGCGCGTCAACAGCTGCGGTCATTAGTCCTGTAAACGTAGTGAATGTTTTATTATGGGCGACGCCGTCCTCCTTTGGATGACGAGATCCGGCGCCGAAATACTCATCGCTTGCGGGGTTTCCACACCAACAGGGCACCGCCCCAGCCGGGACAAGTTCTTAAGTACTCGACTGGTCTGCCGGTATGTGTGGAAGTGTAATGTAGTGTGTAGTAAGAGTCGCTGTACACGATACGCATGGTACGCATGTGCATTTTTGGTCGTATACTCATTTGTATTTTTTTAAATTCAGTTCCGTTCTAGTACATTTTCTATCAAAATCGTTTTTAAGATAAGTTAGTAGTTTTAATTTCGATAATTCAATATTATTAATAATAAATATTAGATGCATTACGAAAATATTCCCTTTCAGGATATAGTGTTGCAAATAGTGGAACGTTAACATACATTGCAGGATACATGAATAGACTATCGCAAGCACTGACAGATAACACTGATTTTGTTTACTGATTTCCATTTCCGGGCGCGTGAACTGCTGTGGCCGTTAGTGTTATGAATGCTTTTTTTCTAATGTGCGATGATTCCTTCCCCGCTGAATGGTGAGATCCAGCGCCGACCTACAAGCAGGCTTGCGAGGGATTCTCCCCTCCTCGCATTTCCCTCATCGGAGCACGACTCTAGCCGGGGCAAGCTCCAAGCATAGGACTGGTCTCTTGACATGCGTGATAGTGTAGGACATGTATGTAAGGGGAGGAAGCCAAGATAGAGAAAAAAATCAGGTGCGGTCTGTGATCCTTTTGTTAGGGCGTTGCTCCAGTATCTCATATACAATTCTCCAGACGGTGGCTGGATTCTATGTAGCTGTGTAGCTAGTGTCAAAATTCTAACACCGAAGGGGCTCAAAGCCTAGGACTTCCCAGTCAGAGTAGCTAAAAGGCAATGTTGGAGACAATCGCTGCAGCAGCAAAGCTGGCTTTGAGCTAAACTCACTAATTTTGTGGTTATATTGCCTGTCATTAGTGTATCTTCGTGTGGGTATAACAATCATCCGACTCGGCCGATTGATTTCCCAAGGCCCTCTGCCTCGCGTGAAGAGGTCAGGCGAAGGAGCCTTGAATTTCGCCTCAACGCAAGGCGTCTGTGCACGGCGGCAATCATGAGCGGCCATCTCGCGGCATGACGGTTCGAGCAGGTGTACCCGTCCCTAACATAGTGTTCTTTAGAATATGTGCATCATGTGAATGAATTGCGCCCGTGATTTCAGCAAAAGGCGTTTTTACAAAATAATATGGAATGTCTTTCTTCTTACTGCACACATACGTTTTCGACCGTCATTTACTTCGAAAACAATAAATATACATTTTAATTTATTCTAGGTTGAAAATGAGAAGAAACAGGTTTGAGTATTTGACACACCTAACAATTTAAATCTTCATGTAGTTAAACTAAACGAAATTAATTTTTCGTCGATTTACAACTAAAGAAATAGTTACGATGATATAATATCATCCAAGTTAATTGAATCTTACATACAAGAGCTGTAAAAAATCAACGATAACAGTAAACTGCTTCACTTAGTGTAAAGAAGAATCGTGTAAAGTCGTCTCCATGCCTTTGGAACTGCCTTTATAACAGCTTTCATTCTGACAACCGCCGCCTTTTGTATCTACACAAGGAAGACTTTCCATCTTCACGCTGCATTGGTTATCAGCCTGAAGTACTTCCTTGAACGTTGCACTCAACATGTTTCTTACAAGATTACAATGTCAATTTTTAAGCAATATGTTGCTTACTATAACTCGTTTATTCTTCAATAATGAAAGTAGATATCAGTAAATGGGAGAATCTAACGAGAAAGTTGAAATATGTATCCATTCTTGTGGCTTGGTTCATATATTTAGTATTATGTAAGTTTGTCCTGTAAAAATCTCCGTTCTGCTTTCATAGCGAATTAAAATCTTTTCAATTTTGTCTGCATAGGCAAGAAGGTTATAATGTTTATTACACAACTTTCACTGGGTAAGCTTTCTCAGAACCTAACAAAGAAAGAAGGATTATTTTACAAGTCGCTGAGTTGGAAGCACTACAATCGCTCTCATTTACAATTTATAATATATGTTTCTGAAAGACCCTTTTCTAACTGTATGAGGTTTAAAAAAGGGAATAAAGAAATAGAAAGATCTGTCACTAAAGTTCCTTATTATAAATTGAATAATCATAGAAAATCGTAATCACTATAAAAGCATCAGCAAGTAAGATATCTTTTAAAAAAATTCTTTTGGTGGTTGAAAAATATTTACAAACTTTTCGTAAGAACAGGCATAACTACGAAGAATAATTTGAGTCATGTTTCCATCCAGAAAGTACTCACCTTGTGCGGGATGGTTGAGTCATTATGCTCTTCCTTCGCTCAGAAAGCTGACACTGACCTCAATGATCCCCATCGTTTTCCCGAATCCTTCTGCACGTAAACCACGCAACAACCTCCTCCCCTCTGTGGTATTACATTGCGAGATGCCATCAACAATTGACTGAATATTATTTTTGCCATGAATTTTCATTATTACTAAACAGATGGGGAACATACAATAGTAAAAGGCTTAATCAAGAGGGAATCAAACAATATTTTATAATGCTATAAATATTCAAATAGAATATCTATAATAGATTATTTTATTTGCGATCCTGGGAAGCGAAGGGATGTTAGTGATCTATTAGTTAAGCAGATTTAAAGGTAGATATTGGCTGTAAAATGCAGTGAGAACGAAAGTAAGCAAATTCATGAACCATGCCACCTCCTGTTTTAATTTAACTATGTAGAAAAATAGTGAAATATTTTGCTGCGAATGAAAATGAGAAATTGAATGCGTATGTGGTGGTAGTTATTAGGAAAAATCTACAAAATATGAAATATAATATTACCGAATTAATACACTTCAAAATAAAATCTATCATAATAAAAAATAAAATACATTTTTGGGTGTGTTTTGTACTACAGGCCAATATTAATAAGAAGGACCAATATATCACTAATATCTGGGCAATCTTCCATGGAACAAAACCAATATTTTTGTGTTCTTGAAAAAATTAAACAAGTATATCCAAAGATTTTTGGACTATATATTTAGGAGATCACTGTTGTTAAGTAAAGTACAAAGTTTCACATTATAAAATTACGAGAAAAAAATTGAATCAACTCAGTCGACAAGCGATGCTACGCAAACAAACGTGAAAGTTATTCTGGATATTCAGTAGTTTCGGATTGACAAACGCAACATTCGTACACATTTGTACAAATATACAATGAATGACAACTTAAGCTTTCTTAAAATTTATGCAATTGATGCCACTGCAGTGCCTCTAAACGGGAAGTTCTAGGTTTCGAGCCTCAACAGTGGCAGTATATTTCACACTACATAGCTAGGTCAATTCAGCCACTGTCTGGAAAATAATTCTAGCGGCAGGATGCTCTTATCGGTGGTTACTCCAATCAACACCAACCGGGATTCCGGAGAAGTACCCTAACAAAGGGGTCAAAGGCCACGCGCGATCATACTCATTCTTCCTTGTCCTACCTCACTCCTTACTTACACACACCTTTACATGCATTACATTACCACACATGCCAAGCGAGCACACAGAAGCTTAGAACTTGTCCCGCCTTGATCACTGCAACCTCCTGCGAGAAAACACATGCCCAACACTTACGGAACTAATGATCTTGGCAGTTAACGCGCAGGTACGTAGTAATAAATCAATCATTAAAATTTATGTAGTAAAATCGAAACAACACCGACATGCTTCTAAAATAGGCTTAGGAGAACACAAAAAAGTGTTCTCTGGAAATGCCCAAGTAGAGACTTTTGAAAGAGGTATGAATGAAATCACAGACTTTGGTTTAGACGGTGAATAAATAAAATTATATTTTTGTAAATAGTGTGTGAATTTTCTCTTCTATTTAATATAAAACACAAATATTTTGTAATAAGCTTAATTAATTAAGAAGTTAACGCCAACAAATCAATAAATCAATGTAAATAAATAACAACTGCATTTTTCGAGGTATATTTTTGTAATAGTGTGCATTAAACTTAGAAGTCGTCCATAAATTACGTAAGGCCAAAGAGTGAGCGTTAGTGGAGGCAGCGTTATGCTGAGTTACATAGGGGTTGGTAGTATTAGTTAAGTGTTATGTAACGTTGATATTTTTTAATTTTTCAACATTTGCTGTACTAAAACGTTATAATATTAACATATTAATGTTTTAAAATCATAAATAAACTAAATTTATTGTTGTAAATTGTTACAATAAATAAAAATATTTTTTTAACGTTTTTGTATCTTTAAGATGACGAAGAAAATATTAACTATATACTAGCATCCATTTTAATTGGCGCTGTAGACTCTGGCTCTTGCATCATCCAGGATGGAATGATCAGCATGTAATTTTCAACCATTTCTCGCCCAAGCACTTTTCCTTCACTCTTATTGTTAGGTTATCCAGAATCGCCAGCAAATTTTTACTTTAATTATAATTAGTTACTTTTATATAGAACAAAAGTCAAATAAATTCAAATTGTTTTTACCGTAAAATAATTTATTTTCACTTCTTGCATTTACAAGGAGTGAGGGTGTTGTCTCACACGTTACTTAATTATTTTGGGGATTTTCAAGCATGCGCTATGGTTGTGTTACAAAGGGGAGAGGGGGTATTAATAATACTCCACATTTACGTTACGTAATTTATGGACGACCCCTTCGAACAGACAGAAAAAGCGCAAAACATTTACCGCAGAAAATTCGTTCCTTATCTAAACGTTAAGTAGGTTGTTGAGTATTTGTCAGTCTAATGTCTCGAGCACAGCGATAATGAAATAAAAACATTTCCAAAAACCCCCCATCTGTGGGAGAAGTCCTTAGCGACTCGTAGTTCACCGCGCTAAATACGCTCGGGACGATGGCCCAATGACGCCAACGGCTGGGCAGAGGAAGAGGGAAGGGTGGGAGTGGCGTCTGCGCCACTAAAAGCCCGGCGTCTCGTCTCATCTCGTCTCGTCTCGTCTCGTCGCGTGGCGGAGCCGGGGGGGGGGGGGGGCGTAAGGTTCGCGCGGCGCGGCGCGCCCTCCTACTGTTACCGCCGCACAATGATGGCGCGCCCGATTCGTTGACCTCGCGGGAGGGATCGTGGCAGCCACCCCTCCCCTCGATTGTAAGAAGTAAATGGAGACGCTACAGGGAGCGAAGGAAGCGGGAAACATAAACATTTTTTTTTTAATTTATTTCTAACTGCTCGGCATTTCTGCCTTTCAGGGGTGTTAATTATACAATATTCTACACATTAACTTTTAGGGATGGACATCCGCATGCGTTACCTCCTCTCTCAGGGGTCTGATGAAAACGTTGTACTTTGAGAAGAAACTGTGGATAACAGTTTTTGGAGTTATATGTGATAATTTTGAGGAGAGGGTGTCAGTGGGTGGAATTTTTGGAAAGTGGAAGACGGGTAGGTGATTTAAGGTGGACGAAGGGAGTCTTTAGGGAATCGTGATCTTATTCTTTTTGATGAACTATACGTTTTACCTAGCTTGAATATTGTTGTACTGCGCGATTGGGGAAGGGATGAGAAGAATTTATGAGTCATAAGATTTATATATTCGTTAATGGATGATATATTTAGTTTATTTTGGATTTGTATGTTGCTTATGAACCAAGGAGCTTTAATGATCTTTCTGAGAAATTTATTTTGTATTATTTCAATTTTATTTAGGTTTGTTTTTGCGGCGTTATTCCAGATCGGGCAGGCATATGTGAGGGTTGGTCTTATTATTGTTTTATAGATGATTAAGCCGCAGTCAGTGCTAAGTCCGGAATTTCTATTTATTATTGGATATAGTTAGGATATTTTTGCATACGTTTTATCTGCTGTAGATTTGATATGTTGTTTCCAGTTTAGTTTGGTGTCAAGTAGTACTCCTAAGTATTTTGCTGGTGTATTTCCACTCATTCATTCTATATTTGTGTTTTGGAAGCTGAGGAGGGGTGGTTGAGGAGGTTTGCGGAGTGTGAATATTTTTGCTTGAGTTTTAGATGCGTTAATCTTTATTTTCCAGTTTGAAGCCCATTTAATGTAATTATTTTGGTCAATCTGTATGTTGTCGAAGCCGCAGCTAATGTCTGAATGAGAGGTAAAGAGTGCTGTGTCATCTGCGTAAAGGGCAATTTCTATATAGTCTGACTGTGGTAAATCCGACATGTAAACAGTAAAGAGAAGTGGAGAGAGGCAAGAACCTTGAGGGATTCCAGCATTAATTTCAAATCTGTTTGAGAGACTTGAGTTAATACGGACGGAAAAATATCTATCTTTTAGAAAACTTCTGATTAGATGGAGTAGATATTTGGGAGTTTCTGGTTGGCGCAGTTTGTATAGACCTTCATGCCAGAGTTTATCAAAGGCTTTCTCAATGTCTAGGAAAACTGCAATTGTGTATTTTTTGCTGTGAAATGAATTTGCAGTATATTCAGTTAAACAGAGCAATTGGTGGGTGGTGCTATGTTGAGATCTGAATCCGAACTGAAAGTCCGGGATAGCGCTAATTTTTGTTAGGTAAGTTTTGTTAGGTAATCTGCTGTGAATTAATTTTTCAAATACCTTTGCGATTGAGGGTAGGAGGCTTATTGGTCTGTAGCTTGTAGGAAAGCGAGGATCTTTGCCTGGTTTACAGCAGGGTAAAATTATAGAGAATTTCCAATCTTTTGGAAAGTGGCCCAATCTTAGACAGGAATTAAATAAGGCGGTTAAAATAGTTATAGCTCTTTTGGGTAATTCTTAAAAGCTCTGTTGTTAATATGGTCGTGACCTGCTGATTTTCGGGTTTTCAATTGCTTAATAATTTTAGATCTTTCGGATGGGGATATAAATTTTATTTTATCTGGGACATTATAGTCTGGTAACAGGACGGTTTTTGTAATATAATTAGTAAAGGAAGAATTTGTATTTGGGTTTGGAGTAAAACTATTTTGGAGATATTTACCTAACATATTGGCTTTCATATGATCCGTAAAAGCTACATTTGAGTTGTGTTTCAGGATAGGGATGTCAGTAGTTTCTTTACATAGTCTTTTTATGGTTGACCGGAGTGGTCTACTATTAGGGTGTATTTGAGCTATGGATCTTTGAAAGTTGCTTATTCGAATTTGATTTAATTTGTTTTTGATTGTTCTCCCTAATTTGTTAATTTTTGCTTTAAGGTCATGTCTGCGGTTGATTTGCCAGAGCCGACGAAGGTTACGTTTACTTTTAATTAGGTTTAGAATATTCCTTGGAATCGGATTTCTATTGTTAGTGAAAGGTCTTGAGAAAGGAGTTGTTGATTGTAGCAATGCAACGTACGATTTTCTGTGTGATATTAGTTACCTGGTTGTCTATTTCATTTATTGTTTGTATCTGTTTCGGGTAGTGAAGGTTTACTTCTAATAGGTCTCTAAATTTATTCCAGTTGACGTGCCCTTTCGTGCCCAAAAAGGTGAAGGGATTATTAGCCTGCAAGAGGTTTGAAGATTTTAGTTCAATGATGACTGGGCAATGATCTGAATCTAATTCAGGAAGTACGGTTTGAGATGTAGGTAAGTGGAAGTTTTTAGACACCATTTTGTCTAATATATCTGGGATAATATTACTATTGTACGGGTAGTGTGTTGGCTGCCAAGGTGCTATTACATGTAAGTTATTGTTTACTGCAAAAGATTGCAATTTAGAGTGCTTTGCTAGGTTGTGCAATTGCATCCCTAGGCTTGATTTTTACTGTTTAGGTCTCCTAGTAGAATAACGTTGGTGTTGTTATTAAATATTTCCTAGTATTCTTTTACAGGAAATTGTTTATTCGGAGGTTTATAAGCTGTTATTATTGTGTAATCTTTATTATCTATGGTTACGGTGACTGACACAGTTTCCAGGTTAGAAGTGTTGGGGCTAAGTGACAGTTAATGTTTGATTCGGGTTGAAAGAGCAATCAAAACACCCCCCGCTGCAACATTTGAAATTCTGTCACTTCTATATATTTTATAACCAGAAATTTTGAATTTTTCATTTAGAACCAAGTGGGTTTCGGTTATGCATGCAATATCGATTTTGTGTTCGTGAAGAAAAATTTATATTTGTGATTTTTGTCTTTTAATTCCGTTTGCATTCCAATTCATTAAAGTGATTTTATTTGCCATTATGGAAATTTATTAGCACTGACTGTATAATATTTTGAATTTGTGGGATTATAGCTGAGGTTAATTGTGATACTATTGTGGTTATTAGTTGGGATACATCAGTTGGCATTTGTGTTTGCGAAGATTGACCCGGTGACCACGGGGTATTGCTTTTGGGAAGGGGAGGAAATCCGCGAGGGCTAAATGTTGGAGGGCTACGAGAGGGATTGTTGTGCGGCAGCGGTTGTTGCTCTGACCCTGACCTGCGTTCATTTAGAAGGTTTGAACGTGCTTGTTGAGTTTCTTTGAAAATGCGACAGCCTTTGTAATTGGCCGTGTGCTCCTCATCACAGTTTACGCAAATCGGTTTGTCACTTTTTGGTTTTGTGCATTGAGAATAATGGTGTGACTCTTTACATCTAACGCACCTCGGAGTGAGTCGGCAGTTTGCTTGCGAGTGTCCATACCTTTGACAACGTTTACATTGTATTGGGTGGTTTCGATTTGTTCTAGGTTGAACTTGTATGACGCAATGCATCAGGCGGTTTAAAGTGAATATTGACTTTGCCTCTTTATTGTCTTTTATTTCTAGAGCACAAATTTCGATTGGATTTTTCTTTTTGTCAAATAATCTAGTCACTTTGGTAACAGGGCATTTGAGTTCAAGTTCTTTTAAAATGTCAGCTTCCGAGTAGCATGTGGGGATGCCCTTCAACACAGTATTAAAGGTCTTAATAGAAGGGTCGCAGAAAGAATAGAATTGTTTGTTCTTTTCTACACAGTGATGTCTAAAATTACCGTAATCTTCTATTGTAGTAAGCATGATTTTTAGTTGATCACCGGCTGTCTTGGTTGTGAACACTGGTTAGTATTTTGTGTACTTTTACCAAGGGCTTCTCTACTAACCGAAATTAAAAGAGTATCTTTTTTCCCTAATCCAACCGTTTCCATACATTAACTATCTAGGGAACTAGGAATCTAGGGACTGCATAGCAAATTGAAAATATTTGCTAACTAAATTATACA
The DNA here is from genome assembly GCA_038098605.1 of Gryllus longicercus. Lineage (NCBI taxonomy): Eukaryota > Metazoa > Arthropoda > Insecta > Orthoptera > Gryllidae > Gryllus > Gryllus longicercus. The sequence goes on from JAZDUA010000098.1 coordinate 1,940,237, forward strand.
CTTTTAAACCATTAATATTTCTTGTAAGATCCGATTTTAGTTTGGTGGTTTAAATCTACCACAGAAGTGTGAGTTTTCTAACTACTCCTGCTGGGGTGGAGATACCCACTGCCAAATTACTCCTCCTGACGAATCGCGTAAGTTACAAATTTTCTTGTCAACGCGTCATGCGTGGAGCGAAGAACTTCCCACTCCGCAGCTATACATGAGAGAACTACTGGTGCTAAAACAGCACATACTTCTTCTCCTTTATTAAGAGTTATGTAACACTAGTTCTGTAATTCATTTTTTATAAATTATAAAAATGAATGATTGTTTAATCATTTTAAATTTTAGCATGAAGCCCCTGGGACATTTTCGAAACAAAAAAAGCTCCGTTTTATACGAGTATTAAACTTTCTTGTTTGAGAGTATGAAGAACATTTATGCGAATGGTGCAGGTCTCATTTTCGTTGAAAAACCCGAGTTTCTGAAAGTTACAAAAATTGAAACTTTTAATACATTCTAATTTCTATCCAGCAAAATTTATATTTGTATTATATTCACCAAATTTCAGCTTCGCTGAAAATCTAGTTTACATCAAAGGTAAGATTTTGTAGATGTGAGGATATTTCCATTGTTCCCAGTACACCGAGGGAAGTGTAAGAACTTTTTTTAAGAAACTTGTCGCTCGATTTGAATGAAGCGCGCTACAGGCACTGTGTTGCCGACTTGCGCGTTTCCGTCCCGATGCTCTAAAAGGCGCATGAACGTCTGTCTTCGGGATAATGGCATGTTATTTTGCACAGTTTTCACGTTTACAACTTTTGAATATTTCATAATTAATTCCAAAAATTACAATGTAACACAATATTGTAAATATATAACTATTTTGTATTATACATTTTTATAACAACACTATATTGACAATTACAGTAAATTAGTAATTGACAGTCATACAAATTTCTGAACAATAAATATTTTAATGTATTTTAACCATATGTAGAAACATTTTCAAACATAAAACGATATCGAAAATACAATTGTATGTCTCAAAAAATGAGATTTCCTTAAAAACGACTGATTTTTCAAACAAATCATGAGGCAATAACACTCTAGTTGGCGAATATGTTAAACCTGCAAAGGAAAATAGTAATTCAAGTGTCGTGGATGAACATGTGATATATTTAAAATATGTATTTCATATACAAGTATTTAAATACTGCCCAACCCTACCCATTACAAATTGTACAACATTCGGTGCAAAAACTAATATTTTCAAGCAAATATTAACACAAATTTTACAATTTTAACTGATTTTCATTCGGGTAAATCATGTCCCAACAATAAAACGTAAATCACAAAAATGAGCTTCCGAGTCATTGTAGCACTCCAATCTGATATTTCCTGAACGCTAGCAGTATTTCAAATAGGTTTTAAATAATTTCTAAGAAATTAATGTATAAATGTATAACAAAAGTCGAGTGTAAGAAACGAACAGAGATATATAAAATTGTACATGACCTTTTTCAAAGAGATAATTTTGTATAACAGAACTTCTATGAAGCAAAAATGTCTATTTTCAATTTTGTAGTTTTGATTTTTTTAATTGGAGCGGCTTTTGAGATTTGTTTTTTGTACATTTCGATCGCAAAATAAGCAAAAATACTCGTTTTTTTAAAAACAATTGTACAGCACCTTTTTTGAAAAGCTAATTTTGTACAATAGACTTTGTTTGAGACAAAAATCTCCAATTATGAAGTTTTAATTTTTTTTCCAAAATTCGAAAATTCGGCGATGTCATTGACAATGAGACCTGCACCATTCTCTTAAACAACAAAATTGAAGCAAACATTTTTATTCGTTTTTTTTAAATTTTGAAAATATATTACATTGATAATAAAAACTTAACACCAAGAGTACGTTTCTTTTGACTGCGAGTATTCAGAAGATAAATGGTTTTATAATAGTATAATAGTTTATTACAAGACTAAAAACCCAATATAATGTTTTATTTTTGAATCTTGTGTTTGCTTACGAAAGTAAGGAAGCACATATTCGTATCTCTCCTCAATCTCCCGGTAACTTCGATATCACCTCTGCATCCTTCATGATGACAATATTCACCATGACTGATCACAAACCCTCAATCTGTCACATATTGGGGAACTATATTTAGCTGTTCAAGAAGCAGAAGTTTTCTAACCACGTTAAAGATCACTTAGTATCATTTCTGGTATTTTATTTTAACAGTGTACCGCGTTCAGTTCTTCCATATCCGCTGGTCAAACATTTCACCAACAGAAATCATATCTTTCCAGATCAGACTGTTTTCATATCGTACTACACATTGTACTTCTAAATTCAAAATATATAGTATTTCCTGCTTCTGCTCGCTATTGTAGGACTTATCTCAAACAAACAAAAATCTTAAAACAACTCTAAAATTACACACAGTAATTTTCTTTACGTCAATAAGTAAAAACTATCTGCTTGTTTGTAAAAGAATAGTTGTTTATTTGTTTAGTACGAGAACTACTGCTTTCTTTATCAGACAAATCGTTTTAGTACCAAAATGTTAATTGAATTAAGAAGTCGGATTCTAACCCCCATGTCTGCAATTTTTGTCAGTCGAAGGAAAAATAAGTTTTTCAGACGTGTCTTCGTTTTGGTGAACTTTTATTACTATTTTCTACTTGAATATTCTTGAACTCATTTTACAGCGTTTCTATCGTAAAATTTTTAAGAGACATTGTGAGACACTTAGATTTGATTTACGAAATTAAGATAAGAATTTACGAAATTAAGATGGAGTGTAAGTCAAATGAAAAGAGGAAATATTCTTTACAGCTTCTCCATTATAGATCTAGAACAAGAACACTATTTTACAATTTAGTGCCACTGCTTTTCGATGCATATCCGCCACTGAGTCGGAAGGGCATGAAAGAAAATTATTTCTTTTTATATTACATGGAAAAAAATTATTTTGGCTGCGCATCCAGCCACTCCTGCACCGCCGTTTTTCCTACGTGTCGGTCGTGAACTTGCCGCTTGGGCGCTTGGTCTGTGCTTGATACTGTTGCACCCAGGACGCGTCACAATTCACTCCAAAAATTGGTGACCAAGTTCGTAGCAGCGTAGCAGCACCTGGCAGGTATCGACTCGCCTCTTTTTCATTTTTAGCGTCAGCCGACGAGGGTCACCACCTTGCGGCCACTTTCCGCTATCTCAATTCATCATGGACAATATGCTGAGCTGAGCCATAACTGACCTGTAATTCTGTTGCAATGCTATCGATGGTGACCCACCTATTCTACAGACTCATCTTCTCCGCCGTTTCAATCGCCACAACTGTCACAACACGATGTCACTGGTCACTCAGTGAATTACTTACACATTTCATACACCCGGGTCTGCAATACACATTCATCCCCACACTAAGCCAACATTGTGACGATGGATTTCTATTGGTTTCGCGTCTTCTCAGGCTAAGTAACCCATCACTCCACGCTGCTCTTCTGTGTGCATTCTAAAAGGGGAGCCGACATATTGAAAACTCCCCTATGGCTCCGCTGGGTCACGTGGGAATGCGGGACCGACGCCAAATGATGGCGGGAGAGTCTCTGCGCATGCGTACCGTGTCTGATTGCAATGGGAACGGTTTTCAATTTTCTACAGCGTTTTTCGTGGTTTCATTTGACTCACATACGTACTATCTTCCCTGATGCCTTCCATTGTTTTCACAAATGATTACATTTTATAGATATTTCAACCCTTCGATTTTGAAAGATGTTTAAAACAAACAAAAAGGAAACTGACTTATTTCACCAAACCTCTCAATTCTGACAAACCAGAATAAGTTCCTCCACTGATATAGAAGTTCTATCAATTGGTAATTAGTCCTTAGCGCTTTGAAGGCCCTTGTGAAGCAAGGTGTGGAGAAACGGCAACAGTGGCGGCGCCGTCGACCTGCGGTTCGCCGCCGCCGTCTGGCCTCGCGGAGGGACAATAGTGGCGCGACGCCCAGGGGACAATGGCTCGCGGCCGAGGCAACGCCGGCGCCGGCGGGGCGTCCGGCCTCATACTCCGCGCCTGACTGGGCAGCGGCGGCGCCGGATTGGGCAGCGGCGGCGCCGGATTGGGCAGCGGCGGCGGCGATCGAGGTCGGCTCCTCGCCCCCCATACCTCCTCCCATACCACCACTTCGTCTCACCTAAGTCTCCCTACATCACTTCGAAACATATAATTGCTCTTTTTTCCTCCTTCTCTTTAGCAGTCTTCCTTCTTCTTGTTCTCTGTTTAGTCTTCTTCTTTTTTTAATATTTTTCTGTACTAATCTTCTTTTTTCTGTTTTAGTCGTCTCTTTTTTCTTCTCCTATTTGGGTCGACTCCTTTTTCCTTTCTTGTATACATACGTATATACGTAGTACGAGGGAAAGTTATGTTATGCTGCGGAAAATCGATTTCGAAATTTCAAAGGAAATGCACGTTTTGGGATCCCCTCATACCAAAAAAGTGTTTTTTGAAAAGTCCGTTCGTCCGTCTGCCCGTTTGTCCGTCTGTCCGTTTGTCCGTCTGTCCGTTTGTCCGTCTGTCAGTCAATCCGTCCGTCCGTCTGTCTGTCCGTCCGTCGGTGTGGTGTATGTGAAAAGCACTAACGCCTAAACCATGCATAGGATTTTTTTCAAATTGAAGAAACCCCTGTCCATTTGGCTTGAGTCGAAGCTCTGAGATTTTGAAAATTATTCATTAGTTTTTGAAAGTACTTTACATGAAGGCTTTGGGGCATTTTCAAAATTTTCTCAAAAATGGGTCCCAATTTTTTCTTTAAATTTCTTATAAGAATATAGTGAACTGCACTTATAAATGTAGCGTACGTCCGATTTTCACGGTTAACTCTAAATTTTCGAAAATTTGAAAACTATGATTTTTTTCGGGATCTTCCTACAAAAAAGATAAAGATTTTTCTTTTGTTGTACATTATTTTTTTCTTTCATTACGTTCATGTACATTTTTGAAAATGTTACTAGTTTTCGCGCAATAATACGTGCAATTTGTACAATTTTAAAAAATTACAAAAATCAGATATTTTGCAAAAACGGCTTCAATTTTTTTCTTTAAACTTTCAGTAGAGATTGTGCTAAATACACTCTATAAGATGACATAAACGCCATATTGCTCTATTCTTTTGCTTGTCAAAAAGTACTAAAGAGTATTTTTTACTTCTCTCACGTCGTTAATATGTACGCATTAGCAACAATTTGTACAAATTGTTATATTTATGCGTACATGTGTTTTAAATAATGCCCGTTAAATCTTCTCAAAAATTCAATCGTTTTCTATCAAAACTAGCTCAAAAGTTTGCAATTTCAGAAAAGCTCAAACGCCATTTTCTCAAAAAAGTTCAAAATTTTTTCCTCAAACTTTTCAAAAGGATAGTGCTAAATGTACTCTTTAATATGACGTTAAGTTCATTTCGTGGTATCGTATTTTTGTTTTTTCAAAATTATACAAATTATTTTTTTTAATATCTCTCAAGCCGGTAATATGTACATTTACAGAAATTCGTAAACACTATTGTATTTATGAGTTAAAGTGCTTCAAATGACTTGAAATAAAGTTTTTCTAAAACTCAAAACTTTTCTGTGAAAAGTGCTTCAAAATTCGTATTTACTGTAGCGCAAACTTAAAAACGGCTCCAAATTTTTCAAAAAAAGTTGCCATTTGGGACACTGTGTACTGTTCTTTAATATTCTTGAAATAATATTTCCGGTCTGTTATTAGGAAATTGAAAAATTAAGAAAATGTTTAAAAAATGTACTTTGTGAGGCGAGAAATTGCAGCTGGCAAGAGTGTGTGGCAAGTTCGTATAGCTAGCTGAGACCGAAGGAAATAGAAAACCAATAGGGAAAGTCTGTGCCATTCCGTTGCACCACTAGTTCTGTTTGGGTCGACTCTTTTTTTATTCTTTTGGTTTTAGTCATCCCGTTTTTTTCTCTTTATATCCGTGTTCTTTTCCTTCTTTTTCTCTTTCTAGCATTTTTTTTATTTCCTTCTCTTTATAGCTACGTTATTTTTCTTTCGGTAGGCAAAGTCTGTTTCTTATTGGTCATATTCTATGCATATCCTATTTTTTTACTGTCTTCCACGTTTTCGTGACACCTAACCTGTTTGTACGTGCCTACGACACTCATAGTTATGAATGAGTTATCAAACAAAATAGTTTTGAACATAAAGTTTAAATTCATATAACTGGAGGAGACTACGACATTTCTTCTTTAAAGCGTAACCTCAAATCTACAATATATATTCAGAATATTGTATTACATTATGGGTTTTTCAACTCTTCAAAGTACATTCACTCCTGGGCTGGTATCATGGTCATGGGTTACACACTTTCCGATTTGTGAAGTAGAGGGGAAATATACGTTTAATATCCAATTCTTTCTAAAACTTAATTTAGTATAAGATATTCTGTGCAATTTAATCGCACTTTGTTAACGAACGCTTTGCAATATTACAACCTTTACACCATGCACAAGACAGGCCTAATGTTGTAATACAGTTTATGGGCTGGCCGTTCGAAATTAACCTTTTAAGCTAGTTAACCTTTTAAAATATTGTTTTACAAAGCGTGGAATTTTCCCACTGGCACATTAGTTCTAAATAATTTTAACATTGTAATTCTGGTATAACATTACTTGGAAATGATCCATGGACCTTTGATAATTTTTCTTCCTTTTTTATTTTCGACAATTTGTAAATGTTTAAAATTACGTGAAGTCAAGTTTTCCATAAGGGCGAGCATAAGTTAGTATTGACTTGAGATACGCATTTTCATAGCGTTGACAGACTCTTCCGTACGAAGGGGCGGGACTCACGTGAAGAAACAATCAGCCCAACGCTCGGTTCTTTGTGGAAGATCATTGGTGAGTTTCTGCATGGATTTTTCCTCGTTCTGTGAAGCACGTTTAAAGCACGTCACAAACCACATGACCACAATATAGGCACTTCGTTTGAAAAGCCAGCGAAGATGCTTGCCGCCATATTGCATGGAGAGCGGGAAGTGTTGAGAAACATTTTGAAAGTGGCATAAAGTGACAAATTTCTACGGTGACCAATAAAAAATAACACGAAATTGCAATTGAAATTAAAAATGTAATATTTAAAAAAATGCTTCTTATGTCTGTTTCAATGACTAGCAACAATGTGATAATTTTGGTATAGTTTAAGTGTACCGCTAATATTATGACGCTGAATATTGTTCAGATTACCCGATATTTAGAATCTTCATCTAGGAATTGTCGTCGGGCACCTCAGTTGCTTAGCAATGCGGAAAATCCACCGTCCTTAGAACCAAACTTAGAGCTTCGAGATCGGAGACTTCCAATTTCATATACGATGCACCGTGGCAATGATATTAAGACACAAATGTACTGATTCAGAAGATACTATGTAGCTGGAATGCTCATCTGGGAATGAGGTACAATTTCCTGCTAATTCATGTGCAATTTGCGCTGCACCAAGTACGCAGGTCTGCAGCAGATTTTTTGAGATCCGCCTCTCATTTCACCAATGGTTTATTTCATGAATCATTAATTCATTAAAACAGACCAAGTTCTGTGCAACTGCGTATTCACGATTGAGTGATACTGAAGATGGGTTTAAGAAACATTGTGATTCAAAACATTAAAAATAATTCTATGTGTTTTGTACGGAATAAATAATAGAATAATAAACAATTCGTAATTATAAAGGATAATTATTGACTCGTAAATTAGATAGGAATATACAAATTTAATATACTTTCCGTATTGTTTTATTTTAATATATTTGCTTAAAATTTTGATTAATAAATTTAAAATAATCCTTTCATGTGCTTCGAATAAAATAGTTGCGGAAAATCACCAAAAGTGACCATTCTCTCTTCACACCTGCTCTGTTATTCTAAAATATATTACAAAGCAAAAATGAAAAAAATATAAAATTCTTAGCACATTTCGAATAATATTATTGGTCTTTCCTCCATAAGAAATCAAATTTTGCATTAATTACAATAACAGAAAAGGAAAAGAAAATAATTTATAGAAAAGTCTCTTGATAGCTTTTACATAATCACACACGTGTTTTATGAAATATTAGAGCATTTGACATAATGTCCCTAAATAAAATAAATTTGAGTGTAATCATGTAACTAGAAGAATAGTTGCACTATGTTGTTATATTTGCTTCTCAATAATTGTGACTATTATTTTTAATAATTGTTAATTATTTGGTAGTTCCGGGAAATTTACTTTCCTTGTTGTCAAATAGATTGTATCAATTCTCTGCAATCTGATACCTTTTTGTGTATATACAGTAAGTTCCCGTGGTAATATTGCTTTCCTCAGTTGAAAGAAGACACCAGTTGTCCCTCGAGAGTGAGAGCTGTAAACATCTAATTCTTCTACATGCAGATGAAACAGAATCCTATTGCAAAACTGTTTTCTTCGTTATGCAAGATCCTTTTGAGCTAAAGGGTTATTACAAAATTTGAATTGTGTCAGATTCAACTTCCTTATTCAAAATATTATGTTACGCCATCATGAAAATATTCCAGTATTCGCTTTTGAAATAGTAATATAATTGAATTAGAAATCTGTCTAAACATGTTCAATCTTTATCGCAATGTGAATCAAACCGTAGGAATACCTGCTTCCCTTATACTAATTGACATTTTAAATTGCTTTTGAACAGTTGGCATGATTATTTTCTAAAATATTCCGAAATGCAAACGCATCCATTTTTATTGTATCTAAAAAAGAACAGAAAATGTTAATCTTACATAATGTTTTAGCCCAAAATATTTTATTTCTATCACCCTGAGCAATAAATACTTGGTCCAACTTAAGTAACCCTTCGATGCACGGAGATCGAAGTTTGCGACTTTCCACTTAAGTGGGCCTCAAGAGGCCCGGTCTGAATAAAACACTAATTTGGGGCCCGGATTAAGTACTGAATGACATGATTTTTATCATTAAATAAATTTGCATTTTAACGCATAATAAGGAATTTTACAAACTTCATTTGCAACTATAGCACAGAATCGAGGTTTTTGAACGTTCAGGGCAAAGATTTTTACACGTGAAACCCGTTGACAGTGTCTTCTTCGAAGAGGCTAAAATGGCACCTGGAAAGAAAGTAACGATGTCAATAGAAATAATTTATAACAATTTGCCATGATATTAACATTTGAAATATTAGCCTTACATCATTATTTTGTTTGGAGATTATCTCTAGGACTTCCAAACCAGAGTAACCCGAAGTAATGTTCCAAAATTAATAATAAAGTTACATTTTCTCTGAAAAAAAGATATCGCATATACAATTCAACGAGGTGAACCCGAAGGTCTTGACCACGTCCCAAATAGATTGCCACTGATGGGAATATCCTTGCGGAGGCCACTACCTTCGCGAATGAACCTTGAAGACGAGACTCGTGTCTAAGAGAGCCTCCGATATCGCACCGGCGTCACGCCATGAGGATGAGGTCACCGGATCGAGAGGGCAGGGCAGCGCCCGACACGATGAACCAAGACACTACACCGTGGTTACAAAGTTTGTTATGGTAAAGACATGCTAATTTAAATTATTCGGAAAAATTAAAACTGGTTGTGCTGTATATTATTCAGTATTTCTTGAACTAGTTAGTTTCTAATATCTTAAGTCTAGGCTAGCTCTTCGGTATAGTCGAACACCCAAGCTGCTAACCCAAGCTGCTGCCCCAACATTTGTTTTTACATTTTCTCAATTTTTCGGTCCCCTAATATTGTACAACGTGAATATGTTTCAAGAATATTACAGGAGAGTAAAAGAGTCCTATATGCAAATATTATTGAACAATTTTTTCGCTTGAACTAAAAAGGTTTCTGTGCAAATGCACTCAAATTTACGTGTTTTCGTAAACTCTTAAAAATTAGGGGAGAATAATATGAAAGTGTGAAACAAATCCGGGGAAGAACCCAATGTACTTTTAAAATATGTAACAAAATTTAGGAACTAATTGGGATTGATCTGCATTTTTGCTTTTAGAATTTGTGCTAATGTGCTATGTTCATTTTTGTGTATATTAGCAAAAAAGCGTAAAAATGTAGCTGTATTAAAATTCAACTATTAGCATCACAGCCTTCAAGTATTTTTTGCGGCGATTATAATTTTGAAATTGCAATAAAATCAGTTCATATCTGTACGGAGGTAACACACAACACCTTTGGGTATTGGGAACTTTTGAACGGGAGTATAACATTATAAGCTACTGTGATTAATTGATAAGTGCAATGCCTGATACTGAAAGCACGTATTTAAACAACGCTGGGCATGAAAGAAGAAGTTTTCAACACATAAAACTATTTTTAAAACAGTTTACAGCGTTGGTGAGACCCTATTTTTCTAGTGTTGCAGTATAAAAAATGTTTTCTGCCTATTATCAACTATAAGGCTTTTGGAAAATTCTGTGTTTTTTCCATTGTGCGGCGGCGTGAAGATTTCTCATCATACAAGCCTCGTTTTCTCTTTGTTTATTAAACCGTGAGTAAGACTAAAAGGGAATTTCGGTGCTGTTGTCCCCAAAGGAGCCTTTAATTTCTTCTTTGCAACATTCGCCGCTCCATCTCAAGCACGTAATGTTAGACTGTTGTACCCAAGTTGGCGGGTTCAAACCCGATCAAAGCCGTGGATTTTTAAGGGCAAAAAATCCTTCGTACGCCTTCCTTCGGAGGGGAAGTAAAGCCGGCTGTCCCATGTTAGTAGCTTTACTTGCATGTAAAAGATTCTCAAGCCTAAATTACGCCTCTGAGCTAAATTGAAATCGCCCAAGAAATACCTGCTTTCTCTGCTAGTTTGTGAAAGGAGCGTACCGAAATTTGCGTGGTCCGACGGAAGAGCAGGCCTCATGGCCTGAGTCTCGCCACGTAAAATAAGGCATCAATTCAATTCAATTCAATTAGTAATCTACGCTGCTTCTTCTTACGAAATCCAGAGCAGTTAAATCAGAATCACTTCGTATGCTCGCGTCCGCTCCTCCCTCCATCAACGCGAAGACGCATTCTCTTTCCTCGTATCCTGCGGTAAAAAGGAGAGGAGTATCGCCCCAAGAGACCCTAATTTTCGTATGGGCACAAGCGTCCAGCAAAGCGCCGACGCATTCTCGTTTACCGTTCCTTATGACCATATGTAGGCTGCAATTGTCCTGAACATTCACGTGGGCACCGGCCTCCAGCAGGGCTATGACTTTTCTCGTTCCATGCGCCTCATTGCAGAGGAGTTTGGACCCATTTGCCGTAACAATCACTAGCGCACCGGCATCTAACATCGTGCGCACGCACGAGGCGTGACCTTGAAAAGCTGCGTGGTGCAGTACAGTCTTTCTATCCGCGTTGGTGTCGACGCCCAATTGCAAAAGCGCTTGAAGAGCTTTCGGGGGAACTTTCGGCCGCTATAGCAAGAAACGCTTCCGCCTTGCTTCCCCCAGTACCACCACGTCACGCGCCGCGACCGCGAAGATCCACATCATCTTCGCGTTAGCAGCCACATGTAGGGCCTATCCTATCTCGGCCCTGTCGAATTGTTGGACCGCACTCAGCAAATCCAGAATATCCTCGCACCCGTCTCTAGAAGCAACAAACAATGGATACTCGCCTTTATTGTTTTTCTTTGTCGGCAAAGCTTCTTTCTTCAACAACAATGATACTGCGTATCTTTTCTGATTTTTTACTGCCATAATTAACGGAGTGTCTCCATTCCGATCCGCAGTCCCTGCCGACGCGCCCAGCTCTAAGAGCGACTGCACCACGGCCGCGTGTCCTCCTCGGGCGGCGAGGGTGTAGGTGGTGTTGTCTTGGGCGACCCGCACCTCCATTGCTGCGCTGGTTGTCACCAGGCGCGCCACCATCTCCCAGTGGCGGTTCGCGGCCGCGCAGAGCAGCGGGGAGCGACTCTGATGGCCCAACCTATCCGCACCCGCTCCGTTTGCAGTCAGTGCGTCCGCGACCTCCGCGTGGCATCTGCTCGCGGTCAGGTGCAGCGCGAAGTTTCCGCACTCGTCGCGAGCGTTTACTCTGCTCGCTTCAGCCAAATAGCGCCACAGGGCTGCCCCATTACCCTTCTCCGCGGCCTCAAGAAGTGACTTCGGGTCGTCTGTGGAGGTGCTGCAGGAGACCCGGGGTTGGAGAGAGCTGGAAGGCTGACGGCGGCTTGCGGTACGTTTCCTTCTCAGAATTCCGTGAGCTTTGCAGCCGCGATGGTAGGGAAAAGTAATTGGAGTGACATAGTGGGGGTGAGCGAGGAGACAGTAGCTGGAAATGAGCGTTGGGCAGGAGGGAACTCACCATGGAAGATGGAGGATGTTCTCTGGTGAGATGCGAGATGCTCCTCCATCTTGGGCATTAAAATGGTCAGTTTCCGCTGGAGCGATTCGTCCATTTTGTTGACGTTTGTCGCTACTAACCGCTGGAACAGTTCAACCTTTTTGGTGAGTTTTTCATTCATTTTGATGAGACGTTCATTCACTTTCGTAAGCCGCTCATCTGTTTTGATGATCCGTCCATCCAATTTCGTTAGCCGTGATTCCATTTTAGTCAGTCGTCCATTCACTTTGGTAATGTAATACTGTTTACTGAATTTCTTTTTCTCCAATTGCAATTTTTTTAAATGGATATGTTTTATGATTATATTTCACAATACAACCTTATTCTAGTATCAGTTTCTAAACATCCACAGAGACGTTTGCACACCAAGTATTGGGACAAAATGAAAATGCAATGAATATGAATTTATTTTTATTAATTTACATCCAAATCCGTTAAAAATTATGTGCGATGTGCTACTGGGAGAAGTTCATTTGAAGTTACATTTATGTCCGGAAGCAAAACAAGGGGCCATCTCAGCATTTGCTTGAGGATCAAGGAAACTGGACGAAAACCCGATGGAGATGGGGGTCATTGACTCAGAAGCTGAAGTACAATACTTGTTACAGGTTCTTTATAATTATACAATCCAAATGGTATATAATACTTTAAATGTGATTGTTAAAGTTAATATTACTTTGTTTTTGGATGCTCGGTATAGTATCTAATTGAATAGAAACAGTAATGCCGCAGAAATGATTTTACTTAGGACTTAAACTTCTGCATCGAAATTTGTTACTACGGAACCAATTTGAAATATCTGATACTGTACTATTAACTGTTCCTTTATTGCAAAGAATATTCGTATCATCCCCAAACAGAACTGTTCTTCCGTTTCTAATTGTCGAGGGCATATCCTTTACGTATGGTAGGAAGAGAAAAGGGCCTAAAATCGATCTCTGCGGGAGTCGACATGCTATTGGCAAAGAATCGGAAAGGTGTGTACATAATGTTCCATTATTTCAGTAAGATATTTCTACTTTCTGAGATCGTTGTTTAAGGTACGAACATAACCAATCTAGAGCAACACCAAGCAATTACAATTGCAGTGTCGAAAACATCTGTACCTGTGGACTATAAACCACGCACGCCCTGCCGTTTGCGAGAAACGTACTGATTAATACACGGACGCCCCCAATAAAGAGTTTATGAAACACTTTTTCTAGTATTGTGAATTAAGAAGCATATGCATTTAACGTTTTAGGTAATGGGTGAGCACCAGAGCAGTTGGAGGCTAGGCAAAATTAAAAAAAACCTTTCTTCCCTCAAATTAATGATGACCAGAGAGGAAGGGGGAAGATAATATAAGAACAAGTAGGATTTCGTGTCGGATGACTTTTAGGAGCGTGTAGCACTGAGCTGCTGTCCTGACTTTTGCTGACCTGGGCGTTTGGAGATGAAGGTATTGCTTTATTTATTTTATACCTGGTTTTATAGTATTTTAGGAATGGGTATGTCCGTACCTTCGTCCTAATGAATAACCTTTGTCTAATGCAGTGGAACATGAAGTCCCAGGTAGGCGCATTAACGAGGTGGTATTATTAAGTCCGAAGAATATGTAGCTGGAGATTGTCGAGAAGGGTGTCGTTTAGTGAATGTTTACAGTGGTGTTTTTATGAAGATGTCTATATGGGGAGTATTGAATGATGTAGGTATGGAGAGTGAGGATCAGAGTGAATTTAGGGTTATTTAGGGGTTTATGAATATTTTTTCTGTATTGTTTATAGATAGATGTCAGTTGGTTTTGTTTTTTGATTCATCTGCTGTGTGGGTACGCTTCGAATCGCAAGTCAGATAATTTTTTCTACTTTTTACTTTCTTGCATATTACTTACTTATAATAGATAAATAACAGTAATGCTTGGATTAAAACAACGATTTTTTCAAGAAAACACTTATTGTGGGGCCTTAATTCAGTAAAAGTTGATATATCTTGTTCCAATACGTGGAAAAATACTTTCTCTAACACATTGTGTAAACCTAATCCGGGTCCTTGACACCGAAAAATTGGTTTACAAAAATGTCTGTCCGTCCATCAGTGAAAGGCTAAAACATACGTAGGATTTTTTCCAAAACTGACATACCTCTGTTACTGGTGCCGCGACCCCTTCTATATTTTAATTTTTCCTTACAGGAAACCAACATTTTCGAAATTTTCTCAAGGTTTTTTTATTAAGCTTTGTCCGATAGCGTACAGGAGAAAATATACCCCTGAAAGCCATGAGCTTTTGACAGGATCATCTCATTTCAGTGTGAGTTTTCCAGCAAAATTCATGTGGTCATGAATTCAAGCGTTTTTCTGAGATAAAATTAATTACAAAAAGTTAAATGTTTATTATCTCTCAGTTGCAGATATTATTATATCTATCAGATGCAATTTTAATTGCTGATTTGCATTCTTAAACTCGCTACCATAGTGTTGGTCTGTTAAGAAAAAGGGCGGTGTGAAGATTACTAGTGTTTTGGGTGGAACATTGTAATGTGTTTGTATGTTGCTGAGGTATTAAGTGATCTCCCACATTAATGCTTTACAAGTTTTGTTTTGACCCGCTTCCTAGTCTGTATGTTGGTTTGTGCGAGAACTTGTGGATGGAAGAGCAGGGGAGTGGGAATCAGGGAGGTGAGTAAACTCTGTTTCATAATCTAAAACATTTTTAGTAGTTTGTCTTGTGTGCAATCACGGATGCATGGTTGGGAAGATTCACTATGTTACCTACTTCTGACAAACCAGCTGTGTATTGAATGACTTCTTTCATCCTTCGGATACGGTGATCTAAATTATTGTTTATGTGGGTGAAGGATTTCATAAAATTGACTCTGAGTTTGCAGAGTGTATGAAGCGCAAAACGAGCTGTAGCCATGACACGAAATCGATTTAACGTCTGTGATAAAATTCGCTTCATTGGCTGCTTCATTGTCTTTTTATAGGACAACTCACTCGCAAATTTACTTCCAGTTAATCTTCACAAGTAATAAAGGCACTTCACAAAACGAAATATACTCAAACTGCTAAAATTGACGGATAATTCACAAACATACTACGAGCACAACCAGATGCGCCTGCCTCGAAAGATGGCGTCAGCCAGACCTAATTTGAAGTTATACATTGAACTTATTGAGTACTCCAAGGCACGTAATATTGATTCAGCTGAACAATATTACGTGCCACATTCACTTAAACAGCATGTAATTAAAAAAATATATTAACAGTCTCTCAAGGAACTGTGCACCTACCGCTGAAGAGGTATTAAAACGGAAAAGCTTGGACATATATTCAAAATAACAAGGAGTTAAACAAGAACATTCTATTTCTCCCAAATTGTTCTCCGCTGTACTGATTTAAATATTTTGTAATTTAGTCAAAAATACAAAATATGTTATCAACATTAATGCAAAAAAGTTATCACTCTTGCGTTTCGCTAGATGATATTGTATTATTTACAAAATCTGCGAAAAAACTCAAAACAGCGATTCAAGATGGACACAAGTCATCACATCCTGGGAGTGGTGTAAGAAGACAGAAGTCAAGATGGAGCAGTGGCATGCAGTACACATTGTATGGCAGGACAAGAGTAATTTAAAATATGTTCTGATAGAAGAGAAAAGGAGCAGAATTGTAACTACAAAATAGGCCATGAAACCTAAGGTTTGTGTTTTGTTATTTCCAGCACAATTATTAGAAATCACTAATCTGTGAAAATAATTAATAAGGCTCATGTTAAAGGTTAGTAGTTTCAAAACTGCGCTAGGATAAAGAAATTTAGTAAGATAACTGTAACAGACTGGAATGGGAAAATAACTGATAGAAAAAAAAACTCTGGAAACGTGCATATGAAAAGTGTATACGTGCATATGAATGTATGGTAAACTTAAGGTTTAGTTGGGAAAGGGGCTTAAGGGGGAAATATCACCAGCTCCTAGTATCAAAAGTGGCTGATAGGATGCACTGTCTACATTTGTCCCTACATCTTCGGGCGGAATTTGCCCGTCAGGAGTGAAATGGTCTATAATAATAATAATAATAATAATAATAATAATAATAATAATAATAATAATAATAATAATAATAATAATGGAAGGAATAATAATTTAGGAACGTGGTGAAATCACTTTTTCGCTGAGCTCACTGAACTATCAAAATTTGGAAAAATTAAAAATTTCTTCGAGGACTTCCCACAAGTACAGTATTGAAGAGAAAACAATTTTATGAAAAACAGATCTTCAAATAAGAGCATGTTCAATTAAAAAAATATTATTACTTTTTTGCGTGATTTTGCCTCTAATTAAGACAATTTTGTTTTAAAAAAATAACCAATATTTTCTTAAATGGAGGATACAATTTTTTTGTTTAAATTTGGCCTTGTATGCAGAAAGAAACGGTAAAGACAATGGATCTGGTCGCATTTTTGTTGAACTCACGTCGAATTTTTTGAAAATGTAAGTAAATTTGGGAGGTACATGGGCAGTTTTCAAACAATTATTTTCTCAAAAACGACTCTTCTCTTAAACAATTATTTTTTCTTTAAATTTTCTTCCGTTTGTAGGAAAGAGCGGCAAAGAAAGTGGTGTTGGTTCCATATTCAGCGAAAATTCTGCATTTCGGTAAATTACAATCAAACAATTAACGTTGCAGAAGTATAAGTTTGAGAGGTTTTTTTTGTTAAATGAAATCTGTGCAAAAAAATCAGTTCTTTAAAAAAGGTCATGTACATTTTTAATACGAGTAATTGAATGTAATTTTCCAAGTTTTGAAATTTGGAAATTCGAATTTCTCGCATTTTATTTGCCAGTTTTCCGCTATATATCAGATTTGAATCCCACAATGGCATGCCACGCCGCGACACGGCTGTTTGAAATTCTCATAATTTCTTCCTGTTATTGGGAGACGATATAGTTGTATGAAACGCAGTTTTAACTGTCGTATTAGTGTTAATATATCAGCTTGTAAAGAACGAGTGTTCGCACCTAATGTTCCATAATTTGTATTAAGTTTCGCAAGTCATTAGTGAGATGTGTTAATATGAACAGAAATTGAGGTATGTAATTTTACGTAACCGTTAGGAAGTTGTGAAATGATGTTTTAGCACCACTAGTTTTTTATATATTAGTGCCCAAAATCAGCAAAAATTATCTTGAAAAAAAAAACACAAAAAACTGTTTTTTCAAAAAGTAGAACGCCCAAAACCGAAGAGCAACAAATAAAATACTCTCGTATAAACAATAAAGTGCAATAAATTAAAAATTTGAACAAAACAGTCTTCACGAATACTTCAATAACGTGGTATTGTACATAAACAGTTCAACAGCTCTTTAATTTTTTTTTACAAAAATTTAAAAAGAGCTGCTTTTCCCTAACGCAACACTTGACTAGCAAATCTATTTCAATGGCGGACGGCTTCTTCCTCTGTTGTCTCATGACATCTGTGTTAAAAGCAATGACGCGCTGAATATAAAGATTCAGTCGGAACGCACAGTGTGAGAATAAGTGGAATAACGCAATACAATATTTGCATTTTTCTGTTAAAATCGAAATAGTTTCTTTGTTTTTGGATTTGTCCTTAGTTTGGAGGTCCGACGCTGCATAGTTTCTTTCCATTCCTTTGCGTATTGGAGCAAAGTAATACGAAAACGATGGCTGAGAACCAGACTGTTCTAAGTCCATTTTACTATTTTTTTCGGAGAGCCATTTTAAGTTTTGTAAGCTGTGGGAAGTGTGGAATGGGTTAGCACGGAATGATTTTGTTGCATGCAAATGGAGTAGAATATTTATAATTTTGTTTGATGCACACATGTAGACAGAGATATAGAACACTATGAAACAAACTAATTTTATTACAAAAATGGACTTTCAACCGTCTGGTTCTCAGACGTCTTTATATTATTCGGAAATGTATTTATATAGATAATTATTTACATTATTATTTATTTTCCCTTATTTTTAACTTCTTTATTAACTTATTTTCTATTTTCTTATTCTTTCTCTTTATTCATTTAATTTTTATTCATTTTTATTTCCTTGATCCTTTCCACAATATGCCAATTCAATGCCTGGCTGGAGCCGAGCTGCCTGTTCGGCCCAAACCGGTTCCTATAGCTGGGGTCGTCGCCGCTCTGAGCGCTGGGTTGCGTAATAGCCCCGGCCGACGGTCGACAGCATCACACACTTCTTTGCGCTAACGGACTCGGACCGGTTCTGGGTGGCAAAGAAAGAATCACGAATTTACTACGCCATGAATGAACGCGATCGGAAGGCAGTGTTTTGTTTTACTTTTCACGCTCATCATTACATTCCGTTTCTTCTTTTTCTCAAACCATCTTCCGTCCTACGCTGTAAGCTGTTGCAAAAGTGTTCGTTGACTTTGCGACTGGTTCACCTTCTCAGCGTCAAACGGTGTACGCGATACCTCAATTCAGACAGTGTGTTTTACTAGGGTGATGATCAATTTCAAGGACAACTAGAGATAAATTTTTTCATCTTTTGGAGTTTTTTTCTTTTCCTTCAAGCATTCTCTATGTTGCGATAATATCCTCGGATTCCTGTAACGTTTTGTTGTTCTTTATAAATATTAATACTAAGTAATCAAATGACCTTCAGTTCTAACTCCTAATTTTTTAACCCGTTCCATTACAATGTCACCTTTTTTAAGTTCATAATTAAGTTCGATGATGAAATAAAATTACTCATTTAATTCTCAATGTCATTTAGATAAAAAATTATACTATCTCCAACTTAATGTTAGTTACATTTTCGCCCCAAGGACAAGGTTAATATTTTGTGTGTGTGTGTGTGTGAAAATAGTGCTATAAAATACCCTTTATGTTAGCTATGAATACTATGGTCTTAAAATTGTGTTTATTATCTAATCGCCCATTGTAGTCTGTTGACTTACGTGTCCGGAGTCGATGAAATGGTTCTTTACTAAAGCCGATAATAAAGTAGCAATTGTCACAATAAACAAAAGCATAACTGCTGCCGTCGAACAAATGACGCACACAAAAACATTATTTTATTGAAAAATGAAGGAATATGTAAAGAAACACACTTGTACTTTTGTTGTAACACACTTGTAAAGAAACACACTTGTATTAACAAAAATAACACACTACCTCATAATACTCATCAATAAAGTATACACTCTTTCGTATTCATTCCTACAAACCTGCGTGAAGTATTGGTTATTTCCTGCGTTGCACAAGAAGCTAATATAACTTCTTCATATTGGTTCCTCATATTTCTTTCTTTTTCCACTCCTTGAAAATTTTGTATTATTTATATATATTATATAAAATATGTATATATATATATATATATAAATAATATATATATATATATATATATATATATATATATAGAGAGAGAGAGAGAGAGAGAGAGAGAGAAGGAGAGATTTACTGAGTAGTAATTCCTTCACAGCTTTTGGAGCTTCACTTTTAATACTTTCAGAATCATCTTCCATTTCTCGCAACAGACAGCGATTTTCAACTCAAATGTACCTACCAAAGCCTCCAATGTACCGCCAAAATCATGGATTTATGAATATATGGTGATGGCATGACCTCACAAACTTGAAGCCACCTCCGCCATATAGATGCATCCATAAAGCTTGTAGCATAGACAAAGTGCATGTGAGTGCTTTGTGACTTATAGCTGTGCTCGTCTTTAGTTGTGTTGTTTGGCATCGTTTTTAATATTTGAGGGCTCTGTTCAGAATATCAAGCTTTTTATACCCGGTCGTTATAGTTACTTGTGTGACTTACATCTGTACAACAGTTCGGGAAAACCGGAAATTACTTTCCACAAGTAAGTAGCAACCCAATGTGACTTGGAACATTTTGTAACTTTGAAGTTCTTCGTTAATTATCGTTCATTTTTTCTTAAAGATTTTCTGCATATCCAAAGCGGAGAGCATTGTAGATTAGACTTGTACGAAGAGACAATTGGCAACCAAGCATATGCAGCAAGTTATGTTCGGCTCATTTCCAAGAACACACAATGAATGGTAATTCTTTATCGTGGGTACGTTTGCAGGAATTCGCAGTAACATTAATTTTTTCAGCTATTCCACCACATCTAAGAAAAGTAAGTTGGGGACGAATACTTATTTATTGAAAATCTGTAGAAGAGCATTTAATCTGATCATGATCATTTTGCAGCCTTCCACGAAGAAACTGCGTGCTTTGCAGGAAGTGGATACCAATTGAAATTCTCACCCATCTTTAAACTCGGAGCTTGAGGAATCTGCTTATTTGACTTCAGATGAGAGTGAGTAAGGTTTATATAAGTATATGGTAAAATGATCAAATAGCTTCAAATTAAAAGATGAGAATGGGATGTTTTTAATCAAATAATTTTGTTTTGTAGATTGACAATGTTGTGGCAACATTAATTCTAAGAATATTTCTGGGTAACTTGGGCATTATATTCTTTCAGACATTTTAGTACATTAAGTTTTTAGTTATTTGTACAAGTTTTATGTGAGATCACATGAGGACGGTCAAAAGTACGAGAAACAGATTTAGTGCTGTGTAGTATTGTTGATGTTTTAATTTTGGGGTGTTTTTCATGCATTTACAATATTTAATATTTTTCGGTGACTTCGTAATTTGGAATGAAGCTTTTCAATTGTAGTTTTGGTGACCTTTAATATTCTGACGATTTTGTTAATTTTATTGTGTTGGCAAAAAAGTTATTAAAACTAAAATTTTTAAAGTGAAATTTAATTTATTGTATTTCCACATTTTTCAGATCAACATACTACTCCTTCATTGCTGAAGTGCAGAACTTCCTTGTTGAGCAGCTGAGAAAGCAACTTGCAGTGGCAAACAACAAAAGTGTTGCATACAGGAAGGAAATAAAAGTTGTTCTTAAAAAAATAGAAGCCTAAAGAAGATTTCAAAGAAAATATCATCTATCACCTCAGAACTCAAAAGAAGAGATTTCTTGATGAAGATAATTAAAATAATGCTTTGGAGTGTAGTTGTTATACACATTTTACTGAGAGCGGAGTGTAAAACTGCACCTGCAAACGCTCGGTCCACAGTGGTGTTGTGTAGACATTTCCAAGCCCATTCGAGATGTTGTGGAGAGTGATTGTTTCCTTCAGAGATCTTCAGCAGTTTAGCAGCCAGCAAAAATAACCTTGAGAAAGGAAGCCGGGTTTCTAGCTCTGGTGTTTAAAATAATGGTTGATTGATTGTTAGTGATTCAGAGCACATCGAATAGGGTAATGTATGACCCGTAGGTGTAATGCATGTTTTTGCCGGAAGGTAAGTGGTCTTTCTCCCGTTGTATGGCTAGATCTGGCGCCGACCTACCGTCGGCTACCGGGGGTTTTCCCAACCAGGTATCTCACCAGCGGGCACCGCCCCAGCTAAGCTCCCGCCCGGTCTCCGGCATGTGTGGTAGTGTAGTTCATGTAGTTGTACGTGTAAATAAGGGGTAGGATAGGACAAGCAGTGAGAAAGAATGGTGGCGCATGGTCAGTGGCTCGTTTGTTAGGGTACTCCTCTGGCATCATCTGGTATTTAAAGGAGAAACTACGGAAAACTACCGATCGGAGCAGCCGGTCGCTAGATTTCTCTAGACAGACTGAATTCGATCTAGCTGAAAAGCTAGTGTCGAAAATCCTGTCAACGTCGGGACTCAAACCTAGGACCTCGCGGTCAGAGGGATTGTAGTGACAACAGTTAATCCACTGAGCCATCTTTGTCAGTACGATAATTGTAAATAGATGGCAGGACTAAACGGTCCCTAGTTCTGAGCATACAAATCGTTAATAATGAAAGGTCAGTCCAACATGGCTACTTTGGCAACGGCTTCTCGGACAAACATTTTCCGAGATTCTGACGTAAGTTTTTCGATCCATTGAGAAGGGCTGGATTCCAGGAGTTTGGGTGAGGGGGGAGTGGCGGGGGAAAGTGAGAGAGCGATGGGCTATAGGATTTATTTGAAATACGTCTTTGAGTTACCGATGGCTAGTTGTGCATACGATCAAGCTCTTAGTTGAAGCATACTAAATATATTAGAACTGAACTGTGTTCGTTTCGAAGCACCTTTGGCGTCGGCAAGATATCCTGTAAAAAAAGCAGCCCTATCGCGTTAACTGGTAATGAACGACAATGGATCTTCTTTACTTTTGGTTTTCTGAGATTAAAAATATTCAGGTTATTTTGGAGCAAAGTGTACCAAAAGAAAGTGCATGTCTTGCACAAACATTGTCTGATGTTTACACAAGATCTTTGTAAAATGTGCACATTAAAAATCAATTTTTTTGTTCAAAAACTGAAAAATACGTGAGAAATAAGAGTTAAGGCCTATTTAGATACAGTGGGGTGGATTAAATTTAAGGAAAATTTCTGAAAAGCTTCCAATTGAGTTACACTTCATTTTAGAAATAAAAAATGAAAACTCCCAATACGCTTTGTCTGTAGCTGCATTACTTAAAATCCAGTCCTTAGTTATTACATAAAAACCTGTTTTTATGATTCCCGTTTCAGGTTCCTTCTAATAACTGGGGGTTATAACTGTTAAAAATAGACGACACAAAACTGTTATATTAACAAATTATTTCGAGTTTGTAAAGAAAGCATTTGGTTAAACAATTGTATGACTAAATGAGATCATATGAGAAAATTTGATTTATAAAAGAGTGTTATTACTGAAAAAACTACGATTTTCCCAAATGTGTGATGCAACGGATTCTGTTATTGGATTTATATAAATGCTCAACGAATCACTTAGTAGTGATTACTTAATACACACACGAGCAATGAATTTTGGAATACCATAAATATATCAGTATGTCTTGTCATTAAATACGGTTCATCCAATTTGGAGGAATCCTCTTTGTGCGTTGTTATACAATGTTGGATAGAATTTGCGTATAACTAGGAATACCAATGATCACTAATAATATGACTTGATCATGATTTGAAGGTTTGAAAATTAGTGGAAGCCATCCCCATAACCGGTTTATTAGATGTAAACATTAGTATGGGAATGAAATCGGGAGATCAACGATCTGATCGAACAGTTTGTGGTTTCAAATCGACTTTGTATGTGATGAAGTAGTATCTCTTACACATGTGCGATCCATTGGCAACAATCTTTCTATCATACTGTAAATTCTTGGATCACAAGAAAACCAAACGGATCTTTAAAGTATAATTAGTAGAATAAAGTCTAAATCACCGAAACTTTCAGAAAATAATGTAAGTAAAAGCAAATAAAACTTATTATTATTGTTTGTTCTTATTTGCGTATCGGCCATTTATGACCACGCTACAGGTTATCTTCCGAGACACCGGAGATATCAAAGTGTGTATTTGTGGGAATCGGCTTTATAAAGCAAGGTTGTTACGCCTTGAATTATGAATAATGAGGTAATAGGATGATAATGAGGGGTGAAAGGGCAATACCCCCATCTCGATCAGGTTTTTGTCCAGTTTCCCTGATCCATTGAGCAAATGCTGAGATGGCCCCTTGTTTTACTTCTGGACGTAAATGTAGCTTCACTATGCGCACGTTTTGTTGAACTCTCCTTTTGCTTGTAATGGTAGGAGTAGAGGTAAGGGCGAGTTGCTATTTTGTTAGCAATGCAGAAAAATCATACTTGCAATTCGTGTACCGATGCAAATACGTTTTCTATAACTCAGAAACGAAAATTACTATTTTGCAAATATTGCTAATCTTGCGATTTTTAAAATTTATTTTTATAATTTATTTTTATTTATGTTGAACGTTTACTCATCTTTCAACTATTTATAGTTAAAATGACGGGAAGGGATTCTAGAACTCAAGAAAATGTGCGCAAATAATCTTCTCCCCTCTACGTCACATACAGTTTTTACTGTTTTTTTTTAAACTGAATATCTCTAAATCTAAATCAAAAACATAACCATGCCTACGCAGAACCCCAACCTGCAGCGTCTTCGGCGCAAACGAGGGCTGTCGAAACCATGTACGCTACAAGACTCGCCTATTATTATTATTATTATTATTATTATTATTATTATTATTATTATTATTATTATTATTATTAATAATAATAATAATAATAATAATAATTTATTTAACGAAGGAAGTTAAAGTTGCAGACATGGCATTTTATGGCTCTGGGTGTCCTACTTTACCTTTCCATGTTCTCCCTGAGTGACTTCATATGTTGCCAACCGCAAAACTGGTTTTGAAATTTGTTTTCAAAATTAATTTTGGTTCTTTCATAAATTTATAAAGCTGTTATACAAATAATGCCTATGCAACACGTTTATAATTTTGATTTATTGCATTCCTACGAATTTGACAACTCAGTCTAGAAGTAGATCGTTTTTAAAACATGTACTCATGCATGAAGCATTACGTTATAAACTAGTTGCGTACTATTATATATTATCATATTTATTGGGTATAAATATATCATTGCGTCAGTAACTTGGCTCAATGTAAACCAAGTTAATGATCCATTTATTTAGACACGCAATAAACATATTTAAGAATTATTACATAGCACTTTGGGATATCACTGTAGAAGTTCTTGTTATTATGCATTTCCTCTCCCTCCCTGCAGGTAAAATAGCCTCACCTGATACATTTTAAACCTCCTTTCATTAAAAAAGACATTTTCACTTGCTTCATGTCTGTGCGATGTGTTTAAACTTTTAGATCTTTATACGAGTGACACTCCTTGGTCCCTAGTTCGTGGAGACGTAAATGTTTGAAAGGGATAGAGAACGAAAAAAACGAAGAACGTATGATTTGCCAAGACATTATTGTATTGTGAAAGTATTGTGGCGTCATGCAGGGTACAATAATACACAGACGAGAGTGGGTTGAACTTATTACTAGTTTATTTATGAATCCACCACCGAAAGAAACCTTATTTACAATAGTTTCATAAACGAAATAAATCGACCCCACTTCTAGAAGCAATTTTCATTCTACGGCTACCACACCCTTTATTTAAATATCGAATAAATCCGATAGTGTGAATCACCGCAGAATTCCTACACGACTCGTCTCTTGAGTCAAACTACTTCACGACAAAAGTACATTGCCGGCCCTAGCCTACGCCCACGCTGTCCGCACCCCACCCGGCGCGCTGCCTCTGATCCGCACAGCTCGGCTCCTCGAAGACAAGGGGGGGGGGGCCTTGAAGCGTCACCGCTGCCCAGCTTGGCTGGCCGTGTCTTCCCCCCATTCTCTGGGCCTCTACATCATGTCCCATCCTGACGCCTCACCTCCAACCCAAGCGGCCTGCTACGCGGCGAACACATGGCCACTATGGCGAACACATGGCCACTATGTTTGTGCACGACGCTACAGAATCCGAATGGGATACTTTCACAATACAATAATGTCATGGAATATTATTTTACAGCCGACGTCTCAAAGGAGCCTAATCCGGTGCGGTAAACAAAAGCGAGGAACCAGTGACGGGGGAAAGAACATAGCCCACTTAAACTGCGCGTCAAGGCTTGCCGAAAAATAGAACAGAATAAATAGTGAAATGCTTTTCTAAGTAGATGTATATTTGTACTTGCAATTGTTCATGGTGGTGTGGAGTTCAAAATGTAGGTTAGTTGTATGTGTGGTGGAGGATGTGCAGGTCAGTACAATACTATCCTTTAAATGAAATTCTCTTAAAAGACTGGGATATTTATAAATACAGGTTGAGCAGCAGAGCAAGAGAAGAGACGCAAATCACGCAGCGCCAGAACGCCCTCTAGAACGAAGCAAGTTGCATCCGTCGCGGACACGTTGGTGTCAAAATGAGGTCTTAGAATTGCGTACTCTTGAAAAAGAAATTTAGCAGGCAAATATCATACGATACCATTCCGACCACAATGGCATTGTCGTTCGTCATGTCTTGCAGAAGCGAACCGATTTCTTCACGTTCGGTACATTAAGAGAAAGAATTTGCATACTACATTAAAAGCAAAGAAAACAAACATTCTTTCACTTTGGATAATGTTATATTTTTAATAGATCATTCTTATATTCATCTTTTAGAACCCAGCGCGTTGAACGTATGATATTCTGGGTCCACAACCGACGCTTCGTGACCAAGAACTTCTGGGATTGAATGCTCAGTAGGCACTTGAGAGATTTGAATAATTGAGATCTGTTCATACTACATTACCGAAGCGGTGACTTAGAGATCCACCGACGATTGTTTTTATAGGTTCCAATTTGTTTAGAAAGCTGAAAATCAGTATTTTTGTATATGATGTGATTTTTCTTAAAAATATGTTCCCATTTATCACAAATATGATAAGCAACCACCATACGATTTGCGATTGGAGACATGGGGATAACCTGAATCGTAACTTTAGCCAAAGGTGTAATACTGGCCCACAATAGAGGAAACGAGAGACTCTGGTCTGTCTTGCACGCGTACAGACATCAAAGCGTTCTCAGAACACGAGCACAATTTATCAATTAGGTTATTGAATTGCAGTATTGATTGAGAATTTAATATGTAAGATGCTGCGGTTTAAGTTCTATAGGGACTAACAGAACCGTGTCCGGGGGCTTCGAAGGTCTGGAGATCCATTAATAACAATAAATGTCAGTGGAGGTCTTGTCCACCAAAATATTCGTGATCAAATAAGTTATTTGCTGAATTATTTACGTATAACAAGTTATAGTATATACACCTAGTTACTATTGCTTAACGCAACCTCTTGCAGCAATCGCTGTCGGCTGTTGCTTTTCATGATCCTGTGGTTAAACATGTTTGCAATGAGTGAAGAACAATAAAAGGTGAATATTAAATTAAAAGGAAGATTCACTGCGTTTGGGATTACACATTGCAGTCTAATAAGACTCCAGAAATATTTGTTTTTTAATGTTATGCATCACAAGCAGAAAGTAAAGTGTTTATGTTTTCTTTCTGATATATTTATTATTTTTTATAAATTATTCAATTGAAGATTAACAATTATTGTTTCTGCATTGTGGTGCTCATAATTTAAATCTTGTGCTTAATGATGCCATAAATGGGATATTATAAATTCAGACATTTTACTGTTTGCCGGAATGAATTTGTTTTGGTTGGTCATAGCATTAATCTACCGAATTCATCACGGTGATGGATTTAGATAAAAATTTATTTTTCATATAGTACTGCATTCCAAAATACGAAGATCAACTAACACTGTTTTGAAATACATTCAAAGCCCAAATTTAGACTTGCAAACGGAACGACACTGGATGGAACTTTTTTTTAGTTTATTATAGTCGCATCAACATCTGTGGTCATTAGCGACTACTTTAAATACAACTTAACAATATTAATATGTTAACTTTATAATATATTACAGTATGTATATAAATATGTGAAGACAGACATGCTTTGTTATTTTTTTGGTACAATATTAGTTTCCAGTATCCATACTAGTATACCTTTTACAATTAGATTTCTTTGAGAATATTGCAGTCTTTACAGAATTTTAATATTTGATTTTGGTGTTCATTGGACGATAGGATGGAACTTACGAAGAATTGAAAAGACTGTTCGGAATCACTATGATGGTTTGAAAAATTAGGAAATTAAATTATCCAAAGCCTGGAAAATAGAAGAGAAATTTGTTGTTAAACGAGTGAAGAACACGAAATAACATTTTGACGCCCTTTTGCGGGGATCAACGATTTGCAACTAAAACAAAGTACAACAGAAAGCAGAAAAATCAGCACTGAATCTGTAACACTGTTGTTCACTGATTAATAAACCGGTCTGTAATTATAAATTTGACTTGCTTGTACATATCATCTAGATCTTTTACTAACATGCTCAAAATGGCATTTACAGTACTGAATATACTACGAGAATAGTCCTTTCTACTCTAGTCTAGTTTTCTTGAAAATGCCAAGATATAAATTAACTTACTGAAATTACTTATCACTCTTTTTCTCTTTTTCATGCAGTATCATGACTGAGCACGCTGACTTAAGAAACTTGACTGACTCACTGCTGATAACGAAATTTTTATTTATTTATTTATTTATTTATTTATTTATTTATTTATTTATTTATTTATTTATTTATTTATTTATTTATTTATTTATTTATTTATTTATTTATTTATTTATTTATTTATTTATTTATTTATTTATTTATTTATTTATTTATTTATTTATTTATTTATTTATTTATTTATTTATTTATTTATTTATTTATTTATTTATTTATTTATTATTTATTTATTTGATTGTTTTGAACATCGTTCAGTTTTTGATAACTTTACATATGTATTGATGACTTATAACTTAAACTAAAACTTATCCTAAACTTATCCTAACTTAATACTACTACAGAGGTTGAGGAAATCATAATGGCACCTCATAGGAACTATTCCAGATCTGAGAACAATTTACAAAGTATGTGGAATGGATATTTATTTTTATGCGAGTAGGATGTATGGGGCTTTTTCAAAGTGTGAATGAAGATAAGGTTTGGATATGGTGTATATTAGAGAATACATTGTGGAATAGGTAGGTGATGTGGTGATGATGCGATCAAGGTTGAATTCATTATGTAATTGATGATTAGATATGAACCAGGAATGCATTAGTGATTATACGGAGGAATTGATTCTGTACTATTTGAATTTTGTTGATGTTTGTTTTTGCAGCATTGATCCATATTGGGCAGGCGTAGAGAATAGTAGGTCTGATTATTGTTTTGAATAAAGTTATTGCTGTTTGTATGGGAGGTAATTATTTATATTTATTAGTTTTTAATTGTTGCAGTTTGTTTTCAGTTTGTATTATTTTGCTGTTTATGTGGTGTTTCCAGTTCATTTTGGTGTCCATGTACAGTCTAAGATATTTTATGGGTTTATTTAGTGGGTACCATGCAATGAGCTCATTATTTAATGTTAGTCGGGTTGGTGAAGTGTATGGTCTTAAAGAGAATATTTTAGCTGCAGTTTTGTTTGGGTTTAATATTATTTGTAATTTGGATGACCAACTGTCTATTTGGTTTAGATACAATTGTATGTGTTTTTTAATATTGATTAGAGAATGGCTGGAAGAGAGATAAGTGAGTAATTTGCAAACTGTGCTGTTTTTACTGTTTCATCTATGGGGATGTCTGCTACATTGAGATTAAACAGTGTGGGTGATAAGGGGAATCCTTGTGGTAATCCCGCTTTGATTAACTTGGGATTAGATTGATAGTTGTTGATTGATACTGCAAAGGTTCTCTTGGATAAATAGTTTTGAATTACTGAGGTGATGTAGTGTGGAGTGCCTATTTTCTTTAATTTATATATTAGTGCCTGTTGTCAGACTCTATCAAATGCCTGTGTTATGTCGAGTGATATGAGTATTGTATGATGTTTTTTTCTGAAATGCTGTGTTGAGATGTTCTGTGATTCTGCGGAGTTGATGTTGATATGTAGGGACATTTGATCACTGAATCCAAACTGCTCTCTTGGAATTGCTTTTGTTATTTGTATGTGCTTTTTAAGTCGTTGAAGTATTATTTTTTCGAAACTTTTAGACAGAGATGGTAGAAGGCTTATCGAGCGATAGCTGTAGGTGTTGGCTGAATTTTTATTTCGTTTCGGAACCGGAAGAATGATGGCATGCTTCCAAGTGGATGGAAAATGAATTTTTCTGAAGCTGAATTGTATGTATTTGTTAAGTATGAAATTGCGGGGGCTGGTAAGTGTTCTAGTATTGAATTATTGGCATTATCATCACCTAGTGCTTTTTTTATCGGGAGAAAGTTAATGATTTATTTTCTTTCTTTAGGATTTGTGTAATGAATTTTGTGATATGGGCCGTAGTTTGGGAGATTTATTGCCTGTATTATTGTGTTGTGTTCCGGGTGCGGTTTAGATTGGTTGAGTGTGAAAGTAGACTCAAAGTAATTGGCTATTTCCTCTGCCTTCTCGGTGGGCGTGAATATTTTGCCTTTCGGTGAGTTAATGGGTGGAATTATTTTCTTTTTTCGTATTTGTTTGGTGAATTTCCATATAGAGTTGTTTTGTGCTGTTAAAGATTTTATTTTGTTCTGGAATTTGAGATTTCTATAATTTTTTATTGATTTCTTAACTATATTAGTTAATATATTTATTTCTGCATTTATTTGTGAGTTTTTGGTTTGGTTCCATAGTCTTCTGGTCCTGTTTTTGACACATATTATGTTTTTGATTTCTGCAGGTAGAGCAGAATGATTAATTTTGTTATGTGTTTGTATATTTGTGAGCTATGTTTCTGTTATTTGCTATATGTATTATGGTGTTTAGTAAAATTACGGAATTGTCTATTTCTATAGAATTATATAAAATTTTAATTTTTGGTACTAAATTGCTGGTTATATTTTGGAATTTAATCCAGTTTAATTTAAGTGTGTTTATTTTGGGGATTGGGGATTTGTCGAGTAAGTATATTTACCGGAAAATGGTCAGAGTCGAGTTCGTGATACGGAGTTGAGTAAAAATGTATATTGCCTTCAGTCAGTCCGATGTCAAGGATGTCTGGTTTCTTAGTTACGTCTCTTGGATAGTATGTTGGTTCAGGAGGCGATAGTATATTGATAGTGGTAGTGTTTACAATTTGTGATAGTATTTTTCCTGCTTGATTGCAAGTGCGACATCCCCAGTTTGTGTGTTTAGCGTTTAGATCACCTAGTATTAATGTTTTTTTGTTTGAGGTGAATCTATTAAGAATATTTTGGGTTTGTATTTTTATTGATGGAGAGGATGGATTTTATAGGCAGTTTTTCTATTCCATGATTCATTGTTCATTGTTAGGGTTATTGCTACTGTTTCAACATATTGCCAGAACATATTGCACAGTTAATTTTGTGATTGTAATTGTTTCTAGAGTGTCCAATGCCCAAACATCTATTGCACTGTAGTGAACCTTTTGGTCTTTTTCTTTTTTCGGTGGTGACTATGAGGTTGCACATTTGATTAATGTTGAGTATTGTTTCCAGTGGTTCATTGCCGTTGAACTCTGCTGCTATTACAGGGATGTCCTTCTGAAGACGGGTGATTTTAACAATGGATGGGTGACTTTGTTTTAAATCTTGCATGATTTCACTGTCATTTATGGAGAGGTGGACATTTTTTAATACTACCGAAAAGTTTTTGTTTTGCAGGGTCTTTGTAGGAGTGGATTCTTCTATTTGTGTTGATTAAGTATTTTATGATTTTACGGAAATCTTCGGCTAAGCCGGGATTTATTTTCCGGTTATCTGGGGGAAGAAAATTGGTTTCCTTGGAGTCTAATTATGAAAATCTGTTACCTATTGTTTGAAGATTGCAAGTCTATATTCTCATTTCTGTAGTTGAAGTTTTGGGCTACGAAGCCTTTTGGAACATCTTAACCGTCTGTGGGTGGTGCACTGGCTAAATCTGGTGTAGAACCTTTAACATAATCACTGTCACTAGCACTCGCACTGTTTTTTGTTATCGCTGTTAGAAGCGTCCTCGCCTGCTGACCTTTTTCTTTGCCGGCTGTCTAAGGTTACGAGCGTTGTACCTTGCGATGGGTCTTGATAACATGAAGGATCTGATGTAAAAGATTCCATGGCTGAATCCTCATTCGTGGCACTTTCACTGTGTGTGGTAGGTAAATTGACGAAGTTGCTTTGGGGAATACCGCTGGAGTTGTGTAGCACGTAAAGAGCATTGCTGACTATGTTGCCTGTTGATTGATTCACATCGAATGCCATTGGTGAAAGTTATTCGATGCACTGGATTAACACCATATTTCACTTATTGCACTTATTACAAGGAGCATTTGAAATATAAACTGGTTTGTCGGTATTGGGCGGGCCCGTACCGACGCTAGCGTTCCGACTTTTACGAGCGCTCTGCGATGTGTACGACTCGGTGGACGGGATTCAGGATAACGAAATATTGGCAAAGGTAAGTCACAAAGCAAACGTAACAAGACACAGTCTTCTCTCCTCACTGTTCACAATCGTCCATTCTTTGCAAATATTGTTGCTTTCTTCTTTTTGATGAAGAACATCAAAAGATGTAATAACTCTCTTTCCATTATAGTTTGAATTAATTTCAAAGCTCTCTGCTATTGCCCCTTGCATTTTTTCTTCAGCCTTACGCTCGTAGTTCCTTCTTCAATTGGGTATACAAACCTTGCATAAATTGGAAATGAATGGTTGCACTACACGCATAAAAAATAATCTTCATCGGTATTGCAACCACTCGGTTACTCGAACCGAACGTGGTGCTACCAGAAGCAACCACCTCCCTCTCCTCAGTTTTTAAAATCAAACGCCCCGGCTGGCCCATAGAGTGGTGCATCAATCACCAACACTCCCCTGACCTGAGTGCCGGTGAGAGTATATAGAATTTTACTTAGGAGGAAAAAAAGCAATGTGCCTTCCCCAATTAATTACTTTGTAACCTTCACCTACATGTTTTTTTCTCTATTTGTATCTTACTGTTAGATGGATCGTACACGAGATTTTGGATATTAAATAAGACCACGATATTCTTTAACATATAACACATATATTTAAAAAGGCATAGAAACATATACTAATTACTACAATACAAAAAAAATCCCTCAAATCCTAAACAGGAAACATAACACGAAAACAATATGCAATCTCTCAATTACAACATTCTGTCTCAACTTACAATTCAATTCAATAGGATTATTAACCTTTTTAAATAATTTCATATGCTGAACTCGGTTTATTCCCTCTTTTACTTGTATCAACAAAATCTATACCCTTATTTGATTCAAACAATTTCATCTTAGTTTAAGATTCCGTGCTGTCGCAATGGAAACCAGAGAGATTACTCACGCAATGAATGAATGCGTTTTGTAATGGCATTTCACGTCACTTAGAATTGATTAACTACCTCATACAAATTTATGAAACTTTTATGGCTTTCACGAAAACAATCTTGTTCTAATTTCTTCATTGAAAAAAAGAATACTGGAAGCAACAATCTTATTTTTGGGAAACGACGTCTGTTTTTGCGCGTCACCTTCGAAGAATGTGGAGTAACGGGATACCTCACTGTAGATTCTCCCTACTGCAACGACGCCTCCGAATCGCTGCCGAAATTTTACATTTTTCTGATAACTTTTGATGTATTTGGTTTTGTCGCTAGCTAGTTTTAGGTTGAAGCTAGCTGACCCTCGATTTTAAAAAAATGGATGGCGTAATTAATTTAAAATTATGATAATTATTGAGTATTAATTAGTATTAAACGATGACATGTAGTTTTTTGTGGTCCGTTATAAGTGGCTAGTCAGCTTCAGAGAGTCTCCCGTTCCCCTGCTCCACCCCTCCGACGCTCCCCAGCGCGACAGGTTGCGTTCTCCTCCTCCAAGGGCCACGCGCCGTCTCCGCTGCGGTGCGAAATCGGGTTCTTGCCGTGCGAACGAGATGCCTTTCTTTCTCTGGACTGTGGTGTATGCGGCTCGGGGTGAGCGGTCACAGTATCAAGCAACTATTAATATTTATAGCTGCTGCGAGAGCGAATTTTGAATTATTGATGATACAAATACACCTCGTACGTCGGCGCAAGCCACGATGTAGACAGAAAATATAAACATAAGATGGAGACGTCACAAACATGACGTCACAAACATGACGTCACAAGCATGACGTCACAAACAAAGCTGACCTCCCGCATCAAGGTCTTATAGGTGGTATTGGGCAGTGTCGATGAGATATTTAATAGAATGTCTAATAATATCGCATTCTGGAGATTACGGTATGGTCTGTAGATGACGGAAAAGTTTCATTGAGGCAAATTTCTAGATTTCAAGAACCTAGAACACTTGGTTTAGGAGTTATTTAACTATATATATTTTGACAATGTAGCCGGGTGCTGCAGCATGCATTTGACGTCAATACTTTGACGCGTTTTTTCAAGAAATCCTTCATATTTTTAATGTCAAAATGCAAAGTCGTCACGTCTCCGTGAATTTCTATTTCTTTATAGACCTCATTTATAAAGATTGGTTGCTTGTTAGAACCGGAAAGGTATGTATACTACTGAAATAATAATATAGGAGACGATACATAACTATTTCTATTAAATAATTATTTTATTTGGGGGCATTCCGGGATCTATAATTTTATAAATCAAGCACTGGGTCTATGGATGTAAACCAATTGAAATCAGCTGGTTAACTGGTATGGCACAAGTCGTTTTTTCTGAACATATTCATAATAACGAATTGATGAGCACAGTCATAAGAAAACATTTTCAGACTAATGAGAAGTAAAAGATGCTAATTAACTATAATAAAGACTATTATATAATATAAACTTTAATGTCAATTAAAATAAGGGTGAACTTTCCCCGAACTTTCCCTAATCTTCCTTATCCTCTCCCTTTCTCTTACGTATATACGCACTGTACTACCACACCAGTCGGGAGCTTGTCTCGGCTGAGGCGATGCCCAGCTGAGAGAGATACCTGGAAGGGGAAATACCCCGCATGCCGACGTGTAAGCGCCAAATCTCACCATTCACCTGGAGAGGATCACCGCTACATTCTGAGATAAAAAAATTGCTGCGGTAATGGGTCTAATGACTGTACCTGGAAACATCAATAAATCCGCCGCTAGGAACACAGCCCCCTCCCGGGATTCATCATACACTGCAGTAACACGACTTTGGCGACAGTCACAATGGGGCCGATTTTGGCCGAAATTCTACCCGAGCGACCTCTTCCGACGGTGTCAGAAAACATCAGCTGCCGGGCGAAGATCTGTTTGGGTTGGTTTGTCGGTCTGAAATCGGCCGACTGAAATTTCGGCGAATATCAGCTGCACTTTGACCCCCGCCTAATAACCATACCCCAAAACATCAATCAATCAACCTAATGGTTAAAAGGGCATTTTCACACACTATGAATATTGTTCCTTGATAAAGAGAAGCCGTGAAATGTGCTCATTATTAATTTCCAGATGTCAAAAGAGTAAAAAAAAATAAATACATTTTCCTAAAAATTCGAAGTCCAAACATACTAGAATGTTCGGCGGGTGGTTATCTGATGGGCAAGTCACGTTGCCCTGGTGTTTGCGTCTCGTATCATTCCGGGGCGACGCGCTATTTCTGGCCGGCAGCTCGTCGCATCCCCCTTTGACTGAAAGCGATCTCTCGGCCGCGGAGGCGGCGGTGACTCGCCTGCTGCCGCACGCTCGAGATCACGTTCGTTGCCACGAGAGAGCGCGCGCGGCCGCCGGCTCACGTGGCCTCTGAGGAGGCTCCGAGAAGACCAGAAAAAACGCGGCAATTCAAAGCCGCAAAGGAGGCGCCCGGGAGGGTGCCTTCCGAGAAGACGCGGTACGATGTTTACCGTGGAGCACGTTTCGTACTACCCGAAAAAGAAACGAAGAATTTATTTATTTATAATTTGAGAGGGAAAAGAGACGTTTTCTTTTGCGAGTAGGAAAAGTTGCGACAAGAGGTTGCTAGGGCGAGAGGCGAAACGCTATGAGAAAAAGAAAATCACTTTACTACGTGTGCTAAACACTACGATTTAGATACTCTTACTGATTTTTATTTTATTTTAATTCAAGTATATAAATCACTTAATAATGGCAGTGGAAACTGCTACGGATCGGAGAAAATTTTTTTTAGTTGCAAACAAAGATTTCAGAACACTTGACACTATCGGCTAAACTGTATACAGAATTTTCACCAAAAATGATATTCCCCGAATGGCCTGGCTCATGTTACGGCCTGTAGATTGTGAAAAGTTATTTTGGATTTGGAGAGATCCTTTACATGAAACGTCATATTTTTGTTGCAAAAATGGATCCAAATTTTTGTACATTTCTTCTTTTTGGACAAAACAAACAACGCATATAAAAATTGAGCGTGTCTGATTTTCGTTGAATTCTGTAAATTTTCGAGTTGCATAGGTTCATTTTTTCCTTGAACTACGATATTGATGATAGATATTTTTTCTTACTATTCAATTTATTCTACATAATTAGTTCTTTAATTACTTACATGTACATTTTTTTTAAATATTAGTATTTTTGCGCAATTGAGTGCAATATGGATATTATTAAAACAAGATTTCCATAAAAGCAACTTTAAATTTTGACTAAAAAATTTTGTTTGGGCCGGGATTAAATCGTTGAACAAAATGACATAATCGTCATTTTGATTAATTCTTTTATTTTTTCAACAAGTACCAAATATTTTTATTATACAACATTCGAATCGTTAATATTTGTTCATTATGAGCTTCTTTATACGTTATTAAAGTTGTGAGCACGAGTGCTTGGAATTATTTCTGATGAAATTTCTTGAAAGCTCAAACTTTTTCTATGAAAATGAACTCAAAAGTGTACATTTTCAGAAATAACCAAACCAAATTTTTTTCCCAAAAACGGCTTCAAATTTTTGCACTCAATATTTACATGTAAAACTGTTTTACTCTTCTGTAATATTCTCAATGTCATATTTAAATTCTATTATTTGGGAACTGAAAAATGGAGATAATGTGAAAAATTTTCTTTTAAGCGCCGATAGGTAGCAGCTGGGAAGACGGAATACGAAAAGCCTAGCCTAGAGATATTAGAAAACTAACGAGTGCGAGAAAATCTGCTCCATTCGCTAGCACAGGGGTTTTCAAAAGGGTCGATATCGACCACCTGAGAGTTGATGAAATTTTGATGGAGGTCAATGATGATTAAGAAGTCTATCGGGGGTGAATATCCGGAGAGATTAAGGAATAATTATGATCCCATTGATTTAAAAAAATAAACTTAATAATTAATTGTTTCATATAAAATCAACAAAACATAATAGTAATAATAAATTACGAATTTGCTCCTTATCTTTCCTATACGCCATTCATCCTTAGGATTAAGGGTGTTGTTAGGCTGGTGTAACAGGTGCACCGGACGGTCCCCCGACGTAAGGAGCCCAGGATTCGAACCCCCGCGGACGGATATCGGCAAAGAACAAAACATAAAAAAATCGCTCTCCATTCCTATTTTATCCATTTGACCATACATATTCTTATAATCATAATACTTAAAAGTATTAATTTCAGATTTATTGCAGATATTGGACCCATTTTGACTTTCTTCCACCAGGGCATCCCAGAAACATAGGATACTGCTACTAAGCAGAAGCAGCACGTTTAGAATACTCAACAAATTCTAACTATTTAAACACAACGGCTCTTTCGGAAGAGAATACCCCCTCCAAAACGCACTGGAGAATTACTATGGTCAGTTAGAGAAGGCTCCACATTTTGAAACAATTGCATAACAACGAAGATTAACAACGAAGCTACTCAGAAGCGGAAGAGTCGCCGATTATCGAAAATCTAGATATTTACGAAAACAATTATGAAACGGTTATATCTCAGATATTTATGTGCAATGCCATGTCTTAAGATTAGGTGTGCCGTTATTAAAAAGAATAACGTAAGGGGATCCAGGAGCTAACTATTCTATTAAAAAGGATTGATGAAAGAAGAAGGTTGGGTGTCCCGGCTCTAGCACAACTAATTCGTAGTCGTAGGCTTCCGCGGCCAGAGTCATGTCGGTGATCTGGGCTGTTCGGGTGACGCCGTGTCGAAGGCTGTGTTGCCGACGTTTCGACCATCCTGTCGTGGTCTTCCTCAGAGCTGGTATGCCAAGTAGTTCTAAACCTTTACCTGTCCGTCACTCCGCCCAACCTTCCATCCGTCCGTCCTTCAGTGCATCCGACTGTCCGTGTGTGGACAATACTAGCACCGAAATCGTTAATAGCATTTCTCTAGAAATTCCGGGATTCTGTTATGACATGTATTCTGCTGTAAGTGCGGATCGTTTTAACAACCAATAGAGAAAAGCGTTTTCTAATAGGTAATGGATCTAAACAAAACCATCACAATAATTGCTTTTTGCTGCATTCTCAACCTCATAAAACTATTAACCACCTAAAAACCACGTCGCTAACAACCATTATTTTCTTACTCGTTCAATACACCAGGAACAGACTGCAAATTGATTAAGTGGAAATCTGCACGACCCTATTATTATTCTATCTGCTTCGGACGCTTACAACCAGTTTTAAATATTATTTTTTCTAATAAAGAACTAATAAAGAATAAAATATAATATTAATTATCCGATCTCTATGGTATGAAAGGTTAAAAACTGACTTCCTATACCTAAGTTTGTTGGTTGAAACCCAGCTAAAGGCAGTAAATATTCCAGGGGCGAAAAATGTTTAGTGTGCAAAGTCACTCTTGAAGTACGTAAATGAGCACAGGATAAATTCTGTACGAAATTAAATTGTGAGACTCTTCCCGTTTTAATCATATCTGGCACTCGCTTAGCCATAGAAATGCGCAAGTATAGGGGAGTATGAGAAACCATAAAGTGGCGGAGGTAGAAGCCAAAAATAACTGGTAGCTTTTGGCACCCATATGGTGTCAAATTTGAGAATGCTCCACAATAATCGCAATTATTCTCATGAGTAGTATTCAAGTTTCTAGAGCTCGGAATTTAGAGCAACAACAACAACATTTTTTAATATATGAAACGCTGAGTGCCTAATGTTTGGAACCAATACAAAGCTCACAGACTACCCAGAGGGGTGGTTGGAAACTCATTTGAGACCATAGGGAGCGGTTCCATCATTACATCGTGTCCCTGTTGAAGTCCCTATGATCTAATAGGAATCCTTGAAGACAGGTTCTTGGCTATGGTGTCTTCTACTATATTCCAATTGTTGTATGTTGTATTATGTTTCATTTCTCCACATTTTTCTACACCACAATTCTCAACGTTCTTTTGACGAGCGTTTTTGCTTAGTAAACAAGAAAAAACTTTATGAATTTAAGTAAATCTGAGGAAGAATTTCAAAGAGAATGAAAATGACAGTTGTGTTAATTGTATAAGAGAGGAAAGGAAAAATAAAGAGAACGTAAATGCAAAGCTATTTTTATTTTAAACAACAGCAACAACGGTATAAATCCATCTAGTCATGTACAACAGAGAGAGGGGAAGGAGCTCAAGGCAGGGGGCCCCAGGGGCCGGGGGCGGGGCCGTGCGGGGCGGGGGCG
This sequence comes from Gryllus longicercus, assembly GCA_038098605.1. Lineage (NCBI taxonomy): Eukaryota > Metazoa > Arthropoda > Insecta > Orthoptera > Gryllidae > Gryllus > Gryllus longicercus. Next base: position 1,979,688 of record JAZDUA010000098.1, read on the forward strand.
GGGGCGTGAGCGACGACCACCACGGGGGGCGGGGGCGGGGGCGGAGGGGGGGCGACGGGCACCTTCACCTGCACGGGCACCGCATACTCGTTGACGTTGACGGTGTAGCCGTAGGCGGACGTCTTGGCGGCACCGGGCAGCGCGTGGATGACTGCGGGCGGAGGCGGGGGCGGGGGCGGGGCGTGCAGGTAGCCGCCGGACACGGCCGCCACCACGAGAGCGAGCACCACCTGCGTAAAGCAAAGAGCAATCAAGCTGGGAAGAACACTTCACAATGGGCTTAGATTATTCATTCAGCGACAAAAACAGATAAAAATGTGTGAGGTGCAATTGGGGCACATTTTCTTGAGCTTCGGCATCCCTACCCTCGTTCTTACATTGTATTCTTCAATTTTGAATATGGTGAGAAAAGCACTTAACTTCAAACATTTTTGACGTGACTGCGCAAAAGAGCAAGAGTAATTTTTTCAGTGAGAATTTGGTGAGTTCATTTTTGATCTTCAAAAAATCACTTTTGAACCAACAACCCGATTTAAATTATAAAAAAATAATTTTCAACTTCGGAGTAATATAGGTTGTACTATGCTCCTTAAAATAAATTTAAGTGATTAATTACTCACAGACCAAACGCTAATTCATTTAATTTTCAGTATTTAAAAAACGAAACGTGTCAGTTTTAACGCATTAAAGCACAAGGAAATGATATAAAAAATGAAGTTTCTATATATTTTTAAGTATCTTCTATCTTCCTATATAAATATTTTCTGTATTCTGATACATAACATACTCTGACACAGGCAAGGCGAATGATTGAGCCATTTCGCACTCAATTTATAGAAAAAATTGGAGTAAGGACGAAGAGAGTTCTTTAACATCAAACTCGTGTGTTTAGTAGCATCATATTATTTCCAAAAACAAGGGAAAATATTTTCATTCATAAGATAATTATAGAAAATAAAAAATGTATAATTAACCCGTAATGTAAACTATCATTTACACATGAGAAATGTATCATTCTACAAAACTCTTATAAATGTAAACATATTAAGCATGCAATCTACAATTGGATAAAAATAAGGAAACTGAAAGCATTGCAATTATTTTCTTTTTTCACGTTTGAACTGCATTACATGGATCTCAATGACATTCTACCTTCTGTCCATTTATATCAGTAATTTGAAATAAAAATGAATATTTTTAATGGAATTCAATTAATTAATACTGCCCGCAAGCTACTTCACACCTTCAGGATAAAAAAGTAATCGACTTCCGCGTGTAGCTTTTTACACCGATGATAGTACACGTCCAAAAGCGTAACACCCTTGTACTACACGAGCAGCAGGAGCTGCGCAACATCGCTGCAGGAGATGCTCGTGGCGCTCTCATCATTAAAACGCACAATGCACTCGCTGCCTTCGCACCCGGAACCAGCGCATCGCTTGCACTTCGCCCGCAGGTCAACGACCCCCGTCCATTATGTTACAACAATCGATTGCCATTCAGGGCTGTCATTAGTTCACCCAGTAATACAATTTTGACTAGCACACTTTACAAACAACGGTGCATTTGGGTCATGCGGCTTCGGGCTCAAAACCGGAAGTAGTGATACTGGAAAATAATATAAAAGCTACTATAATAAAATAAAATGTTGGCCTGTAATCAGTAATTGATTTGTCTATAATTTAAATATGTTGAGAGAAAATATCTGTCAATTTTGAGGTTTTGTGAAATAATGTTCAGATCTAATTGGTCGAAATTGCAATACGATGTATTCCAGTCACCAACTTGTCTTCAAATAATAATATCATTTATTCAAATTGCCTATATTGTCTAACTCACAAATTGATCGCGCAGTCACATAAAAAAATTGTTGAGAAAGATGATGTAATTATTCACTAATTGAATGGTTTTGCACTTTATCAACAACTTTAGAAGTTAGCGAAATAAGATACATTATTTTTATAAAAACGATGTTGGTTGAGAACTAAAACTATTTCTACGGGGCATTTGCGGCCTCCATACGTCACCCATTTGAACTCACCAGCTTGAACATGTCGAGGGCTGCTGAGGAGTGTTGACTGGAGCGAGAGGGCGCAGTGTGCCTGAGCCGAGGCGGGCGCGCATTATATACCTGGCTGAGCGTCGAAGGGCCGCTGGTGTTCGAGCGGAACGTTCGCGCACGCGGCGCAAGCGAGGGGCGGAGACGATTGGGCCACGTCTCGCTACCTGTCCCCACCACCCCCGCCCACTGCCTTCCGCGAGACTCTGCTGCCGCCGCCCACGCCATCGTCCACGCCGTGCTACGCGCCGCCACCGTCGCAGCGCTGCCTCCGCCACCTCCGTCATCTCCGTCACCCCCGCCGCTCCAGTAGCCCCCGCCGCCCCTGCCACACCCGCCGCCCTTGCCTCCCTTGCCTCCCTCGCCACAATCCCACCCCCACCACCCCTGCCACCTCCCGCCGCCCCTCCTTCCCCCGCCTCCCCCGCTGCCTCCGCCGACCCCTTCTCCACCGAGGCCCCGCTGCAACCCGCCTGGCACTTCGTGCCACCAGTCCCCGCACCCGCCTCTGCCTGCTTCCCCGTTCCCTCTCCCCGCTCAGCTTCCCCGCAGCCTGCTTCGCTGGGTCCCCGCCGCCGCGAAGGCCGCGGGCGACGCGTTCGCAGCAAGGCCGCGAGGCGGGGGCGGGGGCGGGGCGGGCGCGGGCGCGGGCGTGAGGACGCTTTGGCGGGGAACGGCTGATCCCATACCGCCGATACGCCGTATCCGCGTGAAGGGGCTGCCACCGCTGCGCGGCGCCGGAGAGAGCGGGACGCGGCTGATGTGTGTGACTGGGCCATGGAGGTTGATGTCTTGGCACAACGGCCGACCTCAGCACTGGGTGCAAGTGAGACGCATCGACACGAGATTACTGTTCAACTGAAAGACACACACACAGAAAAATCTCGACTTCTCTAAAAGACAAGAGTATCCTGTGCGTTTGGTCTCATTACTTTCCATGTGCTTCATTTTATGTACGTCAGTTTCATTAGGAGGACGAATTCTTTGTAATTCCCTTCTGTTAAATTGCAAAAATTAAACGTTGACGTTAAACAAAGTTAAAACTTTATGTTAATTTGGCGTTGTATTATTTAATAGATTGTGCGTTAGTTTACGAAAGAGACTGGCAATGTGCACTGAAGCTCACGTCATAGCATCCAGGGTCCTGCGCTGAAACAACAAATTCATCCGAGAGCGGGTGGCACGTGTAGATTTGCGGTTGGCCGTTGTGGTATGGGTCTCTGCTGGAGGGTGACGTATGTATAGCCCCTAACGATTATCAAATACGTACGTAAATTCAGTAGAGCAGCTTACATTTTAACTTGTTTTTAAAGTGTAATACTCTGGGGTGCGGTAACACGATGTTCTCCCTAATAGAAAGTCCGGAGGGAGTACATCCGTTAAATTAGCTAAACTCAAAATTTTAAAACTAATAAATCAGCATTTATTTATTAACATTAATGTGTTATTTTCCAGTAATAAAATTCTTCGAAGCCAAACACTTATTTACTTTAACTATGAGAATGATCACGACGTTTTACAAGCAAACAGAAGAAAGTCACATCAATGAAAGGTTAAGTTATCAGAAATGTATGACAAGAAACGGAGAGACCATTGGTGTGAGTATCCACAATAAAGATTCGCCAGAGATATCGTTGTACTTTTAGAAAACCAGATAATAAGTCAAGACAAGTTCACTCAACTCAGTAAATAATCAACTAAGTAACAAATAGGTAAAAAAGAGGTAAATGAAAAATATTTTCAAACTATAAATAATAATAAATACAATACAAAATACAACAATATATTTTTAATACAAATACTTTTCTATACAATATATTCAATGTACATTTTTTTAATTCCATCACTAGGAATATTTACACTCATCTCTACCTCTTTTTAGATTTCCATTAAATACCAAAATATTCGTAAATGATATCATTAAAAATATATGATTATAAATTCATAATGAATATTAATTACAATATGTTGGGCTGCATCTATTTCATCCATCTAAAGTTCTTAATTTTTAAAATGATGCCTCAAATAATCAAATGATCAAAGCAAATGCGAATATCTATTTTTAGAAATATCTCTATGATTACATCCCGAATACGAAATTCAGCCGAAGGAAGCGAATTTGACTATTTGTGCAAACGTTTTTAGATGTTACTATTAATATATCAATCCGAAGTCTTGATTTTTTCAAGCTCTCATTTGAGGTGGTCAAAGAAAAATCTATGGGCTGAATTCGTGTTACCACATCTGACGTACTGAGGATTTGCTCTAAGTAACAAGCTTTATTCCGTTTTGTTAGTACCCTCCCACAGGATACGCTGAGTACCGCTGTGAAAATTTCATTGACTTACATCGAATTTGGGCTATTTTTCCTTACTTATCGGGAAGAAATCTTCAAAGATGCAGTCTGGTACGTAATACTCCAGTGGGAAATAGCCAATAAGGAGGTCACAAGTTAGAACATTCTGTGAAGAAATGTTGACGCTCTAACCTAAGAATACAAATAATTTTCGTATTTGTTTGTAGTGATTTTATCAGGATTCTGCTCTTTTATTTTGCGATCTCAAATTACGCATAGGATTTACGAAAATTAGATAGATCCATACATTCAAAATATACATACATAAGATATATTGTAATAATAGTTTTATTTCATTTCATTTGAACATTGTCAGATTAGTTTAATAGTATTACAGTGCACCTAAAGAATACCTTTTGAATTTAAGAATTATTCAGAAATTTTAAAGTAATAAAAACTTGTTATTTCAGTTGTATTATGATCACAGAAAGCATAATAGAATTTATACGAAATGACAAGTAAGTATTTGAGTATTTCCGGTCTTAAACACAATCTGGCAGCGATCTAGAGGCTTAAAACTTACGTAACGACATAAGCAAGTTTGATTTCTATTCTGAATTGTCAAGTATAAGAGAGGAAGAAGATGTACTTGTAATGGTATTAAATAATGCATTTTTCTAGGTCTCAAGTATGTACGTAGAAAAGGCAATCATGAAAGGACATAATGTTATATGAAGATGATCTCGTCTGTACCAACTTTTAGTTTTTAGATATACGACATCTGATGGCTTAGAATCCTCAGCTCCTTTGACGCGAGGAAAAATTATCGAATTTGTCTCATGAATAAAAATGGTAGTAGTAGTATTGAGAACAACTTGAGTTTCTTATACACTGCCCCCTCAGTTAGTAACGAGCAAAAGTGATTTGAGCACTTGGTCGGAAAAATATGCATTACATATGTCAGGAATTTAATATAATTGTTAGCAACAAAAGAGCTATTAAGAAATGAGAGGAACAAAAACATCGATCATATGTTTATTAACACGTGAGAGATAATTTGAAATTTAAAGAAACATTATATTTGTTTTTTAACCGTCTTTCATGGTAATAACACATAATTATGCCACGTTTTATAAACTCACTATTCACTAGGAGTGGCTTGAAGAACATATGATCGTCATAATGTAATGTGATTAGATCTGTCATGAGCTGCCTTCCTAGGGCGATAATCAATATACAAAATATCCAATCTCACTGCAATTTCTCCGCGGACTGCTCCGGAATGGCATGACGAGACCGATCGATCGTGTGGCGGACATATGCTGAAGTAACAAAAAGGAGCGAGGAGCAATCGTTAAAAACAATGGAAACAATTAAGAATTTTACTATTTTGTGTGAAATTTTATTTCCAGAAAAACCCCCTTCCTATGCTTCCATATTTGGCGAAACGCTGTCTCTACTTATCTGAAACTGTTACAAGTTATAGAAAATAAATTCATGCAAAGAATTATTAAAGTTCATTGATTTGATACGTATACACACATTCTCTCTCATGCACAAATTGAACATCTTAATCAATATATTATTACACGAATCAATAATGTCTTCTCGAATCACTCATCTTCAACTTCTACCTTCCAGCTATTATTAACTTGTTTATTTGCCCTTGGCAATACAAAACAAAATTTCCGTTTACGTCCAGGATATCCAAAGGAAATGGTCTGCCAACCATGAACATTCAGAAATTCAAACATAAAATGTATGCACTATTGGAGTTAAAACTGAAAGAAAACCCAAATTACCTACTTTTATTTCATTGTTAAGATCATATGGACGCAGCTTACAAGACTGCCAACTACAGGAATTGTCCAAAAAAGTTATAATAAACATTGTATTTGAAAGCCCCTGCAAAACATTGTTGTTGAACAGAAAGAATAACTATTTTAAAAAGAAAAACTACAAAATTACTTACTATAAAAACTCAAGTACTCTATTTAAATATTCAACAAGCAGTGATGTAAAACTTAAAACGATTGTACATATTTCTTGTCCTTAAAAGAATGAATTAATAATATGACGAGTTTTCATTTACATGTAACCGCTCTTTATTATTTATAATGGACTTACATTGTTACAATATCTTATGTCTAGATTGAACAAGCTTTCAAGGAAATGGTAATAGTCCAAATAATAATTGTATATTTATAGTATGCTCTGCTTATAACAGGATAAATGCTAATGTATTTTTTTTCTTTTTTACGCCAGAGAGAGAGAGAGAGAGAGAGAGAGAGAGAGAGAGAGAGAGAGAGAGAGAGAGAGAGAGAGAGAGTTGGCCCTTATCTCTGTCCATTCCGAGAGACCCACACGCGCGAGCGTCGTGCGGCGAGGCGCGAGCGAGCTCCGGTGGGGCCTAGCTGACCGGAAATTATGGGAGCCCGCTCTCCGCGCTCCATGCAGTGAGGGGCGCAGGCGGCCCTGGTGGCGCGTATAAAACGCGCCCCGCGCCTTCCAGCGGCACACTCGCACTCAGCAGCCCACAGCACCCAGCGCCTCCAGCAACATGAGCAAGTTGGTGAGTAGCCCTGGCTTCGCTTCACAGCTGCACGAAATCAACTAATTTCAAACTTCAATATTTAACTACTAATCTTTCAGTTAATTTTTCTTGATAATTCAATGAAATCAAAACTATTTCTTTCTATCAATTTCATTAAAATTAGGAACATTTTTATTTCATAGAAATGACATGAACAGTATTTACATAATAACGACCAAATTATATATTATCAATTATCCCGCAGAATATTTTTGAATACACTTGATATATCTATTTATTTATAGAACTACTATATTTTTTATAAAATTGTCGAATCTTCACATCAAATACTCTAGTAATACATTGTCATTAATGAAGAATGAAGAAGCGATTAAACGTACATGAAAACTCGACATGTTATTAACAATTACTATTTAAATCATTGCCTTAGAGTAGAGTATCACTTCAAAAACTTTACAAATATGTAAACATGTGCCCTGTATTTTCAAAAAGGAATGCAAGTCATTTACAAACATGGGAAATCAACAGCCTTTGTAATAGATCCTTGTAGTATTACAGACCTAATTCAATTAATTGAATACAGACTTTATTAAATTTGATAGTTATACTAAAATGGTAACTTACTGACATTATTAATGATGATAATGTGTTATTAATGATACATTAAAAATAATATGAGTAGTTGTACATGCATATTCTAACCAGCACCGTAGAAAGTGGTATGCCCCAGTGCAGAAAATGACAATAGGCCTCTTTTCTTTCTTCTGGCTCTGGTGCTCCGTAATCTCGTTGCTTTGCTTGCGCCGACGGCAATGACTACTCTGTACGTGAGCTGATTATGTGTGTGTTGCAGGCCGTCTTCGCCCTTTTGGTGGCCGGCGCCGCCGCCGGCTTCGTGCCCGCGCCCGCGCCGCCCGCGCCCCACGGCCCCGTGCTGCGTGCGCCCGGCAAGACCAGCATCAACGGCTACGCCATCGACGTGACGCAGTACCCGCCCGTGGAGGTGCGCGTGCCCCTGGACGTGGCCCCGCCGCCCCCGCCCCCGCCCCCCGCGCCCGTCCTCGTCAAGTACGTGGCGCCTGCCCCGCCCCCGCCGCCCCCCGTGGTGAGGGTGGCGCCCATCGTGGTGGCCGCGCCCCCGCCCCCTCCCCCTCCCCCCGTGTACCTCGCCCACGCTCCCGCCCCCGCCCCCGCGCCCTACCACGGCTGACCGCCCCCAATCCTTCACCATCACCCCACGACGCTGGACCTCGCCGCACCAGTATTCATGAGCTTCTTAGCCTCGTGTAGTTGTTGATTCTTGTTATTGTTTGTTGGTTTGTAATTATTGTTCGTACTTGTATGATTGAAAATACTAAATAAACGCCTGCAAGTTGAAATAAATATCTCTTAATTTACCTAGCTCCCACCTTGTTACCACTATGTTTTCATGACTCATTCATTTCATTCTAGTGATTTTTGTCTTGCATTAATAAAATCTCTTATTAGACACAATCTCTTACAAGACATAGGTATAGTAACACACTTTGTTTATTCTTTTTATTTTCGTCACAACACATGTTTCGTCAACACTCTCACAAGTATGTTTGCTAGTTGTGATTGAGAATTAAAAGCTATATTTAAACTTCAAAAAGGATTACAACAGTCACCTCAGTATTTGCTCTGTTAAAAAAGGAAAACCAAAAGAAATTATCAATACTGAGTTTGCGACATTAAAAAATGCAATCACCATCATGGTTTAACAGAAAAAAGTTAATTGGTCCACTCTTCTCTAGTTAGTTAATATACCGGAAACAATATTACAATGCAACAACAATATTTTTATGAAAATAAATAAAACGTTTTAAACAAAAAATAAAAGGCAGACATTAAACTTTTTAAAAATTTAAACTAAATATTCAATAGAAGGCAAATATGACGAGGGCACAAGTCAAGCAATCTCCTCACTAGTAGGCTATACCAAACATTGGGATTGAGGACAAACCATTCATACCATCATACGGGATAAACAGTTAGAACAAAAGGAAATTAAAACGAATCACACCCTACTTTCATTATTTAGACTTCGATAATATATATTTTGGATGAAATCTGTCGATCTCTATGTATTATTCAAAACATATCCTTCTATCTTTGTACTACTACTATGTTTCTTTACTGTACTTAATCTATAGCCAGCACAGATTGGATTGTCTTAGCAAAAAACACATCAAATGTATTGTAAAATCATCAACGTTTCAAGAGAAGGTCATTGAATGTTAAGAAAACTATTGTTTACGAAGATATCTAATAGTAAAATTGCCAATTGCTAATGACTCGTGATGTTAATATACTTCAAATAAAAAAAATAAAAATATTTTGAAAAAGATTACTTAGAACAAATATTAATAAATCATGACATATTTATCGGGATCATAGGCCGAAGATTTTTAAAGCGAAATCTTGGCCCAAATTGTACAATAGTCGCGCTAGTAAACCCATTTCCTCTTTGCGAGTCTGAAACTACGTTTCATAGACTAGGAGCTTCTAAATCCCAATACCAACAGTTTTTCGCCACCAACGAAATAGTTGGGACTGATTACCCTTCTGCCTGAATCAAAGTTTTAATGAGTGCTGTTGAAAGTTGCTTTAAAGAAGTCATCTGATCAATACCAGTTGACACCTGAGCACTATCCTAAAAAACGATTCTCTTCCTGTTTCTAAAACCATCGGCCATAAGGTCCTTCACTCGTGAAATATTCATACAAAAAGACTCAGAAAGTGCTGCGAGACTCCGCGTGTGACGGCAACAGCCGAATTGGGCTACAAAACTAGATACAGCAGGAACATTTCAGGACCAAGATCAAAACGAAGATAAGGACCAGATCCAGGACTAGAACTGAGACCATGACTCTTCGAAAACATTTCCAGCGAATATCAACTGGGACGAATTGAGCCGCTGTATGGGAAAGAAAGCTGATCTGGAGAATAGGGCCAGCTGCTCTGATCGGTAGTTTTCCGTGGTTTCTCCGATCAAACCACACTAATGGACGGCAGTACCCTAAAAACGGGCCATGAACCACGCACGATCTTTCCTATCTCTTCCTAATAATATCATCAGCCCCTTCTTACACACACGCACACTACCATGCACTACACTACCATACTTGCCGGAAGACCGGTCGGGAGCTTAGAGCTTGTCACGGGGAGATACCCCGCTGGAGGGAGATGCCTGTTTAGGGCAAAAACCCAGCTAGCCGACAGTAGGTCGACGCCAGATCTCGCCATCCAGCTGGGAAAGACCACTGTCACTTCCCCAGAAAAAAAAACTCTACACTTACAGGACTACTGACCTTAATAGCTGACGCGTCCGTAATCACTAACAATCGAGCAATCCAGCGGAGATCTCACCTGCTCTTAGTCACGCGCCTAAAACTATTATTTCCAAGAATTGAAGGGCTTGTGGTAGTAAACAGATAATCCAGACCAGTCGCAGCAATCCTCCAGTTATTCCTAAGTGTTAACATTTCGATTTTGTTTAATGTCGCTCTCTTTCTGTTACAGCCCTAGTTCCTGTCCTTCAAAAACATGAACAAGGCAAGTGTACAAATACCAGGCTTCCGGAATTGAGACTTTGTACAGATTCAGTTTTCTCTTAGGCAACATAATTTTATTCAAAGTACATCAAACATGAATTTCGGATACGATTTACTAGGTTTCTTACATTTTTGGGTATCAAAAAGAGAGTATGCATGTCAAACAAATATCACAATGTATTGATTATGTATTTCAATCTCGTTCGCTATCTGCTGTATTTTTTCGTGCAAAAATATACTCAGAAAAACGGATAGATTTACAATTTTTACCAAATTTTTTGTATAATTTACGTACCATCACATTTATAAGTTCATATTATTTCATAGCAAAGAGTTCCTTTGACGTATTGCGCAGTGTGAGAAAATGCAGAATAAAACAATCAAATATTTGCAACTCTGAGTCAAAAATCACTGTTTTTTGTTTTTGAATTTCGACAACATTCTGCCTATCAAAAACCATCGGAAATTCTCAAATTACCAGATGCTGCAGAATTTTCTTTCAACTGCTTGCAATGGAAAATAATAATACAGATAGTATACACATAATGTAAATGTTTGATTTGATAATATAAGATCGTTTCATTGCGAACCACTGTCATTATTTCTAGGAAATTCTAATTACAGGAATGAATATTAAATAGAACCTTTAAAGGTAGTGAATAAATTCAGCCTCTTATATTTTTCTGAAATATTAACTAGATACCATTTAGTGGAAATGAATTGAAAACTTAACAATGATAATATATTTGCAAGCATTACAATTCCAGATTAATGTTTTCTTTTAAATCCGAAGTTGATTAGGATAACTAAATATACATATCATGTAGTCAAAAAATGTATGCTAGATTTGAAACAAATTGCAGGAATATGGTAGAGGAAAACAGTTTGCGAAAGTAAATTAAGTACACAGACCACAAGTAGGTTTTTGAAAATGCTCGTTTATTTTCAACAATAACTCACATCAGCGACTGAACAGCAGCGTCGGGGAGGCGAAGGAGGGAGAGGGGGAAGAGGGTTCAGGGCAGGGGTCCCCAGGGGGCGGGGCCGGGCGCGGGGGCGGCGTGGTAGACGGGCGCGGGGGGCGGGGCGGGGGCGGCCACCACGACGGGCAGGGGCGGGGGAGGGGGCGGGGCGGGCGTGTAGGGCGCCACCTCGGCCTGGTAGCCGTAGACGACCGTCTTGGCCTGCGCCACGGGGCGGGCGTGCACCTGGGGCGCGGGCGCGGGCACTGGCACCGGGAAGGACGGGTGCGCGGGCGCGGGCACGAAGCCCGCCGCCGCCACCGCCACCAGCAGAGACACGGCCGCCTGCGGACGCAAAACACACCAACAATCAAACGCTTTGCTAGCGGTGCCAACCCCCCCCCCCTCCACCGCAGTGAGTACCAGAAACGTAACGCAACATTTTATTAAAATCTAGCTAAACTACGAGTTACACAAAATGCCTCTTCTATGTGTCGGGGCCTTTGCAACGGTGAATATTGGCACTCCATGCGTCATAATCGAGCTAATAAACTAACTAAGCAACCCACATTTAATGTTAGTTTCGTTACAGGACGGTCATGCATTTTGTTTCTTTTAGTTATTCTTCAACAGATTACAAATCCCGAAAGTATTAATTGAGCGCCAAAGGAGTGCCGCAAAAAGAATCGTGTAAACAGATCATTACACCACAAGAATAATGAATATTTTGCAATTTACCGATAAGCCACACTCCTGAATATGATAGTCAAAAACGTTTCTTCATTCCTACTTAATTTTTTTTTTTAATTACAAAAAACTCAATTTTCAACACTGGATAAACTTACTTTAATTTCTCGTTATACAAATAAAATAAATCTTTAAATACTTCAAACAAGTTATTAAGATGTGTAAGAGGCAAAAATAACCAATAAACATTAAGTCCAACAAAATCATATAGAAAATGCTTTTCGTGGAAGATTATGTTAACTATTAATACACAATCTCATTTCTATGACGTGCGTTATTTCTTTCACTTAAATCAATGCTGTTTTAAATGTTGTTAACTTATGTTTAACAATTATTATTTTTGGTCAATAAAAATCAGTGTAGTCCAATAACGTGAATATCGTTTCTTATAAAATGTGGTTATTTTACTTAAGAAATGTGATTATCTGATTCTTTCTACAGAGTTACCTCGTTTGTTAATAACCACTATTTCGAGATTATACAAACGAAATAATTATAAACTTAAATTCCAAACTAACAATAACTAACAATATGAAAAATAAATCAATTAATTTCAAAACTAAACGTAAGAATATTTTTTCTAATTTTCTAGACTCCCAATTATATTGTTACAACTCCCTTACAACGTGGTCATTAAACAGCGTGTTCTCTTCGCCAAAGAGCTGTCTACTGAGAAGTAACAATCCAATGTTGAGTGCAGTTCCAGATCGCTTACCAGCTTGAAGCAGAACATGATGCTCGGAGGTTGAGTGGCTGCTCGAGATCGAGTGTGTCGGTGGGAGCGCGCCTCGCCGTTTTATACGCGAGCTGCGAGGGCGGTGGAGCGTCGGCCGCCACCCCCGCCCCGCCCCCGCCCCGCCCCCGCCCCGCCCCCGCCCCGCCCCCGCCCCGCCCCCGCCCCCGCGCGGTGAACGGTCACTTCCCGGCTTCTCCACCATCGACAGGGCGCGCGCCGAACGATAATGTGAAATTCATAATGGCTGCACGCGGCCCTCGGCGGAGGAGGGTGACAGTGGGCGAAGGCCGACGATGGCGGGCCTTGTGGGTTGTTGGCGGGCAATGTTGAGCGATGATATATGGTGGGCAATGGCTGACTTCAGTACATTTTTTTTTGACTGATTGAAAGATTAGTGATTCCTGGTGTGTCAAATGATAAGGTTATAGTTCCATAAGTGTAGTGCATGTTTTCTTCTCCGGAGGTGACGTTGAACTTTTCCCGCTGGATGCTGAGATACGGCGCGAACCTATCGTCTGCTAGCGGTGTTTCCCTCAACCAAGGTACCTTCCACAAGCGGGGCACCGCCCCAGCCGGGACAAGCTCTAAGCTCCCGACCGGTCTCTCAGCACGTGTGGTAGCGTAGGGCATGTAAATATAAGTGAGTGTGTGTAAGGGTTGAGGATAAGACAAGGAAGAGGTGGGAACGATCGCGCACGTTCAATGGACCGGTTGTTAGGGTACTGCTCCGGCATTCGTCTCGTGTTGATCAGAGAAACCACGGAAAACTACCGATCAGAGCAGCCGGGCACTTGAATTCTCCTCCAGACCGCGACTGAACTCGACTTAGCTATCAAGCTACTGCCGAAAATCCTACGAAGCATCGCGAAGTCTGGCGATGATGGTTGATAATGGGTGATGGTGAGCAATCCCACTTCCCGAGTACGCGAAGGCGAGCGATGGTAGGCGTCGTTGGATGATGGCGGGCAGTGTTGTGCGATTGAGGGCGATGAATGAAAGAACGGTGGTGAGCAAAGGCAGGTGTAGGTGCGAAGGGGGGCGATAGCAGGCAATGTATGATGATGGGTAATTGCGACAGATGAGAGAGGATGATGAGGATATATGTTTGAGGGGCAATGACGGACAAAGGTGGGAGCGAGGGTGATAGTGAGCGTTGGCTGGGACGGGGAAACTCTCTTAGGGCTTAATGGCAGACGATAGCGAACAAAGTTGGAAAACGATGGGGGATAACGGATGATTACGTGCGAAGGCGGACTATGACGGGAGCACGGGCGCTGATGACCGATGGCGCGCAACGAGGTAGCGAGCAATGGCAGCGGCGGTGGCGAGCAATGTTGGCAGATGTTGGGTGATAGTGGGAGCATTATGGAGGAGGCGGGCAATTGGGAAATAGAGATAGTAAAGACGGCGGATAATGTTGGAAAATTATTACGGAGCGATAACGGAGGATTAGGAACGAAGTCTGATGGTGTAGGATGATCTTCCTACACCGCCGGTGGGCGAGGGTGGGCGAGGGTGGGCGATCGGTCGCCACTGAACGGGGTCCCAACGGTGGGAGGTGTCGTCAAGAATTCGTTTCCAGGGTTTTATCCAGCCCACAGTCGGTTACCTTTACGTCACGATGGGAAAACACAAGACACCAAGACACATGCGGGCTCCTCTGATTTGGAATCAGCAGACTATGAGGCCCCCCCGTCGACAACACATACATGCGAGACAAGAAGGGACTCGAACCCGCGACCATTAGGACAAAAGCGCCGAGTCGGTACACTCTTAGCCACCTAGGCCAACTAGGGTGGTGTCGTCAAAAAGAATTCTCCCGCTGAGAGACGCTAGCTCCATTTAGGAGCCAAGTGAGTGGAGTCTCAAGTTCCGAATGGCCAAAGGGTTCCAAAGGTTTGTATGCCGTCTTTTAATGACTCTAGAAAACCTCACATTTATAGATTGATCTAATGAAATTTTTGTGGCGTTTCATTCCTTTCAGTGATTATTTTTAACATTTCAGTTGTAACCATGGGAATTTTTTTTCATTTTAGAAAATTATGGAAAGGTGAGTCCATAAAATTTCATCAAGTAAATTCAGTACTGTTCCCTGTTTTTGATGAAGTAGGCCTGCGTTAAAACACATAACACATCAAACCGCATGCAATAAATGTTTGAATATCAATGTTTACTCTCGATGTTTTGTACATCGGAATATTTTATTAATCCTTATATGAAGCATTCTC
Organism: Gryllus longicercus; assembly: GCA_038098605.1. Lineage (NCBI taxonomy): Eukaryota > Metazoa > Arthropoda > Insecta > Orthoptera > Gryllidae > Gryllus > Gryllus longicercus. The sequence goes on from JAZDUA010000098.1 coordinate 1,994,845, forward strand.
GATTCTCAGCATTTGCAGCATAGTCTCACGTACATTGTCCTTGATATCTCTTTTTTTAATGTCAAGTCTTGAAAGAAAATGTTGGTCTCTGAGCATGAGATCAGGTGAAAATTGAAATGTTGATGCAAGCAGGAAAATTTAGTGACAATCTGTAGTTATTGCATTGTAGCTCTTCTAAAAACCCTACACCTCACTTCTACAATTAGAACACCTCGGTTGTGGAGTGGTTAGCTTTCTGGTCTCTCTTTGTTCATTTCGGTTTCGATCCCGGGTGGGGTACGTAGATTTTTGAATGTACATATGGTAGGGACTATTTGCGGCATGAAAATATACGCACGCTGACTAAATGTCTGGTGAAATTTAATATTTTTCCTGCGATAATTCCCCTCGAATCGCATCCCGCATCCTCTTAGACTCTAGAAAAGTGGTGCTACAACATAGGCTTTCTCCTTATTCCCAACTTTTGTAATTTCTGAAAAATTCTGAGACGTCAACGAAAATTAGACCTCCGCAATTCTTTTTTAAAGCGTCGATTTTTAAGCTTTCTATCCACAAAAAGGGAATAAAAACATCGGAACGGTTTTAGAGAAGTTTTTTTAATACATTAATTTTATACATTTAACACATTTTTGCATTAATTTCAAAAAGAAATAACAATTACTATTTTTTTCAAAACATAGCTCATAGCCTTTTTAAAGACATGCGTCTTAGAACAGAATCATTTAAAACAAAAATATTTATCTTCAAATGCATAGTTTTGAAACATTAACGTTTTAAAATGTTCAAAAATACAGTAACTTTCCTCAAAATAAGACTGATATTACCTTTTAATGTTCTTTAGTACAAACAAAGGAACGTTTTTTAAAATTATGGAGTCATTTTTGAGAAAATAATTGTTTTAAAAATGCATAATTTTCCGCATATTTACACGAACATTACTCATATTTTCGGAAAATTGAACCTAAGAATATTTCAAGACCAGTCTTTGACGAACAGATTTCATCATTTAATATAATACTCTCTATCTTCGGTATTGTTTACACATGGACACCGAAAATAATCTAAATTTGGCGCCTAATTTCGAATGTGAACAATTACAACATTTCTTTGCGATGAATTAACAGCAATGGGCGCACAAAGCAAACGCCTCGCTTTTGAGATAGTTATTTTTTCTTCTAAGATCTGCCAACTGCATTACTGCGAGAGAGAACAATTTGCCTGAGAATATCCACTTCAACAACTTCAAAGGGGTCCATGAAAGTATAGCAACGGTATGGTATTGCAGCTCTTTCAAAAACTGAGACGTCTTTTCAAGCTAAGACGCCATTAGCAGCATTGTTACAACTAAACGGTGAAATCTGCTGCGTAAACGAACGCGTGGTGCAGAAACAGAAGATATTCGCGCATACCTCGACGCTCGTATTTATGGGCGCTCGGTGCTCATTAATTTTCCATGACAATAAGTATTCCTTGCGCAAGCAGGCCTGTGGCAGGCCGCTTGGCGACAATTTATAAGTTGAACGAATGTAAAGGCCGTTGAATGAATGTAAATGGTTCCAGAACAGGACACACATGATATTTTCCTAAAATGATCGATGTTGGAAATCCACTTCTAACGCCAATGCGTTCTGTCTTATTACGTGTCGTTACAGAATCCTCTTTTGCACGAAGCACGAAAGTCGTTTTTGCTGCTATCCAGCTATGCAACTATCCAGCTCTCCGACAACTAGCCATTACGACGCCCTAACAGGTATTGTGGTTATAAGAACGCAATTTTTATGCTATCGAAGCTCAGTGGCGAAGTCCCTTGGCTTTTACCACATCTGAAATTTGTTATGACTAAACGAGTTTGCATGCTTCACAGGGGCTAATCCAACTCCTATGAAGTGTCCTACACCCTACCCCAATCCTAATTCCTTCCCAATTCCGACCGCTGAGTAGTGACGCAGGGGGGAGATGTAGGAGGTGCATAAAGTATTCCCGAAAATCAAAACACGCGTTTCAAACTCTCAGAGTCTTAAGTTCCTTTAAATCGATCAGTAAATATTAATTTTAGTGCATCAATTTTGCCGTCAATCGATTTTTTGGTATCAAGGACTCACTAAAGCGGGATTCTGACGATATGAAGTATTAGAGGACGTAATTTACTATTAGGGACAAGATTTATCCACTTTTGCGTTACCAGAACAATAAGAGATTTTATGTCAAAAAATCACATTTTCAGGCTCACAATTCAATAGTTTATCTTCGTACGAAGTAAGGCGAGAAATTGAAATTGCTGATACCGTTGCTGTGGTGCCCTCCGAACACAAATATTGAGGTAAAAACCTTTTGACAGTGCTGGCCCCCTGTAAGAGTCCACTAAACATTTCCAACACTAGTAACCGGAGGAAATCCAATGGATACATATCCAAATGCTTACCAACAAACCAACATAAGAAAACAAACAATTTGGATGCTGAATACTGAACAAACCATTCACCAAATCTCGAAAGAACTCTCAGACCCGCCACTGTGTCTGAATATCGCGGTTGTTAGTAGATCAACCAGCGAACATTGCGACCGCTGGCGACAGCGCAAAGTGCCAGCAAACATTGTGACCGGTAATGGCGTGCCGACGAATGCGCGGCTTGATTGGATTGATTGATTGACTCCGGGTGCGACAACTGCTGAGGTCATTGGTAGCGTAGTTAGAGTGCATGCTTTTACTCGCAGGGTGGCGGCGGTGATCATCCCCCGCTGGTCCGTAAAATCTGGCGACGATCTATAGTGGGCTAGAAGGGTTTATCGAACCAGGTATCTCCCGCCAGTACGGTACCGCGCCAGCAGGGACAAGCTTTAAGCTCCCGACTGGTCTTTCGGTATGAGTTGTAGTGTAGTGGGTGCAAGTGTGTGAAAGTAAGCGGTGAGGATAAAACAAGAAAGAGGAAGAAAAGAACGTGAGGTCCGTGGCCCGTTTGTTACGATACTGCTCTGGCATTCGCCTGGTGTAGACGGAAACGGAAAACAATCGATCAGAGCAGCCGGTCGCTAGAAGTCACATCCAGGCAGCGACTGAATTCGACCTGGCTATATAGGTAGTTCGAAAATCCTGTCACTGTCGGAACTCGAACCTAGGATCTCCCAGTCAGAAGCACCGCAACATCAGCTGATACCCTGAGCCACCGGTGACAATGGTGCACTGACCCACTTTAACAAGAGCGGAAATGCCCACTTTCCACACCTCGGCCAATTTTGGTTATTTACCATGATATAAGGCGTTTAATATCTTGTTGACGGTCGTACGAAACACTACAACAAGTATCTATTTACATTCAGCTTTAGAGTAATGTTGAAGTGAAGTCGTCAAAATATATCATACTACTTTACTAAATTTGGATTCTACGTGGAAAGTAATGGTCACCTGGCAGACGATCGTGATTGTTCTGTTGCCAAACTATGACAAACAAATAGCTGTAATTGTGAAGATGTCAAGATCAACTGTCGAGGTCAATATCAGAACAAGGACATATTTATATAATTTACCTCTATAAATGGACAAATGATACGTGAGAATTACCCAGCATATATTAGTTATGATCCAATTAATCCAGTACCAGTATAAAATTGACACAAACACCCCTAAAATTGTTACAATGTGATATTATTGTGGGTTGTGAATACCACTTAAAAGCAATTTCCATCAGAAAATATATTGTGACTTGCTGACATTTCCCCATAAGTTCCTTTAGAACATTGTATTTCATGTAAACATATATAATTTAGCGTGCCTTGAACAAAGAACTGATGATGAGGAAAGAGAGGCAAAGTTTTAGAATAACTTTGTCGCAGAAATGAAGACAGAATTGCAAAATTATGTTTTGAAAAACTGTAATTACTGTGGCTAATTGAGAAACTGCTTCATTTCATGTAATTACTCAGTTATTTTAGAGAATAAAGAACGTAGATCAATACATTGTAATGGCTTTTAAAGGGAGAAATATGATGTGCTTTAATATTGCAATAGTCTCCGAAGTAATACATCAAATTTAAATTCTATTCCAGTCCAAATTGTAAGTAATTCATTGTAAGAACAATGTTGTCAATAAAATGTTTCAATTGTGACTGATTCTCTTTCTTCTTTGGTCGCCCAAAGGACATTTTTTAACATTTTCTCGATTTTTCGGCTTTCTAATGCTAGAACTGACACCACCATATCATTATTATTATTATTATTATTATTATTATTATTATTATATAAGTGTACAGACCACGAGCTACCCTTGTGGTCGATGTGGCTGATTGGTGTTTGCAGACTCGGATCTTCGGAGAGGAAGTAGAAGGAAGGAGGAAGAGGAGAGAGAAGGCTGGTTCGAGGCTTGGAAAATTGTCACAATATCTTATCTTATAAAATTTATTGAAAACAATTTGAAGCAATTCTAATCACAAATAGAGTTAATTAAGATAAATAAACTGGAAGTGTCTGTAAGTGATTTTCGAATTTTCAACAAGTGTGCAACTCTCTTGTTTTATTTTTAAAACGTTTGTCACATAAAATCAATTGTTCAATACAATATGCCAATCAATATAACATTGCGAAGTGTTTAGATACGTTGCGAGAAAGTATGTGATTTCGTAGCACCACAAGTTTTTTATAATAAGTATTATTATAATTATAAATTACCAAAAGTGCTTGTAGATCTGTGGCAGGATGTTTGACTAAGTCGCATACAAAAGAAATTATAAATGTGTAAATAGTAAGGAAAAGTAAAAGTCATTATTGGTTTGCTGCAGGTCGACTCCTGTGTTTGCACATGCTGTTGGGACGCTGCCAACCAACGGAACTCTCTTGTAATGTAATGAGTGGATATAGCAACAACATGTAACACTTTGTCGAGCTCCCTACCCACTTCATCACGAACAACAAAGTAGGGGTTTCCCCTATGTTTTACTCTCGCTTCGGTAGACGTGATCAGCATTTCTACGATGTGCTTAATCAAAGTATTGGAATGTATATAGTGGAGATTATTGCAAATACGGTAATTTGTTGCAGTGAAGGCCATTTGGTTAATTCATCTTTACGAGACCTTACTGTTATACACATAATGATCCAGCACGATACTGCAGTATTTATTTACCTGTTTCTTACTGGTTAACTCATTTGCCGAAGTTTGAACTGTGTAGCAGTTACATTCATGTGAATACATCACGTAAAATAAATACAATGAACATGATAAGAGAAATGCACTTGGAAATCTAAACACTGCTAAACGCTCCCGATTAATGTGAATATATAGCATTCAGTGGTTTTACATTGACTGTATTGGATGATTCTGGTTGATAAGAGGCACGAACAATTCAGGTTATTTGTATTATTGATGTGGTTCTGTTCATCATATTTCCTTGAAATGCGAAGAGTAAGTGACCCCTACATTTCTTACACACAACCTACCTGTCAGTCTGAACTCTCCCTTCAAAAATCAAACACAACTCAACCATCATTATGGAAGAATTCTAATATAGAGACACATTTAAAATGGCCTAAAAAATTTCCGTGGATCACATCTCCCAAGACTCGCTTTCTCTCTAGTTTCCGTAATAATGTTCAGTAGATACAAACAAACAACCATGACAATTCAACACATTCAAAATTGCGGGATTTATGATCTTCCGTCATTTTATTTTATTGAATGTAACTCCACTAACTGTCTTCTTACCATATATAGGGTGAATGAAGACGAGAGACGAATGACTATGTATAAGATAATGTTTGAAATGTAATGCGCGGGGGAATGAAAACCAATTACGACGTTATTTCATGAAGACAACCTCGACGCTTTAAGCGAGACTGGAATATGCAGCCATCGGTTTCACTTAGACGCTACTCCAAGTCCCAACGTAGCTAATTCAGTGATAAATTCGCAGGATTCGCAACACATTTTAGTTATTACATCATTTTTAATCAGTGACTCTTGAACTGAGGTCATTGAGGTCCAGTGCGTATCTAATAAGCAGGTAATAGAAACAATGACGGTAAGAAACGATAGGAAACGCCAGAATTTCTAGAAAACCTCTTAGAGCTCTCTTTGTGTTTTGATTTTAGATATTTATGTGTCCCGCAAAAAGCAATAGGCCTCGGCCTCGATAGATTCCGTGGTTCCTTGTTTGTCACCATACCAGAAACCAGCGATGTCTGGAATTCGCTTTACCTTCGTGACTGCACGTAGGTAACGAATTCGGCTAGCGTGGCATTTCAATAGAACCACCCCAATGATGGAGGGCACGGGGATTGAACTCGATCCTCCCGAATGCGAAGTCTACGGCGAAGTCTACGCGCTAGGCCCTGAGCCACTTCGCTGAGTTAGTTCTCCCCACCCTTTACGAATTCTCAAGGAATACGCCGAGGATCTAACTCTAAAGTGGAAGCTCCTTCGAGATCTAGTCCGGTTGATGCACCGAGTGGCCCAGGGCATGCACAGATGTCACTGTAGTGCCTCGGATCCAGAGGTCCTTCGTTACGAGTTCCGGCGGTGGCAGCATTTTCGACACTAGCTACGTAGCTAGGTGGAGTTCAGTCGCAGTCTGGAGGAGAATTCCAGCGGCCGGCTGTTCTAGTCAGAAGTTTTCCATTGTTACTCCGATCAATAGGAGGTGAAGGCCGGAACAGTACCATAACACGAACCGCACGATCTTTATTTCCCTTTTCGTGTCGTATTCTACGCTTTTCTTTTACAAACACGAAATTAGGTCGCAAGATTAGAGCTTGTCCTGGCTGGGGCAGTGCCCAGCTGGTGGGAGATACCTCGTTAAGGAAATCCTCGGTACGTCGGTACGTCGGCGCCGGATCTCGCCATCCAGAGGTGCAAGATGATTGTCACCGCTCGAGAAAAACATGCACTACAGTTACGGCAATAATGTCCTGAGCCATTGGCGCTCCCGGCATCACGTAACCAATCAATCGAGATATAGTCTGTTTGAAACCCGCCCCCGTCGGCGTGCATCATGGCACGCGGCGTGAGTGAGCGTGAGCGCTGTCCGCCGGCTGCCGATCGCGGGGGCCGGCGAGGCCGACGGCGCCGTTAGAAAGGCCCCGGGTGCCGCTCCTGATGACAAATGTTGTGTGTCAGGGCTAATGAAAAGGCGCGCGCGAGACGGCTAATTGAGCGCACGCGTTTTCGCCTTCGCCACCACCGCCACCACCACCGCCTTCGCCCCAGCCCCCTCTAACGCTTGCACCCTTGCCTCCCCCTCCGCCTCCACCTTCGTCTTCTCTCCCGGCCCTCACAACCACTATTGTCTCCTACGTAACAACCGCTGCGGCCTGATATACATCAATCCCCACTCCCATCTCCACTGAACTTACGCCTCTCTCTCTCTCTCTCTCTCTCTCTCTCTTTCCTCCCGGTTCCCGTCCTAGCCCTCGCCTACGTCTACCCCGCTTCTGAGCCAATCACCACCTTCGCTTTGGTCACCAGCCTCCCCCTCACCGCCGTCTACGCTACCGCTCCGTACAGTCCTGCGGTCGACTGAGTTCAGCCCCGGACCCCGCCGCTTCCCCGCTTCCGTTTGGCGCCACGTGGCGGAGCGATTACAAAGCTAACTCAAAAGAACCCATAACCTCAATTATAAAGCTACCGAGCGCAGTGAAATGTTTTAATTCCAAATGGAATGGGACTTTCTAACATAATTGTTACAACAGCTATAATTAAGTAATAAACTATTTCTTTATTTAGAAATACACGGAGTATGTAGGTGATATTTGCGAGATAGTAACGTTTCTCCTGCCACCATAGAAATTTACTCGTATATCCACATCTCGTATTTCACATTAATCCAGATCTTTTTTGCATTAGAGGGAATATACCAAAATAATTGTGTCACCGAGCGGATATAAAAATGAATTTTATATATATATATATATATATATATATATATATATATATATATATATATATATATATATATATATATATATAAATCAAATACTATTAGATTTACATTTATAAACCTAGCTACCTTTCTTCAAATTCTTGGTTGTAAAATTGCATTCAAGTTTTGGTATCGTGACAATTCGGCCAAACACTTGACAAACCACCACAACGCCGTAATTCTGTCAAAGTTTTCGATTGTATCGAGAGTGCTGCTTCTGTAACTAGAGCAGGAGGCACAAAAAGGATGAATGAGGATGCGCAATAGTTATTATTGTTTCTAATGTTGTAAATCGTCTAGAAAGACTATAAATAGTATAAAACCATACTATTTATACTATCTAAAAAACTTTAATGTTGCACCCAAAATCGTTCAATTATTTAATTCCACAATTTAGAGAACGGCCAAAATCATCTACTTGTACTGCAATGTCCTGTCTCTACAGCTGATTTCGAGGAAATAGAACCGGTAGATCCAAACGAAGCAGATCATCGCCTGGCAATCGAAGCTTTCGAACACCGTCAGAAGAGGTCGTACCGGTCCACTATGACCATTTCCTATTACCAACATATGTTTGAACGAATCAGACACTTTGAACGAACACGTCCGACCAAAATTTTGGCCAAAATTGGCTCCCCTGTGATCGACGTATAAGGAGGAATCAGGCTTGACAGAACCAAAAAGTGGCTCTGGACTGTCATCATTTGCTGTATATTCTTATTATGATGCCACTTCCTACACCTTACAACCATACCTCCGAGGTATGAATATGAATGGATTTCGAGGAGGAAATGATTAATTGACTATTGATGAAGACAGGTAGAAAGGGAGAATCCCGATTCGAACCTACTTGATCGACCAATAATTCCCACCAGAAATTTCTGTTCTGGTATACAGTTCTTTTGTATTTTAAGGTCGCATGAACTTCTAGGTCGTTAGTGACCGCTATAGCATTTAACGGAATGGTAACTGTGAATATGATACGGCATGGTGATGATAGTGGCGAAATGACGAACACGATACAACCATGTTCGAGGCGAGCTTCGAACCCGCAATCCTTCGGTCCGAGATCACTACGGCCCTACTGCCTAAACGATCTCGGCCATCCGGATGGGCACTGGTACACAGCGTTGGAAGGCGAACGCGCTAATGATAACGCCAATGGCCGCCCGCCGTTCGCGCGCCTATCCGTCCTGCCCTTCCCACAGTCTCTCCGGCGAGCAGCGCGGTCGGCGAAAGGCAAGGCGATCCACGGTCCCCGAAATCATTCCGCGTGCCATTAGCATTGAACAATGCACGAAGGAACACGACTCGTGCCCGCGTTTTGACCTACATTCAAATAAGATTGCGATGTCGTTTCTCTCATTTAGGTGATCGCAAAGCCTCAGAAGTGGCCAGCGAACATTCGTGACTTAGATAGATAACGTTTCAAGGTACGATTTTGGTCCGAGCAGCCGGTTGGTTACAGCCTGTTCAAAACCAGAGCCTCGCTACAGAGGATGCAGGCTCGACTCTCTGCTATCTGAACAAAGTTATTTAGAAAAAAATGTTTATAGTAAAATGCATATAGTAGAAACGATGATGATTGACTTTTTGTCAATGAATATGTATTTTGAGACAGATTTTGTGACTTTTGTGGCATGTCTCTAATTAGTAGGAAACACACCCTTCACCGGTGTATGCTTGCGCCGACCCTCCAAGATTTGGTATTGATTGATTGCTTACGCTTCCAAGTATCGTGCATGCTTTTTATCGTGGGAGGTGACAGTGATCTTAGAGTAGCCGATTGGTTAGATCCGCCGCCGTTCTAAACGTCGGCTAGCGGGTTTTTTCCATCCAGGTATCTTCCATCTCCCCACCCTGGACCGGATCCAAGCGTCAGAGTGATCTCTCGACATATGTAGTAGTGTAGTATATGTAAGTGAAAATATGTAAAAATAAGGAGTGAGGATAAGATAACGAAGTAGAAGGAAAGATCGCAGCAAAATGAATGGGCAAACAACTGACGCCTGTTCCAATACCCCGTTCCCCGTTCCAATTCCCCGTTCTAATACTAACACCAAAACACTCTTGATGTCTTCTAGTAAAAGTACAGAGAATCATCTCGACAGCTCATACGTCTATGGAGTTTATAATTCCAGAGTTATGAGAAGAATGTATTAAGAGAGCTCCGGATTATTTAAAGAACTTCAAAAAACACGTGCTGAACTCCACAGTGATAAAAAGCCTTCTGAGGAATAAGTAGCCAACTGACTAAGGGTGCAACGTTAGAAATATCACTTGTCTAACACTGTTAAATGTGATCTCGAATGATATAATTATCGGTAAAGAGTGATTATCTTTGGCTTTTCTACATGCCCAAAAACTTTAAAACATTTACTCTGAATCACCTGCATATCGCACTTTGCATGGGCTGTTCTTCGTGCGAGCCTGCTAGGGTGTTAGTGTTAAAATCACGGTCGGGGAACCGACCCTCGGTTCTTTAAAACTATTATTTTGTCCTACTTGTGTAACTAGACTCTGTAGCCGAAATTCGCCGTTGTTATTTTTCCAATTTTTCTATTAGACATTTTCAAAGAATTCAGATGCAAATTATCATTAGTATGATTCCGGTTTACAATGAAAATGTTTGCAATGACATTGAGCAAAAAAAATTATTCCCACCTTCCATTTTGATAACGGATTAATACTCTTAACGACTCGTATGATTAATACTACTCTTAATAAAGATTGAATATAGTCATTTTCAACAAAACAGTGCACTAAATGGAGCCTTAGATTAGAAAAGCTGAAATAGAAATTATCAAAAATATTCTTTCTGTTCCTGGAAGAAGCAAAATGATCCTAGCATACACGAAAATCAGCCGCCGACCCCAACTTCTACCCGAAGCTGTAGTAGTAACGACCCGTGGGCAGCTTCTCTTTCCTGGAAGTTAACAGCTTCCTCGTTCTGGAGAATTGTACCGGAGGAAGGAGCACACGTAAGAGAGTCTTGTGCGGTCCTCGAAACGAGCACCTTAATGGGCGAGGGCTTCGCGATTCTAAGAAGCAATACGCAATCGCAGGTCGAGTCCATGCAGGAAGAGTCTAATGTCGGGCATTCAAGGAAAATAGCATTCACAATTGCTCCGAAGGCATTTATTATACAATATTCATCTCTCTCTCTCTCTCTCTCTCTCTCTCTCTCTCTCTCTCTCTCTCTCTCTCTCTCTCTCTCTCTCTCTCTCTCTCTCTGTATATATATAAAACATACTCAAATCCAATAAATCGCATTGTTATTGTTTATTTTTTAATAACATGTAAAATTTGCAATATACGTGTTATCAACTTTCTTTTGTTTGCATTTGTATAGTATCCAAATGGCAACAAAAAGACGTTTAGTGTTCTGTCGAGGTTTGTTAAAGCCGCTCACTCGCAAAAGTGTGTGATCGTGTCTGAGTTTCTTTATTCGATTTCCCAATTCCCTCTACTTCGCATTAACGTTGGCAAAAGCATAAATGGAGAACTCAGAAGCCCACCAATGATGTTGTTAAAGTCTAGTTGTATAGGACTATTTTTTTATGAAGCTGAAATTATTGATATTGTTTATAACGCCCTTTTTGATCCACATATGATGCAACTTACAAGGGTCGTTTATAATTTATGTTATTACACCTTCTTTGACGGATAAAAGAACCTAGACCTATTCACTCAAAAGTTGTGTTAGCTACAGATTTATAAATCAATTTATAAATCAATTTTAATTATCTATGGTTTGTTGGATTCATCTCCTCTAAAAAGAAGAAATAAAAGAAATAAAAACTACATATTCGAGCTGAATGCAACCCGCAAGACACAGTGAAATGTTTCACGACATATCGTTAAATGACTCCTAAATTATGCGTTCTACTGCATTAAAAACTAAAAAATTGAGGCCCAAGGCCTTACATAAAAGGTTCTGAGAAAAATTTCTGAAAATATACAGGATGAGATCTTCTTGAACATTTTATTACATTTTTTTCTGGTTTTCATTTTAATTTTAATTCATTCCATTAATTCATTCCATTCATTCATTTCCATAACTGCGATTCACACGAGCTTCATTATTCCTGGCCGTTGCCGTGTGACCCGGGATGGCGACGAGAAGGACAGGACGAAGTGGGGAACGTGGTAATGAGAACTAATGTTGAGCTGGGAGGCGACAGCGAGAGGTCGATTGCTGCATGAGATCAACCAGGTCGTAATAGCGCTAATAGAACGCAAAGACGACGTTGGGGACTCCGCCATTGCACTAGATGGCGCTGGGGAACAAAACTAAATATGTATGTAAAATGCAATTCGTAACACACTCGGCAGGGTTTTTTGAATATATAATGTTAAATAACTCCTACATGACGCGTTCTAAGATATTAAAAACTAAAATATTGATGCCAATGACATAAAAAAAAAAGTTCTCACAGGATCAGATATGAATGATTTTACAGGATGAGATATGATGAATTTATCGCCAAAAAATATCAATAAACTCAAAATTGAAGCGTGGTTTTCGATGCCCCCACTTTATATGCAAATTTTATAATTTGAAATTGCTAGGGTTAAAGAACACCGCGGTTGGACAGGCGGAAAGACTCATTCCGTGATTGTTTCATGTATGTTTTTTTTTTTTTGCGTTCTTGGAAAAACGCAGCGGCGGCAGGAGATGGCGATTGAATTAGCGTTTCAACAACGGAGCCAATTCCAAAGCCAATCGAAACACCCGCTCGCGCCGCCTCGCATGCGCTAGTTTCCTGTATTGTGTCTAGGGTTGCCAACAATGTTCATATAAAAAATGGAGAACACTCAATAAGGGGAAAAACATCAACACATGTTTTTTTATAAATATTTAATTTGGAATAACAAAATCACTGTTTCTTTCTTCTCTCTGTTTAGGTATCAAGTGAAAAGATTCGCCCACAAACTGCAGATGAAGATTGGATCGGTCGGATTGTCTCTTTTTTATTTTTGTCGCTGACTGAGACACTGTCATGCATGCGTGTGTCAGCGTTTAGAAAAATAATTTTCATATTTTCGGTTGTAAATTAAAGAACAAACGATAAAACGTAGCAGACAGGAGCCACGTAATAAAATAAATGCCAAAAAATGTTTATAATATACTGAAAGGAGGATAGAGTTTAATAACACATTATGAAACGATAATATAAGTATGTGCAATCATAACAAGTACACATGTAACAAGAGAGATACTCGTGATCGTCTTAATTTCCTTAACCATATTTTACATCCAGTATATTACTTATTTCACAACTACTGAAAAATAATAGAAGTTGGACCTAGTTATATTTCACGTATCTTGTACTTCTAGCAGTGTTAGTTCATAACACATTCATTCTCGTTCAATATTGTACAAAAATCTCTGTTGTACCTATTTGCTTTTATCGTCCCACCAGTGTTCTCTATAGAATTTTTTTTTTATTACAAGGATGACCCCTAATAAAATTACATTTCAGTTCTTGGTTGCGGCGTGATTGGTCGATAACCTGAGCTCAATGTAATATAGAGAACTAGCATGATCAAAAGAGCGACGGCTGTCGAATAATTGAATTGTACGATGGAAATAGAAAGAGATACAACAGCAAGCGCCAGTGGCTTAGCAAAGTCAAGCAACAGCTCCCGGAATAATCGAGAACTCTCGAAACGCGCCACACGGAAACGGCGCTCACGATAGTAGCGCGGCCTTCCTCCGCGGTCGTTTCCACTCCACGCCCCCTCGCCCGGCAGCACTTTAGATAATATTTACGCCCGACGCAGAGTCGAGCCGAACGGCGATTCGTCGCTCGATCTGATCGAAAACTTCTTCCGCCACTTCGTGTTACGTCACGAGCAGAACGTGTGCTCCACATCTTTGTTGCCGTCCACGGACCGTGGCCTATCCCTGAACTGAGCCCGTAGCCCTGCCCTGGCTTATCAAGCAGTTTTCGAGCATGTCGAATGTGTTTTCGGTACGCCACGCCTTTCCCTTGGAAGTACCCACAAAATGTTTTTTTCTTTTGTCAAATAGGAAAAAATCACCAAGACAAAGATGAAAATGTATATTGGTCAAAGTACCACGAAATGAACGGTCACATACTTTTTTTAAATTTCAAATTTGCACTGTTTCAAATGTTACATATAAAATTTATTAAACAATTAGTTTCTAGCATATTCATGCTACGGGCTCACTTCAGGGATAGGCCACGGTCCGTGGACGGCAACAAAGATGTGGAGCACATGTTCTGCTCATGACGTAACGCGAAGTAGCGGAAGAAGTTTTCGATCAGATCGAGCGACGAATCGCCGTTCGGCTCGACTCTGCGTCGGGCGTAAATATTATCTAAAGTGCTGCCGGGCGAGGGGGCGTGGAGTAATAAGAAAAATCGACTTCTTTGACAAATTCCACAACATTTTAAAATTATCAATCTTGCATGCTTTACCAAATATTCACTATTTACTCTTTTAGTGAATCAAATTAATTACAAAAACTTTCCAAAAGTCCAGCGAATTTAAAGCTAAAATACCGTCCGTAAGTCCGTAAAGCTTCGTGCAGTTTCCGTAATATTTATTTAAGTGAGTTTACGTCATAAAATTTAATTGCCATTTCAACTTTTTGAAAGAAAGCTTCAAATACATTTGAATATCATGGTCATGTTCTGTTCACATCTGTATTGACAAATATTTTCAGGCCCTTTTACTCAGTATTTCACATGTCATTTTTGCGTCGAGGCGTCCTAATGACAAGAGATAGTAAATGAATTGTTCAATGGACAATGGACAAATCATTCCACAGCATTTGGTCCTCCACACAGTACCATCGCAATGACATATGACGGTGATGACTACTGCTGTTGCTGTTAATAATGATGTTGATTGTGATTTGCAAACAATAATGGCAACCAGAATAGAGTCAATGTCGGCCGAATAAAGGAATAACATGCTGTGTAAGGTTTCCTCAATCCATGCAATTCCTCAATCAACAAGGAACTAGAATCTATTATTCTTGGGCTACAATAAAGACACAACTCGATAAATTAAGTTCTGAGATAAATATATTTAAATTTTGTGTTGGAGGGGGAAAATCGTGTCAAACAATAGGGTCATCATTCAAAATTTGTATTATTTTTAGTTAGTTCGTTGGTGCAGCCCGTGAGTGTTACATCACTATGCTTTCTAGTATACATATACGTAGATGTGCGCACATGAAAGCAGTAAATGTTTTATAAATGCACTAAGAATATTGAATAAACTTCCTTGCTAACAAACAAACCGTATTTTGAGTAAATTTGGTTATGAAATGATTATCTTCTTCTTCATCTTCTTCTTCTTCTTCATCTTATTCTTATCTTCAAGTATTTAGGCATAATGCCTGTTACGCCGCTTAATTTTGGTCCCTCCAGCGCATTCTTGGACGTCCTATATTCCTTTTTCCTCTCGGCTGATAATTTGCCACTTGTTTAGGAATTCTGTCGTTGTTGATTCGCAACATGTGATCTTGCCATGAGAGTCTGTAGTTGGTGACTTTCTCTTTAAGACTTTCTACATTTAGCTCGTTTCGGATTTGTGTGTTTCTTTGTCTGTCCAAAAGGCTATATCCCGCTACCGCTCTAAGGAATCTCGTTCTCGAAATGATTATCTCGTTCTCAAAATTATCAACGTTCTCAAATTACGTTACACATTGTTTCTATTTTCAACAAAAGATTTTAAATTTGGAGAGTTCAGGGCTAGACTCGGTGCACTATTTTAAAAAAATATAGTTTTTTTCGACACCTTTTGTATATTTTAGCCTTTGAAGATAGAGGTTTCAACTTATATTCATTGCATTTTTTCCCTTTCCCTTCAAATTTCAATTTAAAAATAGTTTTTGAAATACCGACATATTTTATCCAATGTAAAGCGCGTACGAGTATTGGACTTTCAAAGTATTGCACTATCGCTAAACTATAATTTAAAACATTGTCGTTCATAAACACGCATGGGCTGCATTCCCGCAGCAGCGGAGACAATGGAGACGCGCACGCGTGTTTGGAATATCGCGTTGACTCGTCGCGCGCCGACTGGCAGCGGTTGGCGGGCTTAGGCATCCGTACTATGCGCCAGCGCCGCAACATACACCCGTCGCCCACTGCGCTCCTGTGCTCGGGTGGCGCCCCACTCGCAACATCCACGAAGCTCGCATTGTGTTGAACGCGTGAGTCCTGCGCCATCTGCTCCTTTCCGGAATAATAATATCTCGTTTAGCGCAAAAATCTTGAGCATTTTTGTGATCTGCGAAAGATTGAAATAAAAATACATTTTACCATAATACTGTACCGAGTCTGTCCATCTTCAAGAAAAAAGATGATTACTTAAATACTTATGTATAAAGAGCCTTTTTTATGTTCACGTTCCATTACAAAATTAGGTAATTACCGACAATCTGATAAATCAAAACGTAACAATTTCTGTTATAGTGGAAATACAGCATATTAATTAACAGCGATTCCACGATTGTATATCTTAACCCCCTCATCAAACACTTCTAAAATTCTAAAAAATATTATAGAAATACGTGTCTAAAATAGTGTCAATAGATTTGTCTTAGTTAACAAATCGAATGAAATGTTGATCATATCTGCAGGTGCCTTAAATCTCCTCCAAAAACATCTATCATTTTCACCATTTTTTTAAGAATCATCTTAAAATGTTCTGACAGAATTCAAGAAAAAAAGTCCAAAATGGTAGATCATGACGCATTTATGATCCCTTGTTCATAATGGTGGACCGGAAGAGATCTCTTACGTACGAGAAACCAGTAATAAGAAAGATTTCACTTAAATTTAATCAAAGATGTGTACTACCAAAACATTATCGTATGTTATCTCACAATAACGTGAATTTGTTTTCATTTCAACAGAAAACTAACTTTACTTTGTATATACGTACATTGCACTATTCTGTAAAACCAAACAAATGATCACTTTAGTCGTTCTACACAATTGTCTCGCATGCTACATGCTGCTTTTCAGAAACAGTAACTTCTTAATTTGCGGTATTTGTATTTTTTTAATTTTTTTCGTGCAGAATGAAGTGGTTAAATACATCGCTCAGCTACACAGCTTTTCAGTTGTTAAAAGCGAGCATTTTCGGAAGAAAAGGATGCGAAGGGATGGCTACGGTGACCCCCCTTTAAACATTAGAATGAAGAAGAACGAATATTAAAGTGGGTGAATACATATTGTTGACTGTTGATGGGAGTGTTTATTTCATTATCTAGTATCAGCCACATTGCGGAGGAAGATGTGAAAGGGGATTCGGTTGCGCAGACGAGGTTCTACGAGACGATACTCTTTATCTAGATTGAAAAGAGATGCATGAGGGTCGATTTTGGAAGAATGAATGAGAACGTTTGATGATATATGTTAGGACGTGTTTTATGGTTAGATCTTTGTGGAAGTTTGTGTTGCTTATATACCAAGGGGCGTTATGAGGACCTATTTTTGAAAAATTTGAATTTTGTTAATTGTTGTAGGGACCGTATCACCTGGAACTAACAAGTCTCGAATTTGCTTAACCTCCATGACTTCACGGAGCGTAGTAAAGGAATTCGGCTAACGATGCCGACTTTGAAGGATTTGAAGATTGATCAACCCCGTATTTGAAGAGCAAAGATCTACTTTGGGGAGTTACTAAAGCAATGATATAAATGTTGTATTTGTTTCTGTTTTCAAAGTAAAATCGATACGAAGTTATTAATTAATTTTTAGTATTTTTTTGCAAGTTTTCATAAGGTTATCGTGTCACTCAGGTAACACACACACATCACTAAAGCATGATATTGAAAATGAAAAGCAAAAATAAATTATCATGACTCAAGCCTCTCTGAGAATATATGATATACTTTTAGAAACACGCAGTATCAGTGTATCGTGGAAGAAAAACTGAGCGAGATTAAGCATTACTATAGAAAATGAGATACATCAATTTCATAATATGGACAGAAGCACGAACGTTCTCCAATTTTCCACTTTGTCGAAATGAATGCACGTGCTGTGTTTCTGTGGAAAAAACTTGTGATATAAGAGAATAATCGTGAGCAGAATACGTTTTACGGCCTTATCTAATACGATAACCAATGAGGCCAACGATCTCGCAAGAACATTTTTATGGATTATTATATATGTGCATTTTATATAAATAACTTTTTTCAGATTATCAAAGACATTAACAATTTTAGTATCAACATAATTACCCAAGAGAAAATTGAATTGCACGATTGCACTCAAGAACATCAGCAAATAACATTGCATGCTGTTTTTTAATAATTTTAGTTAAGTTACTAAGTATATAATACGTAATAAAGTTACCTATGCCCTGCAAATATTTTCAACCGATAATACAACTTCCGTAAAACTTTCTAAGTAAATTTTAACTTGAAACAGTGCAACACGATACTTTCATTTAAACATTCCAGCAATACTGCTTTCATAACAAAAGTTGCATATATTCATTTACGTATGTCCGCTGTGGTGCGGGCTGGGTAGACATGCGAGACAGAAGGCTCTGCAAATCACGCAAGGCAAGGCGGGTCGGGAGGGGCAGGGAGGGGGGGGTCGGACAGTGCGAGTGGGTAGAGTAGGAAATAGTCCCTAGATACAGGAACTCTAAAGGGGAAGAGAGAGCGCTGCCTGGCGGGAATGTAAAGAAAATTTCTTCAATTTTACAAGATGGATAGAATTGATTACGTTTCTGTCTGATGAATTGCGATAAATAAATACCCTACCAACACCGCTATTTATGTTATGTCACATAAAGGTATGATTTTTTTATTTAAATTTTAATTTATTCATCAACCAAAGATATTGATAAAAGATGATCGAAAGAAGATGAAGAAATGCTGCAACGGGATCTCGATGCGTTATATTACTGGGCGGAAAATAATGGAATGTCTATAAATAGCTAACAAAATTATACAGTGTAAAAATTTAGAAGGGTTTAATATAGGGCTGCTAAATTTACTTTCAAGGACAAGAAAATAGGATTCATTCGAAAATAGGCGATCAGTATCAAGGCTCTGCGCTTTGTATAAAGCGTATAGTGGTAATCAAGCTTGGAAAGAAATTAATCGGCGGCTTAGTATTCCTAGATACATCAAAGGACGAATGTCCGGAAGTTTTCGTTCACAAATCGAACGACAACGTAATATAATAGATTGCCTGCAAAAACCTTTGAACTCTTTCCTCGTAGCGTTCAACAGTTTAGGAAATTAATTCAGGGTATTACTAAATAAATGAGAGATTTAACTGAGAATAGTAGGTTATAGAGCGATGCGTAAGTAATATATTGTGAAGTATGGTGTCGTGCAGTGTAGAGCAGAAAAATAATGAAGGAAGTGATTAAAGGGCTATAGTGAAGTGAAGTGAAGTGAAGTGCAGAGTGGTCTTAATTGAACCAACATTCAGTGCGGAGCTAGATTATAAAAGTTCCTTTTTGTTAAGATAATTTAATATTTTATGAATTAGGCAGTTTTATATCATTATTATTATTATTATTATTATTATTATTATTACTATCGTGGTTTTATAAGCCGTTTTTATTGTTTCTATAATTATTATTGTACCATTATTATTATTATTATTATTATTATTATTATTATGTAAATTGCATGTTAGCTATATTATCTCATTTATGTAATTAGCTGCCGTTGGGTTATGTCCATTTGTGATCCAAATAAATTAATCTTATCTTATACGCATGGGAAATCTAAGGCGTAGATGATAGCGATAATAGCGATGATAAGGACAATGGTGACGAAGAAAGGGAGGAGTGAGTAGCAGAATGGAGGAGAGCAAGGGGAAGCGGGAGGTCTCCGGCAAAATGCGTTGAGAGCTCGTTTTGTCCACACTTATTAGCCAGGGAGCAAACCCGAGCCCCAGCGGTGGAAGAGGGCATGAGCAAGACTCTGCGTCAAGAGCGTCACCCCCTCAATAAACTGGCTCAATGACTGGCATAACACTGACCTACACATGTCAGACAAAAATCCCCTTCTCGTTAGTTCGTTTTGATTATTACTGACTACATAATTACAGGCTTCAATATCAAGATTGTACAGGATTCAACATCAAAAGGTATAGAAGAAATCCACTTTATCGTAGATTATACGTCAGATGAACTATAATGCACCACCACCTGGAGCCCAGATGAAAAAAAATATATCCTCTTAAAAGCTTTCGTAACCTCCTATTGATTGCATGTTTGCGCGGTAGAAATTATGAGCATGGCAACATTTTAATACATATGTCACGTTTAATGTAAATTTACTTTTCTAATTAATAGTGTATCATAATTCGACACAAATACAACATTCGCGAAGCCAAGACTACATGAGATCGGTCACACATCATATATGTTTACATTAACTATTTATTTTATATAAGCTGGTGTCGTATGTAACCTATGCTACTCCAGAATGTACCCTAATTCAACTAATCCCAGATGTCTATCGCCATATATTTATCAATCTTCTTTATGAACTTTGTTTATCTTTTTGTCGAGAAGTAGTTTTGTTATAATTGTGTTTTGAAAGTTTTTATTACCATAAAACTAAAACATAATTGAAATGATTTTCTTCGTTATTCTGTCATTAATATTTTCCTTATATTTATGTTTTTCCAGGAGGCAGTGATTATTCAGAGCTGGATGAAAGTTTTACAAAATCCGGTTCCAGTTTTGAGTAATATTTCTCATTTCGTAATTCCTGTGATTTTAATTATCCATGAGAGTCATGTAATGTGTTAATTCGTGAAATAGTCTCACTAAATTATCACTCGAAGTGCTTTTCATTCTCTCCTCGCTACACGAATCACGTCTACGTGTTCACAGCACTTCTCGCGATATTACTTATTATTCCTTTTCGAATTTATTTACTTTGAAATTGCTTTCACTAGGAAGAGTCACATTTAGAAGCCAATAATCTCGGGGGCAATATGTTACAAAAGTGATATTGAATATTTAGTACATATTTTAGAGACACTATACATTATTGGAGTAGGATAGGAATTTTTAATATCCAAGGGTTGCAAGATTGGGAGCAAACTAGGTCTGTTGAAATTTGTTAAGGAAAGATGCGTTTTGTTCGATAGACGCAAAACGCTGTAAACGTTATACTAATAGATGGAGAATGACTCCCAAGAGTGCGTTTAACAGATGTAAGTATTCATGTTGGAAAGAAATCAGTAGACACACATGTAATCCTCACAAGATTACGCTACGATATACTCATACGTACTACGCTGCCATTGTGCAAAACTTGAAAACAGTTCGTTCGAGTCCCTTAAAATCGATTTCCGATCCCTCCAGAATGTCTAAGTCATAATTATTATCTTTTAATTTACGAATAACGCCTTTTCAGTTCTTTTTCATTCTTTCGTGTAGTATTTGTGCATGTTTAGCGTTGCTTAGTACCTACAATTTGTAGAACGGGTGCCCAAAATCGACCTCAATCTCGAATTATTATTATTATTATTATTATTATTATTATTATTATTATTATTATTTTCGTTGATCGGCCAACTAGGACCACGCAAGCAAGCATCCTGCATTTACCGTGGCTCAGTTTTTATTTATTATCACGGTGGCAGGTGCTTGCGACAATTCTTTGGGGGGACCAGCATTTAAGCTGGATCCGATTGTTATCCCCCACGGTTGTTAGCCCTGGGGGTATGGAAGATGAAATGATGATATGATGATGATAGGGGTGAAAGGACAACACATACAGACATACACAAATACACAAATACATCCATGCCCGAGGCGGGACTCGAACCCGCGATCTTCTGGTCCGAAACCACTCCGGCACTACTGCCTTAGCGATCTCGGCCATCTGATCGGCCATTATCATCATCATCATCATATCATCATCATCATCATATTATTATTATTATTATTATTATTATTATTATTATTATTATTATTATTATTATTATTATTATCATCATCATCTTCATTATAGTCCGTTATAATCCCATAGACGGTAAGGGCCTCCGGTTGTCGGGTGGTTTACCCAATGGTAGAATTCCTGAGCACCCAATTCGGGAACTTCCTTATACAGATGCTATTTACACAAAAAATAAGTAAATCTCGAATTGAACCTAAATTTACTATTTGATATTAAGTGAAATTTTATCGAACGTTTCTGTTTGTTATAAACTGCTTACACACACACACAGCCGGACTTGCAATGCAAAGTTGAAGGTCTGGCAGATTGAATTTGGATTTATGTATCAAGTTATTTTCCCATTTAAACAATGATTTATATAGTCCTGAGAGTTTCTTCCGGTCAAACCACTTTCCATTCAATAATACACATCAATTACTCATTCAATTATTATAATATTTACTAGGTTAATAAGTATTGATAACACATAAAATTAACGGATTTCTATTTATTTGCTGAATAGTGTTGAATTATTGGGAAGAATTCTGCCTTAAAATCAAAACGTCAAAATGTCGGAATTGTGACAGAATTAACACATTATTTATTTTTATGTATTCATTACTAATTTTATTAAGAGTTTTCCTCTGGTAATTAAACACAATTGAGCTGGGAATGAGGGTGGATCTTTCTTGTAGGTGGATGGACCTTAGGGGAATGGGGATCAACCCATGTTTCTGATTGAAGGGTGGAAACTAAAAAGTGTAAGGGGTTGATAGGTCGCAATGTGTGGCCAGTCTACAACGTGTTTGTCTGGCATCCATCTGAAGATGATAGGAGGAAACCACGATCTATCACAGGACCTTCAATTATCATTAAGACACTAGCAACGTTGCTGCTGAACTCGGCTCAAAGCTACTCAGTGGGTTTTAAAATATTCACTTCTCTGGGCCTAAAATATGGACATTTTGGTCTAGGAAAATTCTGTTGCAGACTCAGTAGTATATAATGAGTTGACCTCGTACATTGTAGTGTGTAAAATATTCTTTAATGGCAATAACAATAAAGTAGTTTAGTTAATGGCGAAGCTCAAGATATTAAAGAAATTATTCCGCCCAACCACTTAAGTGCCATGCGTAATTTAATTCCTTTTTGGTGAAAAGTGTTTGAGAGGACTTATTTATTAATTTTTTACTTATTTCGTTACATTGTGTTGCCAGGTGCACCAACTGAAGGGGTAATTATTGTCGTACGTGGAGAGCGTTTTATACAATGAGAGGCGGAAATGTTCCTTCCCCGCTAGAAAGGGAGGTCCAGTGACATCATACACGTCTGCTAGCGGGGATTTCTTCTCCCGGTATCTCCTCCATCGAGAACTGCTCCAACCGACACAAGCTCTAAGATCCCGACTGGTCACCTGATGCGTTTTGTGGGGTAGTAGAATTGTGTGTAAGAGGTGAAGAGGGGCAAGGATAAGGAAGAAATGATGGCTCACGGGGTCCATGGCTTGTTTGTTAGGATTCTGTTCCGGCATTCGCCTGGAAGGAATCGGAGAAACCATGAAAAACTACCGATCAGAGTAGTCGGTCGCTAAAATCCTCTTCCAGTCAATGTATGACTTGATCTAGCCTTCTAATTAGTGTCAAAAATCGGCTACCGTTGGAACTCAAACTCTAAACCTCCAGGTGAGAATCGCTGCATTTGGCAACCGTTGTAGCGTCGCAATCGTCAGCAATACCAATCATGGGTCAGCTGCCCACCTGCGAACTCTTCTTGAGACGTTAGATTAGATTTATTTAGTCAAAAAATAGTAAAAACTGTATGTGACGTATGGGGGAATTTGGAGTGCGGGATTTATTTCTTAACAATAAAGTACTTTAATTACTTTACAAAATTTCCAAGTTTCTAGTACGTCGAGTACGAATGGAAATATTTAGAAAATTTTCCACAGCTAATCTACCATATCTATTGTGAATCTGAGATGCAAGTTTACTCACTCCAACCCTCAAATCATTCTGTATGTTTGTTTTTTATTCTCCAACAACTTCTTCTGTTGCTCAGTAGAACATACTACTACTACGTTACACCATTCATGTCCTGAGCCAACATTGCTGGTGAGAGGAAGAGAATTAAAACGATTGGGATACATGCGTTGTAGAAAATAAAGAGACGTAGCTTTTTGTGAATGCTATTTATTGTAACACAACCAGAGAGTACGGGAGCGGGGGAGGCTTAGCCCCAAAGGGCGGGGGCGGGACCGGGGGCAGGGCCTGGTCCGGGGGCGGGGCCGTGAGCGGGGCCGACGCGCAGCAGAGGAGCGTGCAGCAGGGGCGCGGGCGCGGGGGCGGCCACCACGATGGGCACGGGGGCGGGCGCGGGCACCACGATGGGCACGGGGTTGTGCACGATCTGCTGGAAGCGCTGGTACGAGTGCGAGATGGGCGCCGGGTGCGCGGGGGCGGGCGCGGGCGGCAGCCAGCCGGCGGAGGCGGACGCCACGGCGACCAGCAGAGTAACGGCGACCTGCAACAACACACACACACGGGTTAACACCAACTCCTACATCACCTGTCGTCTTCCGCAAGATTCACTCGACCGCGCGAAGCACGCTCGGTTTTACTTCCGGCCCTTGGCGTCTGGTTTGCTAGAGCCTGCCAGCAGTATAGCTCTAAACAGGACTGCGACAGGATGGCCGTAATGTCGGTGCAAGGATGCAAATTCAGCACATTCCGAAGGGAGAAGAGCAAGGAGGGTTAATATGGACTCATAGCGATTAATTTAATTTATCCCAAGGGAGACTGGCGACTTGTGCACTTGTGTGGATCAACGTATATTGAAAAACGAATAATGAAATTAATTGAATCATTATATTGTATTATGTTATGTTTGAATATTGTTAAAATTATGAAGTGTGAAAATATAAATTGAGTTATGTGAATAGACAAAAAGCCCATAAATTACGTAACAATCGTATAGAATGCAAACTTGTTTTCTTTTCTTTCTATTTAATATCAAATTACATACTTTTTTCGCTTTTACTTCAAGTTTTCTGGATGTCTTCTTCAATTAATTTACTTATGTATAAGCGTTTCATGGGTTGTTCGTTTCGAAATTCTGATGTATTAATTATTTTAGTACAATCCCATGTTAGTTTCTCTAACACAAAAATCAGAGACAGAACAAGAGAATATTTCACTATAAAACACATCCCGAGTAACAATAAAATACGAAATTAGGAGAGAGAAAATTTGGAAAAGAAAGAGTTACATTGCTCTATTACAAAATACTTGAAAGTAAAATTTCTAGAGGAAGGATAATATGCAGCAAATACTGGATTTCTGAAGATATAGTAAAATGATATGATATTTTGCAATAAAAAATTAATCGGATAAAAGCCATTGAAAATTACGTAAAAAATAAAATGCCGAAATGAGCTCCAAATACAAGGTGCATTACAACAAAACACTAATTTCAATTAAGAATATTTCGGCGTACTTATGAAAGCGTCGAGTGTTGTGTCAAATATTTTGTTTACATTTTCTAGTGGTTCTCAATTCAATAAAAAGGTATATTGACGTGTAATTTCCATAAGAAACTTTTATACACCAATATATTAATAAACAATTGTGATTAATCGTTTTTATTAAAACATTTTCCGTAATGAAATATTCTAAGAATTATTATTACTGTTGAATTAAGAGCAATATTTTTAAAATAAAAATTGTACAATTATTACTACAATTCGAAGTAATATTAAATTTTAATATGTTAGTGTTATTTCAATTTTCAGAAAATTTATCTCAGAGTAAGTCACTCTTCGATAACACAAAAAAACTTATTCCATTTGCTGAGCAGACAACATGGAATTCTGTGAATGTACTGCGAATTAACAGCACGTGTTTTGAAACCTGCAGGAGAATATTGCATTGCCATCAAAGGAAGTGACTAAACATTACCTGCACAGCGCCTGCACATTTAATTTCTTTGAATCTCACACACGTTTGAAACGTGAACATTAAATATCGTCTGCGGAAATGACATTACAAGAAAGTAAAGATAACCAGAAAACTTTTCACAACGTTCAAAGCAAGAGCAAATGTGGCCTTGCATTGTTTAGAAGAATAAAACGTTTTTGAGAAAATGAAACTGCATGTACTCATTCGCAGCACGTGTCAGTGGATAGAGGAACTGTGGTAAGTTCGAATGTTGACTTACCAGACGGAACATTGTGGTGGAGGTGAGCTGCTAGCAGAGACAGATGCAGAAGGCGGGCGGGGCCTGGACTATATACCGTCCGCCCCCGCTCTGTCCCGCCGCGCCCCTCGGCCGCCACACAATGCCATGGACACCCGCGCCGTTCTCCTCGGCGGGGGCTTGTGCGTGGGTGATATCCACATCCCCACTCTCCAAAACGAGAGGCAATTTTTGTGTTAGATTGACGAAAAATTGAGGGATTTGGTTTAAGAGCCGAGCGAAAGTCATTCGCAGTACGTTAACAACTGAAGAAGTTTTAATTTGTAGATGTCAAAGCTGCTGTTGTGAAGTCTGTAGAACATTAAAAATATGTTAGTATTTTTGTTATCACCAAAGTAAGTTTAATTTTTTTTTGTAAAATATAAGTAATTATGATTGCCACATACGAAAATTAACATAACAGTTTTAACAGTATTTCAGTGATTATTTTCATCGAAATTAGTTAGTTAACTAAATAATGTAAGATTTTTTTTATTTTTATTTGTTTTTTTAAAATGTTTATTTTTTTAATGTGTACAACACCTTATTAAGTGACATAAATTAAAAAAGGTTCTGTTAGACATTTCTGTGGGTGTAGTTACATCATTCCGCGAAAGTAACGAATTCTACTCCGTGACCTAAAGTCCGGTTATATTCCTACACGGTCATGCGGATGAATGATCATGGAGCAGTCTTGATTTTCATAAAGATTTGAGTCTCTACATGCTACACGAGACCAAATCCGCTTTTCAACTCAATGGAGCGTAAAACTAAACAGGATTGTAATACAACTCCCCGTTCTTTCCGCGTCAATATTCCAATACGGCATACGTTCCGTAATATAAAGGAGCAAACGTATTAGCGTTTTATCGTTAATGAGTCGTTGACGAGCCGAACATTCCACAAATAACATCTAATTGCCCGACGTTCGAACAGGAGCCATTGTCACGAAACTTTCACATCCACGTACTTCCAGCCTCGATTATGTGTTCTCGCCTTCAGAGCCCCCGTTCCTTTCTTGTTTGAACTTCCAATAAGCAGTAAGCACCCACAGCCATCAGGATAAGGCGATAAGCGTTGAGGCGGAAGTGGGGGGGAGGGGAGGGCGCGCACGCTCCCTTCACTGGGGCGACCGTGCGACGGACGACGCGTGACGCAGGGGGAGGGGGGGAGAGGGGGCGTGACAGTGACGCGTGCGAGGACGGTACTTTACTCTGTGGGCACAAGACCGCAATCTGTGCCCCTTATTCATGGCTGCATCCAGCCCGAACACCTTCACTAGCCGCCTACGCACCCTATGCCCAACACTTTCCACTGTCACTGGTTGATTGATTAATGATACTGGGCACGACAACTGCTAAGACCATCATGCAAGTGTAATGCATGATTTTAATTTCATTTTTGTGATCTTTTCCCACTAAATAGTGAGATCCGGCGCCGATCTACCGTCGGCTAATGGGCTTTTCCCAACCACGTATCTCCTTCCAGCGGAGCACCGCTCCAGCCGGGACAAACTCTAAGATCCCCACCGATCTCCCGGAAGGTGTGTTAGTGTAGTGCATGTAAGTGTAAAGGTGTTTATGGTGTATGTCGAGAGGATGGGGCAAGGAAGGGGAAGAAAAGATCGCGCGCGGTCTGTGGCCCGTTAGGGTACTGCTCCGGCTCCACTATCACACGCAGACACACTCAACTCTCCACCCTTCACACCCTCCTACCTCCTCTGAGAGCTTCACAAGCTCACTCCCTGGCACGCACAACCGCACCAGACTCCTCACCCGGAAATTGCCAAAATGTTACTTTCCGCTCCGCTGTCCCAGAACCTAGTAATTTTTGAATGCCAGTAAATAAATTATTATAATGAATGAAATGAGAAATTATTGATAGTATAAAAACAGCATGAAAAATTGCTTTAGGAAAATGTTACTAGAAGACAAAATAGATGGGAAATTATTATGACACAGTTTAACTATTAGCGTACTAATTGACCAATCACAACTATTTTTTAAATTCAAGCATGAGACGTAATTAATCACTGATCATCACACTAATATTTATTTTATCCAATTGAGATGACCTGGGGGAAGGTGATGGTAAATAGTATACAACACAGACAAAATACTGTCGTATTGAACACGAGGGAATAAAGTCATTAAAATAACGCTACAAGAAGAACAATAAAAGTCAGAAATAATTGCTTGATTCAACGTATTCTATTTTTAATTAGTCAAACACAAAGAACTAAGATGTCGATAATTAGCATTCCTCGAAACGTTTAACCAAAGGGCACACCTAGGATAGTGAAGTGATGTGTAGACGAGGAGTACTGATGTAAAGATCGTAGCCCCCTCAAAAAGAGGTGGGGAAATAAGGAAGGTGGCATAGGGAGGGAACTCGTGGCAGAGCTACGATAACCAAAACGCAAATGTGATCAATGCGTATTCTGTAGCCTGACGAGTAAGCACCGCCAGTAGATAGGTGCTGCCTCCACTGGGTAGCTCATAGCCATAGCCAAAATTCCAAGAGAAGGAAACCCAAACAGAAAACCATGCATGGAGAGGGCTCTGAAAGGCCTGGTGAAGCCAGACTCTCCACAGGAACACAAATTCTGGTCCTCCAAGACCACGGTCCTCCAGGGGTTTGGACGTTAGGTCAGCTCCTTTGGAAACAATCTACATTTCTAAATAGTTCAGCAAAGATCTTCGAATTAAGAAAATAACAGTACCCAATTTGGAGGCTGTGGTTGGACGTCAGGGGCAATCTTACCACATGTCTGAAACAACCTACGGACCTACTTAAAAAAAGAGCCCTATAATTATAACACTTTTAATTATAAATAACCAAAACACAAACTTATGACGTAAAACGAAATAATTAAACTTCTTGAGATAAGAATTGAAAATATTACTTATTTATGTGGGAGTTCACATGAATATATTAGGTCTAAAGGTAATAACTACAATGATAACGAAGAAATAAAATAAAGAATAGCACTTGGGAAATAAATCTTATTTTGAAAACAAAATATTCTTCAGAATCAAATTGATATTTAAAGTGCACGATCAATATTAAACGACGTATGACGGCCTGCAGTCAAATATGTAACAGAAACATGGATCCTCAGAGAAGTTGACATTCAAGGACATTGTTGAAAAAACAAATGGTATTTTGAAAATAAAATAACGCGGATCTGGACAATCTTCAATAATTAAACATCAAATATTGTAATCATATTAGAGCTTTAATGTTAAACTCGTATCGGATTGAAATGTGATAAGTTATCAAAAAATTATTAAGATGGAATCCTATAGAAACCAGGGCAAAGGAAAGCCTAAAACAAAATGAAAAGAAAAAAGATCTTATGAAATTTGATTGCTAGAGTGTACAACAGAACGGAAAAGGTGGTTATCCAGGTCAAAAACATTTCCAAATAATGTTATTGTTATTTTAATAAGAAGAGGAATAACTTTTGAAAACAAGAACACACTCTCACATTAAAGTAAGGCAAAATAAGATTTTTAGTAATCCACAAAAAAGTGTAATGAAAATTATTTCGATAATAATCAACAATCTAATATAAAGTTGTGGAACAATATCTTATTAGTACTCGTGCTCATGATCACTGTCTGCGCAGACATCCTCCTTGCCCTCACCCTCCACCTCATCACCCGTTCGCAGATACTTCGCCCGCAGAAACGCCCCCTCTGCACCCCTCACCCTCCTCGCGCGGCCAGCGCGTGGCAGCCTTCACCTTGGGTGGTAGCGGCGCGTGGCGAGGCGGTGAACGGGTCACGCTGCCCGACGGTATAAAGCCCTCGCAGGCGCTGGCCAAGTCAGTCCACTGCTCCCGTCAGCCCCAGACACAGCCATGTACAAGCTGGTGAGTACGACACACTGCACACCCTGCCCCCCAAACAGGACTTGTTTCTTACGGTAGTCTCCATCATTATTCTTAAATACATAAAACAAAAGTGTTTCCATTAATTCTAAATTCTTCAGTGAATAAATGGCTCTTAATTTGAGTCAATATTCAATAATCCTAAAAAGTCACTAATAAACTCGTAGATGCATCGTATATTATTGCGTCAACATCATGAAAAATGGTAGCTATCCCATGATTCAACAAACGTAAAAGAACGGAAGACGATGTGTAACATTTACTGATAAAAGGCAAATTAATCATTTTTCTTTAAAACACAGCGGTTCTCAAAATATAAAGAATTTCAAGAAAATTAATATTTTTTCTTAATTCGTGTAGAGTACAAGTAATCACTTTGTTCAAAACCGTCTATTTTAATTATGTGCTACCCTGCCAATTTCGTATAATACTAATTATTGCATAAAATATATGTAGTCGTTTGAAGAAACAACCACTGTATTTCTAAATGAATGGCTATTACGATAACATGTAATTTTGAATGTGTTTTTGCCTATTCAATTAACCTCTACGCGACATTTTATTTAAAGCGGGTAGTAGTGTCTGCCTTTCCTACCCATCGCTTGTTGTCGCTTCAGATCGTGCTGCCCCTGCTGTTCGCGGCGGCGTCCGCCGGCCTGCTGGCCGCCCCGGCGCCCCTGCTGCACGCGCCGCCCCCGCCCCCGCCGCCCCCGCACTACGCCGTCGTCAGCCGCCCCGCCACCTTCGCCACGTCGCACTCCACGCAGTACCAGTACCTGGAGCAGTCGCCCGTGGCCATCCCGGTGGCGCCGCCCCCGCCGCCCCCGCCCCCCGTGGTGGTGGTGGCCCCGCCGCCCGTCGTCAAGGTGGCGCCCGCGCCCGTCTACGCCCTGCCCGCCCACGGCCCCGGCCCCTACCCCTGAGCCATGCCCTCTTCCCTCTCTCCCCTCTGTTGTTGATCTTTGGTAGTTATGGTCACTTGTTGAATGTTTATCATTAAATACGCAGCATTGTTAATATTGTTCGTTTTTTGCCCTTCTCTGTCCTGTCCATATCCCTCCTCTTCGGCCTCCTGTGTATATCACCTATTTTTCGTTCTCTCTCTTTTTTGTTGAACATTGATAGTCATGATTACTTGTTTATCATTAAACACGCAGCATTGTTAATTCTGTTCGTTATTTGTCCCTGTCCGTATCCCTCCTCTAAGATCTCTTGAGAAACACACATACTCCTCTTTTTCTGTTGTTAAACATTGATAGTCACGATCACCTCTTAAAACTTTTATCATAGGTAATACCACGAGTGCTTTGGAAATTGTCAATAAATTTCCGACTCGCGGAGCAAGGAGAAGGCTTATCTGAAAATGTACAAAGCACGAGGTATTTAATACGACTGTTCCACGAGTGAAATTATGTCCAACACAGTTCCAAAATCAGCCAAATATTGAAAATAACTGAAGGGTATGTTAAAATCGCATACGACACAGCGATCGATGTAGTACACCGCCACAGACAGATGAGTCACTGTTTATTATCAGTAGGAAGAAGTGCTAAGAAAAATCGGATAGGAAAAGCGATATACTTTTTCAGATACACCGCCCTCATTGGGGCATTTTGTGTGTTTAGCTAAACACTATTGGTTTTAATTTCACGAGTGGAATATTCAACATAATGCAACATTTTTACACTGTTTATTATTTGCCCTGCTCTGTCCATATTACCTCATCTGCGACCTACTGTGCAAATTACATATTTATCTTTCTTTGTCTCGCTGCTGTTGATCACTTGTTAAAACGTTTATCATTAAATACAGAGCATTGTTAATACTGGGCTTTCTCATTCACCCTAGTATTTTCTAACCATACCCGCCCTCTACATGTAAATTCCTGAAACTTTGAGGACCACCAAGTTTCTAGGTTAGAAACACGAAATTTCCGACCCAAGTTGAGAAGCTTAATTGGTCGTTGTGAAGCTTGATAGGACTTTATAATGAGTTCTTTCTGTAAAGCGCGAAATGATGAGGGAGTGCTTTAGACACCTCTAGACACCAATCATCCATTCCCCAACTTTATTTCCCAATCTAAGAGCTGGGACCTATGATGATCTCCTTCCCCCACAAAGTTCAAAAATCTAAATACTGGCAGTACTACATATACAGATGATTAGACCAAGGCATGAAAATGGAGATGTTATGAAATAAGTAAACTGCCTTATATTTAAGCTGCTTGCATAGGGTATTTATTATTTTTCTAAACATTTACAACCCTTTACCTCTCTTGTCTCTACCTCCGTTTCCACCTACAATATTGTCTGTACTAATCTATAAGGGGTCTTGTATCTGTATTGATTACCTTGAAGTACATCTTGGAGCGTCGCTAATGTGATACTAGGATTGGACACTAGAATAGGAGCTTCATTAGTTAGTTTTCTCAAAGCTTCTCTCTCTCTCTCTCTCTCTCTCTCTCTCTCTCTCTCTCTCTCTCTCTCTCTCTCTCTCTTTCTCTCTTTCTCTCTTCCTCTCTTTCTCTCTTCCTCTCTTTCTCTCTCAATACATAAATTACTCTTAATGTGAACGCCACACGCATAACATAGTGATTTCTTGATTAAGGAAGACTTGTCGCGGACTGATAAGCTATTAAACATCTTGTAAGAAATTTGCTTAAAATAACAAGTGAAAAATATTTAAATTTTAACTAGAGGTGATTCAGAATGGCACATACATTCCCGTATTAGATTTCTATTTCCTTTGGTCTCGGTTAGCTACTCGGAAGTGCCACATACTCTTGCCAGCTGCCATCTATCGTCGCCAAAGAACTTTTTTTTGAAATTTTCTTGATTTTTCGGTTTCCTAATTGTAGACCGGAAATATTATTTTAAGGTTATTAAAGAACAGTAAAACATCGTTCTAAATGGCAATTTTCTTTCAAAAAATTGGAGCCGGTTTTAAAAAACTACAAAAGAGTATGGCATTTTAAATTATTTTTATTGGATAAATAGAGTAGATATGTACTCGTATAATTATTATTACTGGTTTTCCATTGCGTTAAAATATGTTTCACTCAGCTTAGATGTATGACAGAGTAGACATTTCTGGAATTTACTCCTTATTTCAATTTTACAAGAATATCCTTTTTTTGTTAATTAGCCATAAAATCAAACTTTGATGCTCATTTCCGAGCTCAATTACACAAAGACCTCCTGCCACCCATCCACGCCGTACATACTGCCCTGTTCTCCCCACTCAGCCGCGCCCCGACCACTTCGTCCATACCACCCCTCCCCCCTCTCACCCCTCCCCACCCATCGTGGCCTACCCGCCTCTCTTCACCACATACCAGCCGCACCATACGTGCATCTGTTACACAACGACATTCGAGTCTCATAACAGCGTAATCAACGGTAGCCATGTGATATTCCGGGGCGCCCTGCAAATGAGGTAACAAGCATCCCGACAGCACTATTAATTGCCATATGAGCACGGGTCTGCCTGCATTAGAGACTCGCCACT
This sequence comes from Gryllus longicercus, assembly GCA_038098605.1. Lineage (NCBI taxonomy): Eukaryota > Metazoa > Arthropoda > Insecta > Orthoptera > Gryllidae > Gryllus > Gryllus longicercus. Next base: position 2,028,309 of record JAZDUA010000098.1, read on the forward strand.
GCCTCCCCCCACCCCGCCCTGTCCCTCCCAACCCCGCCCCGCTACGCCCCACCAACGCCCCGCCTCCGCCATGGCCCTCTCCGTTGCAATGATGCGCCGCGTGGCCGCTCGAGATCCCTCCCGCTCCCCTGGCCGGCGACAATCGACGCTCCAGGACCACGCCCACGGCGAGTGTCTTGCTTCGATGGAGCGAATCTGCTCGAACAAATGAGCGTGCACACCTTCGGGAATTACGTGTTTTGTGCTCACCAAAGGAAAAATAGTAAACCATTTGTGAAATGGCGAAAAGAATTTCTTCAGTAAATATATTTGAATGATTAAAGTTCTTCGAATTAATTTTTTAAAATATTTCGAGCTTGGCCATGATTTCCACAGAAATCATCAAAAGTTTTCCTGTACTTGGTCTTGATGACCTAATAATATATTTTCTAGCTTTTATAATCATAAAGGCTATATTTTTCTTTGGCGAATCAACTGCTACGTCGCTGCCTTTTATCATCTATCATCGTTAGTGACAATTTCAAAATAAACAAAAGTAACAGAAAAAGCAACACATGCAGTCGACAGTAGCAATCAAGGAACTTCTGCATTCGCCATGGAAACATATTGAAATCAGTGAAAATTAAAATTTTGCGCATACGCACTACCCATTGCAATGCTTGACAACGTTGTACTCAACAAGGTCGCCGGACTATGTGAATTCGTACAGAAAGAGCGGTTTGAATGCGACCAGACTATTGCGGACTAATCTGCTAGTAGTCCATTCTCATGTAGTACCGATTATTACCGGACTGATGTCTATTAATATGGTCCTAAAGGATTTTGTTTGGAAAAAATTTGGGCTTTGTACTCAAGCAATTTCTATGAGTTTGCTTTAAATAAAAGGTAGTGGGTCATATACATGTTACCACTAGCAATATCGAAACCAGAGCCTCAACTGAATGATGATTGAACCAACGCACAAAAAATGAGAAAAATAAGCAATAACGCTCCTAGACAGCCGAGCACCATTCTTTTGATTTTCACAACGCATCCATGCTATGCACGTGCACTGCGCTTGTCTTCGAAGGCAGAAAATCAAAATCACTTATTAGTTTTCTTACGTTCATAAATTGCAGAAATTGACAAATGGTAATTATTATTGATTATAGAACAAAAAAGAACGTAAATTAGGTCTAAATATACATTCCACACATATCTCATTTTCGTCGTGCAATCTTTCTATTCGAAATAGTAATTCAGTGAAATGCCCATTTCAACTATATTTATTCTTGTAGATTGAATGTTTTCTCCAAGACTTCATATAATTGTATATTTTTAATTGATGTCATATACTAGGAAGAAGAGTTTCGGTATGCCTCACATTTCCACTAGCTTTCCTAGGGATTTAGATAAAGGGCTGACTTGCTTCACTCCGAAGCTAGATGTTCTCTTGTATTCATTCTTTTTCAGATAATCGCTGGCATAATTAATTTAGATTTATTCCGGATGTTCTGATTAACTTATTTCTCCGATCAACTCTAGGTGAATGTCGAAGTGGTAAACTAACAAACGGACCACGGACTGCGCGCCTTCTCCTTGTACTATCCTTATCCCTTTTTTTCTCGTTAATCGGCCGACTAGGACCACGCATGCAAGCATCCTGCATTTACCGTGGCTCAGTTTTTATTTATTATCGCGGTGGCAGGTGCTTGCAACAACTTTTGGGGGGACCAGCATTTTTTAGCTGGATCCGATTTTTATCCCCCACGGTTGTTAGCCCTGGGGGTATGGAAGATGAAATGATGATAATGGGGGTGAAAGGACAACACATACAGACATACACAAACACAAATACGCCCATGCCCGAGGCGGGACTCGAACCCGCGATCTTCTGGTCCGAAACCACTCCGGCACTACTGCCTTAGCGATCTCGGCCATCTGATCGGCTATCCTTATCCCTTATTTACACACATTTACACTTATATGCACTACACTACCACACATGTCGGGTAGAGCATGACCCGGCTGGGTCGTTGCCCTACTGCTGGAAGATACCTGGTTAGAGAAAAAACCCTCAAGCCGACATGTAGGTCGGTGCCAGATCATGTCATCCAGCGGAGGAATATCACAGCCACTTTCCGAGATAAACACTATACTCATATGCACTCTACTTATGGGACTAGTGACCTTAGACGTTGGCGCGACCGGTAAAAAAACTAATCAACCATTTATTTTATAATTATTACATTTGATTAGTAATTCGGGCTAAGTATACGCGTGCGTTTCGTAGTGACCGTTGTGGGTCGACCTTCAGTGAGAGCCTTGCAGTGGTGGGGGTTGAGGCGACAGAGCGCGTGGCGGGTTGCATGCAGCGCCTGTCAGGGGCATACACCGGCCTCCGAGCTCTGCGTTGCGCGGCGGGGCGATGCGGCGGCGTAGGGGTGGGACTGGGAGGGGGACGGGGTCGCCCGCCGCCAGCGTTCACCCCGACCCCGACCGCGCGTTGCGTAACCTCGCGTCGCGTCAGGCGGCTGCGGCAGACGGACGAGTGGCACGGTGCGGCGCGGCGCGGCGTGAAGCGATGCAAAGCGGAGGGAAGCGCCCTCCCCCCTCGTGAGTTAAAGATCCAGATGCTCCGCGTGTGCTCAAGGGTGGCTTATTCAAAAATACAGAAACACAGAAGGGTTGGGTTTCCATGCGCTAATTTCTGATACAATCAAAACAATATCGATGCAACTTTTGTGTTAGGATTGCGAGAAGGACTGAAGTGCAAAACGGTTGCCAAATAATAATAATAATAATAATAATAATAATAATAATAATAATAATAATAATAATAATAATAATAATAATAATAATAATAATAATGAATTGAAGTTGTTGAAAATCTACACATTTGTTACACATTTCAACTAGATTGTTTGTAAATTTTACGGCAAGCGGAAGGGTAGTTTACTTGGCCTTAAAGAGCCATATGCATGTATATGTGTGTGTTCCAACAAGCAAAAATAATTGCCCTGAAAGCGAATTGAAATGATCAGCGAACGTTTCCGCATATAATAGATATCCATAGTACTATTGAGCATGTTGAAGATTTTTGCGGACTCGGCGCTGACAAACAAAATGATATATATTTAGAATTTTAGAAATTTCACTCGTTTCAAGAAAATTGTACGGCTGCGATAAATGATCGGCAACGCACGTGTCTCTGCATCATCGTTGACCGGAAGATTCCAGATTCTGTGTTCCGACGGTGACAAGTCACTGTCTGAAGTAGAATTCCAGTAGTTGGGTGCTCATATCGGTAGTTCTTCGTGGTGTCTTTGATCAATATTAGGCGAATGCCGGATCAGTACCCTAACAAACAGGTACGGATCGCTTGCAAATTTTCCTCTTTCATCCCTGGGCCATCCTCTATCTCCAGTCACATTTACTCTAAAATGGATTGCACCATCACTCATATAAGAGACCAGAGCTTGACCTTGGAGCTTAGAGCTAGTTCCGGCTGGGTCAGTGTCTCGCTCTGGGAGGTATTCAGACGGAGAGATACCTGGAAGAGAGACACGATTTGAAAGTACCTGTTTGATTCATTATTTCGTGTTTAAGGGCGCGTCAACTACTACAATCATTAGTCTCGTAAGTGAAGTGCACGTTGTTATCATGGGCGGTGGAAGTGTTATTCCTTCGCTGAATGCGAGATCCGGTGCTGACCAACACATTGGTTTACAGAGCTTTCCTCGCAAGTGATATCAGTTGATATCTCTGCAGGTAGACGTACCTGGGGGATATCAGTAAGCAGACCTGTATGTTGGACCCAAGTCTCTCATCCCATTTGCGGGAAGAAACAGCGCTACCTGCCGGCATCTAACATGAAATTGTATTGACCCGTAAATATTTACAGAACTATTGACCACTAAATATTTACTTACGACAAATAAACAAATCCCTGTATCTTTTGTACCAGCAGGATAATAATGGAGTATTATTTTCTTCATTCATTAATCCAGGCACTGCTGATGTAATCTAATCCTCTCGTCATCACCATAATACGCATATACCTCGAGGTCCGTCAATGCAGTTACGTCGATCGCAAACAGAAGGCAGAGTACAATGTAATTGGGTAACGCATGCGAGCTCCTAAGCGAGAATGCTAGGGATTACGTGCGTGCGAATTACACACATGAACAACGTCAGAGGTATATCTAGCGGGGATTATTTTTGATATATCTGGGCAATGGTCATGGAAATCTAATAACACATGTGTTCCACACAATAGATAAAGCTACTAGGCAGTTTGAAATCGCAAATAGTATGAGATCGATGAACTAGGTTACATATAATACATACATGGATGATTCACATAATGTAACACAAGCTTAAAGTAAACAACAATTACATTAGTCTGCGACCTATAAATTGCTTTGAACGTATTGACTAATTCTCATGCCTCTTGGTATGCTGAAATCGAAAATGACTTCAGTTTCGTTTCATCACGTACAGTGTTTTGCAAATCGGTGATTTGTAATTTATCGATAAACCAGAGAATTAACAGTAATGCTATTATGGGTTTCAGACTCAACCGAGATTGGGTTGTACTTTCTCTTACCTTGCCTTCAACATTAAGTTCGGTAAAAAGTGCAATGTTATTGCATCGGCTTAATGGTACAGGAATACCATAGTTATAGGAGCCATCATTCGCTCAGTCTTTTCTTCACTTGTTGTCTTCAATTTTTTCCACATACCTCTGTACATTGACAAGATTTACTGGGGATTGTGTTAATTCATCTGGGTGGAGAGGTGGGTGGAGCCAGATCGACAGGGGAATATCCATTTTTAAAAAAATCGTAAGTATTGTTTAGGCGGTAGTGGTGTTCTCAGACAGACAGGTGGATGGACAGACGGACAGACATTTTGCCATCAAATGGTTTTTAGGTATCAAGGACCCATTAAACAGGGATACTATGACACGTATTAGAGGACCCAGCGTTTTTTCGGGCAGTTTTTTATCCGACGATTTTCTACATAACGTTTCCTGTTCTATGTATATTACTCCATTTATACGTATGTAAATGGGAAAGTAAAAAATAGTTCTTGGAGACTAAATAATTAATATTTTTCCTTCTCATAAACAAGATTCTGTCATTGCAAAAGATTGTACGTGCAAGAAAAAATGTAAGTGATAGAAATTATTGTTTTCCTCTTTTAAGAATAAAGTTTGTTTTTCTCATACAAGTACCCATACGAGTTTTATTCTGATCTTAAAGAAATTTTGTACACGTGACCTTGACAACAAGAGGAAAATTACTATCTGTAATATTTCGTTAAAATTATTTTTACCCCCCTTTTCTATTCTTAGAGTACTATTTCAGTGTGAACTTTCTTTCGTAAATATCTCGAAATCAATTAGTCAATTCATCATAGTGTATTGAATATATCTAAAAGGACAAAAATTACTTTCTGAAAGTAATTTGACTCATTTCGTTAGCGCAATTAAGTTCAGCGTAAGCAAAGTAGGTCCAAGTGTCACACTGTCGGGAGAATTCATCTACCCTTAGCAACGATGGTGGAAGCAGTGATGATCGTAATATATACGACAGGAAGAGAACAAGCTGGGCGGACCAGATGAGGCAAGATGGCTATGATTAATAAATACCTGGTAACGTACGATATTTCAAATAAATAATATTTTATGGTTCCGAAAAACGCTGTTATCTTGTAAAAATGTACTTCTGAAACTTAATTATTTTGCTATAAAGTTAAATAGAGTTATGAAATTGACGTTCAGTCTATTCTATATTCTCGTAATGTTGATGAATATATAACTGTTGTATATTTGGTTTCAAAATGTTTTCGCGTGAGATAACATTTATAATAGAAGCATAATCCTCGAGGCACCAGAGGAGAATTCTCAATATGTTTTGATTAATATGCGAACGAAGCAAGTAAAAATACCACGAGGATAATTACATTGTTATTAATATCGTCATTACTACACAGTTTCTTAAGGGTTAATGACCTGTGTTTGTTGTCCTTTCATGCTGTATTATGGTCGAGAGAAATGTAATGGATGTTCTTTGAAAATGATAAGTATGAATAAATCAGAAAATGTTTAGAAATTGATTTTTACTGATGACTAGGTGTTCTCTGCATAATATTGAGGTAAGTAACTTGTATTTCTAGTAAAATGATTATCTATATAATTATGTTGATGGTGTATCGCAAAATTTCCTACATTGTTATCTTCACAAAATGATACAGAATACGAAAAATTAATACAAAAATACACATTCTGTGCTTGGCTACCAAGCAGTTCACACCTCGTCCGCTGCTTATCGCTCCGCAGTACCTCGACTGTGACCAGTGATAAGAAGTGCCCCAGCGGGGCCGTGGTACGGCCGTTCAGCAAGCGAGTGGCTTGTTTAAATATCTCTGTGCAGTGAAGTGCATTCTAATAAGTGTTTGTTACGAAAAATATCAGCACGAGGTGTTGTCGCCCCGGCGTCGGGGCCACTTAGTGCGATCTTTGTTAAATGTTCATATCAAGAATGGCAGAAAACGTGAATGCATCATTTTCTTCGCTATCAGATGTGGTGTCGTCAACTCTATACGCACTTGATGACTATCGTTATACAGAACCGCATCTAATTAATCACCTACAGCAGCAGCAGCAACTCCAAAAGCATCAGCTATATGCAGCGAGTCAACCTGCGAATTCAACCTTCACGCAGCTGTCTACACCACCCGCGGGGTATTCGCAACCGTCTCCACAGATAAGTACAGCGCATTCTCCTTCTCTTAAGCGCCTCAAATTGCAAGATGCAAGGTATAACTAAGTTCCAAATATACAGGGATCTAGCATGCCTTATAGTGCAAATGGGCCTAACATCCCAACCGGCAATAGATAATCCACTTTTGATCCTGACCCCGACCCCGTCCCAAAGCAAGGTGCCTCAAACATCGATTCTTCTTCCTCTCATCCGATTAAGATTCCTCTAATCATTATTCGTGATCCACCTGTTCATTCAGAACTCGTGCAAAAAATTAAGAAATTGTTTAAGCATGAAAATTTTGTTACTAAAATCATGAGACCTTATACTGAAATCAGAACTAGTACAGTCGAAGACTTTACTTTACTTCGTAAGCACTTGTCAACGAAAGGGATGTACTATCATACCTACAGGGACCCGACAAAGACTACTATTTCTGTGGTGCTACGACATGTCCCAACGTCGTATATCCATCATGAACTAGTAAACAAAAATTTACCAGTAATAACGGTTATTAGACTGACTGATTCTAATCGTAAACCTTGGCCTTTATGTGCAGTTACTCTTATGAAATCATGGGAAACCAGGGCAATATACACACTGGTAAATGCTATAATCACGGTTGAAGAGCGTCGTCATAGACCGGGGCCAGTGCAGTGTCGAGGTTGTCAGATATTCGGACACACAAAAAAGGACTCTGGTAATCCGCCTCGTTGCGCAAATGTGCAGGGCCGCATGCCACGGCCGAATGTTCTAGTACTGATACCAAATGTTTACTCTGCGGAAAGGCTCATCAGTCCTCTAGTCGCGACTGTGAAATTTATGAGAAAATTCTCCAGAGAAAATTACTCCCATCCCGCTACCCCATCCGACAACAATTCTCACAATCAGAGATACCCCATCATCCACGTTCATCAACCTTTCCAAGAGCTTCCTCTGTAGCTTGTCCTCATCCTGCCCCTTTCATTCCTATCACAATGCATCAAGGACCATATCCCACCCGTCGTAGAATTCCACAGCCATCATTAACGAACCATACACCCGCCCATTGGGCAGTCCTTCCAATTGGAACAATTTATCTCCCAACTGGTAGAACATTTCTTCTCCAAACTTCTAAGTCAAATTATTTCTTCTCTTACAAACTCCATCCTCCAATCAATAAAATTGAATTGAGCGGCGGCAATGGTGTGACGGTTAGCGTACCTGACTGTTATACCCAAGCTCGCGGGTTCAAACCCGATCGAAGCCGTGGATTTTTAGGGCGACAAAATCCTTCGTACGCCTTCCTTCGGAGGGGAAGTAAAGCTCGGCTGTCCCATGTTAGTAGATTTACTTGCATGTAAAAGATCCTCAAGCCTAAATGACGCCTCTGAGCTAAATTCAAAATCGCCTGTTTCTCGCCCAAGAAATACCTTCTTCCTCTGCTAGTTGGTGAAAGGAGCGTAGCGAAATTTGCGTGGTCAGACGGAAGAGCGGGCCTGATGGCCCGAGTCTCGCCACGTAAAATAAGGCAAATTCAATTCAATTCAAAAAATAAAATTGTATTATCCATAAAATCATGCTTATAAGGAGTGCCACTCATTCCTCACTTCGTCTTATTTCATGGAATGCAAACGGTGTTAAACCTAATATTCATATACTGGCCCACTTTTTGCATAATAATAAAATAGAAGTAGCTTGCATTCAGGAAACCCATCTTTGCCCTTAGATGAAAGTTTACATTCCCAGTTGTGTTTTATATCGCTACGACCGACCGCGAAAATGGTGCAGCGGTGGGGTCGCCATATTAGTAAAAAATACCGTAACACGCCATCAGCTACCTTTAAATATAAATAATACTTTCGAAATAATAGTGTGGCTCTTCAGCAGAAATGTCAATCTAATCACTTCAATTAACAAGCCTCCTAATATTCCATACAGATCAAGTGATATTGATACCTTATTTTCCTCCCGTCAACCAACATTAGTGATCGGTGATTGGAATGCTAAACACGTTGCTTGGGGAAGTAGACTAAACTCACCTGTTGGTAATCTGTTGCTGACATACAAAGATTAAATCTGGCTGTAAATTCCCCTGATACATTCAGCTTCTATCCCTACCTCGCGTCAGTGCAGGCTGATATACTAGATTTCGGCGTTTCTAACAACTTTAGTTGTAACATTCAAGTCGAGATCGCTCTACAATCCGATCATCGCCCCTTAGATTTCTCACTCAACAAAACCCCAGAAGAAATTCGCCCCGCTCAGCCTTATCATTTACGAAATGTCAACTGGTCATATTATCAGATGCTAGTTACACATCTTCTACCTTCACTGCCATTACTCCGTACTACGCAGGAAATCGACAGCGCCATTGACTCACTTTCTAATACTATATTAGATGCCCTCGACTCAACGGACCTAACAGTTCATCAACGCACTTCGCTTCCAGCAATATCATCAGTAGTAAACAAACTAATCGATTATAACGGTATATTCGTAATCGCTGGTTGAGACATCGATCTCCTCTCTTAAAATATTATTTAAACCTCCTAACTAAAATTGTGAAACAACTTTTGGCGTCCATCTACGCGCAAAAGATTCATCTTCAAACACAAACGGCAAACCCATATGATCATACACTGTGGAATATAACCCGACGTCTTTTGCGCAAACCTACCAACCTACCCAGCCTTGTTACTCCAACTCCAACTGGAGAAGCAGCTTCTCCTTCCGATAAATGCGATATGTTGGGTAATTATTTTACTTCTTACCCTTCTCAAATTTGGCACCACTATAGTGATATTGAAGAAGAAATTGCCCAACCATAAATAACGGTTCCTGAATGCCCTAAATTTATTTCACCATCAGAAATCATCGATTATCTTTCACTAGCAGCCCCGAAATTATCAAATGGCCATGATCTAATATCAACGTCTTTATTAAAACGCCTTCCCATAAAAGTAATCGTACATATTACAGCAATATTTAATGCCACTTTGAGATAATCGTACTATCCTGATAAATGAAAACACGCCCACATTATTCCCATCTAAATCCAGGCAAAGCTCAAAATCATCCAACTATCTATCGTCCTATTAGTTTGCTATCCACAATGGGAAAGCTACTTGAAAAAGTATAATCACTAGGCTAAATTCATATCTCAGCGCAGTCAATGCCATACCACCTCATCAGTTTGGATTCCAACCCCTTTTGTCCACGTATCATCAAATATAACGCTTAAATTAAGATATCATCGAAGGATTTCATGACCATAAGCAAACCGCATGAGTTTTTCTTGATGTAGATAAAGCTTTTGATACCAACTGGCAACCAGGGTTAATTTCAAACTCCGCAGTGTAGGTACTCCACTATATCTTTCACACATCATTGAAAGTTTTCTTTCCAACCGAACATTTTCTGTCCGTCTCCACGGGGCTCTCTCCACACCTTTCACCATCAAAGCAGGAGTACCTCAAGGATCCAACATCTCCCACACTCTATTTAATGTCTACACTTCGGATATACCAATCACTCAAAATACTGCAATAGCTCTATTTGCTGATAATGTAGTATTTTACTCCTCAAATTGCAATCTTCAATCTGCAAGAATAATCTGCAGCATCACCTCACATTATTTTCCAATTGAGCCAAAAAATGGCACATAGAAATAAACTCTAATAAGAGCCAGAAAAAAAGTATTTACCCTTCGTAGACCAGATGTCCCTCCAAATCTCACATACCAGTCCCAAAACATCACCTGGCTCCCTCCCAACAAAACTGTCAAATATCTAGGAGTTCTGTTCGATAAAAGGCTTACATAGCGGCAAAATATAAAACACCGAATAGCGCTAGCGACTAATAGAGTCCATCAATTTTATCCGGTTCTCAAAAAATCATACCCCCCTACAACTACATGTTGCTATTCACCTCGTATAAAGCAAGGATACGACCCATGCTTTCCTATGCTTCCCCTGACTGGGCTGCCGCAGCCAAAACGAATATCAACAAAATCCAAATTTTCCAAAATAGATTCCTACGCACCATCACAAAAGCTCCCTGGTACATTCCGAATGCGCAGTTACATAATGAACTTGGCATTACACCAATCTCTGTCCATTTCTCCCTCTTATCCGCAAAATTCTATTCCAAAATATTAAAGATTCCTTCAGCTATTCACTTTCACATAGGTAAGCAAAATCCTCAACACAAACGATTAAAAATAACGTTTCCAAGAGAATTTTTCGATTCCTCATAGACACAAACCGATGAGTCTTTTCCCACTATAAACTACTGTATAAAATTACTGTATTGTCTTGTATCTAAAACTAAATTACTGTTTATTCTGTTTGTTCTGTCCTCAAATGATTCTTGTTTATAAATATTATTAATTTATCTATAGTATGCTGCTGCAGAGGTCCAATGGCCAAGCTAGAATAAATAAAAAATACACGTTTTTAGGTGATGATGTTCTTTATAATTTATCTTTTGTACCTTTGTTACTTCAAGACAATCAAATCTGGTGGAAGACGGTCTGAGTAATATTAATCAAATAAGAACTGTAAAAATGGGCTGATGGTGTTAGTTTTGTTCACATAAATTATAGTATTAAAATAAAGGAGCAAAAAAAGCTAGTACTTAAATCAGTGAAGTTGTCATATAGATTATTAGAAATCAGTGTGAACAATATGTTTATTTGTAGTGTTTGTTTGAGTTCGAGTGTATGTCAAAATATTTTTAATCTAAAGAGAACCTAATATTTTAGTGATTTAATTCACTGAAAGTTTTAACGAAAGAATTGACAATAGAATTTTTTAACGCAGTCATAAACACATTTTCACACTGTTGGTAGAATACAGAGATTGAGTGTTTCAGTAGCAAGAATTTTCTTTCAATCAGAATTCTCATCTCGTACACCAATGATGCTCATTATACGAACCAAGAATAAGTACGTATTGTAGAACTTCCGTATACAAAATACTATCAGGGTTGCTAGATGTTTCACATAAACATCCGCCGTTAGATGGCTGTAAATCGGTCCCATTCTACCCAATAAGAAAAAAATCAACTTTTTAAACGAGAAATATGAATTTACATTAAAATAACGTATTTGGAGGGTCTTTTTGACGTAGTGACCCTACGAAACGCTTGATTTCCAATTTTTATTTGTGAACATTTTTAATTAATAATATATTTAAAAATATACTTTTTGTTATAATAATTTACATGTCAAAATTTACAAATTATTGTTGACCATACTGTAGCGATACAGATTTCCTCGTACAAATTAAATAAAATAAACCAGACCAAAGAAAATTTTACTGGGAGAATAATCAGACGGCGTCACGCGCGCAACCCCTCTTCTAGTGACAGCCACGGGCGCCCCCGGCCCATTACGAAATTTTTATGAGGGCCGGTGTCAAAAGATTAACTGAAAAGCGCTCGGACGCAGGCATCTGGGAAATCTCTAGAACGCCTGCCATCGTGATCGGGGGAAACCCAGAACGATAATTCTTTCACCGGACAGCGCTCCCTTTCACAGACATGGCCTATGTTCCAGAAGGAACAAGAAAATCACTGTATCCTCACAGAGGCACAGAGTGTGGAAATTTCCTTTGCTTCCCCCGTCGCTATTGGTCGAATATAGTGTACTACGCCATTACCTTTGGCCAATAGCGACGCGACCATTGTAAGGAACAGGAGCACATGAAAAAAAGGGTGGGGGTAAAAGTTTACTTGCTACGTTTTCGATTTACAAAATTTGAGTGGGCTGATAGCAGTTGGGAGAGAAACTTCTCTGGGGGGGAACTATTCGTCGGGGAGAGGCGAGTGTGCCTCTGAAACATTGGGCTGACTAGAGCAGGCAGAGAAACTTCTCTGGGGGGGAACTATTCGTCGGTCAGAGGCGAGTGCGTCTCTGAAGGACTTATAAAATTTCAGTGTGAGCTAGAGCAAGGGGCTGAGTAGAGTGGGCAGAGAGACTTCTCTGAGGCGGGAATCAGTCGCGGAGAGAGGCGAGTGTGCCTCTGAAGGATTTCTCAACTTTCTGAAGTTTTGTTTGAGAACAATTATCATGAGAATCAGAGGAACACATGGTTGATTGCTACGCTCTTGAGATCGAGAGCGAACCCCGGACACCTACGAGTTCTACCAGACACCGCCAGACGCAGCCGCTCCCTTGCTGACGTCACCAGACGGCCGCTCAGCTGTCGACGAAGGGGGCACCGGCCCCTGCCGCGTTCCAGTGAAGGTCGCAACCGCCCCCTCGAGCTTCGCCGCGCCCGTCCGGGCACACAAAGAACTTTCCCAGGCAGTATAACTCAGGGTATTCACCTCTGTGTAATTTTGTTGACGCGGTGCCGCGCCAAGGCACATCAAATTGTCAATTGTTCACCATTGTAATTTTAGTTATAACAATTTTGTACTCTTCCTAGTTATAAGCTTTACTGTTAATTCTGATCTTTAATTTTTATTTTCTTTTCATTTAACCTCTTCATTTATTTAATTTACAAATGTAACTTCCCTGGTGCATTTTTTTTTCTTGCCCAGGAATAAAAGTAATTTTTCTACCAGTGATCAAAGTGTTTATTTCGTACTTCCATTGTATCTGATTAACAATTCCTTCCATCACCGACTGAGCTACAACCGGGCCGCTAACCGTGCATTGTCCAGATGACCGGTGGTGTTACAATACTCAGGACTACAGCAGATGAGGGGAATACTTTAAGGGATAAAATAATTTCCCCACTTTACCATTTTCACTCTCCTTCCTCCTTACAAATATCCGCGCTTCAAAAGATTACCAGAAATGCATACATGTAGCTTGTTCCCTATTGCTTCACGAAAAACGCTGGCAGTGACATTGTACTCTCAAAAGACGACTAATTTTAAATGGTGTGTTCTAAAGTTAATTGTAAGTACTGCCAATGTGACATATTTATATACTAACAACAGAGATGCTATGACTTTTAGAACACACCCTATACTAGAGGTCTAAAAACTCACATTACTCACTTCCCAAAGTAAATTTAAACGCATTAACAAATGATTATTGGAAAAACATTATTAAGTAAATAACTAAAAAATCAAACTGACTGTCAACTTCGTTGTGATTGTTTTTCTCGATATAAGAAAACCCACCAAAACCGAACATGGTTTGATGCATTTCTGCCTGTTGGGCGGTATTCCGCGAAGTCAGTTTTTGTTCCTCGAAAGAGAGAGCCATTTTCCAGACCAAAAAGTGGAATGCCGCCCAATCTGGCAACCCTGGCTACGCTAAGGAAAGACGATGGTTCTATATTATTTATAAGCTATCAGAGAATTTGATGATTTCGTTTTTCTGGGCGCACGGTTATTCCCGTAAGTATGAATTTCGCGAGATGACAATGATACCTACCTCATTTGCATGTGAGATTCAATTCAATTTATTTAAATAATGTAGAATTTTATGTGGCAAGGCTTTTATGTGGCAAATTTTATGTGGCAATCTTGGTCTGTTTTACCGCCTGGCCACGCATTTTTCGGTTACGGTCCTTTCGCCATCTAGCAGAGAAAGAAAGTATCACTCGAGCGACAAACAGGCGATTTGAATTGAGCTCAGAGGCTTCTTGGGCGAGCTTCGTCGCCAATCTACATGTCAACTTGCGGTAGTTTTAATTGATTGATTTGTAATTTCGGGCGCGTCAACAACGAAGGTCATTTGTCCCGTAAGTGTTGTGCATGCCTGAACGCGGTGGCCATGATCGTTTCCGCTGGATGGTGAAATTCGGCGTCGAACGTTTCCTCATCCTCCCACAAGCCCTCGCAGCGATCCAGACGGGACAAGCTCTCGTCTGGTCTCCCGTCAAGTGTGGTAGCGGAAGGAAAGGGAAGGGAAAGGAAAGACTGCGCTGGTCAGCGCCTGTTTGTTAGAGAACTGTTTCGTCATTCGCCTTGTGCTGTTGGGATAAACCACGGAAAACTACCGATCAGAGCGACCGGTATGAACTCTCCTCCAGACAGCGGCTGAATTCAACCTAGCTATGTAGAAATTGTCGAATGTAGAAAATCTTGCCACCGTCGGGTCTCAAGCTGTACAACAGAGGCACTACAGTGACAACAGTTGATGTCCTGAGTCACCCAAGACGGTGCTTGCGGTCTCCCTTCTCCTGTCTCCACCAGCGGGACATGGACATGACGATATTCAGGAGAGAGGCAAGGAACACAACCAAATAAAACTGAACCAGACGTGCGTTGAATGCGATGGATGATTTATTGCGCAACTAGAGCATGCATGAGATGGGGGTGAGTGTGACGCGGGGCGGGGCGAGGCGGGGCGCGGCAAGGCCCTCAGTGCAGGAGGCCGCCGTGGCCGCCGTAGGGCAGCGGCGCGGGCAGCGACAGGCCCGGCAGCGCGGACAGGGCCGGCAGGGCGACGGGTGCGGCGGCCACCGCCTTGGCGAGCACGGGCGTGCTCACGGACTGCTGGATGACGCTGACGTGCGAGGTGGCGACGGGCGCGGGCGCGGGCGCCGCGTGGAAGGCCGGCAGCGCGTGGACGGCGGGCGCCGCCGCCGCAAAGGCGATGGGCGCCGGTGCGGGCGCCAGGGCGAGCGGGGCGGGGCCGCCCAGGTAGCCGGCCGACGCCGCGGCCACCGCCACGCACAGGATCACCTGCAACACACGCATGCGTGAGACTGCGCTCTCGGCAGGAAACGGGCACTCGACAGATTGCAGAGTATAGCTCAGAAACACGATTGCCAATATATGCATAAATCAATGGACAATTAAGCAGCCTCTTGCAATGGGAGAGGCGAAAGTGTATTTTTACATACTCAAACACATGGAAAAATACAAAAATCAATGAAACAGTTTTTGTTTAACTTCAAAATACAAGTATGTGATTATGTTAATATCGTTTTCATACTATATTTTATGACTATATTATATTCAGGGATTCACAGCTTACAACACTCCGGACGTGTTGCAACGAGGAAGAATACGTTTGAGTATCCACGTGTGTCGTTTCAAAAATACTCGAATTTTGCTGCTACAGGACACAATTTTTAGGACACTCGACAACTGCATTGTTGCTGCGACAAGACACGAGTTTATTTTAAAAAGATCAAATAATATTTACACTATATCGAAGTCCACAACTCGAAGAAAGATAATTTCTATGGAACGACTCTCGCAGCCCAGCTAGTGAAACCTCTTTACCGCTTCAGTACTTCCGTGACCAGTAGTACTCTAGCAGTGCATTAAACTTACTCCATAAACTTCTGAGTAAACGTATCAGACATCTTCAGCGCGTAATATCGACGTACTGAAAACGGATACATCATGGCGGAAGAGCATACCGTCGCCCTGTCAGATGAGAACAAGAGACAGTTCATCAAGTTTTTTTGCACCCCTTAAGTTTCCATGCGACCTGACGCAGCTGCCTCGTCGGCGTCGGTTCAGCGACGCAGGTCACGTGTTGCGGCGGCGCCAGCCGCTTTGTTGAAAACGAGCGACGGGAGCTGTTAGCGGCACCGCTGACGACGGCCCCTAAAGGAGACAGGCTGCCTATTGACGAGGCGGTCGCCTCTCGCACGCACGCACGCACACATGAACACACAACCCGCGGTTTTGCTCTTTCTTTCAGAGCAGAATTATACTACCGGGAGAGAAGGCACAGGGCATCAACTGCTGTCACTGCAATCCCTTAGACCGGGAGGTCCTAGGTTCGAGTTCCGATGGTGGCGGGATTTTCAACACAAGCTTGGTCGAATTCAATCGCTGTCTGGAAGAGAATTCCAGCGGCCGGCTGCTCTGACCTGTGGGTTATCCGATCAACACCAGGCGAATGCCGGAGCAGTAGTCTAAAAAATGGGCCATGGACCGACCGCACGCGATCTTTCCTACCTCTTCCTTGACCTATCCTTATCCTCTACTTACACATTCACTAACACCCACTACATTACCATACAAGACTGGAGACCGGTCGGAAGCTTAGAGCTTGTGCCGGCTGGGGCGGTTGACTTGCTGATGGGAGATACGTGGTGGAGGAAAACCTCGCTAGCCAAAGGTAGGTCGGACCACCAGAAAGCGGGGAACACCACCGCCAACTCCTGAGCAAAACATGCACTACACTTACGGTAATAATGAACGTAGTTGACGTGCCTGGAATCACTAATCAATCATCAGAATTTGGCTGGCGTTACGTGACGATTGGCACTTTGCTCGAGACAGCATTATGGTTTCGAGTAGCACACGGGCGTGAAGCGCCATTTACACGATGGGGTGACAGCCAGCTGACCTATAGACCGATAGATCAGCGATCATCACGTGTTTGGCCTTAGAAGGCGGGTCTGTTGCTCTTCGCCCTATAAACAGTCGGCCGCGGAGGTACTGGTGCGTTTGGAGAAATTCGGTGGTAACAGCCGTGGAGACGAAAGAAATTCGGAGGTCAACGCGACAAGTGACGTTGCCAAACCAGCAAGATAAGTGACTCTCTTAGAACCCATTTTCCCTTGAATATTAATTATAATGTTTCGGAGCTTTATTAAAGGCCTTCTGAGACATATTGCTTCAAAATGTTATGTCCGATATCACAACCAACATCTTCAATATTTGCAAGTAAGTTTGAACGGTATTTGTATTGGAATCAACAAGTTTATTAGTTTTGTTCTTCGTCAAATCGTACTTCAGGTATTCGGATTTTGCATCTAACAGTCTTCAATCCAAAAAATGTCTTTTGATAATCAGCCAGTATGCAGCTATTCTCATGCCCACTCCCCTTATTTTGAAACTCACTCCTGTCAGTTGCTCTGGCCGCGGAAATGGACTCTTTGCTCCCTATGCGGCTTTCTAATGAGCTTCGCACTGGGCCATTCACTCTCCTTTTTACTGCCTGCTAAGTGCTGGACTCGGCAGAATTTAGCATTGTAGACAATTGATCCAAGGCGACTGCGTATGACCGTGGCAGAAATCAATACGTGGCAGAGACATATCATCCATAGAAAGATGTATAGTTTTTTTTCTTCCGGTGAATAGGAATAGCAAAGAGCAAGACACTAAAATGATTCTGTGTTGACGTTAGAGATAACTTTTCCGTAATGTTATGTTACATTCACACTGCGGAATGTTTTCGGCCTTTTTCCACATTGACCGGTCTCTGCTCGATCTCTAGTGCCCCTTGATCTTATTCAAAACTTTAAGTCCTTCCGAAAAGTGGAGCAAGACAGTTCGCTGTCCTAAAAGTGTTCGCATCGTCCTCAAGGGTTTCGTCACAAGCTGTCTAGCGGAGTCTCGTCCAGCTAGCAGTCCTTGCGTACACGGCGCTTAAGACGCAACTGTTTTACTACTCATGATTCTGATGAACAACGTAAATACCATCGCCCGCGTGCCTCAATACGATATTTATCATCGTCGTCATTTAGTAATGAACTATTTTTCAGGAATTCCATCAAATTCGAAATCTGCGAAAACACTAAATACGAAGCAAATCTGAGGAGTACGGAGCTTGAAATAACCTTCTTGAAATTGTTTGACGAAATAAATTGCTAAAAAATATTCGTTTCTGTGTGCAAAAACACATATTGTTGCATGTGCCTTTGCACACATGTCGGTGCGAGTTGCAAGAGAGTACCTGCATTTTACACATTTGCAAACGAAGTGCTCAATCATGATTCTGCCGTCTGAATATCACATTTTGGACCAAATATAAATAAAAGTTCAGAATAATCAATAAATTAGAACTTATAATGTTGCTAATTATTATTTAATTATATAATTGTATTTGGAATTTAGAAAATAATGGACGATTCAATACGAGTTATTCCTGGTAAAGTTAATGTCACTGACATTTCAATTACGTTCGTCACAGCAACAAAAAACTAGTTATCTGTAAAATTATTATTTTATATGTAATCTTTATTTCTGTACTCGTGCCAAGATCTAAAATGATCAGAAATGGAAATCAGGACATTCTTGGCTTTTACAATCATAAGCAAAGAGGTTTCCTAGATTATCTCCACAAACCTCAATTTCAAATAAAATTCCCATTTCACAGCCACTTAGGCGGCACTCACCAGCTTGTACATGTCGAGGAGTAGCGGCAGCGGCTTCGAAGGCAGCGGATCGAGTACCGTCGCCCGCGAACGCAGGGGTTATATACCCAAGAGAGTCCCGAGAGGCGGGAGTGAAGGGTGGATCGTGCGCCACACAGCGACCCTCCACCGCCGCCGCCGCCACATCCGAACCCGTTCTCTCCGCGCGCGCGCACGGAAAATAAATGGGGGACCGCAGCACGCGGCGCGGCGCGCCGGCCGCTACATCGGGAGCGGTTGCGCAACCCGCGGGCGGAGGGCGAGGAGGGCGATGAGGAGGGCGGTGAGACGGGGAGGGAAGGCGGCCGACGCGCGGGAATGCTCGCCCGACTCCTCGCACTCCTGAGCTCGCGGCGGAGACGTCGTGATCCCGCGAAACACCTCGCCATTCGGAATGAAGATAATTAATCCTGCGGCACACGCGCTAGTATACGTTATTCGACCACACGCGGCGATCTATCAGATGCATCATTTGAATTATAGCTTATCTTGCTTCACAGACTGGCTCTTGGGTGTTTCGGGCACAAACACACATACCGGGAGAGGTGACTCAGGGCATCCACTGATGTCACTGCAGAGCCCCTCGCTGGGAGTGCCTGGGGTTCAATACCCGACGGTGACGGGATTTCCGACACTAGACAGATATCTAGGTAGAGTTCTGCCGTTGTCTGGACGAGAACAATAGTAGAGAGACCTGATAACAGTAATAGAGAGGTTATAAGAATAACACCGTTCTCAAAAAGTTCTATGCCTCTCTATCAACTGAGTGATCGATCGCGTATGCCGCAGGGTTAATCAAGAGGCTGAGAGGTTCATGAGAATTGTTTTTCGACAATGCTAATTACGATGATTCATTATTTGGGTTTCCTGGACATGTCCTGTAAGAATAGTGTATATTGTAAGCCGAGAAATAGCGGTGTTCCTTCCCTTGCAAAATGTAGAATACAGTGCCGATCTCCATGATGGCTTGCCAAGATTTCGCTTTCTATCGATAGGGCACTACCGCAGCCAGGACAAACACGAAGTTCCTCTAACGAGTCAAGATTAAGTGTATACATGACATCGAGAAGGCGATTATATGCACGGCCTATTTGGGATTACAATACAGTTTGACATTGGTTCGGGAACTACGGAGGCAAAAGAAGGACAAAGAAGAGCAAAATCAACAACCAGAAGAGAGGTAGACGTCTCGGAGTATGACGTCTTGAAGTGTAGACGAGAGACAGACGTCTTGAAGTAGAGACGGAATGTGGATGTGTCGAAAGTACTTTCGGTTTTGTATTCTTTAATTACAAATTGTTCTGTAAAGTTTCTCTCGTCGTTGTTATTATTGTTGTAAATAAATGTTTCTATTTTATTTGGAATTGGACACGTTTTAATTTAATAAATCAGTAAGTTGTCATATTTCAAATTTGCGGTGAATGTCATATTTCAAATTAAGATGTATAATCATCAGCCCCTAAAATAAAATAAATGAATATTTATATTTTCTCCAAATGCATTTAATTTACTTAAAGGAAAAATAAGAACCAGCCCCTTCTCGATCGCCTTAGGTGGCTTAGGGCATTAACTTACTCCCTGCCCCTGCTGCGTCACTGACCGCGAGACCATGGAGTTCGAATCGCGACGGAGGCAGGATTTTTGTATTAGCTAAATGGCTACGTCGAATACAGCTTTTGTCTGAAAGGGAGTTCTGGCGGGCGGCTGCTCGTGTCCATAGATTTCTGGGATTTCTCCGATCAATTCTCATCCGGCCAATGCCAAGGATCTATCCTAACAAACGGGCCACGGACCGCTCGATCTTTCAATCATCTTCCTTGTTTTATTCTCACACATTAACATGCACTATATTCCGATTTAAACAGAATGGCACTTCAGGGCCACAGCTGGACGGAGAACGGTCACTGGCATCCAATTGGAGCACCCGATTGGATCACAATCTCCCTTTCTTCCACATCGGAATCTTCAAGTTTAAATCGGATCATTCACGACCAGTCTGTTTAAACCGCTACTACACGCGAAAGGAGACCACTATGGGGCTTAGACCTTGTCCCGGCTGGAGAGTTGTCTCTCTGGTGGCATATACCTGGTTGGGTTGGGGTAAACCCCGAAGCTGACGAGTAGGTCGGCGCCGGATCTCACCATCCAGCGGAGGAACATCACCGTCCCATCTGGTGATAAACAATAAGCACTAAACTTACGGAACTAATGCAATATCCTTCCTGCAGTTGACACGCTTGGAAACACGAAGGGATCAATTACCAGGACCAGAATGATATTCCTGTATGTGTGGTAGTGAAGTATAGGTAATTATGTTTGTGTGAAAGGGGCAAAAAGGAGGCTAAGGATGAGGAAGAGACGATCGCGCGGGGTCCGTGGCTTGTTTGTTAAGATGCCGCTTTGGCATTCAACTGGTATTGGTTGGAGAAAAGTACCCAACAAAGCGTCCGGTCGCTGGAATTTCCTTCCAGACAGCGCGGTTCAATTTTACCTAGCTAATGTAAATCCGCCACCAACGGTACCACAACAGAACGACCTTCCAGTGAGGGACACTGCAGTGAACAGTTGTGCCCTGTGCCACATCAGAAGGAATATCCCAATGATCATGTTGTGACACTCGGGTCTGTTGTGCCAAATATTTATAGATTAGTTTAACAGTAGTAGTGGGTGCTAAACAAAGCCAGAACAAAATGCTTAGCGCGAAAACTCCATTTAGACATTGAAAAGGAAGAAGCTTAGCGAATATAAGCCTTTAGGAGAAAATGTGCTACCTTACGTTGATTAATAAAAAAATACAAATTAATAACTTTATGTAGATATACGTAATCTATAACATTTTCAAGAAAAAAATGTTTTAACATATGCAAATACTAACGTATTCCGGAAGGGAATTGGAAATTAAAATAAAAATAATACTTCATTAAACCCCACATATCACAAAAAATACACCTATCATAGTGGATTCTTCATTCCATACTACTGATTGCGAAGTCTATTCCTGCTTGGAACTTTTTATCAGGAAATTTCCTATCTAAATTAAATATGAAACTTCGCAAATTTTAGTTGTTAATACATACTTATTTTAACTTATTATTATTGTTATTATTATTATTGTTATTATTATTATCATTTCTACTAATATTGCTTTAATAAGTTAATCTAGTTATTTGTTCACCTAAATTAATATTTGTACTTTAGGAAACGAACAAAAGTCTTCACCGCCCTTTCTTCATGACAGCAGAAAAGAATCATGGCCGCAGTGTGGAATACTATTAGAGAGCAGCCAGCGAAAGGGAATTTTGCTCCACTTTAGAGCAGCAGCCATTAATGGCTACGCACCGAGAGTGAGGAAATGTGCTGACACACCAGGCCAAATGCGTAAAGGGAATTCAATCAGCAAGTGCGGAGTTTAAATTCTGCATTGCACACATTGGAAAAATAAATTTTGCCGTAGCTTCCGCAATGTAATCATTCAATTGGATACCTTTCACTAAATTACTGGAGAATAACTCAAATTTATGAGATATGGATAATGGCGATCAATCCTGAGAGTTAAATTACGATTTTTTATGAAAACGCTTAAATTACAGTGGTTGGGATATTTCCTCAATATATTCGCTCTGAACACCGGAATAATAAATTAGTCAACTTATTATGAAACAAGAAACATTAATATCAAAAATGAAGAACTCCAAAATTTAAAAAACTAGTTCACATTAGACTAAACCTTTAATGAAACATATATTTTTATTTCAAACTAGTGGTTCTACAACAGCACATACTTTCTCACGCTATTGGAATCATCTTCGTTATACTGAAGTTTTGTATTTTCTGCGCTACTAATATCTCAGCCAATACGTGAAATCATCCAATTCAAAAACAAAGCGACTGTAATAAATATTTCTTTTCATTTAGATAGTCAATAGCAGTAATCATTTCTTACTTTGACAAATGACACAAAAAGAAATACATTTGACTGATACAGTATCCGCAGCAAATTATACAGAAGAGAGCAATGCACTGTTGCTAGCGCAGCGTTGAAAAAACTAGGTGCATTCGCTTGGCGGATAATGTCAATTCTTTTCAAAAACGCTTATTTCCATCTGTATTCAGATTACAACTTTTTATTGGTTAGCCGTAGTACCGTTCTTAACCGCCTTGGCACTGCCTGAAATGAAGCTCAAGAAAATGAAACTTTAAGGTAATATGTTCGTTAGATCGACTGCGGTGAAGTACCCCCAAAAACAATAATGAAAGAAAAATCTCTGTTCTTTGTTCTTTCCGGCCTAAATGTTTAGTAAAAGAAGTATAAATTAGTACAAGCCCTTATAGAAAAACTTTCGCGGTCATTGTTTTCTTTAAGTTTCTGAAGAAATTATACGGTTATTGTTCTTGTTCCTTTTATTCAATACGCAGTAATACGGGTTGCCACCTCTCCGGTTTTAGACCAGAGACTCCGGTTTTTAAAAAATATCTCTTTTTATTCAATTTCAATACGTTTTTAGATTTTTTACAAAATAAATAATATTTCCAACTTAAAATTTATAGCTTTTTATATTTCATTAGAATTCTGTCCTTTCCTTTTTCATTAGAAAGATAACGAGCAAAACATGAAAATTGGTCTTGCAATTCTCGTATCATCGCCACCCGCTGTCTCTTTCTTTCTATGCATATCAGACATAGGCAGCATCTAGCGATTATGCGAGAATCGCATCGCGCAATAGTTTCAAGAATAATCCGGGAATATTTTCCGATATCTTCATTTTTAACAAGATCGAATTTTCGTTCGTTTTTTCTTAGAAAATTATTTCTTGGGAACCTTATTAAAATAAAGGTACGTTTATGATTCTAGGGCACTGCACGTTATGTATTACTGGTGCGAAACATAAGAAAACGGTTTTGAATGATTGAAAACAGATATATGTAACATTTTGTATCAAAGGCTGAATATTTAGATGAAACAATTTGAAATATATATTAAAACGAATAATTATACAAGTAAGTTTTACATATCTCTATAACCTGAAAATAATCATAATTCTTTGTTTAGAAATTGAAGCTAAGACAATTTTTGAACGAAACAACATTTTTAGAAATTTCGAAAAGTTGTGTAATTCGTATATAAAAAAGAATTAATAGAAAGGTATGTTAAAACACTACATAATAGATAAATCATTATAAAATGTTCAGCAAATATTCTTTCTCATTTATTTTTTTATTTATTTTGAATTACATAAATAGAAATAAGTTAATTTATAACACTCTCACTTACATACACACTTTATTTATCAATTAAGTATTTTTGCTGTTACATCAAGATAAATATTATTAACTTATATATAATATATATATTATATATTATATATTATATATAATATAATATATAATATATTAATATATTATATATATATGTGTATGTGTGTGTGTGTGTGTCATAAAATATTCAAACCCTCATTTTCCTTCTATCTTTAGATTTTGGATGAATCCTAATAAAAAGCAAAAGTCAAGCCTAAAAGAATCTTCAGCTGTAAAAAAGAAAAAAAGATAATTATGACTGTTCGTTTCAAGATAAATGGTTGGCAGACTATTAACAAAGGTCAACCAAACAGTAGCTAAATGCTCTTTATGCAGTGCTTTGTTCACTATTAGACGTAATGGCGTCAATGCTATTGACGATCACGAAAAAACATTAAAACTTAAAGCAGCAGTTAAGAATATGAAAATTAATCAAGTTTTAACTACATTTCTGACGAAAAAATGAACCACCGAAGAAATAAATGTTGCTGTAATAGAATTGGCGTAATTATTTTATGGTGTATTTCATCATCACAATTACTTAAGTATGGACTGCGGTATGAAGATCAATTCAAAATTGTACTCGGATTCCAACCTTGGAAAAAAGTGCATTATGGGAGGACGAAATCTGTGGCTCTAGTTGAAAATGTTCCAGCACCGAAGTCTATTGAAACAGTATTGGCTGAAATGAATGCTGGAAAGGAATCTGCCCTTAGTTTCTGAATCACTATTGATGCTTCCAACAAAGGAAATGTAAAACTTTTTCCAGTCATTGTAAGATATTTCGATATGAATGTGGGAATCAAAGATCGTATAATTGAGTTTTATGAAGAAAGTTTCGAAACTGCAGAAGCTATCACAACTCGGTTAACATTAACCTCGAAAAATTGCGGATTAAAATTAGAAGGCGTGAGTTCATTTTCTGCGGACACTGTACCAGTAGAGTTCTCGTCTGGCAGCGGAAGTGAACGGTCGTGGCCGCTGCTCCGCAGTGCTTACCTTGTTCGTGTCGCTACGTGCAGAAGATAAGCGAACTCAGAGTGAACGAAGTGTATTAGCGTACTAGTTAGTTACTTTATTCAGTGTGCGTGTGAAGAATTTCAGTGTAGGCTTCAGAAAGTGCACGGAAATTAAACCTATTTATTTCAAATTTGTGAATGATTGCAGTGTTCTGTAAAACATCAGTGAAAGTCAAATAACATCCTCTGACCTCGGACAGAGCATAGCAGCAGCAATGGAAGTAGTGAACGGAACCTCGGCTATACCAAACAGTTTATGTGAATATCAGCAAAATGTTATTGCACAACAACAGCAACAATTGCAAGAACAGCTACAACAACTGCAGTCACAACAGCTACAACTAGATCAACTACAGCAACTCCTGACGCAGCAATCACAGTTTCCGCTATCAAGAAGCAGTACTTTGCCATTATTCTCTTCTGCAGTACAGTCGTCAAGTTCAAGTTCAACCGATGTAATAAATCCAGAACTTAATCGATCTGAAAGTAATTTAAGTAGTGATAACAACACCCATAAATGGCAGGTTGTTGTAAGCAAACGCAAGAGAAGTAAATAAAACAGCCCTGAAAATCAAAAACAACCGAAACGTCAAAGTACAAACGTAACTAACATACCAACAGATAATAGATTTTCAGATCTCGAACTAATTAATGACGATGAACCCAATAACAAATCATCCAATGACAATCACAAATCTAACAACACTCAAAGGTGCAAAAGCCACCGCCAATATTTCTCCCTGGGGTAAATGACTTCCACGCAATGACAGAAACTTTACAAAATGCCGTGAATAAAGAAGAGTATTGCTGCAAGCTTGTGGGCCAAGATACATTTAAAATTTTACCGGCAACACCAGAAGCTTATCGATCACTTACTAAATACCTTATTAAAGAGAAAATTGAGTTTCACAGTTATCAGCTAAAACAAGAAAGGGCATTTAGAATAGTATTAAGAAATATCCACCCTACAGTAAATATTGATGAACTGAAAACAGAAATAGAAGAAAACGGTCATACTGTAAGAAATATACACAACTGCAAACACCGTGTAACAAAAATTCCCCTACCGGTATTTTTTTATTTATTTAGAACCAAAAGATAATAACAAAGACGTTTATAAATTGCAGTACCTTCAAAATACCAAAATAATAATTGAAGATCCAAGAGTAAAGCGAGATCTTATGCAGTGCCATCGCTGCCAAAGCTGGGAGCACACGAAGCACTACTGCAATCATCCTTATCGGTGTGTAGTGTGCGGTGAGAATCACGATAGCAAAAACTGTGATAAAAAGAAAAACAAGACGATTCTCCCAAAATGTGCTCATTGTGATGGTCCACATACGGCGAGTTATAAAGGATGTGAAATTTATCAAAAAATATATAATAAAAAATATCCACAGGCAACAAAGACTCTTGAACATTCAAACTATATTGCTTTACAAACTAAAGTGAATACGGATCAAGAATACGTCTCACAACTGAGAGCTACTTCAACAAATAATTTACATCGGCGTGGTACTTATGCACAAGCACTGAACAGCTCACAACAGAAGAATAGCTTAAACAATAATGCATTAAACATGGAGACTAATAATCATTTATTCTCAATAATACAGCAGTCTTTCGAAAGATTTGAAACTATACTAAGCAGACAAGCAGAACAGATAAATGCACTTTTAAATCTTGTGTCAAAACTGCTAACTAAATTATGAACAAATCATATAAAATAGCAGCATGGAACGCCAATGGCTTGTTACAACACAGAGATGAAGTTAAGTGTTTTCTTCAGTTAACAAATACAGACATAATGCTCATTTCAGAAACTCATTTCACTAATAAGAGCTTTTTCTCGCTTCAAGGATACACCATATATTACACAAACCATCCAGATGGTACAGCACATGGAGGAACAGCCTTAATTGTTCGGGAAAAAATTAAACATCATTTACATTCTCAATATAGCACCATGTATTTGCAGGCAACATCCATTCAAGTAAGCGATGCATTCGGAACATTGAATATTGCAGCTGTATACTGCCCTCCAAAACGCAAAATTCAGAATTCACAGTTCACAAGTTTCTCCTAAACACTTGGACCAAGATTTATTTCTGGCGGTGACCACAATTCTAAGCATCCTTTGTGGGGCTCCAGACTAACATCTCCAAAAGGGAAATCTCTCTATGAATCTATAATAAACGAAAGATTATCCACTTACTCTTCTGGACAACCCACTTATTGGCCGTCTGACATTAACAAAATTCCTGATGTTTTAGATTTCTTTATTGTAAAGGGAGTAAACCAAAGTTACATTCGCACCTACTGGTCACAAGATATATCATCTGACCATTCACCAGTTCTACTAATCATCTGCTCATTCATTATTGAAGACAAGCAAAGCTCAATTCATAACAATAAAACAGATTGGAAATACTTCTCAGAATGGCTAATTAATAACAGCACCGCTAATCTACCATTGAAAAGTGCTCTCGATGTAAATGAAGCAATAGAATACGTAACAAGACAACTTCATCAAGCTGCATGGTATTCTACACCAGAAATTAAGCAATATAAAACAACAAATACCCCACAATTAATAAGGGAAAAGGTGATAGCAAAACGCAAATTAAAAAAACAATGGAAAATCACTAAAGATCCAGCAACTAAAAGAAGACTAAATTCTGCTTCACAAAACCTGAAAAGATTACTTCGAGAACACCGAAACAACGCTCTACAAGATAAACGTATAAGACTGACTCCAAATTCTAATTCAGAGTACTCTCTTTGGAAAACCACCAAATGCTTGAAGAGACCAATACAACCTATTCCTCCGATCAGAAAAACTGATAGTACATGGGCTAAAAGCGACGAACAGAAAACGGAATGCTTTGCCTCCCATTTCTCTAACGTCTTTCAACCATTTCCTCCACAAATATCTGCAGCAGAAGAGGAAGAAATTCACAACTTCCTAGATTCACCGTTGCAACGAGCTCCTCAAATCAAGCCCTTGAGTGCTCGAGAAGTTGAAACATTAATAAAAATTTTACCAACAAGAAAAGCTCCCGGGTATGATATGATTTCTATAACAATTCTACGCCATCTACCAAGAAAATTGATAGCCTTAATTACTTCCATTTTCAATGCCATTCTAAGATTAGGACACTTCCCCGAGCAATGGAAAATAGCCCAAGTAATAGTCATCCCTAAACCGGGCAAACCAATGCATGAAGTAGTATCATACAGACCTATTAGTCTTCTACCAACACTATCCAAAGTTTTTGAGAAACTACTTCTGTCACGTTTGAATCCACTTCTACAAGAAAAAGAAATAATACCCCATCATCAATTTGGGTTCAGACAAAGCCATTCAACTATAGAACAAATCCATCGAATAGTAAACGATATTAGTGAATCGCTAGAAAATAAAGAATATTGCTCTGCTGTGTTTCTCGACATAAGCCAGGCTTTCAATAAGGTCTGGCACCCAGGTTTATTGTATAAAATTAAGCAAAACTTACCATATCCTTACTATCTCTTACTAAAATCGTACCTCACGGAGAGATATTTTCAAATAAAATTTAACGGTGTAACTACAGAACTTATCCCTATAAATTCCGGGAGTGCCTCAAGGAAGTGTGCTTGCACCTTTCCTTTACTCAATATACACTGCCGACATTCCAACATCAGAAAAGCAACATTGACAGCAACCTACGCGGATGACACAGCCATCTTAGCTCGACACAAAGATCCAGCAGAAGCATCACGTCTCGTAGAAGAACATCTGCAATCCATTCACAAGTGGCAGAAACGTTGGCGCCTCAAGACAAATAACAAGAAATCTGCCCAAGTTACCTTCACTCTGAAGCACGAAACATGCCCTCCTATAAAAATCGGATCACAACCTATTCCTCAAAACGACTCAGCAAAATATCTTGGAATTACAATGGACAGAAGACTTACATGGAAAACACATATAAAGAATAAAAGAAAAAAATTAGATCTCAAAATTATTAGATTAAACTGACTATTAGGATAAAACTCATCTTTAAGCATCGCAAACAAAAGTCTTCTGTATAAAGCATTACTAAAACCTGTCTGGACATATGGAATACAACTTTGGGGAGCAGCTCAAAATTCAAATATTGAAATATTACAACGTTTCCAATCTAAAAGCTCAAGAAAATTTGTAAATGCTCCTTGGTACGTAACGAACGCCACAATACAGCGAGACTTACAAATGACAACAATAAAAGAAGAAATTAACAAGACCAGCGCAAAATACTTACAACGTCTACATAACCATCAAAATATTCTTGCCATTAACTTACTAGACAATAGTGACACTATCAGACGACTTAAACGATATCATACTTTAGACCTGACATATCGACTATAAATTGTTATATTATTTTCTGTTTTATTATTATATATGCTTATCATCTTATATTTTTAGTATGTTACTTTAGTTATCAAATATGTTTAGTGTGTGTTAATCTGAAAAAAATGTAATATTAGGAGTACGGTCAATGGACCTTACTCCTCTCATGTTATTAAAATTGTATGTAATTTTGCCAAATGTTTGTACCCAAACAAATTGCAAAATAAAATATTATTATAAAAAAGTACCAGTGAATGTTGGGAAACACAACTCTGTTTTCAAGAAACTGACTGATTTAAACAACTAGCATCATTAAAAGCAATTGTAACTGCCATGTAATTCACAACGATGCTCGAAATCCGCCTAAATCACTGTCGTATGATGTTGAGAATTTCATATTAAAAGTTTATGCTGACTTTGCAAATAGTACGATAAATGTAAGAAAATTAAAGGAATGTTTCGAGTTTCTGGAAATGTAATACAATAATGTTTTAAGACACGTAGTAACAAGATGGCTCTCTCTATTTCTCGCACTTGAACGCCCTTTAGAATGTTGTCCCGCAGTTACATTGTATTTTATAGAACAAGGTGAGGATGAAACGAATAAAGTAGTTTGGAGTTTTATTTGTAGATGTCAAGAGGATGAACTTCAAGACGATTTGAGTTCCACTTTGTCTCTACCGGAATGTTATTTGTATTTCATACATCATTTTATGTTTATCACGACACAAAGCATTTTAGTCCTTGAAAAAAATCTGTCACTAGTTGTAAAGTTCATGATATAATGGTCGGCTTAAAAGAAAAATTGGAATGCAGACATAGGGATAAGTTTTTTGGCAGCAAAGTTGCGTCCCTTAAAAATCTTGGATCCAGAGAGAATGGTAAAACTCGAAAAAGATGCTTTACAAGTTTATGCAAAAGCAATCGCATATCTTGAGAAATGGTATGATTTGGAAAAAAGTCCGTTTTAGTACTTCTCTATTACCAATTTTAAAAAGGAACCATCCTACAATCATTTTATTGATTCTGCAAAGATTTTGAATCTCCATATTGATGAAGATGTTCGTTAGCATTTATGTAATAAATTATTATTGTTCCTCTACATAACGACTAAGATGTTATGAGTCGGCTGAATATAAAATCTTCTCCAGGTTGCAACCAGCTACCTAAGGAGCAGATCTAGTGATTGTCGGTGCCTCTACAATACTTTGCGCAAAATGTTGGCTGTTCCAAATAAAGCAATTTCTTGCACATCCCAGTCTTTTGAATGGCCTGGGAGTTAACCCAAGTTCTTACACAATTTTTTGGCACAAATCCTAGAGCTCCGATGACTATCGGTACGACCTGTGCTTTTATGTCCCACATTTGGATGATCTCGATTTTCGAACACTTGTATTTAAGATGTTTCTCTGCTTTCTTGGTTACGACGTTTTGATTGCAAGACACAGCAAATAGACACAATTTTTTCTCCAAATCCCGGATAACAATATCCGGATTGTTTAGTGCTGTCGTGCGATCTGAGTCTCACTCCTCTGTAATACTCCCTACGCATTCTCTCTTTCATTGAGTCGTTCGAGATGGCTTCACATTATTCAGTATTCAGATATTTTTAAGTTTCACCTGGCTCAAGATCTTGAATCACAGTGTGAATATTATCTTCAATGCTCTCTGATGTTGTCACTTTGCATCTCTTTAAATTGATTTTTGCACACTTGTCAAGTCCACACTTCTTGCAGATGTCATTGCTAAAGTCATTTACGACAAAGAGCATTTGGAAGAGAGTCGCTTCATTCTTAGCAAACACTTTAGGATCATCCATGTAAAACAAAAGTGATAGTGGTCTGTTATCACCATGGTGTTTGTAACCAAAGTCAGCTTGCGACAACTGTCTAGATAGTGGGATCAAACAAATGCAAAACAGCAGAGGGGATAGCGAATCTCCTTGAAAAATACCCTTGATGATCTGAATACTTCTTGTTTCTACTGCTTCCTTTCCGCTGTACGATATTAGCAATCTGGTATTCCACGACTTCATACTAGCCTTGCAAAACTCAGAAAGTCTAGGATGAAATTGATAGCTCTCCAGGGTATTCAAAGTCCAATCATATGGTTCACTGTCAAAGCCTTCTGGTAGTCCTAGTTTCTCTCAAGGTGTCTGGACATTTTGTCAGCAATTATTGCAGTTATAACTTTGTGCAGTACTGGCAGGCATGTGATTCGCCTATAAAAGTATTATTACTATTATTATTATTATTATTATTATTATTATTATTATTATTATTATTATTATTATATTCACAGAGTAAGACCTGCCATCGTTCGCTGACTCATGTATCTGCCTGGGGCGTGCGCATCGAAACCGGTTTTTATTGATTTATTTAGTCAAAAAACCTGCTCACGTTTTCTTGAGTTCCAGAATCCCTTCCCATCATTTTAACCACAAATAATTGAAAGATGAGGGAAATTTAAAGATCAATAAGTAAATAAATAAATAAAAATAAAACTTTTAAAAAGCGCGAGATTAGCGACATTTGAAAAACTATACATTTTCATTCAAGAGTTATATAAAACGTTTTTGCAACGGTAAATGAACTGCAGATTTTATTTTCTGCATTGCTAACAAAATAGTAACTCGCCCTTATCTCTTCTCCTACCACTACAAGCAAAACAAGGGGCCATCTCAGCATTTGCTCAATGTATTAGGGAAACTGGACAAAAACTTGATCGAGTTGTCTTCACGTCATTTAATTCTGTTGAGATGCTTTTGATGTTGTTTTTGTTAATTTTTTTTCTTTTGGATTGAATAATTCAAAGATCAGTGTTCGTTCGCTCCCAGACACCGTAGAGGGAACACATCCGTCTGTGCCTCCTCTTGTGTTCACGAGTGCGGTGTTATCAGTTCTATATTAGTGTTAGTGTCACACGAAATAGGAATCAATACTAATATAATCTAACGTCTATTTAAAGTCAGCCTAACGCGGCTGACTATTATCATAATGTTCTCCAATGTAAACAACAACCTAACCAAACTTCCGATGGACCCAGCTCCTGAAAATCAAGCAAAGAAGACTTACATCAACGCTACTGTGAGTGATGTATTTCCTACCAAAGACCAACTAGTTATCATTGAAGCCCACGAAGGTATTTCAATAAAAGAATATATTACTAAACTCGCTACAATAATGAACCCCAATGACATTAGATTCGTGTCGCGCATATCTAATAACAGAATTTGTGTATTGCTAAACACTAAGAAAACAGCAGAGTACCTGACTAGCAACTACCCTACGTTAACCATCAAGGATCATAAACTGAATGTCAGACCTTTAATTAATAAGCTTAAGAGGGTAATAATTTCTAATGAGTGCCCTGTGATACCACATGATGTTATCCAACAAGAATTTTCAAAACATAATATCCATATAAAGTCCAATATGTCATTTATTAGAGCTGGTATTCCTGAACCAGGATTTACACATATTATGCTTTTCAGGAGACAGGTGTTTATAACACCTGAAGATGTTAGCAATCTTCCAGAATCAACCACTATACTGTATGATGGTACCCAATATAGAATTTTCTTTTCTACAGATGATATGACATGCTTCTTATGTAAACAGCCTGGTCATCTAGCTAACCAGTGTAATAACAAATCTATCCAACATTCTGAACAGAATATGACTTAGCAAATAAAAAATCTCAAAATGAATTTACTAATAACTCCATTGAATTTATTGAACCACAAAGCCAAAAGGAAAATCTTGCAGTAAATGAGAGTAATTTCCCGTCTATTCCTAAGAGAACCCTCTCATCAGAATCTTCATCCCAGATCGGTTCTGAAAGTAATAAGATAGATAAGACCAATTTGGATAGTAGTAAGCAAACTAAAAAGAAAAAGAAAATTGTTCAAGAATCAAATCATATTAGTACTCATGTTAAGAACACCCCCAAGTCACTAGATGAACTTCTTGATCCATTAAAGGCAAAGTATGAAACCAATCCAATTGATAACCCCCTCACATATAACCAATTGAAAAATTTCATTGACAAAGCTTCAGGAGCCCCAAACCCAACAATAATAGCCAGTGAATATTCACTTGATATTCCAACTATTATCCAAATAATGTCTGAATCTTATCCATTACTTACAGAAAGGTCAATAAAATATAAATTTACAAGTATTATCAACAAGTTGAGGAGTGCACGAGAACAAATGGATGATTCGGATGCAGATACATCTGAATAATAACTAGAAATGAATATCCTACAATGGAATTGTAATGGATTCTATGCCCGTCTACCATCCCTGAAACCATTAGTTAAAGATATTTTTCCTCAGATAGTATGTTTACAGGAAACAAACTTTAAAGACAATTATTCTGGTAAACTACCCGGATATACTACATCTTTTTGTAATAGGAATAATGCTCAAATTGCTTCTGGTGGTGTAGCTATCCTTGTTAAAAATGATATTTATGTGCATGATACTCCTCTCCAAACTTCTCTTGAAGCCGTAGATGTAATGGTTAATATCATATCCCATATCAATGTCTGTAATATTTATATTCCCAATAGGTAGGACTTTGATGTCCATCAACTTGACAATATTATCCTTCAGATGCCCAAACCCTTTATAATTGTAGGAGACTTCAATAGTCATAATACATTATGGGGATCTAATATTACAGACAAAAGGGGTAAAATCATTCAGGATTGGTTAGATAATCATAATGATCTTACCATATTAAATACAGGTCTGGCCACTCACTTTAACTGTAGTAATGGAAATGAAAGCAACATTGATCTTAGTTTTGCCTCAAATGACATTGCAGCTAGAATTACATGCTCTACCAACAACTACCTATATGATAGTGATCACTATACCATTAACATCACCTTTCCAGACTTAGATCTATTCTCCAATCTGAGATGCGAGTCTAAATGGATCCTAGAACAAGCGAAATGGGAACAATTCCAACAGTTTATCACGTCCAATATTGCAACTCTTAATCAACCAATCAACCTAGATTCTGAAGAATTAAACAGTTTAGTACATGACTTTATTTCACTAATTCTAGAAGCAGCAAGAACGTCGATTCCCCATACCTCGGGAATAATTAAAAAACGCCATGTTTTATGATGGAACGAATAATGTACTACAGCAATAAAAAATAAAAAAGAGCAAATAGAAAATTTAAGAAAAACAAACCATGGTAAATGGTATTGCTTACAAGAAAGCAAGAGCCTTTGCAAGACTTACTTTCAAATCCGCAATAATCAATTCATGGCAAAAGTTCACCTCTTCCATCACACACCAATCTCCTATATCAGAGGTATGTCATAAAATAAAAGCCATTAGTGTAAGAAATACTCCCAGTATTCCTAAATATCTTATTGAAAGTACTGGCTTAGAACATGTTGGAACTCAAGCCGTAAGTTTCCTTTTAGCGAACACGTTTGCTCAAAATTCAGATAGCAATAATTTTGACCCAAACTTTCTATCTACAGATCACTCAAGCAGAAATTTAAGTCAAAATAACATTTTGCTACTAACTAGGGACAATAACGATAACTACAACAAACCTTTCCTTATGGAAGAACTTCTTTATGTATTAGATCAAAGCAAAAATTCTGCACCTGGGCCCGATAAGGTCCCAAACAGTTTTTTGAAGAACCTTCCTGAAGTTGGACTTAAGTACTTACTTTGCGTTTATAATTATATTTGGACTGAACAATACTTTTCAGACCAATGGAGAGAAGCAAATGTTCCCATACCTAAACCTAATAAAGATCACACTCTATCCACGAATGACCGTCCAATCTCCCTAACAAATAACATCTGCAAGATATTAGAGAAGATTGTTTGTCGCCGCCTGAAATGGATACTGGAAAACCATAACTTAATCTCACCATACCAAAGTGCCTTCAGATCCTTTAGATCAACAAATGACCTCCTAGTAAATATCGATACTACGAGTATAATACGTGATGCCCTAGCTATGAATCAACATGTAATGGTAGTTTCAATGGATATTGAAAAAGCATATGAAATGGTCTATAAAGATAGACTCATATCCACCCTTGCTAAATCACATATAATAGGAAATATGTTAGCATTCACTATCGCAAATATCCCTTTTTGCAGATGATATTACCTTGATATGCAGTGGTAAAAATCTTAAGGTTACTGGAAGTATTATGCAAGAATCGGTAGATAGAATCACTAAGTGGTCAACTAATGCAGGAATTACAATAACGAAGACTAAATCAGAGTTTATAGTGTTCACAAGAATAAGAAATGACGATAATGAAGACGTGCATCTAAAATTGGGTGATCACCAACTTAAAAGGACTTATGTTTGCAAAATTCTGGGCGTACTATTTGATTCCAAACATTCATGGAAGCAGCATATAACTGCTCTTAAGATTGAATGTAAAAATCGACTTAATATTATCAAAAAGTTATCACCCATTAAATGGGGAGCACAATTCGAATGCTTGATCAACTTATATAAAGCTCTCATTCAATCTAAACTAGATTATGGGGCAGTAGTCTACAGCTCAGCTTCAAAAACAGTTCTGAATACTCTGAACCCTGTGATTAACAATGCTTGCCGTTTAAGCCTTGGTGCATTTAGAACCAGCCCATGTAATAGCTTACTTGTAGAAGCAAGACAACTACCATTGGAATTAAGAAGAAACGTCCAGTGCATAACCTATGCCTACTCCACATTTAGCATTCCCCCCAACCCCTCAAATGCAGTTATACTTGTATTTAACAACCTCCTGCCTAGCCTATATGATTCCAGATCACAGCTCTCATTACCGCTTAGAGAGTAGTAGCCTTAGTATCTAGAAAAATTCAATATCACCAAATCACTTTGTATCCCCAGACACAATCATCCCATCCCACCCTGGCAGAACTTTAATATCACAACTAATACCGACCTCGCAAAAAAAACAATAAATTTCACTGAACCTATTGACAGGACACAAGAAAGAATATCGACACTACTCCAAAATTATAACAACTTCTACCAAGTCTACACAGACGGGTCTAAATGTGATGGAATTGCTGGATGTGCTATATTCCAAGCACCAATTAATAAAATTGACTCTCACCGTCTCCCAGATTACTTCTCCATTGCTACATGCGAAGCGTGGCCAGTTCTTCAAGCAATTATAATTAGCACTAAAACTCCAAAAGATACCCCCATTGCAATTTTTTCAGACTCGCTATCAACTGTGAAAGCCATCGAGAATAGATTCAATTCCAATCCAATTATCCAAAATATCCAAGAAATACTAGAAAAGCAAGCTATAAATGGGACATAAATAGAAATAATATGGATCCCTTCGCACAATAAAATCGTTGGCAATGAGAAAGCTGATGCAGCAGCTAAACATGCCACATCAATTACTTGCGCCAACAACCAAATTCAAAGCACCTACCAAGACTTCAAAAAGTTTGTAAAGGACTCCTGCCTCATCTATTGGAACTCTATCTGGAAATTGGATGTTTCCAAACTCCACT
The DNA here is from genome assembly GCA_038098605.1 of Gryllus longicercus. Classification (NCBI taxonomy): domain Eukaryota; kingdom Metazoa; phylum Arthropoda; class Insecta; order Orthoptera; family Gryllidae; genus Gryllus; species Gryllus longicercus. The sequence continues at coordinate 2,065,331 of JAZDUA010000098.1, forward strand.
TAGTGAGAAAATCAATTCTTGAACCAATTCTCCCCGGTAAACATTTTAAGAGAAGAGAACAGGTTGTAATCACCAGAATAAGGATAGGCCATTTCAATCTCAATTTCTGCCACCTATTTAAGAGATCAGATCCAGAACCCTGTCCAAAGTGTGGTGCAGCAGTCTCCACCTCCCACCTTATTCTTGAATGCCCGGTTACAAATGATATAAGAAAACTTCCAAAAATTGAAGGAACCCTACAACCACTACTCAGTTCCACAGACGGGTGTGCCAAAATAATAAAATTGTTAACAAAAATGTATAACCCTATATAGCTCATTAGTGTACAATAAATCAATAAGGCGGTATTGTACGGCAATTTAGCAGATCTATTTATTATTGGTTTTAGTTGATGTAATTTAATTTTTGCTTGTATTACTTTACTGTCGATGTGATTTTTCCAACTGAATCGAGTATTCAAGAAAAGTATTTTATTGGTTTGTTATGAGGGTGCCATTGTACGGGTTCTTGGTTCAATTGTACGGGGGGTGGGGTGATGTAAGGTCTTAAGGAAAATATTTTGACTGCAGTTTTTGACGGGTTGATTTTAATTTTGTGTTTGGTTGCCCAGCTGTCGATTTGATGTAGGTATAAATGAAGATTGATTTTTATTGTGTTTATAGAGGGACCTGAAGAATATATAACGGTGTCATCTACAAATTGGGCGGTTTTTATTTTGCTGGGTTTTGGTAGGTCGGCTACGAACAAGTTATAAAAAGCGGGAGATAACAGGGAACCTTGGGGAAGGCCTGCCTTGACTGCTTTTGGATTAGAATGATGGTTATCGACTGTAATGGAAAACGTTCTACTGTTGAGGAAGCTGGAAATGCTTTAGGTAAGATGTGGAGTGCTTATGTTTTTTTAAAATATAATTTGTAATTTAAAGCTTGGCGCTATGTTATATCAAAGGCCTGAGAAATGTCGAGAAAGATTGCTATTGTGTGATAATGTTTTTGAAATGCCATGTGGATGTTTTCAGTGATTCTGAGTAGTTGGTGATGTGTGGACACTTTTTCGGTGAATCCCATTTGTTCCATAGGCATGGCCTTTGTGTTATGGAAGTGTGCTTTAAACCGTTTCAATATTATTTTTTCTAGTAGTTTAGATAGCTTGATAAGCAATCTGATTGAGCGTTAACTATTGGTTAGAGATGAATTCTTGTTTGGTTTTTGCACCGTAAGAATGAATGCATATTTCCATACTTGTTTCCATACCTAGTTTCGGGCATGAGTTGAATATATTGGTTATATATGCAATGGCTGTTTGGGGAACAGTTTTTAATATTAAATTGTTAATTTTATCATGTCCAGGTGGGCGAATAGGGGCTTCACTGGTAGTGATTTGATGATTTTATTTATTTATTTATGTAAAGTGTATTTTATGTTGTGGGCAGTGTGTCTGTTTGCTGCTTTACTGGTTGTGATATGATAAAGGTACGGTTTAGTATTATTTAGAGTGGATGTGGATGCAAAGGAATTTGCTAAATCTTCGTCTTTCCGGGCAGGCCTATACACGTTTCCTGTTGGGGTGTCTCGTGGGGGGATGTTGTTTTTTTCTTAATATTTTTTAGTTATTTGCCATATGGATTTGTTCAGTGATTGAAGTGAAGTGTGAAGTGATTCAGTGTTCAGTGATTGAAGTAATGTTTCAAATTGATTGTTGAAGTTTTTGATTGATTTATATACAATGTTTATTAGTATGTCAGGTTTCCGTTTCAGTCCTGAAGTTCTTAGTTGCGACCATAGCCTGCGGGTTTTGGTTTTTATTTGTATTAGTTTCTCTTTTTCTGGGAAAAGTTGATATTGTTTAGCTTTTGATGTAAGTAAATCGTGTCAGTTGCAAGAACTTGTAAGCCTAGAGAAACTTTTACCATAACGTGCAAAAGTGAGTTTAAACCCACCTGAAAGTTTAAACGTGAGTTTAAACTCAGTAAGTATTAAAAACATTAGTATTTAATAGATTTTTATTTATAATGACCTTCATAATTCAACAACATCACATTAGAGAGACCATTAATAATTTTGGGCAACTTCAGAATAAAAAGGAAAATTTAGTGAAAGTATGAAATCTCGTAGCTTCGTTACTATTTGCTTGAGATAAATAATTTATAAAGTAAATTTGTAGCGAATTTTATGACTTTTAAAATTGTATAGAATTATTTTTGCACTATGATCAACCATTACAAAGTTATTGCGCAAAAACAAAAAATACCCTTTTTTAAAAATTTTACTTTAATTATTTATGTATTATTTATTTATTTATTTATTTATTTATTTATTTATTTATTTATTTATTTATTTATTTATTTATTTATTTATTTATTTATTTATTTATTTATTTATTTATTTATTTATTTATTTATTTATTTATTTATTTATTTATTTATTTATTTATTTATTTATTTATTTATTTATTTATTTATTTATTTATTTATTTATTTATTTATTTATTTATTGAATTTGCTACCAAAACTTGTTCCGAAGTATTTCGAGGAGGAAAATTGAGGGTTTGCTTACTAATAGTAATATAAACAAAAAAATTCTTCTATTTCACTTTTGCAAGGTAGGCCCTCTTTTGGCTCCCCATCGACTGCACTATATGACACAAAAGAACACTGCTTATTACATTTATCGTCGTGAGGTCAAGAACATGGGTCTTGTAGTATGAAATTTAATCACTTCCAAGTTCCAAGTTTTTAAACTTTTGTAAAGTACTTTTCCTATTACATTGCCATATCTATGCAATGTTTCTTTATTTTTAAAATCGAATATTCATATTTGTTGGAAAATGGGTTAAAAATGTCTGATATTCATGAAGAAAGGTAACTGTGCAGGGAAACGGAAATTTAAAATTTCTCTTCTCGGAAATTCGCGTATTAAATGTTAGTTCATTCAACCATGTCATAGTTGAATAATTTTCCTTGCAAATTAAAAAAGGCGTGTGTTGCATGTTAAGTAATTTTAATTGCTCAACATTTGATAATTTTGTTAGATATACAAAAATAACTTTTTTATGCTTCTATCCTTAACGTTTCAATGATGGAGAATATTCTAATGCAACCTATGTAAAGGGTATATATCTGTACAAAAAGTTTTTGCAAACACTTATGTACACATTCCAAACGAACGGATTGTCATCTGAACTGCATCAATAATTTAATACATTTTTTTTAACTTTTCAGTGACGAATGACTGGAAAATGTTATGAGTAACATTAAGAACATTAACAATTGCTTCGGTCAAATGCCACCTCACCTTACTAAGTTACATATCTATCAATCTACGATTATTTTATGAATAATACGGTAATCCAATGACACAGTTGATGCTAAATACGTCCGCGCTCAGTATTTGACCCTCAGAGAACGTTCTGTAACGAATGAAACATGCTACTTCCACGTCACGGAGAGCAGCTTTATTGCTTCTCGCGCGACCCCGCACGGCGCCTAGTCAAGGTCGCAGAGGTGAGCCCCTTCGCTTCGCTGGAGATAAACGTCAGCGAATGCACTACGAGACAATGCGCCAAGTACTCAGCCTGGGAGCAGAACAAGAGAAAGGAAAGGAATCGCTCGATACTAAAAATGCCAGATACATAGAGAAAGCCAGGATCAAATCGACCTCGATCATTGACAGATTCTTTTAATTCTTTGATTGAGGCCTGGCAACAGTTTTAAAATCTTACGTCTGAAAACAGAGTGTATGTTCTTCTCTACTGTAATACAGAACTGTTAACACATTTAAAAATCAGTACAATTGAGAGCGTAGGCCAATAATATCAGTACAGATTGTCAAGATTCACTCTACTCTACTCGAATTTGTGATAACTCACTATCTCTCGCCAAACACAGCGTACCTGTATATTCCAAGCTCCTTCTTCTCTGATAATACGTTTTACATGTTATTACGTTAGCACTATTCTTTATGGAGATTGTATTCAATGGAGTTTTGTAGGCTGAAGTGAGTATCTTTTGTGGATGTTTAGGAATGAAAGAAAGAGAGGCGTTTAAATTGTGATTTTTGTGAAGATGTGCATAATGTTTAAGAGAGAGAGAGAGAGAGAGAGAGAGAGAGAGAGAGAGAGAGAGAGATGCTAAATTTTATCTAAAAATTGAATTGAATCTAAGAGTGTAATTTGCTTTTGGAAGCGACTTTAATAACACTTTTTCTTTGCTTTCGTTTACCTTTTCCGGTAGTTCAAGTCTCACTTTTCAAGTAGTTTCGGCAACTGTATTCAGGTGTTCCCATACGTTTGTAAAAAGTTGCAACATAATCTTTGTCGAAAAACAAATAAAAAACCAAAATACAGCATAAGACTGAGATAATTTAAAAGAAACAGATCAAATGCAGTGCGAACGCCCATGCTTAGTTCGCGAACTGTCACGCATTTGAATGTATTCTTACGTAATTGAATTTTGCAAGAGGAGTCATGACAAATTATCATGTCACGTTGTTTTATTTTCTAATTAAATGTGAAATACATAAAGTTCTAATTCGTATTTGTCCAGCGTCAATGAAGGCAATATTCAAGCAGTGCATGAGCTTGTTGAAGGCGATCGCCGCATTGCCGTTGCCCACAATGCATTAGATGTCATTGGAAGTGTCCATTCCATTGTATCGGACGGTGACTAACGTTGGTTGACGGAGGATGGATCGGATGGCAGCTACCGATTCACGACGTCATCCTGTGTGACAACACACGGCCGCATACTAGATCTGAACCGTGATAAATTCACGAAATAGCAGTGCCTACTTCTAGAACACTCACTTTTCTGTTTGGACTTTTTCTCACGTGACTATCGTGTGTTTGGTTCACTGACGGAGGTATGATGGGGAGAAAGGTTTGAAGATGACCGCGTTCAAAATGTACGTTCGCAATTTGCTACTGCGGCAGCCTTCATTTTTGCATGAAGGAATCAGGAAACTCCCTTTGTCATCGAGAAAATATATGTTGAAGGAAACTATGGTGATAAGTGAGGAACTCCATTTGCATTTTTATGTATTACCAATAATGCGGTGTAAAAATATTCCGCTTTACATATTTTAATTACCTCTGTATATTAGAACAGACAATGCAAAATAAAATTATTATTGTGTTTAAGTGGAACTTATTAGGTTTGCTCTTACTAAATGTTTATAACGTAATAGCATGTAATTGGTCAATTTATAAACAGATTGAGTGTTGCCAATATTGAAAGAACTCTAGTGGTTCAATCATTGATCATTTTTTTTCAAGTTCATACTAGGTAAGACTAGAAAGCGCTAATACATTCTAAACATTTTTTTAAAATATTCATATTGTTCTTATCTAGTATATATTAAATTGGTGAATTTTAAAAGTTCTTAGTAGGCCCAGACAATCGCAAATTCAGTTTTGTGTCGATAAAGATGCCATTTTACTTATTTATAAATTACTCACAATATAATATTATTCTTAAATTCAAATAATACACATTTTGAGAACGATGGTAAAATGAACATGAAATATACAACAAAATCACATCAAATTACATAAATCCTGCTTGTGTTAAATATTTAACTTTTGTGTTAGTGAAAGTAATGAACATTTTCAAACTTTTATACTACAATATGATGTTTCTGTATTTTATTTTCTAAGTTTTCATAATCTAGAGTCATGTTCAGACCCAATGTTTGTATAAATAATTTTCGTTTGGCGATTTTTGCTTACACTTCTACTACAGGAGTATCAATGTATCGTAATACATAGATGGGCCACTTAACTTGTGCCCGCAATAGAATTTTGTCCAAGGATGACTACTTGCATTTTGCTCATCTCATCGTCAAAGTCGACCCAATGCTGGGAAAAAGTTGTTTCGAAGGATGAAAAACGTAGTATGTAAATGACCAGTCAAGTGACGTCATAAATATATATACAGGATATGTGTGGAATCTTGTTTCGTAATCCTGAGCAGTTACACGTTTTAACATGATTTGATGAAAATGTCATTGCTTGTCATCTTGCGCGTTTGTTTCCTTTCCCAAGGTAAAACATTAATTAATACAGTTCCAAAAAAAATGGCTCACTTAACCTTTTACAATATTATCGTTTAATATGAGACAGTAAAATGTATATTAATTTTTTTTTAATTTAGGAAGAAAACACAATCGCAAAACTGTAGAGTTCAGGTCAGTTTTACTAAGATTGGATAGTAAAATATATTTTAAACTCTTTCTTTAGTCTTTGAATCTTTCTTATTAAATATTTCGTCATTTGTATTCACATTTATTTTAAAATAAATTCGTTGAGTTAAAAAAACTGCATAAAAATAGTGAAAGCTGAGTCCATAATCTCACTTCGAATTTATAATAGTATTGAATATTAAAATGATATCGTCCAAGTGTATTATCATTGTAACGTATTAGTAGGTCTCAATGGATCATGTATAGTATCCATGATATCGTCGCCAAAAAACGAGGGAGGGAGACGAGGAAATGTCAGAGAGCGCCTATTAGAAGTGAAGGGCGAAAGACCCAGGTGTCAAGCGAAGAGTTTCTGTAGGTGGATCTCTACGTCTGAATAAAACCTTACAAATTGATAACCTTGCTCAGGCAATTTCCAGTTTCAATCCTATAAACGAGTAAATAAGTCGCAGTAAATAAAATATGATAAAATAGTGACAACTTGCCAATATTTACTGCCCTCTTCATTAGGTGGTTTAATATCAAAATACTTTGGTAAGTTAGTATGATTGTATGCATCATATTCGTGCGGTGAATATCCATTAGTTCAGTTTGAGATCGACTATAATCAGCAGAACAAGTAGAAGTGGCATTACCACTTGGGAATAAACAGGAGGCATGGAATCGGTAACTGAATGCCACGGGCTAGTTTCTCTGAAAGCGACGTGTGCCAACAGGAGAACGTACATCCATCTCGATTATGTTCTTCCTTCCGGGGGCGGCGACTCTTCCCTCCGTTGCGTTCCAGTGTGCGGTTTCTCCTGCGTGACGCCAATCCAGCGGGGCGACGTCATGTAATTCACGCTCCCCCTCGCCGCCCCCACCGCCCTTCCACCGCTCCCACGCCGCCACTGCAGCAACAACCCCAGCCGCTCCTACCGCCCCGCATCCTACCACCTCCGCCGCCTATACCATCCCAGCTGACCCCACCGCCCCTACCCCTGTCCCCCGCTGCCCCCGCTGCCCTTTCCCCACCGTCACCTCTGCTGCCCCACCGCTGACACCGTTGCCGCCGTCGCCAACATCACTTTAGGTTTCTTCGCATCCAGTGGTTAGAATAAATTCGACGATTTACCATTCCGCTAAAGTAACCTTTAACTTACCCTTTGGCGAACACTGTATCACTCACTGCTTTTAAAAAAGGAGCTTCACCGAAGAAATAGAGAAATTTGGAATATCGTATAGATTAGATTGTCTCGAAGCAAGCTATTCCAGATAAGAAATACGATTATTGTTTGTTCTCACCCTTTTGTTGAAACAGGGAACAATAAACTATTCTCAAACGCCTAAGAATTGGTCATACAAAAGTTAACTCACCAATATCTACTAACAAGGGAATTACCAAAATTTTGTGATTTCTGTAAAAATCTCTATCTACAAATTATACAATCGACTCCAGTTATAGTGAACATCTGGGGACTAAAATTTCTGATTCACTATATCAGACGTTCACTATACCAATGATATCAAAATAAAATGGAATTTATCCACAATTATTTTATTAATATAGAGTTACTGCAAATACATTAACAGCACTAACTGAAAATTTCAATATCTTTATTTGACCTCAAAAATATGAATTATTTTCAGTTGTTTGATTTGTATATTTTTAGTAGGTTAGTAGGTTCTCTTTATCCTTCTTCAGAGTTTAAGCTCTCCATAATTGATTCTGCATTGTCTACTGTCTCTAAGTATTGTAATGCAGTCTTGACACCCTTCAATGCCTCTTGCATTGTTGGAACAGCGTTCCACTCTCAGAAGCCCCTTTTACTCGCCCAATTACATACGATATCCTTTCGTTACGGCATAGCACAAGCGGCAAATGAAACTGATCGCCATTTCGCGCGGCGCGGCGAGTGTCATCATTAAGGGATTGCGGCATTCGCGCTCTACCTTTTGGCCCATTCACAATGCAAACGTTAACATAAGCATAACGCATAGACGTAAACATTAACATAAGTGATAGGCTGGAGTTTTCACAATGTCAAACGTAAGCAAAATAAGACTTTCGCTGTGAGACATTCTAGCTTCGAATCATCCAAAATAAGACTATCGACTTCGCTCCTCGTTTTTGAGTTAACGTACTATGATTAGTTCATTTCTTATGTCTTACTGAAACATAAGCATAGAAGCTTGGAGCTTGTAAGATTTTAAGTAAACGCCTTTCGTTTGCAAACGCATTGTTAATAAGTCCGCTTATGGACATAGTCCTAACTTTCATGTGAACGCCATGCATATGTTTATGTTTGCATTGTGAATGGGACTTTTCGCTTCGTAGAAACCACGCGCTTTCCTCCGCGGAATTTCAAGTATCGTCAAGATCGAAACTGAAGTAAGAATTCGCGCGTCGCCGCCGTCAGTTGCAGCTCAGGCAGAGTCCGGCTTTTGTCTCCACAGTGAAACTGAGTGCCACAAGATCGTCAGCAAGGTCCCCATTCCGGGTCCACTACCTCTACCTCAGGAGAGACTTCTTCGATTATGACCTTTGCCGGTGATATTTTTTCCAAATTACCTAGTGTTAGAATTTTGAACCCTTAGGTGATATATCTTTTTCCAGGAGGGAATTAATTTCCAGTACGTATTTTCTATGTTCACTATAGCAGAGGTTCAGAGTTCACTATAATTGAGTCTCCTAGTGATGATTTGTAATGTAAGTGAAACGGGACCAGTGACTTAACTTCACTATAACGAAGAGTTCACTATATCCGAGTTCACTATATCCGAGTTCACTATAACCCGAGTCGAAAGTATATGGTAAAGTCATTGTAATATTTAATTGCATTAACATACCCTATTGTATAATATGTATTGTAATACTGTAAACCAAATGTATTATACGTAATTGCTAATCACGCTACTGTTTATAAATTAAGCATAAAGAAACTAGTGGGAATGCACTGTATCCCGAACCTTTTCCTTCTCTTAAAGTTATAACTAAACAAATAGGTACTCAAGATTTTAACTGTATCGCATATATATTGTTTAAGCGCATATTCACTAGGTGTCAATTCCAAACCACAGTACTATAAAAATTATGTGTGAAGTCGTTCGGTCAAAATTGTTAATTCGTATTTTATTCGAATCACATTTGGTCCGGCAAATTTTATTTCCTACTTCCAAAAAAATTGTAGAATAAGATTAATGATAGATGACAGTAAAAAATAATTGTCAAGATATTACAAATAGAACTTCACAAATACACATTCATTTTCGTATTTATAAGTTACCAGCTACAAGTAAGGAACACATGAAAAAACCTAAACCAAGAGTGAATGGTGGTAATCGGAGTGCCATCTCGACAACCTTGTGAAATAAGAAATGCAAGCTCTTTGCTCTCTCCACTAGTATGGTGTCTACCTTGGAAAAGTGAAGGACCTGGTTCTCCTCTCTGGTTGGAATTATTTATTTATTTATAAAAGATCACTAATCGAATGTAGAAATGTGACGAAAGAAAGGGAAATTTTAGTTTGGTTAAATTCTTAAGTGCCGTATTAAATGTTATTACATTTCACATAAATAATATAATGATATATTATAATCTGGGTATTTTTGTTAGGTTATATTCATTATAATCTGGTTACATTTTTGCAGATATTTTTGTCACATTTTCATTAGTTAGCCTTTCTAGTAAATTGAAAAAAGTACGAACATGGCCGACAATAACATAATTATCTGTAAAGGAAAGCCCATAAATCATGAATACAAGTTTTTAATTTGTTTAGGTGCTTTATCATTAAATATTATAATGTTACATAAATTAAATTTGAAATGGAAATCATTTTATATATGCCAAAGCTTGCAGTTAGAGGCCAGTACATGTATACGGCAGATAGATCTAACGTAGTAGACAGCAACACTAATGTTAAAGTTAACACTGCTCACTTCTATGAGTCACTCTTGAAAGGAGTCAGAGGAAAGGCGGTGATCGGCAATCACTGTCTGCAGACAGTTAACACAGTTTCGTACTGTTACTGACATGCGAACGTTTTTATGGCACTCACAACACGTTCAAGAACGAAAATAATTTTACAATTATCTTTTTCACTACAACAAATCATTTTTTGACAGATTTTTACCGCAACCTAATTATTTTTTCTGTAAATGAACTCGTGATTCTCAAATTAGCATAATAAATCATGGATCAATGCATTTCCAACTTGCCTTCCTTCTAAAACAGTAGCTGATTTCGACCCAGCTGTCTAGCCAGTGTCGAAAATCCTGCCGCCATCGAGACTCAAACCCTAAGTTAGGAACATTTCAGTGATATAATCGCCAGCCCTGTTGCCCCATCGTAAGTTGATTCCCCTGATCCACGTTTACCGGTTGGAAACTATATACGTCTCCCTCTAAGATAACGGTAGGGAATACGCTATTTAATTTTAGTGTTTTTTTTCAAAATATTTTATGCAAAAATATGTTTATAATATAATTAATATGTTTATATCATAAAGGGACATAAACATTGAGTGCTTTCGTAAGTTTAGTGTCTTCGTTCTAGGTCTCACTCAATGAATTTCAACTTTAGTTTTAGATGATCTCCACCTGGGGTGTACATGACCTTGTCGTTGGTGGTGGAGCTTGAGTACCCCTATGATCCTGAGAGCTATGCCGGCGGTAGCGTAGCTACTGGTAGGGCCTCCCTTGCCGGACAGGTCAAAGGAGAGGGGTCAGACGAAGAAATACTCCAGAAGAGGACCTCAGCGTCAGTGGAGGAAAGATAGAAGACGACCTCAACGCCACCAGGAGGACCCATATAAGATGAATGCAGAAGAAAACCTTCGCATGACGAACAGGACCTCAAAGGGGTAGGCAGAACTCCTAGCCCAGTGAAGGCAGTCTGCCTAGGGATGGTGACCCGAAAAGATACCCAGCAGGTCAGAAGGCTGAAAGTTGGCAACCCCAACATCTGACTATCCATCTGTGGACCGGTAATCCGCAATGGAGAAATAACTCTTACTCGAATTCCTCACAGTAAAAAGCCGGCTGGCAATGGAAACCGACCTACGCGCGCAAATGGACAACGATTCACTGAAAAATTAAAAACTGCCACTTGGAATGTCAGAGGGTTAGGAATAAAAGAACAGGAATTAGAAAACATTTTAAAAGAAAAGAATATAAATATATTAGTAGCCACTGAAACAAAGAAAAAGTTAAAAGGAACTAAAGATTTAGATAACTACTGCATGCTGTACAGTGGAGTACCCCAAAATGTAAGAGCAAAAGCAGGAGTAGCCTTATTTATAGATAAGAACTGGAAAAATAAGATAGAAAGTTACACCTTTGTAAATGAAAGAATAATAAAAGCTCGAATAAAAATATGCAGAGGATATCTAACAATCATAGGAGTATATGCTCCGGAAGAAGGCAGGAGAGAAGACACAGAAACATTTTATGAACAACTACAACAGGAAATACACAAAACTAATAAAAACGATCACTTAATAGTATGTGGAGATCTAAATGCTAGAGTGGGAAACTCACCAATCCCAGATATTGTAGGAAATTGTGGAGAAGATTGTATAAACATAAACGGTCGGGAGCTGAGACAATTTGCCAGCATGAATCATCTCAAAGTGACAAATACCTTCTTTCGAAAGAAAGATATTCACAAGTACACATGGACAGCTAGAGGATATAGATCGATAATAGACTACTTCTTAATAAATGATAAACTAAGACCTCAGTTGAATGTTGTGAGAGTATTTAGAGGATGTGATGTAGGCTCAGATCACTATATTCTAATAGCTGATTTTAGGATATGGGCAAAATGGAGAAAGATTAGAACCAGACAAAAAATACCTCAAGAAGAAGTATATAAAATACATTTACTTCAAGAAGAAAGTGTAAGAAATCTCTACCAAGGCAGACTCCAGAAGTACCTTCTGGAAAAACCAACTGAAGACAACCTAGACTTAGAATGGGAAAACGTACGAGAATGTATTCAAAGAGCTGCAATGGAAGCCCTAGGGAAGAAAAATAAAATTAGAAGTAGAAAGGGCCTACGAATCTGGAATGAAGAAATAGCGCAAGCAGTAAAGGATAAACAGAAAGCATATCTACAATGGATCCAAAAAAAAGATGAGGAATCAAGAAAAACATATAAAGAAAAAAGAAATGCAGCTAACACAATCGTGAGAAGAGCACATCAAAAGTCTTGGGATAAATTTATAAGCCAAGTAGAACATGACATACACGGAAGGCAAAATATTGCTTACAAAGTCCTAAAACATATAAATAAAGAACAAAAAGATGTAGCAAAAATAGGTATGATAAACAAAGATTTATGTATAAGGCATTATAGAGAACTTTGGTGCAGGAATTTAAGCAAAAATGAAGAACAACAAAGAGATTGCCAAGAAAAGGATGAGACAGTCGATTTGATTGACATGCAGGAATTGAAAGAAGAATTGAAAACAATGAAAAACAGGAAAGCTTCAGGAAGAGATAAGTTAAATACAGAACTGTTCAAATATGGTGGAACGATGTTGTTACGGAGACTGTTACACATAATAAACGAATGCTGGCAAAAAGGTAAAATTCCAGAGGAGTGGAAAATAGCAGAAGTTATATCGTTATTCAAAAAAGGCGACAGAAACGAATGTAAAAACTATAGAGGGATAAGCTTGCTCAACTGCATATATAAAGTGTATGCCAGAATAATAAATAAAAGACTGAAAAGTATTGCAGAAGTACTGATAGGAGAAGAGCAAAATGGTTTCAGGAAAGCAAGATCGACCACTGATAACATCTTCATAGTACAACAAATACTGGAGAAAAGAAGGGAATATAACCTGCAAACACATCTGGCATTTATAGATTTCGAAAAAGCCTTCGACAGTGTAAATAGAGATAAACTTTGGTACATCATGGAAAAACAAGGCTATCCACGGCATCTAATAAAGGTGGTCAAAAGCCTATATGAAAATACTAAAATAGTAATAAGAATAGGAAACACAGTATCTGAAGAGATAATAACAAATAAAGGGGTAAAGCAAGGTTGTCCTATATCACCTACATTATTTAATATCTATGTACAGGACATAAGTAAGTCTTTAAAACAGAAAGTTGACACTGGTATAAGAATGACCAAAGAAGAGATATTAACGATTTTATTCTATGCTGATGACGCAGTTAATATCCAGGAAACAGAAGACGAACTACAGAGAGTAGTACACCACCTTAATAAAATTTGCAAAAACTATGACATTGATATATCAAAAGAAAAAACAAAAGTGTTGGCATTCAGGGGGAAGGACACAGTAAGGTCAAAAATTGTCATTGAAAACAAAATTATAGAGCAAGTTCTCTCCTTTAATTATTTAGGGTGTCAAATAAGTTATGAAAAAGATAAAGATATTGACAATAAATTAATGAAATATCAAAAAATATGTGGAACGATACACAACACTTTAAAAAATAAGACAAGACCGGAAACAAGAATTAAATTTTACAATACCATGGCAGTTCCTACATTAATCTACGGCTGCGAAAGCTGGGTATTAACACAAAAAACACTGACAAGAATACAAAGTAGCGAAATGAAATTTCTGCGAAGAATAAAAGGTTGCACAAGAGAAGACCGAATAAGAAATGAAGAAATAAGAAAAGAGTTACAAGTGACATCAATTATTACTAGATTGCAAGAATATAGACAAAGATGGGTAGAACATCTGGAAAGGATGAGTGATAGCAGACTTCCTAAAGCAGCTTTGTTGTACGCGCCGAGAGGAAGAAGAGACGTGGGAAGGCCACGAAAACGATGGAGAGAAACTGTGAGGACGGAACAGGCAGTAGCCTAATCCATGAAGTGAAGAAGAAGAAGAAGAAGTTTTAGATGATCAAATAGCTCCAAAGATATTAAAATAGTAGTTTATGCAATTAGTTTATAATGTTAAGCTTTATTGCATGAGTACATGTTTTGAAAACAAGCGACTTTAGGAGAGAGTTTTCGAATTTGTACGAATGTAATAAAGCAACATTATAAACGAGTTGCATTCTATATTTTTTGTATAACAGCATTATACATTTATAAGAGAATCAAACTTAATTTTGTGAAACAACTTCCCTATGACGACTCGGGGATTTGACATCGTGGGAGTAAACGGTGGTTGGCTGTTCCGTTTATCTCTACCTCCCCCCGATTCTCTCGCTACGATTGGCTGAATGTGTGATGACGCAATCATTCGCGACATAAAATCTAATACGTCATCATTTGTGCCGTAAAATACCCGATTATGAACGATTTCTTGCAACAGAAAATATTATTTTATAATGCTGGAATACAAAAGAATGTTTTATTAACTTTGGATATTTACAACTCCGATATGCTTATATCGACACTACTGCCTCAGCGATCTCGCCTATCCGGATGGACGAAACCGTATTGAATGAAAAATTATTATAAGCAACTTACTTTATTAAAACGAGATGTACGTAGGTAGTAATGTGTGAATATCATTATGACAAAATAAATATTTTTTGTAATTAATTCTCAGTCGGTAGTACTCGTAACACACACCACTTTCTTTCGCATTTTAATTTGTATATTGCTCACAAGTGCTATTGAAACGTTGAAAATAATTTCAGGAATTATATCTGAATATTTTGTTAAGTCCTGTTGATATTTTCATCTAATATATAGATTCATCTACTAAGTCTTTAGAAATGTCTGTATTGCTTGAAAACAGGAATGTCTCCTTGAAAAAATCAGTTTGAAGAAAAATCACTTATTCACTTACAAATTAAGGAAGACTTTCGGTTAAGGTCAGATTCTAATGCAAGGTTCACAGAAATGGATTTCCTTATTTTTGTATAATTCCCCTAGATCTAGAAGTTTAAGCACCATACGAAATTTTTCCGCCAAAGGTTATGACAGAACGTAGGCGATAATTATTTACAAAATATGCAACTCGTTTTGCACGAAGTTTGACTACATTCAAAAGAATTTTAGGAAAGGAAAAGGAATTTTATCATCTATCAAAAATTTCCATTTCAAATAGTTTTATTTCACATTACAAATATTGTCACAAACTCTATTTTTTTTCACGAACACATTGGATAACCTCATGCGTATTTTTCTTTTATCACATCTTTGATAGTTCACCGCAATCAACGGACCGGATTACCGTCAGAGAAGGCAGGTAACCTTTCATGTTTCTTAGTTTCCATCACAATTCCTTTCACGTTATCTGTCTTGTTCGTCTAATATACATCAGACAAGTCTTCGTCGCCAAAGCTTACATTAATTTCTAACAAATATCTAAAAATATAATTTCACGTACTTTCTATGTTAGACGTTCTGAAGCCTACAAAGGCATTAGTGTTGTTAAATTATCTAGCAAAGGATATGAAACCGTTATAAGTCGTGCACTGCGGGTCACTGAAATTGTAAAAAGGCATAAAACATGAGTTATTAAACCACTTAGAAAGGATATGTATGTCGTATTTATAGTCACGTAATAGAAAAAGATTAAAAAAATATATTCTCATTGAATTTTGAATGAAATATGTAGTGAGATTGATGTTTTTTCTGTATCAAGTTAAGGGTGATTAAATTAATTCCTGCGATATTTCAAATGTTTAGTATAGTGTCAAGTTAGATTAATGCATAAAGTATTGTAAACTATATTGTCAATGTGCTTTATACAAATGTAAGGTGTCTTTAATTTGAAATTGTAGAGCAACTAAAAATATTCCAATTGAACGAAATTATTTAAAAGAATAATCATTAAATTGCAAGTAAACATAACGCAAAACCGTTGCATCGCGACTATTTGAACACAGTTATGTACCAACTTTACCTGTTGTTTAGAAGTCAGTGTGTCGTTTTGTGTCTTGCCTTAAAACACTATTCCATATAAGGCCATGCAGAGCTTTGATTGCATACCTCCCCATTGCGAGTCTAGTAGTTATATCTTCATCAATTTTCCCATCGTCAGTAATTACAGTCCCAAGATATTTTAATTTCGAAACGTTATCTATCTCGTCATCAGCGATATTAATATTAGAGACATCTCCCCCTATGCATAAATATTCTGTCTTTTTAAGGTTGATTTTAAGTCCCCATTTTTCGTATTCTTCTTCTAATTTGCGAAGCATATACTCCATATCTTCCCGATCTGATGCCATAATTACCTGATCATCTGCAAAAAGCAAAGAATGTAAGCACTTGTCCTTTATGGGAACTCCCATTTGAGAACATTTCTTGTACCAAGTTTCCAAAGCTTGTTCCATATATAATATATATATATATATATATATATATATATATATATATATATATATATATATATATTAAAGAGAAGTGGTGATAAACTACATCCTTGCTTTAACCCTTTGTTAGTTCTAATGCTTCGGGTAATTTTCCTCCCATTTTAATGCACGCTTCAGTATTCTGGTACTTCAGTATACATTTTTACATCAATAAATTACATTCTACGTATAGTAATTGGGTAACATGCATGTGTCCATCCATTTGTCATTCACTCCTTTCGATCCCATTTTTGGGACAAGCGACGTGTCTTCAACGTGTCTTGAAATGCTTTTACGGAACTTGCCATTGTTTTTCTTATCCCTCTAAATATTTTTGTTTAAACTGAAATAATTAGAGATTAAATTACATTTACACCTGTCAAAAGTTAAAAGAAATGTTACACTAACCTGGGAATAAGTAAACAGCAACTCTACACTTCAAAATCCCAATTTTTCAGACTCAGTCGACCATTGAAAAGAGCTTCTCTTAGAATCTCTCGCAATTTCCTCATTTATGTGTCATGTGAACGAAGTCTTTATTCAACTTATTTTCTCACGTTCTTGTCTTTGATTAATAATTGATGTTTCCGGGCACGTCAGTGGTTGAGGTCATCAGTCCTATTAGTGTAGTGAGTGTTTTATTCCGTGAGGAGAATGTGTTCCTCCCCCTCGGGTGAGATCAGGCGTCGACCTTCACTTCCACTTGTCTATGGTTCCCCGTCCAGGTATCTCCCCATCACAAATCGCCCCAATAAGGACAAGCTCGAAGCTCCAGGCTGGTCTCCCCACATCTGTGGAAATACAATACATCGTATAATTGTGTATAAAGGGAGAAAATATGATATACAAGAGAAAGGAAAAATCGCGCGCGGGCCAGCTTATTAGGGTACTGCTCCGGCATTTGCCTGGTATCGGTAAGAGAAAGAAAAACTACCGATTAGCGCAGTCGAATTCTCTTCCAGGCAGTG
This sequence comes from Gryllus longicercus, assembly GCA_038098605.1. Classification (NCBI taxonomy): domain Eukaryota; kingdom Metazoa; phylum Arthropoda; class Insecta; order Orthoptera; family Gryllidae; genus Gryllus; species Gryllus longicercus. Next base: position 2,082,786 of record JAZDUA010000098.1, read on the forward strand.
GCTGATTTCGTGTCTCGAATGTAGTATCTAAAATCTGGCACCGTCGGATTCGAACTCTAGAACCTCCCGGACAGAATCGCTGCCAAGTCAGCGTCTCTGAGGTAAACTCAGCCTCTTCACATAATACTGAATAAGTACCAACTCAAACACCTCAATGTATTAAGTGTTTGCTAATGACTGTTTTTTTCTTGTATCATCATTATAATTCATATCATTATGTACTATTTTGAATTAGTACTAATTTTCTCCAGTTAAATTCTAAAGGAAGATTGCCCTTACAATCAACGCCCACCTGCCGAAACCTTCGAACGGCACCGGCCACATGGCGAGCACCGGTGAGCGGCGGCCCCTAGGAACGGGTCACTGCTGGGTCGTGGCGGGGGCGGGGGCGGCGGCGGCGGCGGTGGAGACTGTCGCCCGCCGCCACAAAGGCCCTCCGACCCTGACCACAATCGCGCAGAGGGATATAAGCGCCTCGCTCCGCAGCCCCGGCACCAGTCGTGCCTTCGCTCTCTCAGCTTCGCTCCCGCCGCAGCCGACACCGCCCCCCGACGCCAACATGTACAAGCTGGTGAGTCTGTCAGCGGTCAACCAGCGCGTGGCAAAGAGCCGTTCACCGCGACCAAGTGGGGCGCTTTTTCTAGCAGACGCTAGCAGCCTTTGGGCTCCGCGGGTTTACTTTTACTCCGCCTCACAATGACCCGAGCGGGCGTCAGTTGATCATCGGGGGCAACTTATTTACGACTTGCTTGTAGGAGAATCAATTTTGATTTTGAATACAACTTTGATTTTCTATTCTGTGAAAATCGAAACGCCAAATAAATGATAAGGATTAATGCATGGATATAGTTTGCCTCTAGAGTAACCGTTTCTTCTAATTCTCTTTTATGAATATTTAGAAGATTTTTTAATTTAATCTAAGTCTAAACTTACGAATGATAACCGATGTAAAAGTCACCAAACTCCATTCAACGCACTATTTATAGAGCGCTTTTCTCTCATTGGTCTGAGATAGCATGTAATTTTGAGTAGATTATAAGGGACACAGGGTGTCTGAAAAGACACATTTTTGAAACTAAGACTTTGATTTTCTCTGAAGAACCATTAGAAAATTAAATAACGAACGCAGCCAATGCTTTAATTTAATTCATTTGAATACGTAACTGTTCTCTATATCTCCTTGTCCCGCAAGACAAATATATTGTAAATGAAAAACTAAAGTAGTTCTAAATATCAAAAGATAATTGATGCATTATCTTGCACTACTTATGACATGATGTCACCGTATGTGCAATGGTTTTTACAGACACTACAGACGCGTTTCCCTCACTAACAAGTTTTACTCGGTTTGCGAATTCAATTAGTGTACGTTAGAGGGCCATCAAGAACATTCGTTGCGTACAGAATAATGAATCATCGAAAATTGAAATCTGATTTTCCGTTAGGCAAAATACGAAAAAGAAAATGAGGCAGAAAGAACTTGTACTTCTTTTCTCCAAAACCAAAAATCAAATTTCAATGTAATTCTAAATTATGCCATTCATTGCAACTTAGATGCAGCATTTTGCACCGACAGCTTTTACTTACCGCGAAAATGCGTACGTAAGTATAGCACCAAAAACAACGCCAAAAATAGCACCAAAAACCATAAATGTCTCAAACTTAACATGCTTATTTGAAGATTCAGGTTTGCCAAGTTTCTATGAACAAACACCTCTTGTAAGAATAATAATAAAAATCTAACGTCGTTCCAAATATGAAACTATAACAAACCCGTATCTCTTTAGCACGAATTTCCCGCTGGAAATTATTTCCAACATGATAATACAATAATTTATCATGAATTTAATTTTCAACTAAATACATTTTCGTTTTGTTGAAATATCTCAATCAACAATAACAATTTTTCCAGTGAAAAGATTTTGAATTTAATTTTTATATTTCACAATCGTTAAATATTTATTTAAAAAATATAATTCAGTTTGTCAAATTACAAGAAGCACTAATTTTCTTGAAATTTTCATGAGATGAACATTTTATTTGAAAATTTCATTTTCGATAATCAACTCCCAAAGTTACGGAGATACCGGTTGATTTCACAGTAGTATATACGAAAATACATCATGTAAGAAAACTAATTGAATAGGCATCTCCTTCATGCACTAGAAGGTCCTTCGCCAATGCCGATTCAGTTGCATTTAAATTTTCAATGCAGAAAAGACGATTGTATCGATATGTTAATATATCGATGAATCTTTGAGTTCAGTTGGCCGTCGTTTTGAATAGTATGGTGACGTTTATGTTAAAATCTGCTTTTCTTTTACGTCAACTTTCATTACGATTCATCAATGTATTGTATTGAAACTGTAAATAATATCATTACATGACGCAAAAGCTTTAAGATTTTACTTGCAGGGCAATAGTCAGTCGTGTCATGTGGAAGTATCCCTTGTTTGTCGAAGTTAAGATTCCATGTAATTCATTTAAAAACGTTTTTCTGGAAAAAGAAAAAGAAAAAGAAAAAATGCACAAAAAATCATTAAAACCGCCATTATTTTGGGTGGTGCGTTCAGTGATAAATTAGGTAACTCTCACAAGATATCCCCAGCTCTCCCCTTTCTAGTGCAATTGAATTATGTTTACCGTATCCGACAGCATAGCAGGTCTGTGAAAAAGGAACTTCAAAGCATCATACCTACCCTCGTATTACATTGAGTCGTTCTAGAAACTTTCAAGATAATTTTTTGAGTAAGAAATTCGTCCCACTGACGGTTTGAAACTACAAGGTTCACCTAGAAGGTTCTCGTCGCATTAAAATCACGGCGGGTTTCTCCACCGTGCTAATGAACTTTTCCTCATTTTTGCTGTTTGTGGTTGCACAGGTGGTTCTGCCCCTCCTCTTCGCCGCCGTGTCCGCCGGCTACCTGGGAGGCGGTCACCTGGCCGCCGCCCCCGTCGTGGCCGCCGCCCCCGTGGCGTACGCCGCCCCGGCCGTGCACGCCGCCCCCGCCGTCGTCGCCGCCCCCGTCGTGGCTAAGGCCGCCGTGCCCGTCGCCACATCCTACGCCAACGTGCACAAGGTCTCCATCAGCCACCCCGTGGCCGCCGCCCCCGTCGTCGCCGCCGCCCCCGTCGTGGCGCACGCCGCCCCCGCCCTCGTCGCCGCCCCCGCCGTCCACGCCGCTCCCCTCGCCCTGGGCCATGGCTACCATGGTTAAGCGCTCGCTCGCACAGATCAAGTAACTTATTACGCCATCTCGTCATGCCGGCATGAAATAAACGATACCTATTTCATTTTTACTTTGTGGATTTCGTTCATTGCCTCCTTACCAACTCCATTGTCCAGTTTCCCCTCAGTACTGTGCATTTCTGTAAGTCCTGAGATCTATGTGTGTATGCCTAAGCCCCCTTAGGAGCTATTGTGCCAGTATAGACACACAGAGACAGATAGACTGCACATTTCAGATAATCTGATTTCCGTATAGGAATTATCATGCTCTGGGCCCTGACTTTACACAATTTTATCATGTCTCGTTGGTGACCTCACTGCAAGCAGTTCGACAAGTTTTACTCATTTACCTTTATTATACCTGAGGTTCTCTCGCGAATGGTCTTGGAAACAGTTTACTTTCAACTGCTCAACTCCTAGGTCAACTAGCTTATCGAAAAAGTCGCCAACTTTTCCTGTTTTTGAAAGAGCAAGGATACTTGGTTTATTTTAAAAAAGCATCTAATATTACAGTTCCTTCCCTTATAGCAGTCACTGATCTATTAAGATATTTCTGTTTCTCCGACAAACTTTCATTTTCCTACGAAGAATGGAAAATTCTGTAACCTACGAATGTTGCAATCATTATTGCAACATTCACTCCTCGACCTGTCTGCAGCCAGACAGGAGGGTAACTAATTTGAAAGCTAGGGTATAGTTGTGTCGTTACAGACTAAAGAGTTATATGTTATTATTAAAGTTGGTTATGATAAGGTTGGTTGGGATTATGAAGGTTGCAGGACTAATTATGTAGAATCCAATTGTGTTAAACACCAGCTAGGCAAAATTAAATTGGGAAATTTCCTGTTGGAATTACCGAGTTGCGAAAGAGAAGTGTAAATAGCACATGAATAATTTCGCGAATTATCCAGACTTCGTCAAGATCACTTTTAATGAAACTACTTCCTGCAAAGCAGGAAGCCTCCCCAAGAAAAGTATCTGGATGATAATAATAATAATAATAATAATAATAATAATAATAATAATAATAATAATAATAATAATAATAATAATAATAATAATAATAATAATAATAATAATAATAATAATAATAATGTATTCAAGCACTGAGAAAATTCAAGAGAAAAGAGGAAAAGGATCAAAAGAAAAACTGGGCACGCGAAGTCGCTAAAGAAAAGGGAGCGTTGCATCGGCACGCAACCACCCGCATTTTTCGCTTTGCTCCTACCTTACGTCCGCTTGTTCACAGTGTGGGCAGTGCAACCTAAAAGAGTGTGTATACTTACATGTATTCACACTTTTGTGTCGGAACACTTCAACCTACACGAATCTAGTGAGTCCTGTCCTCTCCAACAACACGAAAGTCATGCCCCCTTCCCGGTATGCGGGTTCTTAAAATAGTGGCTCGTCCCTCACCTTTTTTCATTTTCCATTTTAATCAGAACCGTTTACGACAAATTCCCACATCGGTTTGAGAGGTAGCACAACAGTCCCATCTTTACCAGTCTTTTCGGGTATGATGCGAGCTACCTTGCAGGGCCATCTCAGAGAAGCTCGCCGATATTGCCTAGTGGATGCTGGAGAGGGCGAGCCCAGGCTTACATGTGATGAATTGTGGTTGGGCTACAACGCAAGGAGAATCAGAAACAGCACCGTCCACGTGCAAAATTTTGCAGCGCCACCTGGTCTGTCCAGGAACGAAATGATATTGTTGGAGAGATGATTAGATGATGACATACCCCCCACCACATTACACAGCCGGGTACCCATTCCTACGCCAGTCCACGGCCCCGCGTACCGGGTTGCTTCTGCAGCGCGCCTTAGCGACCGACCACCGGCGCTTGGGTTGGCCGCGCAGCTCAGTCGGTCGACGCTTTCACCGAGGGTTTAATGCGACCTAATGAACGAGCACGGAGTCCCCACAGCCAAGCAAAGTCGATCGATGGATTTGATAATGGGCGCGCGAGCTCATTAAGACGAGAGCCCTGTCTTGGAAAATGAAATGTCCCGGTTCATTACAATGCCGCTTAATAAGCAGTAGATAAGCGCGCGGGGGACCCGCTCACGCTCCACTGGTCGCGGGTGGAACTCGCTCTCGAGCGCTGCAGCGGTTAATTGGACGCGTTGCAATCGAAAAACAAAATACACTTCGTGGGGCATGTACATTGAGGCAATATGTCTAGAAATAAAGTGTAAATTAAAGTATGTAAGTTCATTAAAACAATATATTAAAATTTAAAAAACACGTATCTACTTCCGTTTAATAATTATATAAGAAAACATCTAAATTGAAAGTAAAGAATTGGCTGTGTTTGTAGATTTACCGAGAACAATTATAATGTGTACATTAGTAAAATATATAAAAATGGAGGAAGTAGGAAAAAAAGGTATGCAACTGTTTATCATTGATTGCCCATAATGTAACGTACTTTGAGTTCCTTCATAATTGAGAAAAATGTGTGTAAAGTAATAGTGACATTCTAGCTCTGATGGAGGCACAAAAATGGCCAAAACGTGGTATTTAATGGTTAATGTATTTTAATCTACCAGAACTTAAGATACCCCTAACCCACGGGGTCGAAAAAGACCATGAGGAATAATTATTTCTTCGACAATAATATGTGGTAATTAGTGTAAACCGTCATCTTTGACATTATAATTGCAATGCTTCATTTACTGAGATGGAAACCGCATTTTTTTCATTTAAAAGTTTCTGCTTAATGCATATTTTTAATTAAATGAATCGTGACAATCCTTCATTGATGTAAAGGAACAATTCCTTAGTTTTCCCAATAGAAGATGCCGAAAGTGATCGCTGAGGGCATCAACTGATGTTATTGCAGTTCCTCTGACCGGGAGGTCCTAGGTTCGAGCCCCAACGGTAGTAGTATTTTTTTTCGACAATAGCTTGTCAGCTAGGGCGAATTGTGTCCGGGGGATAATTCTAGCGGCCGGCTGCTCTGATCGGTAGTTTTCCGCGGTTTCTCCGATCAACAATAGGCGAATGCCGGAGCAGTACAATAACGAACGGGCCACGGACTGCGCGCGATCTCACCTTCCTCTGCCTTGTTCTATCCTTTCCCTTTACACACACTTTCACTAACATGCACTACACTAACACACATGCCGGGAGCTTGGTCGGGAGCTTAGAGCTTGTCCCGGCTGGAGCGGTGACCCGCTAGTGGGAGATACCTGGTTGGGGAAACCCCTCTAGCCTACTGTAGGTCGGCGCCGGATCTCACCATACAGTGGGGAAAGACCACCGTCACCTCACGAGCAAAAGTGCATATACTCCACTTATGGTACTAATGACCCTAGTAGTTGATGTGACCGGAATATCTAAGAATCAAAAGAAGATATTTACATTCTTTACAGCTTGGTCTACGAAGAATTTACAAAATATTTAAGCAAAAGCACAACTTGCAATGAAACACGACATTTGCAACAAAAATGCAATCCGAAAAACGCTTATATGCCATAAAAGAATATAAAATAATCTTCGCACTCCACCGCCGTCAGCGGGTGGAAGAGGGTTGGGTGTAGATCCTCTTATTCCAAAGAGAGATATCGATATCGCTATGTAAATGGAACCCTGCTCGGTATTTTCTTGAATAACTTCATTCCTTTTTTTGGATTCTAAAATTAACAATAGAAGACACATTTACCAAAACTCGCAGTTTCTAATTTACTCATTATATTCAACTCCAAAAAGATGATAAAACACATTTGGTTTGCTTTAACAATATATCTCTTTTATAAATACTCTAGAATTGTTTTCCTGATTTTTTTAATCGAAACTAGTTGTTTCCGCGCATGTAAAATAATTTAAGTGTAGATATTAACTTTAATAGTTTTAAATTGAGATGTGTAGAATTTTTTCTCTTCATTATGGTCAAGTATAGAGAAAATATGTTCTTCTTTCTATTAAAGTAACAGTAAATGTAAAGTAAATTAGTGGTGCTACAACGGCTCGTAATGGAATTTTTAACATTAAAAAATTTCAAAACAAACAAACAAACAGTTCACATCAGTGTCATTTTAAAAAAGGCTTTTGCTTTAGCTGAAAGAAAATTTGGAGACGTTTTAGAAAAACAAGATTATAAATTGATATTAATTGAAGGAAAAATTACGCGAAAACTATTGGTATTATCAAAAAATTGTACATGACTTTATTTAAAAATATAAATTGTCCCGAAGGTAATTCATTAAGGAAGTGAGAATACGCAGCATACCGAAGCGTTTTCTCCCCACTGTTCCAACTCAAACTACTTGGAAATAAGAAAGTGCACGTTAACATTTAAAGTTCCACAATTCAATGAAGGTGTGCAGAAAACATTCAAAGCAGAAGAACCAAAATGTTTGAAAAATGGCTTGGATGTTTTGGAGAGATATACTGACGTGCAGACGGACGAACAAACCGACAGGAAGACAAACTGACAGACAGGCACAGACGGAGAGAGACAAGCGGGTAGACATATTGTACGTACAGAAAGTCGGACTGACACAGCAGGACAGACTAGACGGACAGATAAATGGACAGACACGTCTTACGTTAAACAATTTTTTTCGGTATCAAAAATTCACAAAACGTGGATTTTGACTAAGCAAAGGGAGTTACTACGGCGCTAGAGGAAGTAATGTTCTACATATAGGAACAAATTGTATCCATATTTTCTATACCAGATTCTCACAATATGCTTTTGTGAGTTTTCTCACAAAAATACGCTTTTCCATTACAGTATTACAATACTTTCTCTTTTCTCTGTACATAGTGTGACGAGAAAGTAAAAATAAAACCCATTACACATAGTTAACATCTCCAACACACAAATTACAGTATCTAAGATCTAGATTCCATTTTTTCTTGTAATATTTGCAGAGAACTTACATTAATGATTCAATCAATTGCTCGTAATAAATGGAATCAATTTTCTTTTATATTGACACAGTTTAATACGGAATTTTATTTCTCTAATTTAATGTCGACACTTTGAAAAAATGAGTCAAAAAAAGCTCCAAGAAAAGCAAGTAGAATGCAGCGGATCTGCGTGTTGAGGTATGCCTGTATCTAATTTTTTAAATCAGTGAAGAGCTTATCAAAACGCCAAGGTCATAATCCCCTGCTTGCGAAAAAAGCGCCGGAAGAGATCTTATCCGGTGCACGGCGCGTGACGAGGCGTGAGGCTGGCGCGCGGAGGCGAAAGTGCGTAGAGGCCTGACTTCCGGCGGCTCGGAAGCGTCGGATAAGCAGCCGCTCCCGAGAGAAGCCGAGCGTCTGGTAGCGATGCCACACACACACACACACACACACACACCGCCACAGCGGCATTCTCGAGTTCAGCGCCTCCAGGATCATGGCCTTTGCAGCCTTGGAGATAAACCGATAATATTTTGCAAGGACACAAGCAAAATTTGTATGTGCACTTTAATTCGGTGGTTGCACAAAAGGTAATTTGTTATAATGCATGACAGCTCTCGAAGTACTTTATCTTGGTTATGATCCTCGGTACGGAGCCTTTTCGGCGTGTTTGAGGTGAATGAACTTTGAGCTGATATGAATGCAGGAGGAGCAATGCAGGAATGATAGTCAGAAGAAACAGAGTAGCCCCGGAATAGCGTGTGGCGAATCCGCTTTGTTTGTTACAAATTACATATAAATCAACAAGGATATGAACCACGGTACCCAGACGTGTAAAGTCTACTGTGTAAAGACTACCGCACCCAGACAGGCTACTCATTGAATGACATGAAAACATTGAATACTTAATCCTCCTTTAGAGATCCATGAAACTGTGGACTGTACATTTATAGGGGTTCTTGCGCATTCATAATTCGCTTCATATTGTCTTCGCGTTCAGGAGTTGAATGTTTTAATTGAAGTTATATTTTTTAATTAGATTTATTATTAAATCTGCATTACGTGTAAAAACGTATTGTAGAAATACCTTACTTTTGCGTTACCTAACCCTTCATTGATCCTCAGTTAAATACTTCACAAGTAATATATAATTTTACTGCGCAAACCTTCACAACAACCCTTCTCTCAGCACTATAACGAAATACACTGTCTCTTTTATGCACACGTTTCACTTCTCTTCTCTTTGAAATTGATAATGCAGCGCCAAGATGAGTCATGAAATAGTCTGTTTACATTTCAATAGTTATTTGTTATTTATAAATATAGCTTTCTTCATGACAAACTACTGATAATCTGAATAGTTTCGAGGTGGAGTTCACTGGAAAAGTCACACAAAGGAATGATGCTCTCAGAGCATTTCCCTTTCACAATTATTTTAATCTTTATTTATAACATTTGAAGTGATAAGCACTTATATCTCAGCCCCTATGTTCCAAATATAAGCAACACGTTTGGGTTCCGGAACGTTTTCATTTAGAGAAAGGTGTACGTTAATAGTAAGTGTACGTTAATGTATGTCTGTTCTTAAGCATCATTCGCAATGCACAAAATTATCATTTTTTACACGCCCAGAATGAAAGACGGGTCGAGAGACTTTTACGATCTTTATAGAGCAATGAAGATCGCTTTAATGTATAATTTCAATAGAAGGTTGCCGTAATATTTATATCCATTAAATTGTGATTGTGATAATCACTGTTTCAAAAGAAGCACTGATACTTTAAAATGGAAAATAATTCATTTGCTTGCTTATATTATTGCTTTAATTCCATTTTTTTTAAAATAAATTCACATTTCAGTTAGAACTAAATTAATTTAAACAAATGAAACGGTCAAAAATGTTTTACCCCCACCATCCATAGTCGCGACGTAACAGCATACGGCAATGTAGGCAACGCACATAATCAAAAAATTTACTTTCGTATCGGTCTATTGCCTTTCTGTCTCGATATCCTTTCTCAAAACCACTCTGTTGTGCCAACTAAGGTCCCATTAAGGGCATGAGCCTCCTGCCTTTTTGCAGGTAATGAGAGGTGAGGTACTGTGGGTTGGAGGTGATCGTGGGACACTTGCATTCGCCTTATGGCAAAGGGAAACCTCGAAAAATCCCGGTCAGGATGGTCGGCCCGGGGATCGAACCCGGACCTCCCAGCAGCGAAGTCAGCGCACTGAGCCACTTCGCTCGGTATGTTGCTCTCTATGGGACTCCAATGGTGGGTTCTTTGCTCAACGGGTGACGCCGCGTCGAAGGCTGTGATGCCAATGTTTGGACCACCTTGGTTTCGTCTTCGCGAGGGTTGGTCTTAGCTAGAATGGTGGGCGCTCGAGCTAATGGGGGTGTATAATTTTTCATTCTCGTTTGTTTTGAGAAAAACAAGAAAATGTCGAATCATTTGTTTAAAATATTCCGATCCTTAATATTTGGGGTTAATGCCCGTGTCTACTGAAAATAAACACAATATTATATAATAATTCAAGAACATCTAGTCATTATGAATAAAGTTGTGCTAAAAATTTACAAAGGTCTCATTTTGAAATTTCATTGAAGTATTTGTTTTGTATTTTTGGTGGACGAGTATTTTTCCGTGAAAACAGTCTTGTTTTCATTTAATACTTTTACAGACATATTAATTATTTCTTTTTGATTCCTTTGTTTCATGTAGCATTTTCCATCAAATATGAAGATCAGCTATCCATAACTGCCAAACTTTCACAATACTCATCATTCTCAGTATCATCTTGGTCAATGCATAGGCCAGTTCGATTTGTATAGAATGATACATTTTTATTTTGATATAATACGACGCTAAAATAAAGTGGCACAAGGATCTCTGATTGGTGAATTGAAAATGTCGTACTTTTCAACAAAATGAACATTATGGAAAGATCGCGTTTTGATATTAACACATTATTCTGAAGCCCTCTGGAGTGTACAATAAACGCGTTTTGTTACAAATCGTTTTATAGAACGGCGCATAACTGCGACAAATCCCTATTGAAACTAATATTTCATTTTTTACCAAAGGTAGAAAAGTTGCGTTTTGAAACTAGACACTCATAGAATAGTTTAATTTAATAAATATAATTCATACCCGATAACTTTAATAATAATTATTTAGGGAAATATTCCAACGTCGCAGGGGCGATTCAAAACAGTATACTCAGTCTAAAAGGAATAAGAGCAGTCTATATCAAGGAACTCAGTTCCAAGTTCTATAGAATCACGCAACTTAAGCAGTCATGGAGAAACTGATGAGATAAACCATCAATTCTATAATTCTACTAAAGCAGAAGGGTATTGGGTGAAACATTTCTTCAGGCAATATCTTACACTTGGAGTTCCAGAAAAATGCAATGTAGTCAGGATTATGGATTGATTTACTAGTGGTTCCGGGCGAATCAACAGCTAAGGTCTTTATTCCCGCAAGTGTAGTGCATGATTTACTCGAGATGATGCAGGGATGTTTGCCTTGCTGTATGGCGAGATCCGGCGCCGAACTACAGAAGTGGTCTAATTATTACACTAAATTATTTCTCACTGACGGATGAGTCTTGAGAAGCACCTGACCACCAACCTAAACTTATTTGAAAGAGGTAATGGAAGTTCCTACACAAAATGTATGTAATTCTCTACTCATAATTTGTATTTAAAGCTAATAATTCAACATGTTATTAGTTATTAGGGATGGTAGAAGATATTTCCATTGGATTTATGCAAAGAAAAAAATAGTTTTCTTAGAAATACTTGAAGCATTCGTCAGTATGTGACATAAAGGTAGGGCTATATTTTACAATTTTAAAGAATTAAATACCCCTGAATATCTTCAAATAATTCTCACACACTTTTTAATTAACATAAATTGTAGTGCTATAATTAACAATTCAATTTCAAAACCTCATACAATTGTAGCAAATCGTCCTAAAGAGTATGTATTCTCACCCAACTTTCTACTCGTAATTAATACACAGAAGACTTTTCAGAAACTTGTGGCATAATATAGCCATACCTCTCTCAAATCATTATGATTGAAAAATTCCAAAATAGGTTTTCAAGGTTCATAATAAAATCCCCATGGTTTACGCTCGACACACAAATTCACCGTAAATGTAATAGAACCACTTTATCTCACTTCACAAAAATACCACTACACTTCTAGGTACAACTTCCCCCTTGTCGAAATAGATACCTATCATAATTACATCTAAATATCCCAATGACAGATGCAAACGTTTTTAATTTCTAACAATTTAAACATTTGTTTGCTCATCTTTCAGTCATGTACAATTTAAAAAAATCAAATTTACCCCTCAGCAAGACCCTAGGGTATACGCAAAATCCTTATGATGTATATTTATGATACATTCATCACAATGACAAACAATAAATATCAAACACGAGGAAATAAATTGAAAAAAGGATTGTTTCTTTTTGTTTTTGGTGATTTATCAAAATACTCCGGCTGACATTCTTCAACGAATTCCTATAATTAAAATCAAAAGCAAACCGCTTTGATCATTTTAAGGAGAAGAAAACAATTGTACATTCATTTAAAAATATTTAATATTTGTTTAACAAAACTCGTATGTATAAGGAAAGTGAAAATGCAAATTGCAACATCCAGCCGGTATATTTTCTGAAACATCACTTGCATGTAACTAAAAAATATACTTGTTAGGGCTAATCTAGATTTCATGATTTAATATCTGTGATAATGTTCACGCCGTAATCTTCAATAATTAAATGTTTAGGGATCTTCTTTTACACTCTTGGGGAATTAAGACTTTTTGAGTAATCCATTCCATGATAAGAGTGGTATGAGATGTGCACAATCTTTAATGGTATACCGGTTTGGTTTAGCTCAGAGCCGGCATTGCCGCGGTCTCTGCAGTGGCCCTGACCGGTGACCTGAGTCCTGACGGTGGTAGATTTTCGACCGCTGCCTGGAGGAGAATTCTAGTGGATGACAGCTCTGATCGGTAGTTTTCTCCCATAAATACCGGGAGAATACTGTAACAGTACCCTGACAAACGTCCCACAGACCGCGCGCGATATTTCATTCCTCTTCCTGCCTCATCCTCTTCCCTTACCCTCACACACACATGCACTGCATCCTCACACATGTCGGGAAATTAGCCAGGAGCTAAGAGCTCGACCCCACTGGGAATGTATCCGACGGGGGAATAAATCTGCGGGGCGGGTAAACCCCGTAAATCGACATGTAAGTCGGCGCAGGATCACACTATCCAGAGAGAAAGAACACTGTTACTTCCCGGGATGAACATTCATTACTGTAACGGGACTAATGGCCTTAGAAGTTGACGTACAGAGAAATAACAATCATATCAAAAAATGTATTAAATTAAACAATTTGATAAAGGGTTTTCCATTTTCAAGTGTTCTTTCATGGCTATGAGAGTGCCTTTAAAAATAAACTTCTAAACTAGTAAATAATGGTAGGCACTGATGTTACGTGATCTCTTCTTAGAATTTTACAAGGACACTCTAGGAATTAGCCTAATTATTTCATAAGAGAAGGAAGATTTTCTGGCTCTTATAACTCCAGACTTACCTTAAACAAGAAACTCTATTCGACTTGGTTTCAACGCCCACGCGTCTATAATATAGACAATCTTTTTTTAGACGCGATCAGAAATGAAACTGGTTGACGCAGATTTCGGAGAGTGCCTTTTACGGGAAATCTTGGTGAATAGCAAAGTGGAAATTTTTCTTAAGAAGTCGGGTCGGGTTTTGGCGTGCAGAGGGAGAGGGCGTCGTGGCTTGCGAGGTTTCGAGAAACCTCACTCAATAAGCGCTCACTGCCGGCTGCCGCATTGTGTGCGCGGGGCGCGAATTCGCCATTGCCATGCAAGGAAAGCCCTGCAGGCTGCATTGTTTTGAAATGCTCCAATGATGTGGATGTAAGTGAAAGAGAAAGACAGAAAAATGGAGAGAGATAGAGATAGAGATAGAGAGAGAGAGAGAGAGAGAGAGAGAGAAGAGAGGAAGAAAGAAGTGAGAAAGAAAGAACAGAGAAAGAAAGAAGAGAGAAAGAGAAATAGAGGAGACGAAGGTGAAAAAGAGAGGACGAAGAATGAAGAGAGAGAAGGAAAAGAGAGAGGGAGAAGGAGTGGGAGGGAGACGATCAGAGAGAAAGAGAGAGAGAGAAAATACGTGGAAATCAGGTAGGAAAATCTGCAGAATAGTAAAGACCAGAACATTTAAAGATGGTTGAAAGCATACATTGTTGATTCACCGTGATATCTGGAGTGTCTGCGAAAAATGCTTATAAATCAGGCAGCTTATAAATCTGACATATTCATTGTGAATTATTTGAAAATTGCGCTTTCTTAAATCTTAAAATCGGATATTGGAGATGAATGAACACAAGTCAAGTTTCTCATGCCGTATTTTACAGGATGAGATTTCTTGGGAATTTTCTATTACATTTTTGTAGATATTACATTGAGGTATATAAGGCTAGAGACTTTCTAGACAACTAAATATTTGAGGAAAAAAAGTGTTTGATATTGGATAAAACTTGAATCTTCGGATTTTCTCCCTCTTCGTACGGTTGTGGAGTAAGGGAGAGCTGGTTTCCCCTGCGGCTGTTCTGGCGCGGTTAGGGTAGCAGAAGATATTTATGCAACTACATAATATCTTTTGGCTGGCAGTTCTCGCAATACGATAACCTTGATGCTGTGATAACTGGACGCTGCAAATCTATTTTCCATCAATATTCAACTCAAAATGCCTCTCCTCTGTGCACCGTTATGCGACTAATGCACCAAATTAGCATCATCCCAGTCGCTTGCTCGACCTCATTCCGCGGTGCATCACCGCCGCCTCCCCGTCGCCATGGTGACGGCGCTCGCCTTACAGCTCAGCGTCGTTCGCGGAAGCCCCCGCGGCTCACAGGCGATCGGCGGAGGCGCAAGCAGAGAGAGACGTGGCCGCCTCACTTCCGACTCACGACCCCACCCACGCCAACACCTCGAGCCCGCTCCCGGGCACTCTCCCACGCAGCCCTCGCCCCGCCCTGCTGCCGCGTTGCTGCCGGCGGCTGCTCATAAAAAATCCTCATTACTTGTTGAGTAAAAAATATTTTTTAGACTATTTCATTGAAACATGTTCACAGACAGTTTTTCACTGAAAATGTGCAAAGAAGACCAGCTTTTATTAAAACTTTTTAGTATTTCGAAAGTAAAATTTCAATTCACCTAAAAAAGGGACAGAAAAATTGAGATGCAACTTTCATGTAATATTTCATTATTTCATAAATTAAACCAAAGTAAGTAAGTTTTAAAAATATCTCTCCTGTCAATAATTAAATGACATGCATTTGCCTTACACATTTGCGTTTGTGAGTACGATTTCTTAAAAAATATTTTTCTTTAAAAAGTTGATTCTTAAGTCGAAATTTTGAGAGAAAACGAGCTTTCAAATTGCAATTTGAAAACATTTTCCTAAAAACAGCCCCAATTTTTTTTAATTAAAGGCGAGATTTTACCCTTCTACACTAATCTTAAGATGCATTACTATTAAACATCCAAAAAAATGAGAAAACGTGAAAAAAATTATTTTAAGTCCCGAAAGGTAGCAAGCAGTAGGGAAGAGGGTGGGGCGATACCAAAAACGCTGGTCCAGACTACAGAGATTAAGAAACTAACTAGTATGAGAAAGTCTGTGCCATTTTGTAGCTCCACTGTTTAAGGATTTGATTTACCTTTTCTTTTTACGCACAAATTAGCATCAACATGTTTCCGATCCGCTGCGCTCTTTCACACACAAAGTGGTCTTCGCCGCACTAAATCCGTTCGAAATCGCAGTGCTACTTGCACCGCGCTCTGGAGGAAATGCGATAAGTTTTTGTGTGAAGCCTGAAGTCAAAGGATAAACGTCTGTTTCATTAGAAAATTGGTTTTAATGATCATCAATCGGATGAATTAATTTCTAACGCGATTCATATAAATGGCGAAAAGAGAGGGTAGTACTTCCCATTTCGTCAATGTAATCGTAGTTACCTTGGAACGTGATATTACAAACAGAGAATGTAATTATCATACTGACGATGCTGTTTCTTATTTGATTGTAGTATGAGTTAAATATTATTTAATTTTAATTATAACATCTTAAATATATAATTTAATTCAAGTATAACACTTTACAGTTTTCTTTTTAACATGTAATTTCTGTCGTCTAACTGTTCTTCACAAATCAATCATCTCTTTTATTTGTTTGATTCCCCTGACAACATATTTTACACGATTCTGTGACAATATGCGAGCCACACAATTCTTCGTACTACAACACCATCAAAACACAATTCTTCCAAATTGTCTTAGAAAGATCGATTTGCTTCGTCGAGAGAAATCAAATGAGTTATCGATCGCTTCTGTAGGTGCTGTAAATCACAAAAAAACGTGTTTTAGCTTCAAAAGAAACCAAAAATGCTTTTTAGAAAATTTTCTTAGAATCTTTTAGTCGGACCCGGAAGAAAATGATCAGTTCCGCAGCAAGAGATCGAAACGCATGGAATGGCCTCATTTGTTTCGATTAGTGTGCCGGAATCATGAGGGGAACAGACGGGTGACTCTATTACTAAGAATTACATGGATTTAATTTATCGGCAATTTATTACATTAATAATCGGCAATTTATCGGCAATTTACATACATTGTTTACAACTAAAGGGATGGTATACTATATTAACGATTTAAGCAATTATTTTTCTATTTTTATATATTTATAATTTATCTTTTAAATGCTGAAAATTAAATCACCATTTTTAATTTCCAGCGGTAATTTATTAAATAGTTCATATCCGTTACCAAATAGTGTATATTTTTGCCACTGCAGTTTTACTGAAACTAATTACAAAATTTTATGCTTATGTTCTTTCTTTTCTTGTTTAATCTTGCACTCTTTTCTTCTTCTTATGAAATGTAGTTACGTATACAAGTGCAATCAACTGTATTAATGCAGAGATACTAATGAGTATCTTCACTCAGTGCTAATTATCTTGTCAACAAATTTACTTATTGTTCTCATGTATGAACAGATTGTAAATAAACGTTAATTTAAAAAAAAACTATTTCCTGCTTGCTTCTTCCTTTATATTTCATTGATATAAAAATAAGCGTGTAATTATTAATTCTGTTGCTTTTTGACATACATTGCGAGTCTAGCACTGGAAAGTATCTATTGCATTGAATTTTTACCTTCATGACTTTATTTTGTTGCATCTGGTGTTTACTTCATTTTTTTCAACAAGAAATTACCGGCGACCCTAACGTGTTGCTTTTTGAACGTAGGAGTAAAGGTGTGAGTTGTCTCGTCAAACGGCCTCTGAAAAGCCGTCTTAAAAAAGACGTTACTGCCACATTAAATCGTCCGACACATGAAATCTACCAACGTAGAGTACATTTTGTTTTTCAAAATGGCTGCTCTCACAAAAAGAAACGGTATCTACTTCCTAGCGACCGAATTGAACGCTACTTTTTGTGCGCTCTTCCCATAAAGTACGCAACGAGCAATGATTCCAGGAACAATATCCCCAGAAACATCTCAGCAAAGCGCACAGGGCTTTAAAACTGAGATGCCAATTCCCCTCCCACACACACACACACGCTCACGAACGCACACACGAGGTCTCAAAACCCGTTATTCCACCCACCGTCCGGAGGCATCGGCTTCCGCGCGGCGGCGAGCGGCAGGGCGACCTTGAGTTGCACTTGACCCCTACGCGCGCAATGACCTCGACCTCCAGCGGCGGGGAGAGTCGCGTGCACCGGATCAGAGGTATCACCGCAGCGCGCGCCCGGAGGCCCGGCGGGCAGGGGGCGGGAGGCTCAACGGTGCGGCTGACGTTGGATGGCGGGGACGGGGGAGGGGGTGAAGTGGCGAGCGGGTGGATGAGGACGGAGCGAATGAGTCGGGGTAAAGCGGGTGGGCGAGGGCGAAAGCCAAGCAGGGGATCGGATGGTTGTGGAGGAGCAGATGGTTGGTGGGGGACAGCGGATGGTTAGGGCGGGGGGAGCGAATGGAAGGGTTGGGGGCGGACCGCGGGCTGGCCGAGGTGTGGCGGGGAGTGGCGGGGAGGGGAGTGGCAGGGAGGGGAGTGGCGGGGAGGGGAGTGACGGGGAATGGAGTGGCGAGGTTGTGAGTGACGGGGAGGGGAGTAGCGGAGAGGGGTGTGGCGGGTGTGTGGCGGGAGGGGAGTGGCGTGGCGGGGAGTGATGTGGCTGGGATGGGGATGGCTGGGAGGGGAATGTCGGGGAGGGGAATGGTGGGGAGGGGAATGGTGAGGAGGGGTGTGGCTGGGAGGGGAGGAGCGCAGCGTGGCAGGGAGGAGTAGAGGGTTTTGGAAAATGGTGGGGGCCGTGGGGGACGTGACGGGGTGGACAGTGCCCACGGCTCAGCGGCGAGATGGTGGGGAGTGACGAGGTTACTTAGGGTTGATGTTCACGCTGGCTGTCAGGGGGCGGTGCCCTTAGGACCAGTAGAGAAGCGGCGAACTTTCTGTATTACAAACAGAACATACTAAGGATGACCACACTGACGACCACGGCAACACACGCTCCCAGTAGAATTTGAGTAGTGAGGTGAGCGAGAAACAGCAGTGAGGTTGCCTGAATTGTTGATTTACTTCTCTTCAGCTCAATACAACCTCTTGGTGTATTCTCTGAGAAGTCAGCTATAGTTAGACGAGTAGGGTGAATGGCGGTCAAACTTCAGTCAGCGTTGGTCTAAGCTCCGGCAAGCTTTGTACTCTAATCTCATGACGGCAATCTCGCTAACTCTCGATGTAACAATGTCACTTTTTGTTAAAACAACTACGTTCTATCAATGTACTTTCAGAATTTGTAATTAGTAAATAAACACTACGTTTTTCTGGAAGTTTTTAATTATAGTATTACAACACATCCAATAAAAACCACAAAGATTTTTGACCCTCCCAAATCTCGAATCATGCCAATTCTCGTAATATTTTACAAAAAAATTTTCTCTTCGATGACAGAAGTTTGCATAGTCATTCATCTCGCAATTTCGGAAAGTGTGCATTATGGGGGCGAGTCAGTTCGTTCAAAAAACAAATCTTCAGTAACGAAACGTTACTCAGCAAATGACATAAGAGTCGTAACTGACAAATCACCTTATTGATCAGAACATTTAGATGCAAATTTTTACCCTCGATTTTACTCATCCTATACATGAAGAAATTATTTAAATGATGGTACATCTCCACACTGGATGCATTTTAGACAATGGAGATTTATCTATTTATACATAAATGATTTAGGTACACGTAATTCGGTTAAATCTCGGCGTCTAAACACGATTCAGTAGGTATTAACAGTATCAAAGATATGCGTATCTAAGCACAAACTCAAGTTTGACAACACAAGTATAAAAATATGAAAAATATTGTAGAACAAACATTTTATTTTATATAACATTTTCATACAACCCAAATATTCACTTTTCGAACATATATCTTGTAGATAGTATATAAAGTCACAAATTTTTTTTTCACGATTTCATAATTTCATAACTAGTTGCCAAAATGGAACAACTTGGCAGGCATGAGCATTGACGACTGGCTTATTGATACATGAAGGTGCTCTTATGAAATTGCCGAATAAGGGGAAATCTATCAAAAATAGAACGCACCATGTATTGAATTGAAATTGATATTTTGAATGCATAATGCAAAATGCTGGTACAGTACAAAATAAAAATTTGCGAAATCAAAACTTTCACGTAAGATTCAGCAGACAAATTTCAATACATATGTATGTTAGCTAATAATGAATGTGTTCGTAAAATAGTGGATTTGTTTCTTAAGAAATAATGAAATTGTTTTATGTAAGGTATGTATGTATCTGTTGTTAAGAAACGAATTGATAATTAACTTTAAACAAGTCATGTTTTGGAGATTCCTAGCATTACAGACGTGTTAAAATCATTGGAATAATTGAAAAAACTAACAATAATTTACTTTTGAAATATATTTATCACCATTCATCAATACACGATGTCCTCTTTAGTACTTGGAGTGCATTCCCTTGTTCTTTATAACCATTTGTATCCTCTATGGCATGCTTTTCACAGGGTTCTACCACATTTTCTGAAATTTATCCATCAAAATCCATATGTCTTTAATGTTTACGGTAAGGCCAACTCTGGTTGTTATTGTTTTCTTCAATTTTGTCTCAACAATTCCCCATAAATTTTCAATCGGGTTGCAGTCTGAGCTATTACCAAGCCAAGACAAAGTCTTAATGTTATTTTCCTCCGAGTATTTCTTAACAGACTTAGCATTATAGCATGGTGTTCCGTCGTGCATAAAATGCTATCTTTTTCAATAAACCAATATCTGATCTGAGACAACAGCCGGGTTTCAAGCATCTTTTTGTACTGATTCTGCTCCATTGAGCCCTCAACAGTGTCTAATCTGTCACATCCACGAACTGTCATCCTCGAACTCACGAACGCCAAATTCATAAAATATTCTAATAATCTGCACACGTCTGTAGATACGACGCATTTGTTTTGACTGGAGAAGGAAGCGAAGCGATGGTGAAATATGGCGCAAAGGGAAAAGGGGAGGGAGATATGATACGGTGGGCCTCTGCGTAGAGGTGAAAATGCCGTCGCCGTTCGGCGGGTTGACACCGATGGATGCATGGACACGGGGGGGGGGCGTCCCTAGAGTGACACGCGGCCCCATCGTCATTAAAGGCAGACGCGACGTCCCCGGGGCCAGCGGAGGCGGGTCAGGTCAGCGAGTCGACCAGCGACCGCCCAGGCCGCAAGCCACTGACCCAGCCAGCGCCCGACCGCGACGCCCCGACCTGCAACCGGACGCCTGTAGGTCAACCACACCCACGCCACCTTTTAGCGCATTTGACGCCTGGGAACGTCATGGATTATGATAATCATCATCATCATCATGAGGAAGAGACGAGTTTAAATCTTTGTGGTGATGTCGACGATCAGTGACATATGTAATCCCTGAGCGTAGGCGAGAAAAGAGCTTACGCTCTTTTCCCTCTCCTTTTCTGAGATGGTGTTCAGAAAAGAGATTTGCCATTACCTGCTATTTGTTGGATAGTGGTAAGAATGACCACGACGAGTAATCCACTCATCGTTCCATGTTAGTAGATTTACTGCATGTAAAAAATCCTCAAGCTGAAATGAAGCATCTGAGCTAAGTCAATTCGCCTGTTTCGTCGCCCAAGAAATACCTCCTTTCTCCGCTAGTGGGTACCGAAGAGCGTACCGAAATTTGCGCGGTCAGTCGGAAGAGCCGGCCTGATGGCATGAGTCTCGCAACGGAAAATAAAGCATCAATTCAATTCAATTATATGAAAATCATTTCAATCATTTGACTAGTTGACTGGCGCCTGACATCATATAGTATCTAAATGAACTTCTATTAAGTTTCTTGTGATTCCAGCGTTCTTACTTTTCATTTCTTGTATTTTAATGATGCATTTTTAATAGTAATTAACGTAAAGTGTGTATTTGCATGAGTGGTATGTTCAAGAAAACGAGCAACGAAAGCTAGTTTTCTTATATACGAGTGCAATTATACCCCTTTATACTCATGTTACGTTCAATATTTTTTCTTTTCCATTTAAGAATAATTTAAATTTTGAGACATTGAAAGCAATTAAAAAAACTAGTCACTTCTAGAACGGGTAAACATAACTGACGTTTACATTTTATGCATTTTTAATCCTAAGATCAAAAGTTTTACATGTAAAACATTTAATTTATTCATGTTAAATATATTATGTTGTTCTATTAGCCGGCTAGCTTAACGTTTACTTTACCAATTGAGTTGTATTAATTCGTCATTTATATGTAGTTGTGGATACGACGCAATCTGTGATGCACATTTTTGTTTATGTTTCACGGCCGACTGGAAATACCTTTGCTACATATGTGCTATAGGGTCTTAAACGATTTCGATCCTTTTCTTAATTCTGATTCTTCGACGTGAAGTTTTAATTGCATGGATGAATTTTAATTGCACGCGTGCTATTAACACAGGAATAATCAACGATTTTTCATGTTATTAATTAGCATATTCAGTTAACTAAACGAAAAAGATATTAAAGACGGTGCTCGCAGTTACTAAAAGTTAGTAACAAAAGTCAAAAATTTATTTCATACTTCAACGAGAACAAGTGGCTAAATGACTATGTAATTGTAAAGGAGCAATGGATCCTCGCACTTAGCTTAAAGCGACTTCTTCGCTTGATTACAAATTTAAGTTACACCTCTTAAAGGGAGAAACATTTTTATTGCGCTCTCAGTGGCAACCAAAAGGCAACCAAGCTGACCGCTAAATCCGCATTCTTTTATTAATAAAGAAGGTGTAGTGCAATTTTCTGGCAAAATTATTTCTAAAGTAGTGGAAAAAAGACATAGTACTTCCTCATTCTTGACGGCAGAGGTTGAACGCATCTATCATACAAGAGCAACGAACACGATAAAGGGTCCCTGCTCTCTGGAGAGAAAAAAAGAGATGTTTCTCTCTGAGGTAAAATTTCTCGAAGGAACCGCAGAATTCAATAAACCTCTCACTCGTCTTTCCGAAATATAATAGCAGCCAACGAGCTCTTAAAGGGGACGACCTAGGATAAGTTAATTCAAATATGCTTTCTTATATACCTACGGTAACCTGAGTTACTTTGTTACTTTCGTCTGATCTTCAAAGAGATTTGAGTTTCGAAGAAGAAATAATCGACAGAGAGGATGAAGAAGGATTTCTGTAGGAAGGATGTTGCGGTAGAGTCAACGGCAGCGACAAAACAGGCCAGTGAAATCAAAAGTTGAAAATTTGTTGCCTGCAAACACTCAAGTCAATGCAAGCCACATTGTATATTAAATTAATATCTTAATAAAATTCAAGAAGACAAACTTTCATTTTACTATGAAATATGACTATTTGACTAACATAATTAAATTAGAAAAATGTTCGTTGTTAAGTGTAGAGCAAGTCGAGCAAAATCCACAAAAAATGTCATTAACTGATAGACAACGCATTATTCCTGATTGTATCACTACAATGAGAAATTCTAGGAAGTTGAAAGCACCCAAATTCAAGTGAGTGAATATAGTATTGACATCGGAGTTAATTGAATTTTTTTAAATGTGTTTTTTCAACGACCTTGTATGTTTGTAAAGCCAATAACGGGCATATCTCGCACGTAGACGACAATGCAAACATCGAGAGTAAAATAAAAATTATTTTAGTAGTAAAGAAATGCGATTTTATATGTTTTATTTCGTAAACGAATGACATAAAAAAGTGAATGTCACACCAATTGTTAAATTAAACTATAACAACTTGGCATTATGTTTGTTGACACAAAATGGAATGGATTCAAATGGAGTAGACGTCTGTGGCTGGAACCTTCCCGTAGAGTCTAAAGGGTCCTATGTCGCTTAAAGGGAGCCACGCACGCTCGTGATACGTTACTGTCACGATCCTCTTCTACGCGTCCGGGCAAACAAAGCGATGGTGACGCGGCGTCATGAACTCGAGCCGCGGAAGCCTACGTGTACACAAGCGATTGTACCGCCACCCGGTCAGTACTTTCACCAATCGCAATGCCGATTCCTAAGTTTCTGCAGGATTCGAGTTCGTGGATGACCGTATCGTCAAGTTCAGTTCGCCTAACCCTGTACAGACTAAGACGCTCTACAGGGTCCGTATCCGCACGCTCTCATCAAGACCGTTCCTTCGCTAGGACAAAAGCAGGCGGCGTACGGACTGGGAGGGCAGGCGGTCTGGCACAACGCTGATGACGTGAGGAACCACGCACGACATATCCTGGCATCCGCGACCGCAATCAGGTACGTCGGAACACCAGACTCGCAAAATCGGACGGGCGAAACGTGTGCAGAGCACACACTGCTTTTTAATATGTATGGTTTGTTTCATCTTGCAATACTAATTTTACAAATATTCCTTTAGCCTACTGTGTTCAGTGATACATACTAGCCAAAGTTCTGTTTCAAACTGAAAGTAGAAGATGATGAATGCCAATGTGAACAAGTTCATAACGATTTTAAAACGGGAGATGGAAGTGACAAAGAAGAAACAGCGAAAATCATACATGAAAATAATAATATTTGGATTACCAGGGATCGTTCTCACAGACGCAAGAACCACGACGGGATCGTTCTCACAGACGCAAGACGCAAGCACGGGCAGGTCCATGGAGGGGGAGGAAGGGAGCACCGCACGGCCCGCGCGCAGCTGGCACTGAGAGAGAGAGAGAGAGAGAGAGAGAGAGAGAGAGAGAGAGAGAGAGAGAGAGAGAGAGAGGAGGCGGCGCGTGACAGATGTCTCAGGCACTGTGCGGATGCGCGAGGAGAAGACAAAGCGACGAAGGTCACAGCAACGCACGGGAGCGCCTCCTCAGCACTCCAATAACCCTGCCCCCCTCGCCAGCACCCACGCCAACGCCAACACAACCACGGACGCGTAGAACGCGTTCTGAAATGAGAAACTCCTGGTAACCTGAGCTCAGGACTTTTTTGCAACCTTTCTCACATTATTTCTACCTTCTGCAATTTTCGAAAATTCAGAGAGTTAAAGAAAATCTGTACTGTTTTTAAGCGTCCCCTGTTCTACCCGTATGAAGAATTTAAAGAAAAAATATTTAGAGCTGTTTTGGGGAAAATGTTCTTTTTATAGTTTTAATTAACTGTGAGCAGAAATTGTGCGAAAAATTGTACATAAACTTTTATAAAGTTCTGCTTTCTTAATACATATTTTATGTAAGCCAAATATCCTTATCTTCAGATTTGCAGTTTTGCAATGTCACCTTTTTTGCAATTTTCAAAAACATAGAATGCACCAAAACAGCACTACTTTTTTACCGTATTTTTAAACATACGGTAAGAAATTTAAAGCAAAACTTTGGAGCCTCTTTCCGGAAAGTTGTTCAACAATTGTGTAAATTTCACACAAATTTTCGCGGGAACAAATCACATACTTTCAAAAAAATGTACTTGATATTATTTCAAGATGTCTTTGAAGAAATGATTTTATCAAAGAATGAATCTTTATCTTCAATATTGTAGTTCTGCGAAGACGCCAAAAAAAATTGAACTTTTGCAATTTTCGAAAAATTAGTGTTTTAACAGAAATTATTCCTGTGCCATTCTTTTAAGCGTCATATGGGGTATCCGTGAACAAAGTTCCCGTGAACAAAGTAAAAGAAATTGGAGCCATTTTTGAGAAAATGTTTAAATTGTAATGAAGTTTCATGTAATCATCATATCAGAAATCAAAATATTCTTTTGAAATACTTAGAGCCTTCAGTTCCATTAAATCGATAGGGAATGTCATTTTTCGAGAAAATCGTCTGAACGTTTTAGGCGCTGGCGTTTATCACAGATGGACGGACAGACAGACGTTTGCCATCAAAGAATTTTTCAGTGTCAAGGATCCCAAAAATACGTATTCTGACTACACAGAGTGTTAGAGGAAGTAATATGTTACTTATAGAAACAAGATTTATCCAATTTTACGTTAACAGAGTCCAGTAACAGGATTTTTTCAATAGATGTTTTACATTAGAAAATAAACTATTTTTACTATATCTTCTTAAGAAAGTAAGGCGAGAATTTCAATTAAAGAATCTCCCTTGTTGGGTAGATAATGTTTTGCACAATTCCCCTTGTCACTCTTCCTTGAGTGTACACTTAAAGCTTTTGGCAATCTTAATGTTATTTAACAGAAAAACTAAAGAAAATCTACGAAAGTCACAGTACGAGTACTAACTCGTGCATGTTACATATTTAATTTACCTGCTCATATGAGTTGTACCAAGCTCTCATATTCACCATTATAAAGATATTGCTAAGATAAAAATAAAAGATATTGAATCTTTTTAGTGTGATACATATTTTATCGAAAAAATAGCGTTTTAAATGTCTTTGCGTGCTCTGGTTTAATATGTCGACTTCCACTGCAAGAAATTAAGTTTCATTTCACAAAGGAAACATGTGAGAGAAAATATTTACAGTGCATTAGCAACTTACTTAGTTCAGTGTCAAGTTCCATTTTCATTTAATTGCGTCAAATATCTGGCTTTCCTCTATTTTGTTTCTACTCTTTCACTATAACAAAATATTGAAATGATATTTAATTGCCTTCATACTCAAAATACAGGGAATATAATTTTTAAGAAGGTAGTATTTATGTAAAGTTCCCCCACAATATATGGCCAGTGAAATTCTATCTTTCCAAACGTCCAGACTAATTTTTGACACCCTTCGATCCGGGGGAGGGGCGCGTTGACCAATCGCTAGCAGTCTTAACTTTAGTGCCGATGTGATTGGTATGATTTGCGCAAAATCTCAGGGGGCGGGATAGCCACTGTTCCCCGGGGCAGGGTCTTGGTTGTTCATATATTAATTGGAAATATCGTCATCTTTCCCTGCCGAAGGAAAGATTTTGCTTGCGCGTACGCCAAAACAAAAATATTTCTGAGCGGGGGTTTTCCGTTCAAAATTACGAGTACTGTCAGTAGACCAGTAAATATTTTAGCAAATATTATACTATCTTTTAGCAATCAATTTGTAACTCTGTCAAACTGATATATTAAAATGTTCATCTCAGGCACAATTTTCGGATCCTTTCAAGCGCATATTTCGAATTTGTTTATAAAATGGTAGATTGTTGCAAATTGTTAATTCACGGTTTTCGGTTCTGAAACATCGGGATATTCTCCCCTCTTTATATCTGTAAAAGTTGTATATTATTTTTTAAATTGCCAATGTCGCATTTTTTTGTCTCGTCTAAATCCCCCAATACACAATGCCGCAATTCCATTACTGCTATAAACTTCCGTTCTCAATATTTAATTGTTCATTAAAACCAAGCCTCTCATAATCATCCCCTTTTTTTTTGCACTTTATCTAACGGAACTATCAATAAACGTTACTTTTTTTTCTTTTTTTTCTTTTTTTTTTTTTTTCTTCGAAGAACGGTAAAGACGATTATTTCTCTTTGAGACACAGTTTATCGCCTCGGGGCGCTACCGAGGCCGTGATATCATCTCTGCCCTCGGCATGAAGCGAATGAAGTTAACAATCGAAGCATATTGCAATCCTCTCTTTTCAGTATACGTGTGTGCAGAGAGCGAAAGGAATAAGTGCAAAAAATTGGGGTGATTATGAGATGCGAGGTTCTAATAAACAATTTTTATTTATTTACAAATAAACAATTTATTCAAGGAACTTCAAAAGTTTCTTCAGATTCGAGAGGAAAAACTTTCAATATCTGAGCAGATAATTTTTTAGTAAAGTTAGGAAACAAGAGGGACGCTTTGAACAACGTACAAGAAATGCGAGTTTTTGTTACATATTTAGGGGATTCTGGATTCCAAAGCAATGTAGCACAGGCACTGGGGTCAATCAGAGTAATGAGTTAGCATCTTTTTTTCAATCCTTAATAATTATGGGCCAGTTCCCCGTTTTGCTAAGGTCAGTTTCTGACTTCATTCGTAATTTATTTTTTTTTGCTCGCGAATCGGCCAACTAGGAACACGCATTCATGCATCCTGCATTTACCGTGGCTCAGTATCATTATCGCAGTGGCAGGTGCATGTAACTTGTAATTGGGGACCAGCATTTAGCTGAGTTCGATTTTTATTCTCCAGGATTGTTAGCCCAGGGGGTATGGAAGTTGAAATGGTGATTATGATAATGAGGGATGAAAGGACGACACACTCATACAGACATACACAAATACACCCGTGCCTGAGGCGGGACTGGAACCCGCGAAAGGTCCGAAACCACTACGGCACTACTGCCTTAGCGATCTCGGCCACCTGATCGGCGGTGATTTCAAATTATTGTTATTATTATTATTATTATTATTATTATTATTATTATTATTATTATTATTATTATTATTATTATTTAATCAGCGGCATTGTGAAATCAAGATCATGTTCGTCACACGTTTGCCGAACATTTTGGACTTATTCTGCCTTGCGGCATTTGCACTTCGGTAATTGGCTTTTAGTTAATCTTAATACTACAGGATATTCTTTGAGTAAATCAACAATTTACAATTCTTTGTGATTCCATCTCTACCCAAAACCGCACATTAACTACAGCCGAACTCTAACATCTCCAAAGAATATTACACAATACATATATAACATTTCTATAAAGGACATATTTGCTCAAATCTGCTCATCTGAAGAGAGAAGTTACTCTGATGAGAGAGTAACACGTTATTCATAAGAATCGGAGTAATTACTCAAAGTGATCGATATGTCGAAAGTTTGTTCCAGAGTGTTTACGTAGAGTAATAGCTAGGTTTTATTAATATCTCCCAATATAACAACGAAACAGCACCACTCGAAATACTCAAACAGCAAGAATAATATAAAAACCCGAAACAAAACACACAATAAATAAGAATCTCTAACTAAACGACATAGGGCGGATAGCGCGGCTTCAAGGCGCTTCAGAGAGTAACAGCGCCTTTTTAGTAGCTCTGGAAAGCTCGCGATCCATGGTTCTTCATTCATTTCACCGAAACAGTCTTCGAGGACAACGATTTGCCAACGTTCTCCCAAACTTGTAAGCGGACTGGGACAAAATACCATCTATTTAAATTATCTCCTTGAGCCTTATTCCGTAAAAGTGTACTATTTTACCGAAAATGTGGTAAACCCAGAAAGCTTAGTTACGAAATCGTGACTAAACTTTGTACTGTGGGAAGCCTGCTTCGCAGCTTGACGTGGCCAAATTTTTCATATCAAATAACACAAAGGTAGAGGTTGCATGGATAAGAAGGCGCTCTGATCGATTTTTTACGATTTCTTCCGATTATTAATAGATCTGTGACGGAGCTGTGCCTTGAATAGCCCCAAACCGCATGAGATTCTCCATTCCCTACTTCCATCCTTGGAGTGGAACGTTGAGCTGATAAATAAAATGTATAAATGAAAATGAATATCACTAAATTTGCAGAAATAACTGACAAATGACATCTCCAAAATATTATATCGAGGCAGCAATATACTGATGCACAGCCACCTCACATATATGTTAACTAAATTTGTAGAAGTAACTGACAATGACATCTCCAAAAGATTGTCTCGAGCCAGGAACGAAGTGATGCCCAGTTACGTCACACAAATGTTAACTTTTAAATCTCGCTCCAGATTCTCTGGACGCAGTGCCCGCGACCTCCAGTAAGCTGTTCGTAGTTTCTTTGTGCGCGACCTTGACACGCGTGCTTTAAGCCGCCCAGCCTTCCAGATGAATTTTGTTTACATCCATCATGCATTCGAACCCTCATTGAAGAATGCGCGTTACTGTTAAACACATGATTAAGGTTAGGTAAAATGTGGATCTGTATTATTGATAATATAGATATATTAGTTTTATTTACTTTTGAATTAATTTTCGTATACCTAATGTGTTTATATGATTTCCAAAGAGAATGTATAAAATATATGTTTTAATCACAATCTGAAATTTGAGAAAGGTAACTGGTGGAAATGTATAGTTTAACATTAATTTTTAATTTACAAATATTAACAAATTTAGGTTATTACAACATTTACAGAATTTATGATTAGCAATATTATTACTTCAACTAATAATCAATAAATATTATAGAGCTTCATTCCCCTTCTTTGGTTAGGTTAACATCGGCTTAAATTTGTAGACAAGTTGCTACTCGCTCAGAAACTCAAAATGAACAGAAACGCGTATCATACCTCACACATGTATGAAAAATACATTTTCCGATTATTTGACATGATATACATCATATACCATATCATCCCCATGATTTTCTTGAACCCTGGAGTCATAGCCCAGTATCATTTTTAAGTTAGTTTTATAAGGCATAAAACAAGTCGTCGCCTCTCCCGTAAGAGAATACATAAGCTCTTACAACTATTACGAACCCGTAACTTTCACAGACACGCATCACATTTCATTTGCAAGGGATTGAGTTCAGATATGCACAGCACGCAAAAGTTGCTCGATAAAACGCACGTAGAACGCAAGCTACTCGCCAAGTGCCAGTCAACCGACTGGTGAAAGTGGTCGACCTCCCTTCCGTGTGGGATCCGAAGCTCTTTTAAGGTTTTTTTTCAGCCTCACAACGATTCTTATGTAAACAAATGAGCGTATCCAAAATATTCTCCTATTGATTAGGTTTTCGGTTGAGTGAGTACATAGTTTCCTTTATTGGAAAAATTCTCGACGAAATCATAAATTTCCTTCATTACATCAAAATCTGAGAATGCAAGAAGCTGCTTAGAAAGAGCGAAACAGTTACTGAGTCTTCAATACCGCAAACTCTTAATAAGGCCTCAGTGTTACAATATGACATCACAGCCGGAAGATACTGCCTACAGTGGCGGTGAAGATGTATTAGACTGGCCGGCGAGTGCAGACTGTTTTATTGGCGGTTGACAGAAAACGGTCTGTCAATCGGCCTTTTCTATTCACTTTGTCCGGCAAGAATGGGGATCAGCTTATTACAGTCGGTGCTGGATATTTCCATAGATAATTGAAGGGCTTAGTAGATTAAGGGAATACCCCACATTCTTTATTTAAATTTATTTATTGTCACATCGACATCAATGTCATTAGCGACTAAACATATAAATACATATTACAAACGCAATATTAAATTTAGAACCATATTAATTATCAAAAACAGTATGAAAATACAATACAATCAATTCAATATATACTTACAATACGATACATAGAATACATTCAATACAATACATACAAGACTACATACAAAACAAGTGTAATACGTAGTTCCTCTAAATACTATTGTAAAAAGTGATTTTCTTATCGAAATCAATCATAATCTTTCGAGTTAAGAATATGATCGAGTTTGCCTTCTAATTGGTGTTTTTGCCTGTTACTTTTGTATAGAGGACAGTAAATTAATGTTTTCGTTTAGAAGAACTTTACAATGGTTACACTTAGAAGGGTTTTTTCCAGTTATTATGTGAGTATGCGTTAATTTGGAATGCTCCGTTTTCAATCTTGAAATGACAACCTGATCTTTCCGTAAGAATTCTTTGGATAGTTTTAAAGACATAGTTTTGGAGACATTTTTATGTGTTTCACTAGCCTTCATCGATTTCCATCTTTCAAACCAGATATTTGCATATGGTTAAATAAATGGTTCCAACAGTCCTCGAATGTGTTCAAAATTTCTAGTGCAGCAGCAGCAGGTACAAGGGTGATCATTTCTTCATCAAGAGAAGTTACATAGTCAATAACTCCAACGAGGGGCGTGATTCACGATAAAATGATGTTTTTTCCTGACTGTGTTAGTTCATAAATAAATAAATGTCTTTATTGATGGAGAGGCTCAGGCCATTTAGCCTGCTCTTCCGCCTGATCATTTTCAAAAAAATTAATACAATAGTTAACGAAAAGAAGGTCATTCATAGAGAAATACGTAGGCAATTTGGATGAGGGGTTTTTTTTACATTGAAGACAGAAATGTAAGCGAGGGAGGAAGGAGTAGATAGAAAAGGGAATACTCTCACAACATTGATGAAATGAAATTTATGAGTGAGATGAAATGTATTTATTTTAAGTTAGGGATATGTTAAAGTTAATTATAAATATATTAGAAAACTATGAGAATTTATTCAAAATTTAGATAAATTATATTTTCTGACTCAGCAAATTAGGTACCGAAAGAATTGGACGGATCTTGTTTAAGTCAGTGAAAGGTTATTAAGTACTTCTAAATGTTTCACAAAGAGGTTTTGAAGGAGCTACGATTACGTACATATTATTGAATTTCCCGTAAAGAAGACTAGAAAGGGAGCATACTAGCGAAAACACATTGAGTCAAAAGTTCAAGCACTGAGAAAAATGGAAAACGTTGGAAAATAAAGTATTTCGTAATGATAATACTTGTATATTGTAACAATAATAACAATAATATTAACAATATTAATAATATGAGAATGTTTTATAAAACTATTTGATTTTTAAATTATGTAAAAAGAGGGGGATTAAAAACTATCAATTCATATTGTAGGAAAAATTTTCATTTTAACTCCCATACTAGAAAAGTAGATATTATGGAAATTTAGGAACTGTTTACCAATTAGAATATTCCAAAGACCTGAAAACGCGACCAAACATCTCCCACCTGTAAGCCAACGATATATACTACATTTATTCCTGGGACTGCAAACAAGGGACCATCCCGGCATGCGCCTTAAGCAATTGAGAAAACCCAGGTAAAGCTCAATGAGAATGGCGGCTTAAGGCCAAGACAAAATACTCTGTCAAAAACACAATAGAAGTTAGCGATTTCAGTGCACACAAAATACAAACAAGAAACGGAAACCTTTTGAATTGAATATTATGTCTTAATAATGGTGAAAGTTGAAAGAAACGATGAACTGAAACATAAGATTGCAAATTAGTAAAACACATAGACAAAAATTAAAACCACATGAATTATATTTTGAATATAAGCACATGTAGGCAAATGCACGTATGCATATTACGTTGCACAAATGCAAAATAACGTACTCATAACACAGGTATGCTCACATTTGTGTTCTGTAATATGTGATGTATGGGTAGAGAGGGTGGTTCTGTATAGGTTATTTAACAACGATTGGGAGTGTATAAGTAGGTTTTAATGACAAATAGCTAGGTTACAGAGTGTTCAAATTATTTAATAAGGATAGAAATGTGACTTAATGAGGGTAAGTGTAAAATTAAAATAGTCACGAAAATTTTGTGTGTCACAGATATTTGATCACGTTTTAAAGTCAAATAATTAAAATAATAGGATTAAATTTAGAGTAAAGAAAGAGTTAAATAACCTAGAATGAAAATTAAAAGTAAGAGAAGATGGAAACAAAAAAAACGAGGGTTTTAATGATCCAAGAGAGAGGGAGAGAGAGAAAGACATAAAGTAAGAGAGAGGGAGAGAAAGGAAGAAAGAGGGGAGAGATGGAGAGAAAGAAAGAGAGAGAGAATATGAGAAAGGATAGAGGATGAGATGAAAATGTTTATTTGAAAAATGGAGTAGAACAGTGTACGATAGGTAGGATTGGAATAAGAAAGGGTTTCGTCACTCCACTGATACAGCACGGCGTCCACGCTGTTCTCAGTATTAGCAGACGAGCAGTGGCAATATAGTTAAGTAGTATTTTCTTGAATCCAATTTGTGTCATCTTTTTTAAACTTTTGAAATGTACAAGTATTTTTTATTGGGGAGGGAAGATTGTTCTAAGCACGAATGGCAGTATCAATTAATGGTTTTCTAAAAGTAGAGGTATTGTCGCGCGGAATACAAATAAGGCGTGACGCTCGGGCATGGTGTAGCTTCATAATCTGAAATAGTTGTGAGAGGGTGGTGTGATGAGCGCTGTTTAAAATCTTGTAGAGAAGAAGAAGGCAGTGAAGTAAACTCCTTTTATCAACGGTAAGAATTTTAGAACCCGCGTAAAAAATTGAAATATGATCGTATCTTTTAAGGTCGAAAATAAAACGAATTAATGCATTTTGAGCTACTTGTAATTATGTTGCTGTTTTAAATTTATGTGTCAATAGGAAAGCGCAGTAATCAAAATGATTCATAAGGAAAGATTGTACCAATATCTGACGAGTTTTTGTAGGTAAAAGAGTTCGCATGCTTTTCAAAACATGCAGGGACACGAACACTTTTTGACAGATTTTATCAATTTGAACATTCCAGTTTAGAGTATTATTCATTTGCACACCTGAATTTTTCACGTCGTTACACCACGGTAAATGAGTTTCATTTATGCAAATATCAAGGAGAGCGGAAAGTAATAAGTTTTTTAGTGAGTTTCTGGAGCCGATTACAAGACACTGAGATTTATTGGGGTTTAGCAGTAGCCCCATTGAAGACGACCAAGAGGAGAGACTATGTAGGTCATCGTTGACTTTTTGAGCCATTTGGAAAACCCGAGAAGGTGGTCCGCTAATATACAATTGGCGATCATCAGCATACATGTGGTGGCAACAATTTTTTATTGACTTGCCTGTATCATTAACATAAATAAGGAACGCGATGGGTCCTAACACTGAGCCCTGTGCAACCCCGCGTGCTAATGGCAGTATATACACGACACACTGTCACCGCTTACAACTTTTTGTTGCCGGTCAGATAGATAACTGGAGAACCATTTGAGCGTGAATGTGGCACATCCTATGTTTTTTAACTTTGCTAACAAAATATCGTGGTCGACAAAATCGAATGTCTTGCTAAAATCGAGAAGGACGAGAATTGTGATTTTACCGTTGCCCATTGCATTTCTGGCGTCTTCAATTACACTGAGGAGCGCAGTTCCCGTGCTTTTACCGGGTCTAAAACCCTGACTGGTTTTTGTTAAAAATACTGAAATTTTGAAGGTGATGTTTAATCTGTTTTCTGCCGATCTTTTCGAGAACTTTTGATAATGTTGGCAAGATGATGATGATGATGATGACGTGGGACGGTAATCAACAGGCGTCATAGGATTGGCGCTTTTAGGGAGAGGATGGACAAGTGCCGTCTTCCAGGCCGAGGGAAATTCGACACTCATTGGCGAGAAATTTAGTATGTCTACAATTGTTGGGAGTGCTACTTTAGCTCCGAGCTTCAGCAACTTTGCGTTGATTCCGTCGGAACCGGAGGCGTTTTATTTTAAACTTAAAATGATTTTAGTGACATCGGTGGGGGTTACTGACGCAAAGTAAAAAGTGTCTGTAATACTAATGTCTGTGCTTCGCAGCAAGGGTAAAGTTCGAGATTTTAGGAATGGATTTATTGGCTGTGCAAGATTAACAAAAACATGATTTAGCGAATCAAGTGGCACATTTATTTCTGTTGAATTTCGAATATTTCGAACACCTATAGTTCGCAAGTTTTTCCAGAGCAATTTTGAATCACAGTTATTTTGAAAAATGGAGTGATAATATTAAATTTTGGCATTTCTCAACATTTGGGTGACGTGATTTCTAATTTTTTTGTAAATAGCATGGTCTTTGTTGTTTCTTGTTTTCCGAAAAACTTTATACGCAGTGTCCCTATCATGCATAATTTGACGAATTTCACCGGATATCCACGGAGCTGCGGGACGTGTCACGCGTGACGTTTTTGTGGCATATGTCTATTTACTAGTCCATTGAAAAATTCCGTAAATACTGCTACTTTACCATTTAGCGTGGTTTCATTTTGAACAAGATTCCAAGGAACCGAAAATCCATCAGAAACAAAGGAATTTGCGTCGAAGTTTTTATAATTTCGATATTTTATTATTTTCGGTATGTTTTTGGGACACTTTAGATTATACGATACGTAGATAAGATCAGGTTTTGATACTCCTGGAACGGAAAATTGTTCATGAGAACCGCTCTTTCTGGATTTGACGTTATGATGATCTATCCATGTTTCAGCATCTCTTGTGATGTGAGTTGCCTTTAGAGGAAGAATCGTTAGGTTCATGTTACGAAAAAACGAGCAAAGTTGTCGGATGAAGCAGATTTTTTTTAATAAGTTACAATTGAAGTCGCCCATTATACGAATGGCTTCGTATTTAGTGACACAGGAAGCGAGTAAGTCGTCTAGATCCTTGATATTGCCTGATTTGGGAGGAGAATAAACTACCGCCAAGAGACACTTTTTTACTGAGAGATTAACGTTTGCAATTAAATATTCGGTGAAGTGGTGTTTATGATTTGCTGAGGAGAAAATAACTTTGCAGCTAATGTCGTCACGTAAATAGATACCGACACCACCGCCGTGTGCAGCCACGCTGGATTTCCTATCAGATCTCCAAAAACGGTATCCGGGGACTTTGACTGTTTGGGAATTTAAAGATTTTTTGAGCCATGTTTCGCTAATGAGAAGTGCGTGAAATTTATTTCAGTACAATTTCTTGAATCTCGGTGTGATGGCAAAGGAGGGATTGTGCATTTAAATGCGCGACGTAAAAACAGTTTCTAGAAATACTCGCGCGTTGTCCACAGCGACCAGGGCTGGCAGGCAAGGGAAGTGGACACATGCAGGTAGCAGTGACTGAGGAGTGAGGAGGACACTTTGCATTGGAAGAATTCCTAAAACGGGAATTTCCTAAAATGTCCGCCGACTGCTTATGACTTAGGAAGGTGATAAAGATGGCCAAGGAAGGGGGTAAGGAAAATGAACAAGAGAGAGGGAGAGAGGGAGAGAGAGAAAGAGAGAGAGAGAAAGAGAGAGAGAGTGTATGAGTCTGCAATGAAGAACGCTTACCAGAGATAGGAAAAATAGACAGCCCCGAAGGTATTGAATGGAGTTAAGCTCATCCATTGTATGGACGCGGAAGCGTCTGTTACCTGAGTTTATCACTATTTGTCCGTCTTCCGTCCAGACATTCCGCAGCTGAAACCGCTAGATCGCAGCGTGCAGCACATCCAGGCGCTGGCGCGTGAGGTCCTCACCTATAGTGATTTTCTGGCCTTTCAGCTGCCTCTTACACTGGAAGACCTCTCGACATTTCCTGTAACTAATAAACTTAACGATAATTGGTCTGTTTTTTTCAGCAATTTCTCGACCGACTCTCTGGCTCCTATCAATGTTGTTTATGGATAAGTCAACACTTATCTTTTTCGTCACTTCGATGACCATATTTTCGGTGTTTTCGCCGTCCTTCTCTTCTAGACCAAATATCCGCAGACAATTTCTTCTGCTGTACATTTCTAGCTGGTCGGTCTTCAGATCCAACTCGGATTTTAAGTTCAGAATCTCAGGATCCCTGTCTTCAATCTTATTCTACAATGAAACAATGAGATTCTCATTGAAGAACATTGATTCCTCCAAACGTCTTTGCCACTATATCAGTCAAAAAACATACAAGGGATTTGAGAAAGATCTCAGAATGAAGGGCCCGCCCCAAGACCACATCCACCTCGGCCTTGATTTTGGCCTGCAGGTCGGAGTCGTTCTCGTTGCGAATTATCTTCGAAGGCATGATTAAGAGAGTTTAACTAAAATAAGAATAGGGAAAAATATAAGTAAAGCTGAAATGGCAACTAAAATACTGCCGAAGACTAAATTATGAAGGATAAATAAATAGCAGTAAGTCTACCTATGACCGACTTTAAAGGTAGAAAACAATATTATTATGAGCTGGTTGGAATAGATTTTGGAACTACTGAGCTGGTTTTGATGTTTAGGAAAGTGGAAAATTTGAGAGTAATTTAAAGAATGATAGTTAAATAAATGTAAATTTTAAAGTTAATAAATATAATAAAAGAAAGAATACTTATCTGTTGAGAGTAGCTTTCACAGCCTGCTGCGGGCTCCGGAAATATGCGGCCGGCGACTTCCTGCTTCTAAACTACAGCTAGTTGGGCCCGGAGCGCTCCAAAAGATGTCTTCACAGCGCCAAGGACATGAACAGACTGGGATCATAATATAATTAGTGTATTAAAATTACATTTTTAGGATGATTGCTGTTTATAGTATATATTGCTTCGAGAGAATTGGAGAAATCAACAAACTTTTTGGAGTTCAGCGATTTGATTTGCTGGAAGGCTGTAAACAGATAACATAATTGTGCTGCGGAGGTTTTAGCATATGAATTTAGTAGTGGTTTATTTCTATTTCTTGAGTAGTTACAATAGCAAAAGTTCCAATATTGTTTTTCATACCCTTAGTATATATTTTAGACTAGTCGATGAATTTATTGTTGAATCCTTGTACTTTAGTTTCCAATCTTCTTTAGATATTTTCTTGTAAGTCATTTAGAGAGAGGTCAAAAGTGGTCTCTGGGAGTTTCTCTCGGCTCTGTTATGCCTGATCTGACGAACGATATCTTAGTAGATGTTTTAATTTTTTTATTAAGAATTTTTTAGGATTTCTTAGTGGTGTATTACTAGGCAAACATTAGAAATGATGACTCTGATTCGCTTATTAATTAAGGGTCTTACACTTAGTCTATGGTTATCTGTTTCTTTGCATTTGTGTTTATCTGTATACTCTTAGCTCAGGGCATGAGAGAAAATGAAGTTTGTGCAAAGAGATCAAAATGCAGTAACAGAATTGTTATTGGTTATACGAGATATGAATCGTATGCTACTGGAATCAACTATTGTTGCAATATTATTTATGTATTCTTTAATGGTTAATATGTCGTGTGCATCGATGATTATAGCTTAATCTTTTCAAGGAACAGTGTCTTTCTGGGCAACATTAGCATAAGTTCCGTTTACTTGGTATTCTGCGTTGTTGGGGGTTAGGGTAGTCAGAAAAACCCAAGTTGATAGCCGCATCAACCACGGTGTTATTTAATTCTAGTAAGGACATATACGCAAGTGGACTGTGTTTAAACGTTTTAAAATATACTGAATTATATTATGCAAGTTTTAGTAAAACCCTCAATATCTCACAACTACGTCAATGAAGAATGGCCCATTGTTCTACTGACCACTTGAATTCTAAAAATTCGAGAAAACGTGTGGCTTTGAAGGCGGAGCATGGAGCAATGTGTCACGAATACTGTGATGCATTGTTTACTTCGGGATCATTCTTGTCCTGAACAAAGATTAGAATACATTTCAATGAAACGTGCAACATCGCGTGCACAAACAATGTCAATCCAGGCTCCGCCGAGCGCCATTGCTACCTGCAAGAGTGCGTCTGTAATTGATCGTTTTCAATATAGCCACTGATATTTGAATTCTACTGTTTCGGAATGACGTTTTATTATGTGAAGGAAAAAAGGATAAAACCTGTTAAAGAAATAAGACCATAGGTGTATCCCGTTAGCATATGTAATTGGTATATTAATGTAATTTATTTTTTTCTTGAAAATGCCATATATTTTTTTATGAAACCAAATAATATCATTGTAATAAGTTATGTTATGAAGATATTGAGCCCCGAGCAAGCAAACCAAATTTCTGTCGAACTTAATGGATATAGTAATCTCTTATAAACTATTCTTTATAAGTTACAATAGTCTGAAAAGTTTTTCATGTCACTTGAAAGTATTATTTTCTTCTATCCCTCAACAATTTTTATTTTAATCTGGAAGTGACTGTAATATCAAGCAAACACCACAAACATACAGAAAAAATGTATGGGTATGACAAACGATCAAAATTATATAGTAATATAACAATAAACTATACAACAATACAAGCTCAATATTTTATAATATAATTCTTGCAATCTTATTTGACTGTCACAAGCTTTATCAGCATAAATTGTAAAAGAATCTCTTGAAAACATGTTAACAAATTCTCCAAGAAACATTTTATGGGTTCTCGAAAAAAGCAAAAGAAAAGCCCCATGAATAAATTTCATGAAAATAAAAAGTGCATATGAGCGAGAGGGTTGCATTTCCGTTCCCTCTCTAGATGTTGTCGCTGCCAAATTAGAAAAATGCTACGTCTTTACTCATTAACTACATTATTTACATGTAAACTATACAACATCGTACCTTTTATCGGTTACATAACTATTTGGTTAACGAGCCGGGGAGCAATGTAACGGTGGAGAATTACGACTCATAAAAGAAACAAATGTACTCATATGAAACATTATTTAGAATAATGGTCTAAATCTCAACCCTTTAAACATTTATCGTGAGTGTAAGTGCAGCGAATACTGATATAAATGTTGATAGCTCTTAGACCACGGATAAACTTTAATTTCTTATTCAATAGGACTGACTTATTATTATGAAAATGACTTTTTTGCGTCAAATACAATCAAACGTATAAAACATGTGCGCGCAACAAGTGATCCGTGAACGAGTCGAGTTTGTCACCCGAGCGTGCGCTCGGTCGGCAAAAAATAGTCGCGCATATCTCCTCGC
Organism: Gryllus longicercus; assembly: GCA_038098605.1. NCBI lineage: Eukaryota > Metazoa > Arthropoda > Insecta > Orthoptera > Gryllidae > Gryllus > Gryllus longicercus. The sequence goes on from JAZDUA010000098.1 coordinate 2,122,811, forward strand.
GCACGGGTTGCGAATACTTTTTTTAACTCACCATGTGCAATGGTTGTTTCGCGCAAACTTCGCAATGTTTCACGCACGCTTCGTAATGCGTCTCATACTATTAGTTTTAATGAAAAAGATAAGGCTGTTTCGCACGCGAAAAACAATCGTGAGGAAGAGTTTTACGCACAGCGTGCTCAAAACTATTTACATATTGTGATTTACTTCAAACAACCATTTTTCACATTGTGATTTACTTAAAATTGTATTAATTTATTATTGTATCCACAGGAGACGCCCAATATCTCAACGGTTCCTCAAACTGAATATGTAAATCCTACGAAGTCACACCAACCTCCCGCAAAGGTAAATCAGAAACGACAAAGACAGTATTTATCATTACGAAAGATGCAGTTGCTGATAATGAAAATGAAGGTAATATTGAATAGGAATAAGAAAATCATACAACTAAAAAACTTTGAGTAAAATAATGTATACAAAATATAATACCATTACATATGTATAAAACTAATGTAGAGGAGCACCATCTGTTAATAAGCGTTAAATAGATCATAATTGACTCTGACCCTTGTCGTCCTTGTCCCAGATACAAGAACACTTTCGAAATCAAGAGTACGTACGTGAAAACCAGTTATTAATTTTGCTGTTATAAGAAGTGAGCTAGTGCGGGAAATCATTTACTTCCTTGCCAACTCAAGACAGCGTAATGCAACACGAAGTTAAATGACTGCCAAGGTACAGAACTGCAAGAAGAGAGCAGAATAATTATGAATTAATTAATCTGCAGTATCTTTGTGAAGACAAGAATATCTTAAATTTTACATATATGATAAATGTACTGTTAGATATGAATAGATTTTAATCTAACAATACTCAATTGGCAATTATTATATCTTTTAGAAAATATTAACCTAGTTTTAAAACACTATAGACATTTCCAATTTATTTTAAGTCATAATGTTTCTTTCAGCTGTGCAATTGAAAGTGATACAGAAATGTTACAACTTATCTCTTGTAAGTTATCTATTACAATATACTATCTGAAAATTGTTTTTAAAAGCTTTTTCACTTCTTATTCGGTTAGAACCTATACCCTAGTCAGGTAAATATTTCATTTTAACATTGTTCTACAAATAGATGTTTAATTCAGTTCCACACATTTCACTTCATACTGATACAAAATTTATTTCTGTGAGAGATATACGAAGGAATCTTTAAAATTATTCCATACTTTTTAAAATGTTCATGAATTCCGGAGAAATTGACAGTTACATTATTCAAGAAGTTTCTTGTGACGTCTAGTGTGCAAGTGAAACCTTAGTTCACTTTTTTAAAAAAAACCATTACTAGTAAATCCAAGTTCTCCATTTCCGATATGCTCTGACTTTCGAGAAAATTCAATGAGTCTCACAGAACAATAATACTTTAATGTAATTTGAAAAATATGATTATTTTGAAATGTATAATAAAAAATAAAATAAATATTTCTACACAAATATTTAAATTAATAAATATTTGTATAATATAAAACGTCGGCCTTCTCGATCGTCTGAGTTTTGATTGGCAATGAAAGTTGATTGATTGCAACAGGAGCATTGCAAAATAAATTCAGACTGGGTTCATTGGAATCATGAATTGCTCTGAACTGAATTTTACTCCTTAAGTGGTAGCTGCAATAAAACATTCTTACGCTAATTTTTTTGTGAGTGTAATCGTTGTGAGTGTTGTCGACAATTAACCAGAAAATGAAATCGAAATAAGGAATTATTAGATTGAATTTAATTATAGCAAAATATTGTTAATGCACAACTGTCTAATGACAAAAACCTTATTTTAAAGGAATTCGCGACTTTTTAATGTCTTGATACACAAATACTAACCGTGGAAGCGTCGATGCTTGCGACGACACCCCGTGACATTTTATATATAACTATATCTAGTCCAAATAACACAATATATGTGTTACGATCGTGAAATCAATGTAGTGGAAAACGGCTATTATTTATGACATTGAAATGAAACGAGATATGACACAATGCAACATTTTGAGCACATTACACAATGACCTTATAGATACATTTGCGTTTTGTTCAATTATTATATTTTCTTCATTTAACTATAACTATGAAGATACCTCACATTCCATTATCTCTAACATTATTATAATGCACAAAAGCGTTAAAAATGATTTTTCTCTTCAGAAAATGAAACAAATCCGTGTCTTGTGAATTTCTGATAAATAGAATATATTCACGTTGTAAAGCACATTGAAACTCGATAAATTTGAAGGATTTCAAAACGATAAATGGAAAGGAAATTAAATATCCACAGAAGGTAAAATGTCTCTCAAACCATCTGCAAGTTTTTCGATGTGGGACAAAATGAACCACTCGTAGACTGCCATTGAGATTATGTTGAACAAGCACGAAACGTATTAAGATAACACTTAAAAAACGAAGAAAAATTGCCTGTCTATCAGGATTCGAACTACCAGTCAGCAACTGACAACCTCCGTCCCGCCCTCGAACCGTTCTGGGCGAAGCTAGCTTGCCGCTCACGCTTATATACCCCTCGCCGGCCACACCGGTTTCCAGACGTGGTCCAGCCCAGGTGCGCCGCGTAACATTTGCAGCTCAAGTCCTAGCGGGAGGGGGGAGAGGGAGGTGACCGAGAAGGCGGGGGCTCGGGGGAAGGGCTTACAGGAGCGGGGGCGGTGGCGGCAACGGCGACGAACTCCGCAGAGCAGACTGTCTTCAGAAATTTATCTTCAGAAGCCGTGTGGTACTTGAACCACTCTATAAGGTCAAGGCTTCCAATAAAGTAAAGAAGTTACGTTATTGTTCACGTTGTTCCTTGATGACGTCAATAAAATTTTTGTGTAGTTATGTGGAACAATGACCTACTTATAAAGATGGGATGTACAAATTAAATCAAACTATTAAAATTCCGATACTTAGAAAAGCAATTCTAGATCGATTAAAAAGCGCTCAAGATGTATTGTAATGCTGCAGTGAAAAACGGGAAGTATTCAACAGAAAAATTCGAATTGTAGGTTTCAGAAAGAGAAAAATTGGATAATTCTTGTTCCTAATTGTAGTAATTAATTGTTTCTAACACGTTGTGTAGTCAGAATCCAAGGTTTTGGGGTTAATGATATCGAAAAATTGATATACATCATCTCGTCCGTTCTTCCGTATGTGAGCTGCGCTAGCGGCTAATCGTTGGCAGAATTTTCACCGAAATTGGCATTCTCCTTTAGGGGACTACTCTGGCGCATGCCGCGACTCGATTTTGAAACGGCGATTTTCGTTAAATTCTCCGAATTTTCGAAAAGGAAAGAAATTAATTAAAAATGATTTTTTTTTTCTTTCTTAACTTTTTTGCGGATAGTGAGAAGTACGCTTAGAAAAAGGGCGCATATCCAATTGTCATTGAAAACTGAATATTACTGCTATAGAACCACGAGTTCTGCGTTCGCCTCTTCTCCTCTAAGTGACAACACTTTTTTAAATTCAATAAAGAAGTAAAACTGGAATTGAAAAGGAGGTAAATTAAAGAAATTAGTATTAAATGGGTTTTTTTTCAAAGGCTGTTTAAATTCATGGCTGTGAGCGAAGTACAAAGACAGATTTTTTTGCTGCACACACATGCGATAATGGAAATTTGTTGTATACAACGTGTAAAATTATGTATCTTTTGTATTATGAACATAAAAATTTCAAAATTAAATATATTGCTTCTTCAAAGAAGTAACTAAAATATTTTGTGTAAACGCATTATTTGTAAACAACAAAAATATTGTAATCGGATATCTTGTACATTTATTACTGCTAGGTTAACCGATTACGAAGAAAATCTAGCTAGCACCTAACACAAGTTACTTTTGTAATAACCGCCATACCTACAGCAAAGACATATAATATATAAAAAACAATGAATGTTTGTTTGTTGTGTGTGCTTAAGGCGCTGCCGTACCGATCATCCGATTGCAATAACACTGTGTCAACTTATTGCTTGCACTTCCGGGAATAATATAGCTATGGTAAGAAGGAAATGTGCGTACACATGGGCACATAGACGCGCGTTGATTATTATTTTATGTAGACTCATGGGTCCTGATCGAGGTGCTACACGCCACGGCGCTCTTTAGGCAAACTCGCCGCACATCGAAGTACGATTATTAAGACGTCTTCATTGCGTAATCTGCCCCTGCGATTGTGAAATTCCTCCCGGGAGAGACGGCAACAGAGAGAGAGACAGAGGATGTATAGACGCACAGAGAGAGAGAGAGAGAGAGAGAAACAAACAGAAACAGAGAGTCAGAGAAAGAGATAGAGACAGAGGCAGAGAGAGACGGGAAGAGAGACGGAAAGACACGGAGAAAGAGGGAGAGAGAGAGGGGGAGAGAGAGAGAGAGAGGGAGAGAGAGAGAGAGAGAGATGGAACCACACTCGCGAGAAAGTCTTTCGTCTATTAAAAGTGTTTGCAGAGCGTAACGTATAACGTGATTGACAATCACGTGATCAATATCATGTGAAGTGTAATACATTGCAATAGCCAAGCATTGCCGGGTCCATTAGCATCAGATAAAACCATGCGAGCAGTCAGCAAGATTAGTAAATATGCACCTGTAAAAATAGCAGCCGTCTTTGAGACGCAAAATTTTAATGGAACATAACTTCCGAACTAGACAGATTTATCGGAAAGCCGTAATTCCGTTTATATTTTTGGAAGGTTTTTTTTTCAGCGTATATTGTCAGTGCTGTACTTTGAGGTGGGTACGTATTTTTGCACGTTTTGGCAACTAAGTAGTTGTGTTTCGTGGCCTCTTTTGTGCATTAGTTCTTTTCTTAGTTATTCTTCTATAGTTCTTTAGTTATTCTTTTTCTCAGAACCTAATCAGCATTTGTCCTAAAATGAGTACACTATGCATTAGATTTACTGATGTAAGTGTTCAAAGTTATACAAAGACAATTTTTGTATTACATTTTTTAAATGTATTATATGTATTATAAAATGATTGTTTAGCATGAAAATACCATAAATCTGCTACAACGTAGGTAAAGCACTGTACGTATTTTTTGTCAGATTTGAATTTCAAGAAAATACATTGAATACTGTTTGTGGAAATACCATAAAAATAGTTTAACAACGAGCACTAATGGCTATTTGTAATTCCATTCAATTTAATAATTATATTACCAATGAGAGACTCACTTGAACCCATAGGTCTATGTAATTACTACTAATCTGTGCTGGTGGAGAATATGTACTAAGAGTTCGCAATCGCAAATCACTCCTCCGTGGTCGAATGTTTCACTTCCATTCAATAAAAACTGGCGAAGGTGGCTCTGGATATCAATTGATATAATTGCAGGGCCTGTGATCGGGAGGTTCTATGCTTCGATTCCCGACGATAACAGGATTTTCGAAAGTAGCTAGAGAGCTAGTTCGAATTCAGTCGCATCCTGGAGGAGAATTCTAGAGGGCAGTTGCTGTGCAGTAACCTAAGAAGGGCCACGGGCAGCGCGTGCGCGTGCGGGCCGATTGGCCTTTCCTTCCTCTTCCTTACACACACTTACACTCACATGCACTACACTATTACACTTGTTAGGACACAAGTCGGGAGCTTAGGGCTTGTCCCTGCTGGGGTGGTGCCACGTTAGTGGGAGATACCGACGTAGGTGGGCGCCGGATTGCACCAGCCAGCGGGGGAAGATCATTGCCAACTCACATGATCAAATCTTTCTCTATACTTACGGGATTAATGACGTTAGCAGTTGACGCGGCCGGAACCAATAATCAATCAATAAAAATTCGTTCAATAAAAGCGTAGAACTCAGCAACGTCAGTCTTTTGCATCTCCTAACATCTTTGAATTGCAAAGAGAAACACAAGTTTGTTTCGTGAGGAGATGGATAACATAGAATTCTCAAAAAACGGTACACGTAATACCAGCTTAGAACGACTTCCGCGGTTTTTTGTACCTAACTCTTCAATTGTTCCCTGTAAGACCAGCACAACTATGTTTTAAACTAATATTGCAGTTACGAGGAGAACATCCTCCCTCCTCAAAATGCGCAAGGAGGTGGGGGTGGGGCCGGCGCTCTGAGATTCCCGCGGCCGCCGCCAGGGCAAAGGGCGGGCGAAGTGCGCGGCGTGGGTGGCGCCGTGATCGCAGGGGCAGCAAATTTCTTGTAGGTCTGAACTCGCGTGCAGCTTTACAGAGGGTGACGAACTATTTCGAAACTGTCGGTGGTCGCAAAGTGCGGCAATTTTTGTAAAATGTTCTTCCTCATGTATACATCTGGAAATTTCTCTTAAAGTTGTCCCCTAAACAAATTTCTTATCATTGTAACTTACATTACAATCCAAGATGGTAGATGATGCCATGACTAGACAGGAGAGTTTCCGCAAGAGTCTATGAATCTCATCGTGTCATGGAAAGTCACTTTTGTGCTGTGTTGTGAAATATGTTAATCGAGACCTCAATTTTATTATAATTTGTCCCTTTGATAGACAAATTAAACTGACGAAGATGAGAATATACGGTGTATTTTTCCGTTTGGGGGTTGGTGCTTATTTTGTTTTGTAGTTGTACTCTCAGTACTAGTATGAAAAAAAAACGTTCGATACGTTTCCAAGCTGGAGTTGAAACAATTTGAACTTTCATGTCCGAATATTGTGTAAGTATGCGCCCTTTTCTAGATAGTCTCGAATACATGCGTTTGCTTTAAAAAGTTTATCATTGATACTGGTGTACGAGTACACGTATTAATACTTGGAAAAAAATTAATATTTGTGATCTGAAAATGTCATGTAAATAAAAATAACCCCAACTTGTATAAATTGTACATAACTACTTCACAAAATAATTATTACTATCGTTTGCTTGAGTGCAAACTGAAGTGAAAAAGAGGCAAAATATTGTAAAGTCATCGTTTTTCAGAAATAAAATTTATTTTAAATATTTAAAAATAGCGTTCTTGAGTACAAGCTGCAGGAACGAATTGCTTAACTGCATTAATATTACACAAACATTGGTTTTTAGTTATTTACGCTTTCTGTGATTAATAATTAAAAATATATTGGTATTAGTATACAGAAACATTTATTACATCTTAGGAAGCTACACTGAGGCCGTTCCTCATACCTGTTGATCGTAAGTGCTCAATTATTCAATGATGAAGAATATAAATTACGCGCACGAATAGGCCAAGATAATCGTCTTATCCAACGGTATTTAAAGTGACGAGTGAACCATAATGCGCGGCATTTAACCCCCGCCCTCTGGCGAGGCGGCGGGCAGCGCAGTTGGCGTGGTCCCAACGGGCGCCGGCTGCCCGGCTCGTGCCACACGTGTGGTGGTGGCTCGTGCCACACGTGACGTCAACAGCGGCGAGGGAGATGGAAAAGGCTGTATCCACCTTCGTCAACCTATTCGTCCTTCCCTCTGTCGTTGTTTTTCCATTCAAATATCTTTCGTCGTCGTCCTCGTCACCGCCTTCGTCATTTCCTTTGCCATCGCTGCGTCCATCAATACCTTCGCATTCATCACCGCATTTTCCTTCGTTAATCACCTTCGCCTTGATCGTTGTCGCTTTCGTCTTGTATGTTCCATCGGCGTCATTGTCGTCAAGGGAACTTTGACTTAAGGATGTGCCCTAAACAGCTAAACTGTTATTTATTAACAGTTAACGTTTCGTAACGATAACAGTTTCACTGCAGCTAATCAATCGTGATCAGCAAGTGTTCAAATTATAGATTAATTAATAAATAATTCGTCATTGTTACGCAACATGTGCTGCAATATTTGTAGATTTTATTGTATACACTACAAAAATAAGTTTGCTTTTTAAATTAAATCCATTCAATATGTTTGTTAATTTCTTTCTCTCCCATTGCTTCCAAGGTGAAATCCATTAATATTTCCCTAAGTCCAATAACATAAAGTGAGTTAAGGTCAAATAACTCCCCGAATAATATTTGATATTCAAAAGTCTTTACCACTTTAGGTTTAGGTACGCAAATACACATATTCTCCTTGTCATTATTTTTGGCACTCGTCACTTCACTACGCACACGTTGCATAATGGAAAGAATATTTTTAATCTAATCTTTTATTTTAGTATCATTCTATACACATTTCCTACTTATGATATCAATTTCTGTTTTTCCTTGGAAGTTCATCCACTTACGTTCATATCAGCTGTTTCTCTGTGCAAACATGTTTGGGAAAGTAGTGCTTGAAAACGCCGTAATGTAGATGCATAGGCTTTACTGTGTGACCAACATTATTAGTTTTGTCCGGTATAACTCTTAAACACTCACTACAACTGATTTATCTCTTGGCAGTTGGTCACCGTCGGTCATGTTAGGCTGCTGATCATGGATCTGTTATTTTTCAACTGTTATTATTAAAGGTTATTACGAATCGATTGTTATTGCGGTAACAGTTGTTGAAGAAACGCTGTTAAGCGCATCTCTACTATGACTGTCTTCATTTCCACGTCTACATTCGATGTTTTCACTACCTTTGCCGACGACACAACTTTCTTCGTCACTGCCTTATCCTTCATTATCGTTCACATTCGGATCGCACCTACGTTACTTCGCCGTCATCGTCGTCCTTGGCATCATGATCATTGACCTCGTCACTAGACATCTTCGCTTCCGTACCGACCCGCTCTTGATACTCAGGGCATCATCTGATGTCACTCCAGTGCCTCTGATCGGATGGTGCCATGGCTCGAGTCCCGACGGTGGCAGGATTTTCGATACTGGCTAGAGAAGCAGGTCGAATGCATCAGCTGCCTATAAGAGATTACTAGCGGCCGGCCGCTCTGATCAGTATTTTTCCGTGATTTCTCTGGTCACTAGTAAGCGAATTCCGGAGCACTACCCTAACAAACGGGCCTGATGCCACTCTATCTTTGCTTCCTCTTCCCTGATCTATCCTCACCCCTTATTTACACACACTTACTTACACCCGACACTACCATACACGACGGAAGTCATGTCAGGTGCTTAAAGCTTCTCTCGACTAGAGAGGTGACCCGCTGGTGGGAGGAACAGCGTGTGGAGGAAAATCACCACCACCACCACCACCACCTAACGTGATTAAAAAACATACTACATTTACAGAACTAATAACATGGACGTTGTCGCGACGGAAACACGAAATTATCAAAAGCCTCCGTCATCATCTCAATTATTCCATTTATTTAATGACTTAACTTTGTTCTTTTTACATTTATTACTACATTCATCTTCCTCCTTATCATTACATTCACCTTCATCGTCACATTTAGTTTTACCACTACCTCTTGGCCTACTATCCCTCTTGGACTTCATCATTCTCTTTTCCTGCGTCACACATTCGTTCTCATCGTCTACATCCATTGATTGCGCCTCCGTCGTATTCGGCAGCCTCATCGCGTCTTCCCCTTCCCCGTTGCAATCGCGATCGCGCCGATTCGTCCGTCGTGGGTCTGCAGCGCGGGCGAGGGCAGCGCCCGGACGGGCGGGCAGGTGGTCCGGGGCGGGGCGAGGAGGGGAGGGGAGGCGAGTTAACGACCGGGAAGGCGCAGGGCGTGGCGCGGGGCAGATGGCGGAGTTGCGCGAGAGCGGAGAGGGCTCCGGTGAGGCGGAGGCGGAGGTGGAGACGGGCGGCCGGCGATTACGCAAGGGAGAAACTGCACGCACGACCGCAGCGCCGCCGCCGCCGCCATTAGATAATTGAGCGGATCGCTCGCGGCAGATACGGCGCGGCCACCGCCCTCAACGCCGATCGCGGGATATATTCAGTTTCGGGGCACCTCGTTGTTTATCTCCAAGAAGAACTGGAGTTCGTCAAGTATAGAACTCGTTCAAGTACACTTCACACTCCATCTCCTTAACTTCTCGAACTTGGACAAGATATACCAGGGCCTTGCCTCGGTTGAATTTCCTCTAATTAATTCTATAATATATAACATACACCCGACACTTTTCTTCTATTTTGCTCTCGTATTGTTCTAAAGTCATTTCATTTTTTTTTTATTTTAGTTCTGGATAGCATACCACGGAAAATATAGAGGATAGATTACTGCAAGCTACATTTTATTTTGTATTGTACATTTGTATATTGTGTACACTGATTATTTCAATTATAAAATAAATTGTAAATATTGTAAACTAACTACCTTTTCGACTTTGCCTCATAATCGCTTTTTTTATTTTGCATATTTTACCACTACGATTCAGTTATATATAAATGTAGTTAATAAACATATTGTTTATACGAAATTCTTGTCACGTTGACCGACTGCTGCCATCTCACTTGCCAATTAATAGCTGCTAAACTGAAAATTTTTCTTACAATTAACAAAGTTTTCATTTATCAATTAACACGATTTACTTTTCGTTTCTGCACAATATGTACATTTTATAATGTATTTAATTTTAAAAAATCTATTTAATTTTTTGCTGATACGATATTGCTTGATATTGCCTTAGATACGGAGCTAGATATACACTGCATAACTGACTAGTATCGTGGCTTTGAGGTAAATATGTAAAACGGTTGAATTTTGGTACATATATGAAGGGAATTATGGGAGGGAAATATGAAAAATATAAACCGAGTCAATAGACAACTAGTTAATTATTAAACACAAATAATTAAAATTAGGTAAGAATAAAATAATGAATTCGATGTTGTTAAGTACTCTGTTCTGTGAACGCCTCATAATAATTAGTGTCCCACGCTCTCGCGGCTGCTACTCCTCCTCGTCCTAACTCTAATTCACTCAATTCAATAAACTACCAAATAACTATTGTTTAACTGATTAAATTTTGCCGCTTTACAGATCACTCCTAAATAATTCTATTCTCGCTAGCACTCTCTCTCTCTCTCTCTCTCTCTCGGCAAAATGTCGACTATCCCTCTACTCCGGCCTCGTTCTCTGCACACGTCTGAATACCCCGACGTCTCGTTCAAGAAGGGCTGAGTGGTCAGTTGCTCTGCTTCTCCTGGAGGGGCGGCATGACGTCACGTCGGAACCCTCCGCGCTTGCCATGAGCCGCAAGCCCGGCGGTCGAGCCGCGGGCCGCAGATAACAGTTGCGAGAACCCGTCTTGGCGGCGCCGAAGCAGCGTAGGTGTTGCAGGACTGTGAACTCGAACTTGCTTCCTGCGAATCTTCACTTAAAACCAATGAGCAAAATTGATAGAACATGAAATTAATAAATTTTAAGGTGCCTTGTTCTACGAATCTCCTATACCTGGTCAGAAACAGCTGATATCACCTTGATGTCTGGCTATCCCGCGAATGTTAGTCTCAGTGACCCAGAGTCGGCAGTAGCTCGAAGCAATCCTCAGAGATGGACGCGGGATGAATTGAAGGAGGTGATATTTTGCTTTTACTATGCAAAAGCGAAAAATGGGGGCTTGGAAATAGACGTTTTAAGGAATTGAGAGAACATGAGACCTTTGCGCGCGGCGATGGTGTAACGGTTAGCATACCGAACTTTTGTACTCAAGTTGGCGGGTTCAAACCCGATCGAAGCCGTGGATTTTAAAAGGCAAAAAAATCCTTCGTACGCCTTCCTTCGGAGGGGAAGTAAAGCCGGCAGTCCCATGTTAGTAGATTTACTTGCATGTAAAAGATCCTCAAAGCCTAAATGACGCCTCTGAGCTAAATTAAAAACGCCTGTTTCTCGCCCAGAAATACCTCCTTTCTCTGCTAGTTGGTGAAAGGAGCGTAGCGAAATTTGCGTGGTCAGACGGAAGAGCAGGCCTAATGGTCTGAGTCTCGCCACGTAAAATAAGGCATTAATTCAATTCAATTCAACCAAGATTACAAGATTCTTGACAGTCCACGAAGATACATACTCAGCAGTGGAACATTCTTAGAAGAACAACTTGCTGACATTCAGAGAAATATGGAATACGTTCTTAGATCGAACAACCCACATGACGAACATGTAAAACTTGAAAATGATGGTCCTGTTGAAGGTTCATCTCTTTCCAAATTAAACGTATTTCAGTGGTGAAAATTCATCTGGCAATGAAAGATAAATGATGCGAAATCTCCTTTGACTCGAGATAGAAAGAGATTGCCTACAGTCATTCTAATCGCGTGCACCGTTGAGGAGAATAAACGAGGTTTATTCCTGTCTGTCTTCCTGTCTTAAACGAGGTGGTACACACCCTAGGACGAGATCTATATAGTGATGAAATCAATTACATTGTGTATGCAACTGGATATCTGTTATCTCAGTTAATTTTGAGGCTAGCCAAGAACACCAACGGCCGACAGCAAAACAGAGTAAAACGCACTGTACCACCATGGACGAAAAGAATTATGAAATGGATATCCAACACTCGTCAAGAAATATCACTCTTAGCTGAGGCATCTTCTAAATCAACGCACAGCTCTAAAGTTCGACGAAAAATATTAATTGTTGAACAAAAATACCAAATTGTAAATGACACAATCAGGATAATGGTAGCAGAGATTAAACCATGCATGGGCTTAAAGAACTAGACTTACAAACCTGTGAATAGATTTACGTGTGCAGAATCGGTTGTTTGAAACAGTCGCGAAGATATTCTATCGCAATCTGCCTCAAAATCGGAATAGCAGTGGTAACACACCTTCAAATGATGACGTTGAAGGATTTGTACAGAAATCTGGGATGAAATCAGATCCAACAACAAAGACGCATCTTGGTTTCAATCTAATGTTGATGCTGCGATGAACTTGTGGAAACAGTGGAACATGTTCACAAATTCTCGGAAGAGGACCTATTCCAAGCAATTAAGAACATGGGAAACTGTTAATCTCCCGGGATTGATAAGATCCAGAATTATTGAATTAAGAAATTAACAGCAATACATTCTCATTCAATAATTCACCAAAGGCTGGTAATAAAATTTTAGAAAACGCAAAGGAATAGCTTACATGCGGCATCACATATTTGCTACCCAGAACGGAAGACAGATCTTTGGCGAAGAACTACAGGCCAATCACCTATCTGCCAGTAATGTACAAAGTTATAACTGCAGCCATAGCTGACAAAATGTCCAGACATCTAGAGAAGAACCGTTTGTTGCTAGTTGAACAAAAATTATGTAAAGGTTCTTATGGTTGCAAGGAAATGGTGCTACTAAATAAAGCCATTTTGAATAATGTAAACAAATGAAAGAGTAATTTAAGCATGGCTTGGATTGACTACCAGAAGGCCTTTGACAGTGTAACACACAGCCTTTGACAGTGTAATTGGATTTTGAAGCCCTGGAGATCTATCGGTTTCATCCTAGACTTGTTGAGTTTTGCAAGACTAGAATGAAGTTGTCGAGTACCAGTTAACTAACATACAACGGAAAGGAAGCATTAGAAACAAGAAGTATTCAGAACAACAGAAGCATTTTTAAGGAGATTAGCTATCGCCTCTGCTGTTTCACATTAGTTTCATCCCATTATCTAGACACTTGTCGTAATCTTGCTTTGGTTTCAAACTCAATAGTGATGAAAGAACAGTATCCCATTTGTTTTACGTGGATGATCTTAAAATGTTTGTTAGACTGAAATTATTCTCTTCCAAATGCTGTCTGTCGTGAATGACTTTAGGAAATGACAACTGCATGAAGTTTGGACTTGACAAGTGTGCAAAAATCAATTCAAAGAGAGACAAAGCGACAACGTCAGAGAGCATTGAAATTGATATTCACACTGTGATTGAAGATCTTGAGCCAGGTAAAACTTACAAATATCTGAGTATTGAAGAATGTGAGACCACCTCGAACGACACAATGAAACAGAGAATTTGTAGGGAGTATTACAGAAGAGTGAGACGCGTCCTGCAGTCCGCCCTGAACTCCAGGAACAAATCCGCAATTGGCAGTTTCGCGGTGCCTGTAGTCGAGTACAGTTTCGGACTTGTGGACTGGACTGAGCAAGAAATTCGAATCACAGATTGAAAAACTAGAAAACTGCTAACAATTCACCATGTCACCCACCCTGGATCTGATGTATATAGACTTTATGTGTCACGTAAGGAATGAGGAAGAGGCCTCAGACAAATTTAAGCCTCCTGGCACAATTCAGTAGTCGAGATGGGAAAGTATGTAGCCAGTCATCAAGATGACCCTCTAGATGAGGCAGGTCATGAAACCTGACCGAAGAATGGGAAAAAGAGATAGTGTTAGTGTAGCAAGAAGTATTGCAAAGAAAACTGCAAGACACGAAGAATAAAGCAGATACTGAACATCTAACACTACAAAACATGAAATTTGAGACACAAAAAATGTTAAAGAAATCGTCACCAGACAAACCACTCCACCGACAATATCTGAAAAGAATGGATAAGGTACAGATCAATAAAGATCAATCATTTATGTAGCTTAAAAGGGGAAGAATGAAACCAGAATCGGAAACAGTTCTAATAGCTGCTTATGATCAGGCATTGAGAACACGACATCATGGTAAATCGGTTCTCAAAATTTCCCAAGATGATAAATGCCGCATCGTCTTGCCAGAAACAAGTAGAAACCATTTATCATATCGTCTATGCTTGGACAATTCTAGTAAAGACCGAATACTTGATACGACAGGATGTGTAGTTACCTCCCCTTGCAGATCTGTACTACCCTCGAAGTTCCAAACATGTTCCCCAAGTGGAACGAACACTCACCAAAACAGGTGTCATCTGTTGGACTCTATACTCGTACAATAGTATACGACCAACAAATGCACACGGATCACACGATAGCAGCAAACAAACCACACACTGTTTACTGGGATTTAGTGAAAAATTGTGTCTACTTCTAGATGTTGCTGTGCCTTGCAATCAAAACGTCGTAACCAAGGAGGCAGAGAAACGTCTTAAATACGTACAAGTGTTTGAAAATCGACGTCAGTCGAATGTGGGGCGTAAAAGCACAGGTCGTACGATAGTCATCGGAGCTCTGGGAGTTTTTCCGCAAAATTTGTGTAAGAACTCCCAGGCCATTCAAAAGACTGGGAAGTGCAAGAAATTGCTTTATTTGGAACAACCCACATTTTGCTCAAAGTATTGTAGAGGCACCGACAATCGCTAGACCTGCTCCTTAGGTAGCTGGTTGCAATCTGAAGTAGATTTTATATTCAGCCGACTCGTAACATTTGTGATGTGAAGGAATAATAATAATAATAATAATAATAATAATAATAATAATAATAATAATAATAATAATAATAATAATAATAATAATAATAATAATAAGCAATTCTATTCCTCTCCTACATTCAACATTCTGTCCTTGCTCATTCACTACCACCTCATTCAACGGCGCGAGCCCGCCTAACACCAGTATGGAGCGTATCGTGCGCGAAGCGTTGTGCTCGGCTGCCGGTGACAGAAAGAGGCAGACTCTCCGTCGTCTGGCCATAACTACGCCTCCTATGCACACAGTTTCCTTATTTTACAAGGGCCTTTGTTTCCTCCTCCTCAATGCAGACTACGTTATGCGGGCTGCAAGTGTTCATTTCACTCCGGCTTTTTTTATTAACGTCCACTACCATAACAACCCGTCCGCGTTGTCTCCTTCCCTCTGTATAACCAAATGACGCACAAGAAATTTATATTTAATGGGTTTTCTCGACAGTTTTCCGGCTCATTACAATATCATAAATTAAATAAATAAAAAAGTAAATAAATAAATAAATAAATAAATAAATAAATAAATAAATAAATAAATAAATAAATAAATAAATAAATAAATAAATAAATAAATAAATAAATAAATAAATAAATAAATAAATAAATAAATAAATAAATAAATAAATAAATAAATAAATAAATAAATAAATAAATAAATAAATAAATAAATAAATAAATAAATAAATAAATAAAAATACTCAAGTATGTGGACTTCAGCTTAAGACCGAAAAGATACATTGTGCTTTGATTTGACTGAACTATATATTACTTTTTGAACTATATATTACGTCATGTAAAGATTTGAACTCTTGTATTTCATTCGGTTGACTTTACAAAATTACTACAAAAAGTGTTAGGTGTAAAAATATACTAAAACATGTAATTGTAAATCGTTGAAATCAGTCCCATCTTTGAATCTTTCATGCATACACATATGCATAACTGATAACGTGCTCTTCTGGTGAACTCTCCTTGGAGATAAGCTACAAGATTGATGAAAACACGTCCTATATTCGGTTAATATTTTTTACTAATTCAAGAACAGTTCCTTACTTTCGTTTAAGGTTGAGCGATTTAAACGATAGTGACTTCTTATCAGAATACTGACATTCTAATCATATTTTATTTCAACTTACGGTAATTTTTTGTTGCAACAGCTAAATTGATATAAACGAAGTTGGGTGACTTGTTCTCGTGAGCTCGAGGCTTTGGTACATAATTTCGATTGCCATGCGAAATAATTTGTATTAATTGAATTCTAAATATTAATAAAGTTGTTTGTGAAACTATAAAACGTAACTATGACTTCTTTGAAAGAACAAGGACAAAAATACGGAATTAAATCAGAGATCAATAACGTAAACTTGCCGGAATGCAACCTCTGGACTATCGCCTCGTTGCTTAAAACCAAGCGCGGTAACACGTCCGCAATTGAAACCTGTGGACCGGGAGATAATTTTTGAGTCCCGCTCGCGGCAGGAATTTCAACATCTAAGAAGTTGTCTCGAAGGCCGCCACTGATTGGGCGAGATTTCCGCCGGTCGCCAGAGCAGTATATTGAGAACGCGATAAGGCCTGTGATGTCTTTCCCACCCTTAGACCCAGGCGCAAAAGGGTTAGCGTGTTGCCTTTTCGTCGGCGGGGCCTGGGTTCGATCTCCGTCCATTCCATGTGGAATTTGTTGTATACAAAGCAAGCTTTCGTCACGTTATCTCTGGATTACCCTGTTTCCCTGCCTGTTATTCTACCATCATCCTCCTCATCATCACTTTCGCAGTTATTAGAGCAGTGACCTCTGCAGTTATACGATCCCCATATCTCAACGAAAAATAAATAGAATGTCTTCTATGTTCTAGAATGTGTCCTTGTGGTCCCTGCAAAAAAAGTAAAACCAACGGAAGAGAAGTGAAAGAAAGGAATAAAGGGCAGGCAAGTGAAGAACAACACTAGGGCGCTTTTATTTCCTGTCTCGACGGGGAGTAGGGTTCGAGGCCCGAGCCGGAACAGCTGCGCCACGACGCGCCTTCTCCAGAGGGGAGGCGGTGGAAGAAGGGGCAAGAGAAGGGGTGCACGGGAAGGGCAAAGGAAGGCTGGTCGCAAGGTCGGGCGGCGGCCATTGCTTCCCCTCCCTCGCCCCCTCTCTCGCGCTCTGGCTCGGGTGTCTCATGCGTCTCTGCACTGGACATCGCACGAAGCGGAGAACTCGAACAAAGAGGGCTCGCGAACGGGCGTTTCAGAGAACTCTCTCAAGTATCTGCTTTAGGAAAGGAAACTACAGGAAAAGGAAGTGATTCATCTTCAGATATTTAGCAACCTCAATTAAAAGGCATTCGTTGGATTTAATTGTCAATCATTGGAATTCTTTGGATTTAATTGGCAAATTCATTGAATTTAATGCGTATGACAATGAAATTAATATATCGTAATGGACATAATAAAGCCTGACAGTAATATCTACGTTTTTATTGTATATAATTAGTTTTTAATCTAATTGTGAAAATGCTATATTAATAATCACATTTTCGATAATTGTATACCAGATTATAATGAAATAACTCGAGTTATAAAATATCGTATTAAATATAATTTATAATGTATGTGATTGGGAAATCATATCTGAGGGTAATGTTTCTACTGAAGAACGAGCGATAGATTTTTTAATGAAAAATTTTGAATACCACTTTTGAAATTCACATCATCTTCCAAAATCTTTTATAATTCCAATATCATATATTTAATTAACTACTTATACAGTAATATATGTGAAATTGATCACATACTAAGTACGAAAAGGTGTATTATCCAATAGCAAATACATTTTTTTAATGTTTAGATCGAGTGAGAAGTTCGAATTGCCCTATAGTGCCAGAAATGCTAAAAATTACCAAGATACGATTTCATTTTAGTGGTCTGCCATTTCAAACTCTTTTCCAAATGAGTGTAAGCTGGAAACGGGCTGGACGTACCCAGTGAATCTTTTATTCGTTTTGTCATAATAAATTTGAATCGCCCGTATCATAATTCTTTACAAGTGTCTCTAACAAAGTGAAAACTGAGCTAATAGAAATGCATGTTGTCATTTTCGTGTTTAGCTCCATTTACTTTTTAATGTTTGTTCCACTTCACAAGGTCTCGATTATTACATCACCATCAAGAAAGGGTATCTGGAGAAAGATCTTTAAAAGATTAATCAGTTTTGCTGGCTTCATGAGCAAGGGCAATTAATATGCCGATCACCTCGCTATTACAATTTCAATTCATAACACCAAAATTATCTTTCAAACAATATTCATCTCAATCGTATTCCGTTTAGTCGTCAGTACATTACATTTATTTCGCATTATACCCAAAGCATTCGACTAAACACGTCTGACCAGTTATTGATGACGAGGTCAAGGCAAGTTTAGAAAATTACCGTTCCCATGTGAAGTATGCGTTGTTTGACCGATTTACAAGATTAACTATTACCATGAATACTATTACTATTACTGTTATTATTATTATTATTATTATTATTATTATTATTATTCCACAATTATATAAAGTACAGAACAAAGTTTCGTATTTTGAGTTCAAGAAACAAATGAATGAAGCGTTTATTTTCCATCTTTTCCTTGAATTTTTAGTGTTTCTATTAGTGTTACTATTAACCTATATAGTTTATACATTTATTGTTAGAGTTGAATAAACTCATAGCTTTACTAAGTCTTTTTTTTAAATTTTGAATCTTCTTTCATACATGTGTCACTTTAAATATTCTACATTTTACTTGTAATAGCTTTAACAATGAAGTTAAAATATTGAATACATCTCTACAAGAAGAATATTTTTCGAAAGTAATTAGACTATTTAGTTTGGCGAACATAAAATGAAATAATGAACATAAATAAACGTATATGAAATGCAAAAATTGTTCTCATTACATTTATTATCCAAATTAGTACGTAGATTAAACAATATTCGTGACAACACTTTATTATATGTTCATAAAAATGTTTGACGATGATTTTCTGATTAATATTATTTACTTTTTTACTCCTTCCAGTATATATATATATATATATACATATATGTATATATATATACATATATATACATATATATGTATATATACATATATATACATATATATATACTTTCAAAAATAATCATGATGTCTTTTTATGGACCAATAACACTGTTCAAAGATAACTATCTGGCCTGAATGTCTTCGATTACTATTAAGATACACTTCCAAAACCTTGAACATACTATTACAAAATGAATAACACATAATATGCTGCGTAGCACACATTAATTTTATTATTACAGGCGTGTTCATATGAGAATACTGTATCGCGGTCTGTGAAAGGAAAGAGATTTCACAGAGATTTGTGAAAGAAACGAGATTTCATGAGGATTCGAGAATGTATTCTCTTTACACTATAACCTTAACAGTTAAAGTAGTACTATTGAAGCATTATAAAAGCTCTTTCCAGCTGGTATAAATTTGGAAAATATGTCAATACTTGATTGTATGCCAATATTCATCTTTAGTGAAAAAATGTTATGATCACCACAGTGATTGCGGCGCTGAATTGCTATTTGTGAAACAGCTTCTCAGAGGGCAAAATCGAGTCTGCATGTGGATGATAATTTTAAAAAACTTGTAAGGTTTTCTTGGTTAGTCGTCCTCTTTGAACAATAGAATCCGATTATTTTTCAGTCTAGCTCTATCTTTATTTTCTAGTAGCTATTTAAACGACAGTATTGTTCCCTATATTAATTTTTTATATTTTCAAATGTGTTCTATTATTCATGTGTGTATAATTTGATTTTTTTCATCACCAAACACTAAAAAATGTAAATAATAACACTTATTATACCGAAATAACACCTAAAGCATTATTTCCGACAATTTGTAACTGACATGATGTAATTACCGTATTAGTAATAATAATAATAATAATAATTATTATTATTATTATTATTATTATTATTATTATTATTAAAGTAGGTGTACCCTTTATTGTAGGTTGCTAGTCAGTAACTTCCATTTTCCATCGAGCCATCGCGTCCTGTCCGTCGAACTTCAAGCAACACACATCACTTAGCTTCTAAATGAATTATGACCTGAGAGAGAGGTGAGGTGAGAGGAGATCCCGCATTCGCTCGAAAGAGCACGGGACAAATAACAGCAATAAAATTCCGAGTTGAATAGCAACTAGCGTCGCTTTTCCCCTCCGCCCCCCCGCCCCGTGTCGTGGGCACGAGTGTCTAGTGTCACCTGGTAACCGAGCCGTCCTTGCGCTGCGGCGGCGAACGGGTACCTCGCGAGCAACTTTCCCGGCGCGCGACGGGACCGCGCTCTGACCGAAATTCGGAAGGCGGGCTCTCGGGCGGGGCCCGCGGGGGCCGCGGGGGATCGAGGGGTGGTGATATACGGCTCGGAACATGCGTGGCTCTTGGGCGGCCCGCGCCACCGACGAGTATAAAAGCTGCGCCCGCCGCTGGCATCAGCACACTCGTTCCGCAGCAGCCGACCGAAGCCTCCTCAGCCAACATGTACAAGCTTGTGAGTATTTCGGTGATTTATTCATAGAAAGCTAATAGTTAGTATTGAGGTCGTGAGAATCTCATCGATTTATTCATAGAGATCTATTAGTTCACATCGGCATATTAGTTCCTATTCACGTATTAGTTCATATCGTTATATTAGATCATTTCGAGGTATTAGCTCATAACGAGATAATAGCTGGTGGTGACCAAATACTTGTAAGATCATCCAAATTTTGTCTTCTAGAAATAAAATTCCATGTCAACATAATTTTGCACCAGAAGTACAACTATTTGTACAATAAACTTCATTTTTATGAAAGAAGAATAGAAGTATGTGAAACTTTCCTGAGAGCGTTCTAGAACTGAAATCTTAATTTACAAAGTAGTATTTAATTGCTAAAATTCAGAATTCGTAACGATGTATATGTAAAATGTTTTAAGGATAGGTTAATCTCCGTTCCATTTGTTCGCCAAAGTACTTTTTTCCGAAAACTATTAGATTTCATTTAAATAGCAATACCGTATTTTCAACCAATATCCATTATCTAATACATGCCGCCCAAATCACTTAACTATTCATGCAGTTCCAAACAATCTCTATGTTATATTATCCTTTCGGATAATGCCTAGATTATTTTCCATTTCAAATATTAAAATGCGTTTGTTAACAAGATCGATCTTTTGAAACGTGAACATTCACTTACGGAGACGGTTCGTTATTTGACTCAGGAAATGTGTTTCAACATACTTATACTTTCACAAAATGATTTCGCGATTTATATGCTAAGTCTTGTGTCAAAATTTGATTAGGTCAAACTGTGCCGTTACTGAATATCCTGAAATTAGTGAAGAAATGAGGAGTGTTTTGCATCATGACAACATGAAATTCGAATTTATTGCCCCTAACTATAGATCATTATTCAAGGTTCTGTCTGTTTGTATGATATCTTGTAATTGGTGAAGATAAGTCTGTAGAATTAAATAAATCGTGGCAGTTCTCTGAGAACTGCTAAATGCAACAAAAACTACTGTCAAAGAGGTGTTGTCAATTTCAAATTTTTATTTTGTATCTTATTTTCAAAGTATATATTTCTCATACAAACGAAAAATATACGACACATTTTTAAAATTCGGAATGTGGATTTTGAATTTTATTGCAACGAAATTCAAATTTTGTAATTGTGCACCACATTTTTCGCCGGAACGTGTTCTGAAACTACAAACAGGCAGGGATTAAAGACTGCAAAAGTTATTGAAATATGTATAATTATATTCGGTATATTTAAGCTAAGAAAAATAAATTTGATAATTGCAAAATATATCTAAAATCTAAACGACTTGGCAGGGTTAGAATTAAAAAGGGGGAGGTAGAAACTATACCAGAATAGGAGGTAAAAGATTCTATGTGAATGACATAAGAGGCTCACGTGCTGGCGACACCAATTGTGTTCTAGCGACGTGCAACAGCGGCAGCTGCTCTGAGTATGTAATCCATCCTCGATGCTCGCAACTCCTATTGAGCAAATGGGAGGGTTAGTGGAAATGTTGCTTTGCAGTGAAAGGTGGCGGCGCAAGCGACAAAGGATATGGTATAGTGACGATGCTTCTCCTAAGAGGCATCTGCCCAGTTCAAAGGCGATTGTGTAGCGGAATTATGACTTTGCCTGCTTGCATTGTGCAGAGAGTTAAAGCAATTTCCATGTACATTACGGTTCAAATCTCGATAAGAAACACGTGCATGCAATGCGATGATGAGATGGTTGAATTCTGTAACCAACACGTATCACACCCCAAACCTAATCCCAACCATATCTTATCGCACTCCTCCCTCATTATAACACCTCTATTATTTATCATCTCATATACGAACCAACCAGGGGATGGCAATGGGCAACGCGCATTGTGCTCACCTTTTCAGCAGAGAGGGAGAGCATAAAGCCAAAAGATATCTCCCTCACTACGACAGGGGGCAGGGGGCATGCTACTCATCATCATTATCATAGTGACAGAACAGAAAGTGAATGTGTTTTCTTTCCTCCACAGGTGATCCTGCCCCTCCTCTTTGCCGCCGTGTCGGCTGGCTACCTGGGCGCCCCCGCCGTGGGCGTCGGCTACGCCGCCCCCGCCATCGGCTACGCCGCCCCCGCCGTCGCCGCCGCCCCCGTGGTGGCTGCCGCTCACGCCGCTGTCCCCGTCGCCACCTCCTACGCTAACACCTACCGCGCGCCTCCCGCACGCGCCGTCGTCGCCGCCCCCGCCATCGCCGCCGCCCCCGCCATCGCCGCTGCCCCCGTCGGCTACGCCGCCCCCGTCGGCTACGCTGGCGCCATCGCCGCCCCCGCCGCCGTCGGTGTCGGCTACGGCGGTCTGGCCTACGGCGGTCTGGCCTACGGTGGTCTGGGCGGCCCTGCTCTCCTCCACTAAGTTGTACCAAAATAACTTATCCTGCCGGGATGGCAGAAAATAAATTATTATTCGTATAACATAACTTCATCTAGTTTCATTTGCCTCAGTGATCCCGCTTGTTCACGTTACGCCACATTACCACGTGCCTACCTGTCCCCCGAACCGGCTGGCGAGGACGAAAGTGGGCCCCTTAGTTAGTTCCGCCTAATCACCCTTCCAATTTAAGGCCCGCTCTGACGAAAGTGACCACATTGTTCACGAGCGCACTTCAAGTTCGCCTGTATTCCGAAACTCTCAGCACGAACTCCCTAAAGCAGCACTTGCCCGAGCAGGCACTCCGTTCTAAAATGTTGGTTCGTTTCAACCCCTATTTCGGTCAGTGTAAAAGGTCTCGTGGACTCGTCAGGCCTGTTTCCACGGGAATGTCGACAGTGCCGACAGAGCGAAAAGAAATGTTTTCGAAAATTATTACGTGAAACTAGTTCTTACGAACCGAGCCAAGTGCAGAGCGGCATGGAACAGGTAGTGAAGCCTTGAGCGGTTAGTGAGCGCTCTACATAGCAGCCTTAGTCTCACAGCATGGAAATGCTCGCATTAAGATTTCTTGAGATATCCCGAGAAGTCAGTATTTGTGAATAATACGTGCTAGAACATGTTGAAGAAAATGTGTTGTCATTCCCTATTGGATGGACAATATTTTGACTGAAGAATCTTTTGATAATTGTACTTTTAATGTATACCAATAACTTCAGAGATTTCCTTAATGCGGTAAAGTATATTCAATCAAATTGTGATTACATTCAATCAAACTGAAGTACTATTTTTCGATGTACTGTATGTGATTCCAAGAAAGAAGATCGTGTTTCGGCGTCCTGTACCTGTCTGACTGAATTGATACAACAAACCAAAATGAAAAGGTAAGAGATCTTATGTTGAATTATGTTGATTATAATTCCTAACAGAACAATTACATGAAACAATTAACATTCATAATTATTTTGCTGGTAGTTTCAGTGAATGAGATGAATTTATTGATATTCAAAGAGTTGTTTCAAATATGTGGTAATTTTCATTTAATTTCTATTAAAATGACTACAAAAAATGTTTTCTCAGAACCAGTAGCAGCAATTATAATCATATCATCGAATAAGGGTTAAAGAAATGTTGTGTAATTATTGTAATTACGGTAAACAATTTTAATATTTCTCTACTTTATTTCGGTTATGTGGAGAAATCACATGTAGGAATACCGCAATTAGATTATTGCTCTCTAGCGTTTTAGTAGTTGTTTTTGACAAGAAGTCGTAGAGTAAATCATGATTTCAACGTTGCACTTCATTATCTACATAAATGTAAAAATCTCAGATTTACGACTAATAGAAAAGGACACAACACGAATTGTCGTAACGAATGTGTATTAACCACCCCAGAAAAATACAGAAGTCACACACACACACACACACACACGTCAATACATTAATAATCTAACTATTATCCTCGTATTATGGCTTCCATACGTTTTCCTCCTCCACCACGCGGCGCCGTCGTAGGCGAACACCGCGGTAGTCAAATATAAGATCCCACATAAATGAAACTGATGAGTCTGTCTGATAATTCAAAGAAAGCATTTTATAATTCGAGGTCATAATTTATTATATAAAACCCATTAAAATATGTTAACTATTTTCATTTGTCACTCTGCCGGCCTGTATATCTGCAAGTCCGTGTCTGTCTTCCTACCGGTCTGTCTGTCCGTGCAAATATCGGAAAACGCTTAATCGATTTTACCGTAACTTCTAATGAAAGTGTATTTTGTCGGAAATAATTAAGGTTACTTTTTACTTTTATATAAAGAAGACTTTATACGAATCTACATTTATATTCCGACTTCAATAAAATGTTATACATGTGACTTTCAAAAGTGAAAAAAGCTAGAGAACATTATATTACTACATACTACACCCATATCCAATTCGTGCTCCTTAAATCAAAGTTTAAATATGTACTCTTTCAGTTTTCCGATGGATCCGTTTTCATGTGAACCCTCCTACATTAAGTGTTCACAGTTTATATTGTGAAATGTAGAATTATGGGGGTGATTCCCATACTCACATAGAACACTGATAATTTGATACTACTCACAATCATGCTGTAGAGGACAGAACAAAATTTTCAAATTTTTTATCACATGAATACATTTCGTCGAGAGTAATTTTTCACCCTTTCGAAGGCTATCGTTTCAGTTTTTTGTAGTTTTTGAGCAAGAAATACAATGCAAAAAATACAATGAACCGACATAACAAAAAATAAATTAGTACTCAGAAGACCAGGAGAGAAATATGGTAGGCTTGATGAAGGACAGGAAAGCGATTTGGGTGAGACATGATTTGCTTCAAAATTGCTTACAGCGAGAATTATTTCTCCTTTTCTTTCAAATCCCTACAGTCCTTTGTGCGTTGAAATCGTCTACATTCACGATTCTCTTGCTATCTTATTTTTTCTCGAACTTCTTCCACCATTCGACAACTTCCATGTTTGTCAGGTTATCTATTAGATCCATTTTTGTGTCTTCCTCACTTTCTAACTCCAACAATTATGTTTTATATAGACTTTTGGGGCATTTTTTCTACTCCCATTTTCTTCTTACGTCTCAATCAAAATCTTCTGCAAGATTTTACGTATGTAGCTATGTTTCCCTTCCAGTACGTTATTAATTATTTCATGGTGTCTTATACACCATCTTTCTTCTTCCGTAACTGTTCTAAATATTCTTTTCACGTTTTTCTCTCAAACCTTTGCCATGTCTCAGCATCGTTCTAGGCCCGTTTATCTGTCAGTTAAGTTACTATTGCTCTAATTAGGGTTTTGAATAACATAACTTTCGTTTTGCTAGCAAAAGTAGAGTAATTTCAGGGTGGAAAATTGGCGTAGTGTGCTCTTCTACCTTTCGTCATCACTCTTTTATTGATTTCTTCTGTCAAGTCATTTGTATTATTTATATTCACTCCAAGATACGTGAAGTATCTCAAAACTATATTGACGTATCTGTAACCTTTGTAGTTTTCTTTTAGTTTCTGATGTCGACATTATCAAATATTTGTTATTTTCTTAATTGACTTTAAAGCCTACAGTTTAATTATTTATTTTAATTTCGATAAATAGTATTTTAATGTTTCATTACTTAATATTAGGGCTCTAACATTGGCATGCGGTAGACAGTTTCGATTTGTAGATGATATTCGTCTTGATCGTCACAGTGCTGTGGAGGGACATGTGAAATTTGGAGCAGAGAGTAAATAAACTAGTTTGACATCTGAAGTTATTTTGAATATTTCGCTTTTATTTCCTGCAATGTTTACATGGGGATTGAAGCACACAGATTTGAAACAGTCTTACCAACTCATGTGGCATTCCTTTTTACCTTATTGCCTGAACAACTGGTTCGAATTAATCACAGTTTGCTTATAATCAAGATAGATCATATTGATGTCAATGCTATAATCTGCCGTGGCCGAACAGGCTCCCTTAAAGTTGCCGCCGGTCGACGGTACCGATACTGCTCAAGAGAGTACGCTGTCCGACAGCGCGGCAGTACCGTCACGCCCGAGCAGACAGCGGCGCGCGAGAACCCACCCTTATCAGCGGGTTGGCCAGCGATCCTTCGCCGCGAGCGAGCTATAAAAGAGCCGCTCGGGCCAGCGAGAGGCAGTTGGAAGCGAGCGCCTGCAAGTGATTAGAGAGTGACATTGTGAATAGTTGATACGTCGAAGTGCTTACGAACTCTGGACTGCCCCTACGGATATTTGGTGATTTAGCGACGTATTTGGACTCTCTCCTGGAATTCTGTTAGAACTTGGCTATTGTAAATTGACTTGCTCTTTTGGATTGTGGAATAAAACACGTCGTGAGAAATCGTGTTTATCTTTGTTGTTTTCTGGTCATAACAACTTGGCGACGAGGAAAACTAGAATGGAAGCCGGCGACCCGTTAGTGCAAATGCTAACACTACTGCAGCAGCAGATGCAGCTGCAACAGGAGGCGTTCGCGCAGCAGCTACGGCAGCAAGCTGAGGCGCAGCGGCAGCAAGCAGAGGCGCAGGCGCAGCAGCTGGCGATTCTGTTGGAAGCTATCAACAGACGCCCCCCGCCCCAATTTCACTGCTTCCAGCCCGACTCGGAGGAGTGGTCAGAGTACCTAGAGAGTTTTGAACAACACTTATTATGTCACCAGGTAGGTGACGCAAAAACAAAAAAAGCGTTCTTTCTAAGTTGTGTTGGGAACAAAGTGACGAGTTTGTTGTGAAAACTACTCCCAGAAAGAGACTCAACTGATTGGAGTTGGGAAGAAATTAAAAACAAATTAGACACTTATTTTAACAAAACGCCGCATGTACTGGCAGCCCGGTATAAATTTTTCCAGTGCCGGAAAAGCGAAGGTCAGTCGCACTGCGAGTGGATTACGGAATTAGCTGGCTTGGCGCGGCAGTGTCATTTCAAATGCCCGCCATCAGAAGGAGAAACATCATACGCTGAAACACTCATCAGAGATATGGTGGTCTTGCACACGCCGGAGGACAAAATTCGGTTTTTAGCTTTGCAAAACGGAGATCCGTCATTGGAGGAAGTTAAAACCCTGTGCAAGACTTATGAGACCACGCGTGAGACAGCCCGCCAGATCACGGCCGGATCATGCGTGTGTGGCGTTACCGATAACAATTCAGTGAAAGACAGCAGCTCTGACAGTATTAACAGTTTAAGTAGTAGTGTCAGTACGAGAACGGCGCGAGAGAAAAGAAGTGAAGCGAGGAAAGGTAGACAAAATAATCAGATAGGGGCAAAGTCGGCAAAGTGGGGCGGCGACTCAAGGAAAACGAAAAGTACGAACATTTTCAAGGCAAAGAAATCTTGTAAAGGTTGCGGGAAGTATCACAGTAGAGCCGAGTGCAGGTTCAGGGAAGCGCAATGCTTTTACTGCAAGAGAATGGGCCACATCCAAGAAGTCTGTGAACAAAAACGACATGCGGCACGTAGCGCAAGACACGAAGAAGACATGGAGGTAGCCATGGTTAGTGAGGTCATTAGTGGAGAGGGGCAGAAAAAATTAACGGTGCGAATTAAGTTAGGCAGTCAACCAATAGATTTCCTGTTAGATACGGGAGCACCGGTTACGCTGATAAATCTAAACACGTACCGCCTTTTAGGGTCTCCCGGTTACGCTAAAGTACAAAAAAAATTGACCAGCTTCGGGAAGACGCCTATTAAAGTGTTAGGGAGTGTGCGCGTGCAAGCTTCATACAAGAGCAGGCAGGCAGTCATAGAATTATTAGTGGTCGACCGGTATGACGTAACGAACATCCTGGGGTTAGACTCCTTTGATAAACTGGGATTTGGAGTCGTAGACGAGGTGAATCAGATATCAGACCAGGATGAGGTGCACGTCATCAAAGATTTAGTTTCAGAATTCGCGGAGGTGTTCTCGCCCGGGTTGGGAGAATGCAAGGGATTTCAGGCTAAGATCCAGCTTAAAGAGGGACATAAGCCTCGCTTTTACAAAGCGAGACCGGTGCCATGGGCACTTAGAGACAAAGTCAAAGAAGAATTAACACGGCTGCAGAAAGAAGGGGTGATTATGCCAGTAACAGTGAGCCAGTGGGCTACGCCTTTGGTTCTAGTAAAAAAATCGAACGGGAAGATTAGGTTGTGTGGCGACTTCAAAAGCACGGTGAACCAGCAAGTGGAAGTTGAGCAATATCCGATTCCCAAGCCGGAGGATCTTTTCTACAAACTATCAGGCGGACAACAGTTTTCTAAAATAGACCTTAGGGATGCTTACCTACAAATACCGTTGGATCCCGCAGCCAAGGAAGTACTGGTAATCAACACTCCGCTCGGTTTATTTAGCTATAACAGATTACCTTTTGGGGTAAACTCAGCGGCAGCAATCTTCCAGCGCTGTCTAGAGCAAATTACCTCAGGCTTGGATGGTTGCTGCAATTATCTAGATGATATCATCGTCACAGGACGCAGCCTAGAAGACCATACACAAAACTTGAGAAAATTGTTTACAGTGTTACGAGACAGGGGTTTTAAGGTGAATCAGGAGAAATGCGAATTCTTCAAAGAGAAAGTAGTTTTTCTGGGACACGTGTTGGACAGCACGGGGATAGCCCCTACCCAGCAGCATGTACAAGCCATTATTCAGATGCCTCCGCCAACGGATCTAAAACAGCTGCAAGCATTTTTAGGCAAAGTTAACTACTACAATAAATTTATTAGAAACTTTTCGACAATAGCAGCTCCTTTAAACCACCTGAGAAAGAGAGGGGTCAAATTTGTATGGTCGGAAGATTGCAACAAAGCTTGGAACAGTTTAAAACAAGAGTTACTACGCACGGTAAGACTTAACCATTTTGTCCCGGGAAGGATCACAACTGTGGCGGCAGATGCCTCAGACTACGGTCTGGGAGCGGTGTTATCCCAAAAAGATGGAAAAGGGATCGAGAGGCCAATCGCTTTTATGTCGAAAACTCTAAACAAACATCAGAGAAATTACTCCCAGGTAGAGAAGGAAGCGTTGGCAATCATTTTTGCGGTGAGAAAATTCAACGAGTTCCTTTACGGGACCAAATTTCACATCATTACGGACCATAAACCTCTGGTGCAACTTTTTCACCCAGGGAAGAAGATCCCAGAAGCCACAGCCAAGAAGTTGCAGAGGTGGGCGTTGTTTCTTGCAGATTACGACTATCAGATCCACTATAGAAGCACGTCACAACACGCGAACGCGGACGCGTTATCTAGATTACCCGCCGGCCCAGACCCAGATTTCGACGCGTCTGAAGAGGAGTGTCTCCAGCTAGACCTGGAGGATCTAGGAAACCTAGCAGATTTCCCATTAGAGGCTAGGACCATAGCAAGAGAGACGGACAAGGACCCAGAGTTGAACCAGGTTCGGCGCTTCATCAGAGAAGGGTGGCCAACGCGAAGATTAAGAAGCAACGCCAGATGGTATAGCAAACAAGACAGATTGTCGTGCAAAGCTGGAGTTCTATTGTTGGAGGGCGAAGAGTTCACAAAAGTAATTATACCCAAGAGCCTCAGGCAGACAGTGCTTAAATTGTTACACCAGGGACATTGGGGGATAGTTCGTACGAAGCAGCTGGCGAGGCGGCACTGTATGTGGCCGGGTATGAATAACGACATTGAACAAATGCTAAAGAGTTGTGAGGCTTGCCAGCTCAACCAAAGTGCCCCCCCCAAAGACCTGACACCTTGGCCGGAGCCGACAGAACCGTGGGAAAGGGTCCACGTGGATTTCGCCGGCCCCTTTTGGGGGTCTATGTGGTTGGTAGTAGTGGACGCGAAATCAAACTACCCGTATGTAGTTGAAATGGGGAGCACCACATCTACACAGACCGTAGAGATGCTGGAGAGGATTTTTGTTACGGAGGGTCTACCTGTGGTATTGATTTCAGACAATGGTCCGCAGTTTTCGTCCCAAGAATTCGCAAAATTCTGTGCGAGCAACGGCATACATCACATCTGTGCACCGCCTTTCCACCCACAGTCTAATGGAGAGGCGGAGAGGTTCGTACGAACCTTCAAAACTGCCATGGGGAAAGCGCGGGCAGCGGGGACGCCAAAGTCCCGAGCTCTATTAAGGGTCCTGGCAACATACCGGGTCCTGCCAGGCTCAACAGGCAAGAGCCCAGCTGAAGTGCTCCACGGCAGGCAGCCCCGGACCTTGCTGTCACTGCTCAGCCCTAGCGACCCGCATAGAGCTGGAGGTATTAGACCAAAATACAAGGTAGGTGACAAGGTATATATTCAGTCACTTAAGAAAGAACCAGCATGGGTGCCCGGGATAATACAAGAAATTCGAGGCAGCAGAGTTTACGCGGTACGGACCTTAGAAAGGCTGGTCACACGCCACCAGGGGCAGATCAGACCTCGTACTAACGAAAGTCAAGTAGACAACAGGCCTTGGATATCACCCGAGGAATTCCGCAGAAAAGTGATGAAGGAAATAATTTATGTCCCACAGGAGCGCACGGCCGTTGGGACACCAACAGTTGCAGCTGACACACGGGAGGAAGCAGCCACCAGCAGCAGCAGAGAACCCGCCTGTTCGACCAGGACGGAACTCCGGCCCAGGAGGGTTACTCGTTCAGTGCGTTTTGCGCCATACGCAACGCATTTGGGCGCGGAGGGTGCCGTGGCCGAACAGGCTCCCTTAAAGTTGCCGCCGGTCGACGGTACCGATACTGCTCAAGAGAGTACGCTGTCCGACAGCGCGGCAGTACCGTCACGCCCGAGCAGACAGCGGCGCGCGAGAACCCACCCTTATCAGCGGGTTGGCCAGCGATCCTTCGCCGCGAGCGAGCTATAAAAGAGCCGCTCGGGCCAGCGAGAGGCAGTTGGAAGCGAGCGCCTGCAAGTGATTAGAGAGTGACATTGTGAATAGTTGATACGTCGAAGTGCTTACGAACTCTGGACTGCCCCTACGGATATTTGGTGATTTAGCGACGTATTTGGACTCTCTCCTGGAATTCTGTTAGAACTTGGCTATTGTAAATTGACTTGCTCTTTTGGATTGTGGAATAAAACACGTCGTGAGAAATCGTGTTTATCTTTGTTGTTTTCTGGTCATAACATAATCAACACATTTTCATATTGTTTTTCTAATAGTAAATGTTTTTCCTCTACCTTTCTGGAGCCCACATTGATGTACTATCAGCAAAGTGATTTACTCTCTTCGGTACTATGCCAGCAAATATATTGTGTGTTGTAATCAAGAGAGTTATTTCCTTAAAATTTTTACAATCAAGTCTGTCACTTTTTTTAAATAATTGACTTATAAGTCCGTTTTTTATTCCATCAGTATTTCATACCTGACCCAAATTTTACGTATTATTGTAACCACGTGCACAAATAGGTTGCACCACGTGCACTTAACCACGTGCACAAATAGGTTGCACCACATTGCACAAATAGGTTAGAATAATTGAAATCCTCAAACTGAAATATCTTCTGCTGAACAAGTATAACTTCAGCACGATACGAGAACGTAAAGACACCCAAGAAGACGTTGCCAGGTCGCTCTTAAAAGACTCTCTGGTTTGAGCCGCGTACAGCACAACTCTGAATGATCTGACAATCTACAAGAGTATTTAATTCTCATTCAAGAAGTAACAAATGCATGCGTCAAAATGAGCAATTTTCGTTTTAGATCACGCTCCGTGTGAAAGACGACGCGTAAGAACATGTATTTGAGCAGCCAGCTCTGCGTGTCTATAGGAAAGATCGAACTAAAGCACGCGATCAGCCCAGATGATTCCGCGCGAGAGGCAAGCAGCGGAGTAAGGCGTGTGTAGATGCGGGTGCTCGCCTTATGTACGAGGACTCAACGAGCGAGAGGCGGCGGCGGTAGTCGCTGCCAGGTCACGGTCATCCGCTGCTGCTGCCGCCGCTGTCGCCACTGCACCGCTACCTACGTCACAGCCTCTGTCTCCACAGCCACTGCCGCCATCGCCGCCGCTACAGCGGCCGCAGCCACCTCCGTGTCTGTGTCTCCTTCTCCGACTCTCACCGTCTCCTTCCCCGTCAACGACTCCTTCTCCGTCAATGACTTTCACCGTCACCATCGTCGCTTTCACCTTGACCTTCACGTTACCTTCACCGCCACAGTCACCTTGACCCCCACTGTCACTTTCACCGCTACCTTCACCGTCGCCTTACCCGTCACCTTCACCGTCGCTTTCATTGTTCATCACTGTCGACACTGTCAACCGTCACCACTGCCACTGCCACCGCTGCCGCTACACCACCATCGCTACCGCCACACATCCGTTCCTCCTTTGCAATCCATCTCAACGGCCGTCTGAGACCTTTAATTCGATCTGAGAGGCCTTATCGGTTGCGGAGCAGACAGCAATCACGACTTCTGTGCTACAAACCGCTCATCATGGCGGGTCATTATCTAAGTGCCGGACAAGGCTCAGGGTTTCTCTGGCGAGGCAGGAGAAAGGGACAGTCGAAGGACATTATTCAAAGGGCAAACAATAGTTGTGAATGAATCATTGAAGAAGGTTCATTCAGTCAGAAGACATGGTACTTTTTCGCCAAGTAAACACACTTTGTGTTTGAAAAAAAAAAAGTAACTGAAATCCACCACACGTTGGAAAGTTAAACAGACATTCTCTCTCACCAATTCTCCAATTACGATCGGAATACGAATGTAAGGCATGCCTTACATTCGATAGTATATATTCCGATAGTAATTGGAGAATTGGTGAGGCACAGACGTGCCACGACGACGAACATTTCCTTACACAAATACTTTGTAGACTTTCAATACTGAAAATTGCCAGAGCCCAACAAACCTTATGTATGGTATACATTTTTTCCTTAAATCTCAAAAGGCCTATTCTGGAAGTTTACGAGCAGTTATTTAATTTGACACGGCTTGCGTTGAATCCTTTTCTGCGAGAAATCGTTGTCTGGTCAGTTAATAATGAAATATCGACGTGCTAAACCTTCATTTTTCATCAGAATTTAACTCTGTAACTTCGTACTCTAAAAATAGTTATTTCAGAATCAATTGGTTGCCAACTTCCAAGAACTGCTTGAAATTATATTACAGTAGTATTTTCGGTGTAGCCCGTGTATGGGCGAGAGTAGATATTTCAAATGACTCGCTTGGCTTAGTGCGTGTTACAGCATTTTATTGGAACTTTATTTCCCGACAGGTATTGCAAAGCGTACGTGCATTTAAGAACATATTATCTGGTTTCGTACCGACTACGGAATTTTTTTAGGTGAATATTATGCAGGGATACCATACCGCTGCGTATGATTCACAAATTGTTTTGTGAGGCAAGGGCAACTCAACTCTTGTGATTTTTCCTCCTATGAAAATCTAATCAGAATAATCAATATAATTACTACAACAAGCCTATTGCAGCAATGCATACCAATGTACCATTATGGTTACCAACATAGAAGATAATAAATCAGTTCAAAGATATGCCCAGTATTTAACATTATTTTTACTTCATAGAATGCTCTCTTACTCTAACAAATAAACTACTGTTTCTATTATCTGTTGCTATTATTAACATTTATTACAAAATTATGTTACACAATCTGCAACTAAAAATATGGTCACTATATGAGGCGTTTACAAAGAAAGTTATATTCCGGAACACGAAAAAGAAATAAGTAGTAATAGGCAATTATGCGAAAAATAATCGCGACCTAATCGTCAGGTATTATATTAGTTAGTTTTTGTGTGAAATTCATTTTTTCCCATCCGAACTACGTTTGACTTGTTACAACACAGCTCATAATTTTATGGCATAATTTGTGGTTGTATTGTATTTTGATGATGGTAATTATTAAAACTGAAAACAATTCTTTCATATATATTTCATATTATTCATTATATTCAAACATTTTCTTTCTATATATTTTTCTTCTTGTTATTTTCTAGCTCATTTTCGAATACACTACTGACTAGCAAACCAACAGCGTTTCGATGTATTAAACGTTACAAAAGGATTTGCCTGCAAGAATTGATTAATATTATTAATCAGGCTGGTAGAGTGAACTGTCTATCAGAAATTGACGTCGGATATCTGAGTCTTTCTAATAATCTTCTCGGTACCTTCGGAAAGATGAAGAGGACTTAGTGAAGAATATAATGCGCACAACCAACTCCCTCAAACGAATGAGTATGTCAGAAAACGTAAGAAACAATGAATTACACGGCCAATAATGGCTGATGACGTTATTGTCAAATTCAGAAGCAACCTTGTAGAACGAGCTACAGAATTTTTATACACAAGCCAAAAAGTTAAAATCCCACGTCATCGTTTTCCTCACATCTTTAAACCACAATTCTAATCTTCCAAGAATCTTCGCTTGAAATTAGTATCAATTTTTGGAACACTCAAATGTCAAAGGAAAATTAGGTAATAAATTATTATTTGGAGTAGAACTAACTCAGTCACTAACAGTAATTTTCATCAACTTACTGCAAAAAGAAAAAAATCTAGAAATGATAATCCAATTCTTTAATATTACTTCACAATAAGGATTCAAATAACACCATTCACAACTACTGACCTACATTCCAATAGTATAAATGCAGATTGTTACAATACATCGCTCACGATTCGCTAATGTCTTTTTAAGGAGGTTTAAAGGAACAAGAATAATTGTTATTCACAAGTTGACGATTACGCATGTCTTCACAGAGAAACACGGGTGTCGGAATCGTTCACCGCTCACATTTGTAATGCAAATATCACTTAGATAGTGTGTCTTCACAGAAAACAGTTGTTAAAACATATTATAGCACTTCAATAATATTGAAATGATTAAAAATCACTATTTTTGTTGCGAGTAGTCTACTTGTTACGGGTGAAGAGCGCTTGAAATGCAGGCGGGCGAGTGGAGTCTCTCCTCCGAGCAGAGACGCGCTGGGGGCGCCTTCTGCCTCCGTTGGGCAACGCGGCTCGCCCCCGCTGCGCTGCGCTGGGCGCACTCTGGCTGCGGCCTCCGCGCGGGCGCTGGGAACCGGCAGCCGGCCCGCGCCGGCGACCGTGCCCCCGCCCCGCCGCAACCAACCCTCTACCCTCCGCCCTCCGCATTCTGCCCTCCGCCCTGTCGGTTCCACCCCTCTTCTGGGCTGCCTGCGCCACGCCCCCGTCTCATCCCCGGCATTATTTTCTTACAGTCAAATAAACGGTAGGGCACTTGTGGAGTATTATTCTCTATGTTCGAATGTTACGTTACCTCTACCACCGGAATCGTTGGTAGATTGGGAGTCAGTACAGACTATTTATACCCCAATTTTCCCACTTATTCACAACCCTCGCAATTTAGTAAATTTCAATAATCAACATGAAAAAGTGTTAAATGAATAGTAGTTGTTTTACGTATTGTGTGTAAAGTTTAGAATTACAAACAGTATGTTAATTATATGTTTAAAGCGCTAATGTGACTAGAAACAACCATTTTGGTATATATCAGAAGATCGAATACGTAGTTTACACAAGAAAGTTGCATAATTATGCTATCTTAAGAATTCATAATGACGGCATTTATTACACAAAAGTGAATGCTCTAAATGCAAAAATGATGGTAGTAAAATAATATAGTACAGATAAAAACATAAGAATATATGATGAACATTAGAATCTATGATTAAGATTGATTAATCAAACGTATTATTCATCAATTAAAACTTCGAAAGTTGTTGTTGTTGTTGTTTTCTCAGGAAAGCATTCTCACCAATATACCGACATAATCGTCTCAAATAATCCTTTGATTCTCGACCCATTTTAACGACACGTGTCGGAGGCGAAGCTTCTGGAGAAACGAGTCGTCCAAGGTTGACAGCGGCGGGTGGGTTGGCGAAGGCGCCGGCCCGGGCAGCTGGAGAGAGAGGGAAGGAGCGGCGAGGTCGGAGGGCAACCGCTGCCTCGTCTCCGCTGAGGGCCGAGCGGCCGTGGCGCCCGCGCCGGCGGTTGCAAGTAATCACAGGGCGCGCCTCGCCTTGCGGCCTTGCGAGACGTTCGGTAACTCATCTACCAATAAACGCGTCACACTTTTATTCCGCCTACTACATCCAACTCCAGCCACAGTGTCGTCATTCGTTTTGAAAGTGTGATAGAGTAGAAAACATTTCTTCAATGTTTGTCCGCATGTGTTCGTATCGCTGCCGTAATGCTGATTGTCTCGTCAGATGAAGGTCCTCATGTGATATTTACTGTTCGAGATACGTGTCTTTTTAATTCGAATTCCTCGCTTAGATGTTCAAACAAATCGTGAGTCATTTCATGTTTAAAATATACAACAGAATTTTTAGCACAATGCAATGAACAAACTGTGCATTATCTTGGCTGTCCGGGTGACGCCGCGTCGAAGGCTGTGTTGCCGACGTTTCGATCATCTTGTCGTGGTCTTCCTCAGAGCTGGTACGAGGAAGACCACGACAAGATGGTTGAAACGTCGGCAACACAGCCTTCGGCGCGGTGTCACCCAGACAGCCAAGATCATGCACATGACTCTGGACGTGGAAGCCTACGACTTCATTGATGAACAAACTGGTTGTGATAATTTTCCTAAAAATGGTTCATTATTGCACAAATTATTTCACTCCGAATTCCTTTGGTTTACAACGTTCAGAATGGACTCGGACTTAGTACTGGAATTGGTGAACATGCAGCTACGTATCGAAAATCAGCTAGGTATGGAGTAAAAATCTACATTTAATAAAAACAGTTTTACAAACCTCGAAAACTGCAAATTTATGATTTGATAAAATTCGTTTGTAAGTTCAGTATGTATTGAAGCAACCGCGGGCGACTTCATCATCCGAGATAGAGTGTACTACGCGTTTCAGATAGCAGAGTTTGTGAAAAGTTCAAAAATTACGCAAAACATTTCTCTTGGTTATCTGCCACGAGGGGACCGAAATTATACATGTATTTCTTATTTGTTGTATTAGTACTAATAGGTTCTTGTATATTTTTACAGCTGAATTCACTCATCATGAAATTAGAGTTCTTTAATCGTAAATAAAATGTAAGAATACCGCTCACTGATGGGCAAATTTAATTCAAAAACAAGGCAAAAAGGATTTTTTTTAAATTACTGGCGAATTAAGTTTTTCGTCATGCACCTTTCAAGGGAAACAATGCTACTACACAATATACAGAAAGTAACTCTTACGAGTTCTTCTGTTGTTGTTTTTTAATAAACTCAATACAAAACTAAATTAATAGTTCTGATCCAATAACACATCATTTCTTCTCCTACTAGGTTCTCATTTTATTGAGGTCGGGTCTACTTTAAGTTTTACTACTAATTGTGAAGATATTATACATGAAATAACAATCTATCTTTATAATTATGTTTCTAAATTCGCATTTTATATTCCATTTTTTCTATTTTGCTTGAATTCTATTTTTATTAAATTCATAATAATATTCCGCAAAAATAATGATCTAACTTCATTTGTAATTTAGATATATTGTTATGTTTTGTACTACTGAAGATGGCCGCAATGCAACTGAAAATGTTTTCTGCCAAAATAAACACATATGTCAAAACAACGCCTGAGATCTATTTCTACATCTTGCCGTCAACTCCACACCATTTTACTACTACCTATGAAACAATATCGTTCAAAACGTCATCAGACTAATTGAAAAAGAATAATTTCTCCGTTTTCTAAAACTGATATTTTTCGCTATCAATCGTCTCCTAAATTATTTCAGTAGTTTACATACCTTTAGCGGCTCTAACACGCAACTGATCTTTATAAATTAGGTCTCTAAAGAATGAGAATTTCTCGTAAACGTGATAAATTACACTTTAACTTTAAAAATATGAAGAATTTGTTTAAAAAAGAATCTAAATATTCATTCCAAATGCAACTCGCAGCACTCAATCAGCTATACCGTTAAATAACCCCATAACGATGATTTCTAGGGTCTTCAAAATTAAACTTTTGAGGCAAAAGATCTCAAAGAAACGTTCATTACACCATAATCTATAGGATGAGATATTCGTGGATATACTATTCAATTTTTGCTGGTTCGGCACTTATCGATACTACCAAAGACATCTAAATGTCAACCCTTGGTGATGGTGGCTATCTGTGACATCACCCTTAGGAGTCTTATATTTCCATATCTTATATTACTCGCGCAACTTTTCTTGAACGACAACCTTGCTTCCCCCCCTCTGGCGCAATAAACAGTTGAAGGCAGAAGCTCGCAGCGAGCACTGATGACAACATTCCAAACATATCTTCTCTGGCGAAAAATATAAACAATTTTCTTTTGAAGCCGAGAACTTTAGTCCGTTGTTTTCTCAAAAAAAATCTAAAAAAATTACCCAAGCAGGTGAAGATCCATTACAGCAGATACCTCGAACTGCTGAGGAAGTTAGAACGCAAATTATTGAAAACGTTGCGAAGGCATGACTAATTCTCCAGAGATTGCATTGGCATTGCTTCATAAAATCTAGTGGCCAATGTCCTAATACCCCCAACTCTAACAGCATTCCCTCAATCCTTCGTTCAAGAAAAGTTGCGTGAGTAATACTATTTATACTCTCCGTGAACAGCGTAGTTTGCGTTGACTTACGAGGTTTGTTTGCATAATTATTAATTCAAGATTCGTTCTTGCAGTAATAATTAGATGTACTATTAATAATTGCTTGATTCCGATGAAGATTGCTTCTTATGGCTGTAGTAAAAAAATCATTTAATATTTCGTCGAGTGTAATGTGTCTAATTGTGGAGGGATGTGGGTGTACAGTGAAGAGTGAAGACGTTTCTTGTTAGATTTGGTCTGCGTTTTACCTGAATCAGTATTTACGTTACTAGTAGTGATTCGGTAAAACTTTTAAGTCAACGTGTTCAGTCACGTATCTTTGTCAAGAGTAAAAATCATTTTTAATATTTTTGTGACTATCACGAAAAGCATAAAGTTAACTGTCAAATAATTTTGAATAATTACTTCAAATATTTTAAGGGAGTGTTGTGAACTGTTCCAAGAAATCTCTCGTTAATACTGAATAAATCTTTAGTGAACATTTCTTTTCTTCATGAATTACATTGTTTTTTATTTTTATTGAATATTGTGTTAGCACAATGGAAGTTACATTTATAATTTTTAAATAAATAAATACGTTTCGTTTATAATGTACCCTCTTAGATTGGAAATAGAAGGATAGGGAAGAGTATGGGGTTGAACATGCGGGAGTTCTCGCACGAGTACGCGGAGGTAGTAGGGGAAAGAATGTGCTATGCCCCAACAAACAGAACGAACTTTTCAAATTACTTAAAGTACAATATCTTGAAATCAATGAACAACAAAAATCAAAGTACACAAACCTACAATACTAAGTGAATTAATTTAAAAAATCGATCAAATTGAAAATTACAGAAATAATAGCGCTCTTTCGACAACTGCCAACGATCACAATTCAGAGGCACTATTTAAATGTTGGCGATATGTAGGCGAAATGTTGGCGAACTGGACGTCTGTACACCAATGCCCAGCAGTAAACTCATATTGTAAATAATACACCGTTTGTTAAACTTAAGGTGTTGGTCTGTTAAGATACGCAATACGTAAACATACTTTGAGCAACATTCCCTTGTAACGATGTGAATTCTAAGCGCACAGAATTGTTTCAAATGGTAACAAATTATGTTTATTACTCAAAGATGAAAATATTCCTTTTAGTATTTTTTGGCTCGGAATTTCTTTTCGCGAGGTACATAATAACTCAGAAAAGAATCCAATATTTTTGGCACATATGAGTTTCGACTCACTATTGATGAGTGTGAGATGGAATCAAGCACGAACAATCATTCAATTTCAGTAACATAGAAATCAGAAAGGAGTCCCGCATGGACATGGATGTATATCTGTGTAGCATTGCATGGTGTACACTGCCACCCACCATGCACCATGTTTCCAACCTTATCTTTACTTTTCTACTAATTGAAAACGTAGACACCGTCAAATATCTCGGGCTACATCTTGACAAAAAACTAACCTGGAAGAAACATATTTAGATTAAAAGAAAGGAAGCAGAACTGAAAAGCAGACAAATGATATAGTTAATAGGAAGAAAATCTAAAGTTTAGAAAACAAAATTTTACTTTAATAAATAATACTCAAACCCATCTGGTCTTATGGAATTGAACTCTGGGGAACAGCATCACATTCAAATATAGAAATAATTCAAAGATTTCAATCCAAGTGTCTCAGACTATTAAGCAATGCTCTCTGGTTTGTATCAAACGCCACTCTACATAAAGATCTCAAAATCACCACTGTTAAAGAGGAAATTACTCTCAAATCTCACAAATACCAACAAAGACTCGAAAATCATATTAATCATCGGGCCATAAACATCTTAGATAACAGCACAATGACAAGAAGATTGAAAAGAGTACATCCTCTTGATCTGGACCACAGACATAAATAATATTTTCCTTTTAAAATAATTGTTACTGTGGATATAATTTTTTGTCACAATGCTTGCTCGACATAAAGATCCAGCAGAAGCATCACGTCTCGTTGAAGAACATCTGCAATCCATTCACAAGTGGCAGAAACGCTGGCGCCTCAAGACAAATAACAAGAAGTCTGCCCAAATTACCTTCAGTCTGAAGCACGAAACATGCCCTCCTATAAAAATCGGATCACAACCTATTCCTCAAAACGACTCAGCAAAATATCTTGGAATTACAATGGACAGAAGACTTACATGGAAAAAACATATAAAGAATAAAAGAAAAGAATTAGACCTCAAAATTATCAGATTTAACTGGCTATTAGGAAAAAACTCATCTTTAAGCATCGCAAACAAAATTCTTCTGTATAAAGCATTACTAAAACCAGTCTGGACATATGGAATACAACTTTGAGGAGCAGCTCAAAATTCAAATATTGAAATATTACAACGTTTCCAATCTAAAAGCTTAAGAAAATTTGTAAATGCTCCTTGGTATGTATCAAACGCCACAATACACCGATACTTACAAATAACAACAGTAAAAGAAGAAATGAACAAGACTAGCGCAAAATACTTACAACGACTACATAACCATCAAAATATTCTTGCCATTAACTTACTAGACAATAGTGACACCACCAGACGACTTAAACGATATCATACTTTAGACCTGACATATCGACTATAAATTGTTGTTAACGTGAAAAATGTAATATTAGGAATACGGTCAATGGACCTTACTCCTCTCATGCTATCAAAAATTGTATGTAATTTTGCCAAATGTTTATAACTAAACAAATTGCAAAATAAAATATTATTAAAAAAACAATGCTTGTTGTTTGTTGTTTTTTTCCTCTCTGAATTGAACAATTAACTTAAAACCATTTAAAAAAAACAGAATTGGATGGTTTCTTTACATGTCAATAATGTATGTACAATTGTATTTGCCGAATGTTCGAGTAGAACAAATTGCAAATAAAGCAGATGTTTGAAAAAAATCTTTACTTTTCTAACTAGGAGGCGTAGGAGCATGGGTAATTAGTTATCTTAAATGATAAACCTCAGTGGCGCCAGTCTCCAATACTTGCCTCCTCGCTAGTAACAGTGTGGGCCTGGTGATAGCCGCTAATAGTTTAGTGCTGCTTGAGCGCCGAATGGGCCTAAGGGCCACAACTCATCTCAACTACTAAGTAGAAATAAAATATTCCGTAGTTTCTTAGTACTAATGTTTTATTATAATAATAACACTGTTATCGTTTTTATGGATTAGTTAGCAAGTTTTGCCAGAGAAACCATACAATGACTTCGCATTTTTAAAGTCGACTTTTAAAACTTTGTAAATTTACATGAATTGAATGTACATTTTTGACGACGAAAAGTATTTACTCGAGTAATTCGCATTAAAAATACTCCCCTAAACAAATAATTACATTTAATGAAATAGAATGTGCACTAGAAAGATACTAATTACATTTTTTCCAATCAATGTTTCTATTAGCAGCACATATTTAGCATTAACAACGATAATATCGAGGTGTCAATAAATATTTCACGTTCAATTAAAATTTAAAATAATAGAGAAAATTTGAAATAATATTAATTACAATAGGATTTCCGAACATCTCAGTACCTCCATTTATTGATTGGTAGAACTAAAAAATAAAATTAAAAACTTACATGAAGATTAGACTGAAACACTTATTAAAACATTAATACATACATTTTGTAAGAGAGCACAAACATTTCCTAAATTACGCCGTATGTTTCACATATCGTATCTCCTCTAAAATTTTATAAAATACCAATGCATTTCATTTTCAATGGGGGAGAAATTTTTAACGGAAATTCAACTGAAATATTAACGCCAGAAATTGGATCTAATTTGGTAAGAGTGACCGAGTAAACTTAATCCCAAAATAAACTGTCTCAAACGCATCGTGTTACGACTGCTTCGCCAGCATTAGCGAAAGTTCAAACCGGTTCTCCAAGGCTGCACACACCTTATGTTAAAAAATGTGTCGCTGCAAAAAGGTGCCAAAATTATTAGAAGTAATGTATGAAATTTATTTATGCAAATAAGAGAGTCCTCGTGTCCAGATGAATTTGATACTTCATAATAATCAAGAAATAGATTACAGAAATTATTTGCGATCAAATTTAGACAGTCAAAAACGACGGTCTATACAAAGCGATCAGGCATGAATATTAATAATTTAGATATCATAGAACAATATTTTCAATATGATCGTGTTCTATCAATTGCTTTACGAACATTAACCTAACATGTTTTCAGTATTTCTTAAATCGCAAATCTGCGGGGGGGGGGGAGTTGGAGTCATTTGCGGGGCACGGAGCACTTTGGGTCATCAAAAGTATCTCTATAGTTTTAGGAAGAAAATTTGTTTTTCATTATATTGGCAACACTATTTCTTTATCCTATGGAACTATTAATGTCTTCAAATTTTCTCCGACCAAACCCGTACAGGGATCCTTGTAGACGTTTGTGGTAAATTTGGTTATTTTACATTAATATTCAGATTTCTTAATCTTGGCAATTGAAATAGTAACCATCAATATATTATCCTCATAGTATGTCATTAAGTATTTATCTAATGTAACTTCATTTCTAAACCTAATATAATATAATAAACCTAATCTAGTTTGCTTTTAATGAATTCGAGTACATTAATTGTAGTAAAAAATGGGAAACAAACATGGGACACTTTGGGACAGTATCCCAAAGTGCCTATTTAAAAAATATAAAGCATTAAAACCAAATTGATGACACATTTCCGGAGTAAACAAAATGGTCAGAAACGAGAGGTCGTTTTCCTCTTGTTGGTGCTAAAGACATCGTAAAGTTTCAACAAATTGATCTTAAATCGCCATCGCCAAAACCAACAAAAATAAACACAACAGCTTGTGCAAAATCGATAAGAAACTTTCCAATTAATCTACAAATGTGAAATATTTCGTTTAACTGATTCATTGTTTACAAAAATGTCATATTTCTTTTTAATGAAGTTAGATGTTTGATTTTTATAAGTTCTTACTTATGTAAAACAAAAATCAATATGTATTTGTTATTAATTATTATTACTGATTTCTTTATACAAAAAAGTGTCCATATGTGTCCATACAGCACTCAAATAGTATAACCCACTGTTGGGGATCATTAAGACACATGCTAAAAAGATGAAAAACATTAATTTACGATAAAAATGTATTTCTTTTAAGGTCAATATTTATTGTATGTTAAAGTCAAATGATTAATCATGTTTTTCAGCAAGTTTAATGCA
Source organism: Gryllus longicercus (assembly GCA_038098605.1). NCBI lineage: Eukaryota > Metazoa > Arthropoda > Insecta > Orthoptera > Gryllidae > Gryllus > Gryllus longicercus. The sequence continues at coordinate 2,167,286 of JAZDUA010000098.1, forward strand.
ATTCGTTAAGAAATATTGCTTCAATTGCAAAAATATTTCAAACTGTCCAAATGCGCCCCACTATTCAGAAGAGTCTGAATTTTTTATTGTGAATCACTAAAAGCCACTTTTTCGTATCATCATACACATTGACCCGCTCGTAAGTTTAAAAAAGATTTATGACTCAAAAGCAAGAATTTTCTCAAATATATTCGATTGATTGTTTTAGTGATTCCGGGCATGTCAATTAACAGGGTTAGCGTTCCCGTAAGTGTAGTGTATGTTTTTGCTCGGGAGGTGGTGGTGATCTTTCCCCCGCTGTATGGTGAAATCCGGCGCCGACCTAACGACGGCTTGCGGAATTTTCCTCAACCAGGTATCTCCCGCCAACGGGGCACCGCCCCAGCCGGGACAAGCTCTAAACTCCCGACCGGTCTCCCTGCATGTGTGCTTGTGTAGTGCGTGGTAGTGTAAGTGGGTTTGTAAGGGAAGAGGATAGGCCAAGGAAGAGCTAGGAAAGATCGCGCGCGGTCCGTGACACATTTGATAGGGTACTGTTCCAACATTCGCCTGGTGTTGATCGGAGTCAAGTATTTTCAACATTCAAATCCTTCAAAACATACTTTCGAAGAAAAATCTGTTTTCCCAGCCCACGGCAAGTCTTTTATATCCCTATTTCAAAAAATAATACAACTAAGATTATATCATTATTGCAATTAGAAATATCATACATGATATATTATGTGCTTTAATTGGAAAATATGTTTCGAAATTTTTGCTACTACATGTTAAGTGGCGGTTTTCTCTCGCGGTTGTGCTACACTGGAATTATTTGTATGATGTAATCCGAAGAAACAAATTTGGATTTACATTAAAACTTGCCATAATTGGTCACTATTGGTTGCGGACGAAAATGGCCATTTGAGCAGGTGGTCACGTAACAAAGGTAATGAGAATATAATAATCAAACATCCGGTCACAATTTTTCTTTTTTTTTAATTTATTGTCTACCTGTTCAACATACATGTTTTTCAGGGTTGTGAATACAATCATACATAACTTTTGGTTTATTTCCTATCTGTGGTTGCCCTAGAAAGATGCGTTAAATGTTTTTGGTTGTTAGTATTATTATTATTATTAATTTACATTATTACGGCAGTAGATTGAGAGTACAGAGAATGATTGTTGATAAGATTATTCGATGAAGGTTATATTATTTGAGGCCCATTTTCTGCTATTTTATGGTGGTCTGAATCTGTCTTTAGGGAAGCGTGAGTTGATTCGTAAGTTCGGTTCTGCTGTGCGTCCAAGGTTGAAAGTGGAGGTGCTGGGAGATGCGGGGAGTGATGTGAAAAAGTCTTCGGACGATTTGGTAATGTGTTCTTTTATTGTCGGAATTTGCAGTTCGTGGTGGATTTGCTTGTTCGAAATAAACCATGGCGCTTTAATTATAGTTCTTAGCGCTTTATTTTGTATAGTTTGCAACAGGTTTATTTTAGTTTTTGCTGCATTTCCCCATATTGGGCATGCATAAGTCATAGTTGGTCGAATTATTGACTTGTAAATTATCATTCCGGTCTCTATTTTAAGGGAGGATTTTTTGTTAATTAGTGCGTAAAGTTGGGAAAGTGTTGCTTGTGTTTTTGTTCGTGTAGTGTAGATGTGTGTTTTCCAGTTTAATTTTGTATCAAGTTGCATTCCTAGATATTTGGCTGCTGTATTATTTGCAGCCCAGGGAATATTTTCGTTGTGCAAAATTAACTGCGGAGGGGTGAGGGGATGTCTTAGGGGGAAAATTTTCGCCTGTGTTTTATCTGGATTTATTTTAATTCTCCAATTTTTTGTCCATTTATTGAATATGTCAAGGTCGTCTTGTAAGTTATTCCTAGACGTCATAACGTCCCCATGCTTGGAAAAAAGTGCAGTGTCGGCAGCGTAAAGCGCTATCTGTGAATCTATTAGGTGTGGATAATCGGATATATATAAATTGAATAATCCCGGTGATAATGGGGACCCTTGGGGCAGCCCTGCTGAAATCTGGCGTAAGGATGATATGGCATCGTTAATTTTGACTTGGAACTTCCTTTGATTTAGGAAACTTTTAATAATTTGGAATAAGTAGTCTGGAGTGCCTATTTGTCTTAATTTGTAGAGAAGGCCTTGATGCCATATTTTGTCAAACGCTTTGGTGATGTCCAGGAATATTGCGATAGTGTGTTGTTTGGCATGGAATCCTTGCGCTATATATTCGGTAAGCCGTAATATTTGATGTGTTGTGGAGTGGTTAGGTCGAAATCCAAATTGCGTGTCTGGGATTACATGTGTGTTTGTCATGAATTTTATTAATCGTTTTAGTATCAGTTTCTCTAATAGTTTCGACAATGACGGGAGTAGGCTTATTGGTCTATAGTTCGCTGGATCTTTTGGATTCTTTCCTGGTTTTCGGAAGGGTAGCACTGTTGCAATTTTCCAATCGTTGGGAAAGTAACCTAATCTGAATGCCGCGTTAAATATTGCTGTAATGCCTGCTATCGAATTGTTATTTAGTTCTTTTAGAACTTTATTAGAAATAAAGTCGTATCCTGCTGATTTCTTAGTTTTTGATTTTTTGATTTCTTGTTTAATTTCTGATGGGGATATGTACTTTATATTGATTGGAGCTGTATATAGTGGTTTCTGATTGAATTCCTCTACTTGTTTATTAAAGTGATCGTTTTTGACTGGGTTTGGGTTGAACGACTTTTCCAGGTAGTCAGCTATAAGAGATTTTTTTCTCAAAATCAGAATTTGCCACTTGTGAACCTAGTTTTATTTGTGGAAATTCTTGTTTTTGTCTTTTTATTCTATGTATGGTAGACCACATATGCCTAGATGACGGGTGAATTTCTTTTAGAAAAGTCTGAAAGCTTGCATATCTATGTTGGTCTAGTTTAGTTTTAACTAGTCTCGTCAGTTTGTTTAGTTTTCTTTTTAAGTCTGGTCGTCGTGTCATTTGCCAATAGCGTCTTAAATTGTGTTTACTTTTAATTAGGTTTATGATTTTTATTGGGATTTGTTGCTTATTTATTGGGTTTGTTATTTTGAGATATGTGGCAGAATTTGTGAGGGATCCTTGTATGTTGCTGACTAATCGTTGTACTTCATTATCTAAGTCCTTTTCAGATTGAATGTTTTGCGGATGTTTGTAGTTAATTTTTAAAATTTCCCTGAATTTAAACCAGTTAATTTTACCTTTTTGCTGTTTATAATAAGATGATAGATAGAGAGGATGAAATGATATGATTATTGGATTGTGATCCGAATCTAGTTCAGGAATTACTTTTTGGTATAGCGGAAAATCAATATTTTTTGTGATGAGGATATCTAATATGTCAGGAATTATATTATTGTTGTAAGGGTAATGGGTGGGTTCTATTGCAGCCATAATACTTAAATTGAGAGTGGTAGCTAGATTTAGTAAATTTTGCCCTTGTGGAGTTGTTGTGTTGCATCCCCAATCGCAGTGTTTGCTATTAAGGTCACCTATGAGCATGATATTATCGTTATTTCCAAAAATTTCAGTATATATTTTTCTAGGGAATAGCTTATTGGGAGGTTTATACGCCGATATTATGGTTGTGTCTTTGTTATTTATTTTGGTTTTTATTGCTATAGTTTCTAGGTCATTGCTCGTAGGACTATTAATTAAAGTATGTTTTATATCTTTGTGCACTAGTATGGCCACTCCTCCTGCGGCCGTTGCTGAGAGACGGTCGTTGCGATAGATATTAAAACCTGGTACTGAGAACTTGATTTGAGGTAACAGGTGAGTTTCTGAAATACAAGCTATTTTTATGTTGTGGGTTGTTATAAAGTGTCGTAATTGATTTTCTTACCTTTTTATTCCGTTCGCGTTCCAGTTGAGAATGTTTGTTTCTGGATTTTTATTTACGTCCATTATCGAGGGCTGATTGTATTAATATTTGTATTTGTGGAATGAGTGCGTTTATTACTTGGTTGATGATTGTAGTTATTACCTGTTCTTGGTGTAGAGGGAGATTGGAGTTCAATAACGGGGGGACTTGGCTATTAGGTCTTTGAGGATTTGAAAACCAGGGATTTATGGGAGGTCGTTGCGTTGGGTTTGTTTGTTGTGGATGATTCTGAGGGACTGGTTTTCGGTCAAGGTTTTTAATCTCGTGGGATTCTCTGTTATTAAAAGCCTGTCGTCTCTGATTATATCGCTCTGTTTGATTTTTTAACAGTTTCTGATATACTTCACAACCTTTCCAATTGGCCGTGTGATCTTTTTTACAATTAACGCATTTCCGACTTGTTTCTGTTTTAGGTTCCGTGCATTTTGAATAATGGTGGTTACCTAAACACCTAACGCATCTCGGAGCGCGCCCACAGTTAGCTTGAGTGTGATCAAATCTTTGACAGTTTTTGCATTGTATTGGTAATTTTTGGTTGAATCTAGGAAATACCCTAATAACACTATATAAAAATCTATCTAAAGCTAGAATGCTCCTTCCCTTGTTGTTGTCCTCTAAATCTACAGCACATGTTGTTAATGGTTTTCTGTCTTTTCCGTGAAGGCGAGTAACCTTGATTACTGGGTATTTTTTAACTAGTTCTTGAAAGATTTATGTTTCACTATATAGTGTGAGAATATCTTTTATAACAATTGAAAATGTTTTTATGCTTGGGTCGCGAAGCGTGTGGTATTCTATGTTGTTATCGTCACAAAATTTACGAAGATTTCTGAAATCTTCTATTGTATTAAGTTTTACTTTCACTCTGTCTGCTTCTATTTTTGTTGTAAAATCTTCTTTTACTACACTTTTAATGTCATTTATTAACAGTTGAAAATTTTCCGCTTTGTGTATAATTATAGGGGGGGTATTTAATCACTGTTTCCGCGGCACTGATATGTTCGTCTTCATCTGTATCGTTATTTAATGTTTCGAACCTGTTTGCTGTAGGAATAGCATATCGTGAAACAGATTCAGTTTTTTGTCTTTTGCGCTCACTTTGATCTGTTGAGGCAGGTGCACTGTGTTGCAAGGGCGGCCAACTATAGCGTTGGCAGTTTTGTACTTGCGTTCGCAGGTCCTGAAGTTGCTGTTGCAGCTGGACCAGTTGTTGGTGCTGTTCCTGAAGTTGATGCTGCTGCGCCTGTATTTGTTGATGTTGCTGATCTATGATGAGCTGCTGTTGGTACTCCAACGAATGTTGCATGGCGTCGGGCGTAGTGTTGTTCACGGCCTGCATCGCTTCTTTGATGCTCTGTCCGAGGTCAGAGCACGGTAATTCACTATTATCTATTTTCACTATTGGTTAGAAATATAGAATAACTTTCGAAAACACTGGACACTTCACGAGCACTCGCAACTCACTGAGTGCTCAGCTTGGCGCCGACTGAACTAACAAGGTAGCGCTGCGGTCACAACCTCTCGCCACCGCGGTTAGCGCTGAACTCCGCTTTTGACGCTACAACGTGCGTCTACTTTTCTGACAATTTTTCTATTTGAACTTTAGTTAAGGATATTCATAAAATTACAAAATCAAGAAGTTGTTTGCACGCGTGCATTTCAAACATTCCAATTTAAAATGCATTTTTTTCTTTTCACACTTCAGACTAAATTTCATTCCAATTAGTAGGCTTATTTTGACATAGGTATATCCGATAAGGTTGCAATCAATACCCTATGCCCTCAATATTATCCCTCTATATCCTACACTCTCTATATCAGTCACAACATCCCTGGGCACCTATCGCATCCTCACATACATTCACGCCGCCCTTCACTGGACCCATTGCGATCTGCATTCAATCGCCGCAGTAGCCCAAAGAAACGTTTGGAACCTTTTTAACTGTTAGGCTGTAACGATGGCACACAATGGCGCACAGGTCAGTCCGTACATGCAGTGACTGCGTCGTCCGCCTGTCTGCTGGTTGTCACACTAGCCCGCACCCTCACGCACCTTCATTTGGGTAATGGGAGGAGCAAAGAGAAAGAAAGATTTTTTTACACGTTGCTTGGAAATTTGGAAGTCTCGACCATACCTTAACACACAAACTAAACATCCATGCCCGTGGCGGGTTTGGAATCCGCGAACCTTTAAACCAACTGATATGACGCGTCTACCTTAGCGATCTCTGCTACCAAGGCCGGTCTTTTCTCCCCTCTCCTACATTATAAATCAACTTGCAGCAGCAAATCACGCGTTGAAGAAACTTCGGAGCATGCATGGAAAATACCTATTGTTATCTGGAAGAGAAAATTCTTCTCTCGATATTTTTTAGACTTCGACAAGTAGTATCATTAAGGATCTCTGATGATTTAATTAGTAAATGGTAGCGACAATAATGAGGGAGTAATGGTGGAATGACAGGTAGGGTAAATGGAAGTACCCGGAGAAAACATACCCACAAGTCGTCTTGTTGATCACAATTCCACGTGCATTGCCCAGAGGTCGAACCCAGCGAATAGGGAGCGGAAGGCAAGTTTGCTGGCTAATAAATCCCACTCTACAGATTTCTTTTTCAAGTAATCTGACAATGTAAATACGTGGAAAGGAGTGCTGTATATATCATGCTACACTCAATTTGCCAAACATTTAAGAATTTGAATTCTTCAGGTGACGTATCCTCAAGAGAGGGAAACAACCCTTCTCTTTGATGACAATAAGTTCTCACATTAGTGCACACGTTCTCACAGTACGTGAGTAATGCAACATAAAAAAACAAAATTCAACACAAACTTCTTTCCCCCAATTCCACTAATTCCCACAATTTCCCACAATAACTCTAGTCATTGGATGTCACCAACTTAGGAAAGCATGTGGCATGCAGTGTTGAGTGAAAGGAAAAAAGACACACAGGCAGATGATTCATCTCACATAAAAATACCTCTATTAAAGCTATTGTTAGCGTTTTCATTTAAAATTTAAAAAATATATTTTCAATACAATTTCTGAATTGTGCTATTATTTTCATTTTTGGGGGTGCTTTGTTTTTCAATATTTTTCTACGATCTTAAGAAAGGTAAAACTATTTTTTAAACTGAAAAAATCTTTTTAAAAATCAAAATATTAAGTGTACAATTAGTTCTTGGATAATAATGATTCGCTTTTGATTTACAATGAACTTTGGAGCCACAATAAGATATGATCTAATTATGTACCCTTCTCGGTTACAATACTGGGTCACCAAAACAAAATCAGCGACTTTTTAACATGAAATATTTTTGACGAACCTCGTGAAAGCTGAAATATGTTTGTATATTAAGTAAAACCCTCAGTAGTGTAGGTGAATAAATAAACGAGATATTTTAGAAAAAAAACAAAAATCTGGCCCTTAATTGTATCATTTGATGGTACTCGTTTCAAAATTCCAGTCTTGACTCTTCCAACCCGTCGCCATTGATAAAAACACCTCAACTTCTGATGTAACACGTTCCATCGTTGTAGTGAAAATTACTTCAAAATTGGGATTTGAAAATAAAATTAAGATCAGTCGCACCGCTCCCAAACTTGCCTTCAATCGGTTTCCAGCGCCGATCGTTGCGACCAACCCCAAAGGCTGCAGGGGGCGCCTGGAGGCCGCCCGGTCGGCGGGGCCTGGCGCGGCGCGGCGTGGCGGGGCATGGCGGGGCGAGCGCGGCGGAGCGGGGGAGCGAGCCCCTACCCTTATCCGCGGAGACGGGCACGCGACCGGAGGGGGCGTGGCGGGTGGGTCAGGGCCAGGGGCTGACTCAAACGCCCCCAGGGCTCCTGGCAGCGGGTACAAAAGCTGGCGGCGGGGCTCGAACTGGCACAGTCCATCCGCAGCCAACGCAGCAGACAGACAGCCCAACCATGTACAAGCTGGTGAGTGCCCTCAGAACAGGAGGAGCGCTGCTTTAATCGCTTATAGCGTCTGGAAATGCTTTCTACGGTCGCTTCAGAGCGTGACATTACTTAAAGTTTTCAAAATTTGAAAGTTTTCAAAAGTAGTATTTTCCACGTCAGTCCATTATGAAAATATTACTTAAAATTTTGCGTTTATTTTCTAAACTGTTATTTCGAATTCTTGCGAAAATCTTTCATCAGCAATTTACTTTATTTTCAACATGTTCTACTGTGCAATGCACAATGTACTTTACTAATCACTACTGAATAATGTAAACATATCCAATGAAACACAAAATAATCATATTCATCAACGTATATTACACGAAGTAATGTGAACGGAACAGAAGCATGTTCCTTTTCTCGATACGCGGAGAAAATGTGTAGAATCGCGCTTTTTTCTGAATGATGACTCAACAAATAATAAGCAAAAAATCTCTTAAATGACAAATTTATTGCAACAACGTTCTCTCATCTAGAATAACATACTCGTATTTTTAATCCGTATTTTTTTAGTCATGTTGAATTTGAGCTTGCTTTGTTTTCAAGATGAAAACTTTGCAGAGTTTTAGTGATTCCAAAGTCACGAATCGAAGTCACGAATGTAGTATCTTGACATGTAACTAATCACTGATGTAACAAAGACGTATTTCCTTTCACAATTGGCTTATGCATGTAATACGTTTTCTCCTCTTACCGATCAGGTATCTTCCATTTGGCAGACAGACTTTCATAATACAACTTCGAAGGTAAAAGGACTTACCTGTAGTTAATATTAGGTAAACACAAGATAACTATCAAGTCTGTCTTAACCAAGACAAGTCTACAGTTGTCTAAAACAAGACAAAGCATTACAGAGAAACGTAGGTTCACTGTACAAGATCTCTCTAGTGCAAGACCTAGACTAAAACGCATCGCTAGAACGCAATTTCTTCCAATCGATGTAGGAAGTAATGCTTCGGCAATTTTCGTTTCGCAATACAGTTTTCTATTCCCACACATTGTGTGAGCAGCCTCGGGGATTGAGACACGTGTTCACCGCAAATGCACCCAGTCACCCGGAGCGACCGAACGACCCACCTCCCCTACCCCGACCTCAGCGGGCAGATCTGGACTCGACTCCCGCCCCGCCTTTGCTGCTTCGTCACGCTCTAGCGACTCAGTTGTTACTCTCAGGAATCTGTTACTTGACGATGCATGCAGCTGGGGCTTCAGAAATTAGAACATTGGATGGAGGGCTTCATGATCAATACATGAAGGAATAAGGGCAATTTAAAGGTAAGCCCCTGCACATACAAAAAGCTCTCGTTTTTCGTGAATCTTAAAATTTTGATTTTGACCGGCGTATGCTTCAACTTTTTAACCACACGTTCACCAAATCTGAGAGACTAACATTCACCAAAATTCACGAATAGCAGTTGGCTAGCGGTGGCTGGTGTGGATTGCCTCGGAACTGCCCTAAGCCCTTAATAAAGTAATTTTTAACTAATGACAAAATGTCAAACATTATATCATAATAAAATGAACTTTGCCTTAAGTTTAATATAATTCACAAATTTTAAATTATACTCCAAATAAAATCTGTTGGCTTTATATTTTGACATCGAATATTGCAAGACTTTCGCGGTAAACAGGAATATAAATTCATAATGTTTTCATTCTTTATAAATCCGATTTACTCAACATCAGTGGAAATAAGACAAATCGCAATAATATGGAAATTGGAAGCTAAAGTATATCACTAACATAGACACTTCCTTCTCATTTCAACATATATTTGTTTCTTTAAAAATCACGTATGTTGCATTTTACTTGTTATTTATATAATAGGGGAAAATCAGAGAAATTTGAATTTAAAGATATCGCAATTCTGTCTAGAGACTCTGCGCCTCTGCTGAGCAATTTAGGAAATTCGTATTTTCGAAACGTCTTAAAACGAAATTGTTGAACTCTTGTATCCACTTTCATTAAATACCTCTTATTTTTAATGTATTTCTTAAATATTAAAAAGTACGCTTCCACTTTTAGTTCATAATAATAGTTGGTAATTGATTTTCTTCTTTCTTGTAAAACACGGTATTTGACTCGCGTGCTTCTAAAAGACCTGTGACTATCTGGCACTTTTCTAGCAGCACGATAGAGTCCAAAGAAGACCTTGTGTTGAGCTGTGAATTTCTCATTTCTCAACGCCGATGATTCTTCTTCCGCAGGTGATCGTTCCCCTGCTGTTCGCCGCCGTGTCGGCTGGCTACCTGGGCGCCCCCGCCGTGGGCATCGGCTACGCCGCCCCCGCCATCGCCGCCGCGCCCGTGGCGTACGCCGCCCCCGCCGTGGCTGCGGCCCCCGTGGCCTACGCCGCCGCCCCCGTCGTGGCTAAGGCCGCTGTGCCCGTCGCCACCTCCTACGCCAACACCTACCGCGCACCCCCCGCACGCGCCGTCGTCGCCGCCCCCGCCGTCGCCTACGCCGCCCCCGCCGTCGCCGCCGCTCCCGTCGCCTACGCCGCCGCTCCCGCCCTCGCCTACGGCAAGGCCCTCATCCACTAAATGACACTTCGCTGACGTCACCTTGGGTGATGCAGACTATTTAATAAACCTCTCTTCACAATTCGCTCTGTATTGATTTCTACCTTGGAAAGATTCCATTTCCCTCTTGACTCACTCAAAATGAAATGTGAAATGAAATTCAAATCCACAAATCCAACCAAATGAAGCAAAGCGGGCCAATTCCACGAAATAAAAAAAACATCAGCTGCGTTTAGCGCCGGAGACACGTGCTGTCCTCCCAATTTCCATGGAACTCGCAGCGCAGGGCAGCAAGCGAGCTTCTCTCCTTCGATTGTCTCTGTGTGCGCCCCTCGCGGAGTTCGTTAGCGTTTGAACGGACGGCGCCGCGCGGAATGGCGCGATCTGCAAGGCCTCGGCTCAGTGCCCCTCGGGAGGGCGCACATCTCGCTGGGAGGTCCACTGCCGCCAGTGACGTTCACAGAGTCTGTCGGGCTCGGAGGGCTCAGGGTCGTCGGCTGGAGGTCTTCACAACGTGCCCTGGAGAAGAATTATGGCCTTTAGCCTTGGGCGCATTGAGTTAAAGCCATTCGTAGATCGAGAAATCACCAAGTGAAAGGCGTCTTGTGAAGGGTCCCTTCAATTCAGTACTCTTACCAATTATAGTTATATGTGTGTTTAGATTTCATGGCAGAATGGTAGAATTTTTGACATCAAGTAATCAACCAGGAGTAAGCCGTTCCCTCCAGGATCACAATATAACTAACAAAAGCTTGCTGCGCTTCTTTATCATTTCTCTGGTTTCATCTGATCATTTTCAATCGAATATCGAAGCAAAACTAAAAAAGCCACAATTCACCCTGATTCTCCATTCCCCATCAGGGCGTCATGCCCAGCCTTAGGTCTGATTACAAGCCCACATCCATCGACACCGAAAATCTCAGACAATCATCACAGAATGAAATAATTATATGCGTCGTCATTGCCAACAATATTATTAATTAAAATAGCAGCTTTCGATGGCTTAGCCATCATCATCAGGTTTCTGCTGTATGGAAGCCACAAAAAGGACTACCGACGACTAGTGACGACCGCCATCGAAAGCGGCTATTTTAATAAATAATATTGTGGGCAATGACGACGCATATTATTATTTCACTGTAAATGTCAACGAAAACCCACCACAATACCTATAATCATCACAGATCCAAAATGGAGTGACGAGAATATCTGTGCGTCTCTGAAGACACTCATGTGCTTTTCTCCGGTGAGATAATGAAAGTAAAAATGTTGAAATGGGGAAAGATCTTGACCATGACATTGTGCACGTACGGTATCGCGCTGCTCGATAATGCACTAAAGATCATTATGTTGGTCTCTGGAATCGGTAGACAAGGTTACGTCAGCGAAGAAGTTGTTTTTAAACTGATAAAAATCTAAACAAACCGCCAGTACACAGCGCTGAATGATAGTTTCAGGTAGAAGGGCAAAAACGTTTTTAATGCAAATACATGTAAATGCAAATCACAACTTTCTCTTCATAATAGAATGATCATCAATGCACACCATACGCAATATCACTAACAAATTGAAAGAGATTTCCTTTAGACCACTGATTTTTTCATGAAAAAATGCAGAAATATACAATAAAACTTCCCTCAACACAGTAACCCCTTTCTCTTAACAGCACAGTAGTGTCTCAGAGACACCGTTTTTGTCCCTAGTTTTGATTTTTTACTCTAAGATCCCACAGTATTTATTGGTGTTTAAAATGATTTGATGTATTCTAGAATTTCGATGTTACATTCAAAATGAAATTACCAAAAGTACATTTTTTTGTTTTCTGGCAAATTTGAGAATATATAAAAGTGACGTAAGAGCTCTGATGCATCTGTTAGGCACTACGGGCATTCGTTTACGTTTTGCTTCGATGAAGTGACAATGTGCCCAGAATGTCAATTACCTATAGACAAAATTTTTGGTGGTTACTTCTGCAGTCTTCTTTTGCCTTTCTTCTTCTTCTTATAGACAGTTTATGTTTGCTTGCTTTTACTCCTAATACAAAAAATTGGCAGAACTTAAAATTTGAGATAAATGAAGTTAATACATTTTGTAAACTACACGATGGTAACATTTCATAATTACTTTTCAAACTTTAAAATTGCTAAGATATTATTAGAAGCATTTACTATGAATGATATGAACATTAGCAAAATAGATAATTTTGTATACTCAAGTTGTGGATAGCTTCCGCTAAACAACAAATTAGTTATTAAAATGTTTAAAATTATTAGATTTCAACCTCCAAAATAAAAAGAAACGTTGTTTTGAGTATATCAGAATGTCTGAAATAAAATAATTATGTATTAGCAATTGTCAACGTATTTTGAAATAAATGAAACAATTATTAGTTTAAAATGCCCTAGAATACAATAAATTACGTTTTTCAGACAAAAAGTAAAGTAAAAGTAAATGAAAAATATATATTTAGATATTTTTACTTGTTTCGTTGCGAATATTAAATCTTGGGTTTGTGAGCGACAAAGTTATAAAAGCTTCCTGTATTGTGAAGAGCGAAGAATGACCTGTGAATTCCATTAGGAGTCGTTTCATATATTTTAACACCGGCTGTGCAACTGAACCACAACTATCAAACAAGTAAATCAGGTTTGGTTTAAAGAATGACACCTTACGAATTTATTGTAACATCCAGAGATATCTATATTTTGCGACAATTAAAATTGTATCAAATATTGTATATGCAATTGAAATGAAACGCGCCCTGAAAATGCCATTGCACCAAAGGTCATTTTTACTGACGTAACCAACGACAATGATCCATTTCTTGAAATAGTTATTGATTATTAAATATTTCTCTTCTTCTAATAATATATAATAAAATGGTCCCTCAGAATGTGCCTCAGCGAAAAATAGTGCAGTATGAACACTTATGTAGGCACAGTACTTTGTAAGGAGTAACAAAAAAGTAATGATACTTTTCTTCGTCCTTTATGATAATTTAAGATAAAGATCCCGAAATCACTTTGTATTACAACATTTTCGAAACGAAAATAAAAAAGTCTTTACTTCACACTTTATTAAGTTATAATTTTATAACAATATAGGAGTACATAAAAGGGTTTGTACTAACAATATATTGTCAGTGATGCGACAGAAATTATCCGGAACGATGTACTACTGCATACGATTATTAATTATTTCCTGACATTACATTTACTCAGAAAACACAGCATTTGACGACGCAGAAATTCCACAAATCAGTGACGAAACTCACAAATTAACGGCATTACTTTCATTTCTTCAATGCGACAAAAGTAATGTACTCAGAAACATTAATTTCTCCATCAGGTAAAATATACACTTTTATTTAAGAAGCTATGTGTTAAGGAAACAATTATCTCACACGCTGCCAAGTCTTGTAGCGGTCACTTCGACACATCAGTTATGAAAGGAGTGATGTTCCAATTAATGAAATATCCAAAATACCTTAATCCTGTTTTGTTGTGTGTCTTGAGCTTGTAATAAAAATTAAATGTATCACAATATAAACTTTCTTTCTTATCTTTCCCAATTTTTTTTATACAAAACGGGAAGTATTAGAAATCGTCAACAAGTATGCAGTAAGATAAATTAGTCATAAAATTACGAGTACTATTAAATAATCATTGTAGAAGTGGTAAGAATAGATATTGAAATACCTGGGTATTTCAACATAATAATATTAACATATTATATGAATAAATTCTTCAGAAACTTTAGAACCGAGGATGATATACTCATACTATTGAAAATGTAGATTCGAGCCACGATTACTGATGTTAATTCGAAATTTATCATTTGACATAGCTTATTTTCTTCATTAAAATTTACAAAACTAATGGAATGTTTTAATAATTGACCTTTCGCTTTCTAGTCATATTTCTTCTGTAGAATCGAAGTGTTGAGTATTAAAAAACACTTAAGCTCGACGGCACGCAATTCATTTGTGAATGATTTAACTCATAATAATTTTCCTTCTTAATGTAAACTGGTGACGAAAAGGAACACTCGTCAGTTGCTTTGGTGAGCTAACTGATTGATCAGGCGAGAGCCCGTGTGGCTCGTAGTTGCTGACCTCGGTGGTGGCAATTACTGATGTCACGGGTAATTTTCTCCGTCCATCCATATGTAGCTTCTGCTGGTGTACGGGTGTTAATCAAAATAAAGAAAAAACTTGACTCCATTTAGAACCTTAATGGTATATGTGAAAAAAATACATAAATCCAGGCCGATACATCACCTACAATGTAGTAAGTATTTGCATGAGTGCAACTAGCTCTTTGGACCCACAAGATTTTCGTTTCGAAATATGATGATAGCGTATTAAACTTCTCTGTCAGTTAATCAGGTAGGTTAAACATATATAATAAAAAATTACTTCAAATGATCAGATGTTAGGTCAATAATGAATAAATTTGACATACAAAGAAGTTGATATAAACTTTCTTACGTTCGCGAGTTATTATGCAGAATCGTCGAAACGCTGAGAAAATTGTAATTATGTTCAACAATTCTGAAATTAATAAAACTGGAAGAAGAATATAAAATGAAAGGAAACACATTTTATGGATTTGCAGAAAGGCCCTTCCATAACTGACACTTATCATATAGCGGTTTTTACGTACTTATTGCTTATATTATTGCTATATTTAGGAGAACAAAGGAATTTGAACTTACCCGCAGCGTTCATTACATTCTGAAAAGAAATTTGTCTTGTAGTCTCACACATTATGTTTCGAGATGTTTTGGGTATGTGTAAAATTTCCGTGCGCTGACTGAACCCTTGCGAATATTCCGCACTTGTAAATAATAATTCAAAAAGTGAAAATAGCTTCATGCTGGATGCTGACTTCGCACTATTCGCCTCTTACACGGGAAATCCCTTACATGCACGATATTGTTCGTTAGTAAATAATCTAATACTGCTAAGCGATAAGATTAAGACTTCAATTTTATAGAAGATTTTGCATTCCTTTTATTTAATTTTATTATATTTCGAGTAACTAGTCGTATCTTACTATGAACTGGGGCCTCCCAAAAGAGCTAAATCGAACATTATGTAATAGAAGGTTAACAAATGTCTCATTTGTAAAATACAAATGCTTAAAAACATACCTGAAACCCACCTGTTTTGTAATGTACCCCCAAACTCGTCCCTATAAAACTCATCTGTTCCCACAAAACTTGTGTACTTATGAGACACGAACACAGTTTTATGGGCCTAGGACACATTGTTTCTAAGTCGTATGCGACTAAGATGAGTTGAAGTAATATTTTCCTACGGCATAATCTGCAAACTTTAATTTTTCTCTTTAAATCAGTTTGATGCAGAACAGGCGAGTAATTCCCTATCTAGCAATAGCGCTCTTGTAGGATTTATTTTTTGTTATTTTTTTGTTATATAGGTCGCATCATCATCTAGGTGAACACTATTGCATTTAACGGTATGGTAACTGTGAAGATGACATGACATGTGATGATAGGGCACAAATACAGCCATGCCCGAAGCGGGACTCGAACCCGTGATCCTCGGTCCGAGATTTCTAAGGCACTACTGCCTTAACGATCTCGAACATCCAGACCGGCACTTGCAGTGTTTGTGTCGATGTTTTCTTATGAACTGTAAAAAATCCCATCCTCGGCGTTATTTATGCAAAAGACTGATAATGTACATGTTTTTTATAAATTTATTACTTTCGGTTTGACAATATGACTTCCAGAGCATTGACATTTACAAGAGAACAGTCGTTACGGTCACTAAAGTAACCTTTAAGAGGATGCATGAACTCAAAATTTAAGAATTAGAAAAATTGAATAAAGTTGAGAGGGATGTAAAAGACATAAGAGAAAATAAAATTACGGATGATGAAGTATATTTTTAAGAAATTTACAATTAATTCTATAGGGAAAAGGAAATATTTTACCGAGAAAACAATTCTGCATGATGAAATGAAGGAAGAGTACTAAAAACATTGAGACTGTAATGTTTAAGCAAATTATGTAGGGAGATTTAATTCATTATGAATTTGTGTATTGGGAATAACTGCATGTATAACTTTCCTAAAAAATTTGTTTTGAATAATTTGAAGTTTTCGTATATTCGATTTAGCTGTGTTCGACTATATTGGATAAGCATATGTTACAGTAAGTCTAATAATTGAAGTACAATTTATTTTAGCGGTTTTAAAGCGTTGTAAATGTAATATTCAGTTTCCTCACTTCGTTGAAAACAGATCCTTGATATAAAAATGAGAGGTGACTTTCAAAGAGAGGTGGCCCTTACCGCCTGGGCGCCCTTGGCGAAAACGTAATGGGAAATGAGACAAGATCGGCCCTGGCAGTCCAAATAAGCCGAAGGGAACGGAGGTTACCGACCATGACCTGTGGTGTGCCTTCCTCGAGTGTTGCTCACGCAGGCAAAGTGTAGTAGTACAGCCCCCCCCCCCCCCCCCGTGTGGGCTCCACTCTTTTTTCTTTCTCGTGAAACTATGATCTGCTCCTGTTAACACTTTGTAAGCGATATTTTCGCGTACAATCGCGTATTTTAAATTACTAGCGGTAACGCCTCTTCACACGTTACCACCACACTTATTAAAACTAAACATTCACTTTATAATCCTATCACAGGAGCATAATCTAGGAAATAAATCCGGAATATTTTAAAATATCAGATTCTATGTCCATTGGAGTGCTCGATTAAAATTTTAATTTTGCCGCCTACATAAAAGTTGACTTTACAGAGCAAATTGCTTAGAAAATTTTATTTTTTATTTTTTTCGTTTTTTAAAATTTTTCGTGCCTGTCTTGGAAAACAGCGCAATTGAATGAACAGACCAACATTTACAAATAGACAAACTAAACTACAAAATTTCCATATTCACTTTAGACTTTAGTCAAAGGTTTCATGCTCTATAGGACGCTGAAAATGAACAAATGTTTGACCTTCTGACAAAAATAGCAGAAAAACCCTCCCACGTCTATCTCGTGGCGGCGGTCTAAGTAGGGTACGTCGTTGCTTGGTCTTCAAAAATCTAATTTGAATGAGTTAATTAAATTGTTGACCTCCTACAATTAACCTAGTCCTTTCACCCCTCATCATCACCCTATAATAATAATAATAATAATAATAATAATAATAATAATAATAATAATAATATGGTCCTATTTGCATTATTGATATTCAAGGCTAAAAACCTCGTCTTAACCAAGGGATGCAGCCGAAAGGCTGATTCCCATAATTCCACACGTTGATCTCTCCAGGATAGAATAAAACTGGGCCTCGGAGAGGGAAATGTGTGGCGTGGTCAGTAGTGTCCCATACGCGAATAATAAGCTCGAACGACTGAGTCGCGACTCATCCCGGACAGCCAAGTATCCAATTTTCTGTCGTTTAGCAATTCTAATAATACGATAAGAAAATGTAGCTTTTTCTTACCTGTTCCTCGTTAATAACAACTTGTTACCCTTGCTAACATTGCCCTCCCTTAATTGAATGTATCAATAAGGTCCTCTTGTCTCACTTTCAAAGTTAAAGAATAAAGACTACTTATAAAATGCCAGATATTTTGCCAGGGTGATTTTTCATGACGCACGTACATGACCAAGGAGTATTTTTTATCCCTCGTTAATGTGCGTTCTCAGACGGGATCAAATCAAGACGTTGGTATGCTAAACAAACGCCCACATCCCCTCCTAAAAGCGTAAGTCTTTTATTTTAATAATGTTTTATGGATTTTTGCTCCATATTTGATTTTATGCCTTTTTACGGTCATGCAATTTATTTTATGAATTACGAATAGAGAAAATTGCTTGAATTAGAAACAAAACAACCAAACAGATGGATACCTTGTAATATCATTGTTTTAATTAAAATAATTAAAAAATTACTCACTTTGCCTTTAATTCTGCGTTTAAATACGATATCAAAGCGTCATCACTGCTTTCGTTAAGAAACCGCAAAACGCACTAGAGAGATGTAATGCCCAGTTATTAAAAAAACTCAACATTTTTTGCTCAACATATGAACTTGCAACATATTCTAGCCAGCTACTATCTATATATAGTAAGCCTAAAGTATAATTTTTTACATTTTGTTCATTTTCTTGGTATCCTAATAGTAGAACGGAAAGATTATTTTAAAAATATTAAATAACAGTAAAACCTCGTCTTAAATGGCAATTTCCTTTGAACAATTTGAAGCTGTTTTTAAAAAAATTGCGCTTAAGCAACACTGTAAAATCGAAAATTGAAGCTCTTTTTCACAGGAAATTTTTGAGTTTTCGAAAAACTTCATTTGAAGCACATTAACTCACAAACATAGTAGTGATTAAAAATTACTGGAAATGTCCATATTAACAGCGTGAGAGATATATAAAAAATCATTAGAGTAATTTTTGAAAAAACAAAAGAAACGAAATGAACTTTACGTCATGTAAAGAAGTGCAATTAGCATTATCCATTTGTAAAGTTTGAAGATAAAATTTGGACCCATTTATGAGAAAATGGTGTTTGAGCGTTTTTGAAAATGCAAAATTTTGAGCTGTTTCAGAGAAAATGACTGAGTTTTCGAGAAATTTTATATGACATTATTTAAAGCACATCTACTCCTAAATAAAATAACGTGAGCACATTGCTGCTAATATAAATATTAAAGTCATAAGAGACTAGTCAAATAAATACATTTTTGTAATTCTTGAAAAAACCAAAATAATATAGCAATATGCCGTTTATGTCTTCTTATATAGTGCATTTAGCACTATCCCTACGAAACATTTAAAGAAAAATTTAGAGCCGTTTTTAAGAAAATCTTGTTTTTGTTATTTTTCAAAATTGTACATATTGTAAACAATATCGCTCGAAAAGTACTGAAATTTTTGAAAAAAGGAACATAACATTAATGAAAGAACTTATTATGCAGAACAAATTTCATGTGAAGGAAAAATCTCTATCTTCAATTTTGTAGTTGTAGAGAGACGCCGAAATCACTTCAATTTTTTTAAATTTTCAAAAATTCATTATTAACAGTGAAAATCGGACCTATATCATCTTTGTAAGTGTATTATACAATATTTTTACATGAAATTTAAAGAAATAATTTTGAGAAAATTTTGAAAGTGTTCGGTTTCTTCATGTAAAGTACCCTCAAAATTTTAAAGGAAGTTATTCAAATTCTCAAAGCTTCGACTCGAGCCAGATATGCAGGGTTTTTCTTCAATTTGAAAAAAAAATCCAACTCATGGTTTAGGCACCAGTTGTGTTGACAGACGGACAGACGCACGTTTTGAAAAGAAGAAATTTTTCGGTATCATGGGGACCACAGAACATGTTTTTTCATTGAAATCTCGAAATCGATTTTCTGCGGTACTACATATCTCTCCTACTATGTATATTACTCCGTACTTTCCCGTACACTCCGTACGCGTACGGGAAAGTAAAAATGTTGGGAATCCCTGTTTTATGGTAATCGTAGTCTTCAACATTTCTGCATTCATTCCTTGTTTTATCTCCTTCTGCCTTATCCCGCCTAGCCATCCGATCCACCACATGCGCCGTCGCCTCGTCACCGCCGCCACCGCCACCGCCACCGCCGCCGCCACCGCCGCCGCCGCCGCCACCGCCACCGCTGATAATGAGGGCTCGCGGCGCGGGTCAGGAGTGCGCAGGAGGAGATTTCGGCGTCGCATGGAGAGGGGAGCTGCGCAGCGCGGCGCGGCAGTGGACCGTGAACCCGCCGAATTCTTGTCTCGTCTTCGTGAAAGGCTGCGCTTGGTAAACGAAAGGGAAAACTCGGGGGGTCACGACGTGGAGAGCGAGCCCAAGGAATGCAAGGAGATACAGCAAGGGCAAGGAAAGTGTTGTTCGTTATTCACAGCTTTCGATAAGAGGAGGCAGTTTTAACATAAATATTGTTTAGTCGTTATCAGGATGGTTTGCAATATGCATTTAGTAAGGATTCTCTACTATTACAACGATTTTTGTTGAAGATCTGAGAAAGAATTGAACATCATTAAGAAATGTGTGTTATGAAGATCATAAAGAGAACTTATTTATTTACTGTTTTGCTCAACAGTTAGTCTGTGCGCAGGTTTCTAACTTCCCTTGCACGAAAAATGGCAAAATATTATAGTTGTAGAATCACAAATATATGTTTGAAAAATGTAATCTCTTCTCCTTAACCCATTCCAGTTTTAAAGGAAGAATTCATTTTTAGCTGAATAAAGAGGAAATTATTCAATAAAACATCGAAATAAGAGGCCATGGTTATTAAACAAATTTCACTAGCAACCTTGAAACAAATAGTAGTCATGTTCCATTTGAAGATTTCAACAGAAAGTCGTTGACGGCGCGCATCGGCTTTTTAAATCAACGTTTCCTTGAATCCCTTCTTCATGTGATAGTGACCACTAAGCCGATGACTGATTCGGAGCAAATTATTCTCTGTCTACCTGAAAGGACAAGCGCCGCACGAGCAAGAGCCGTTCTCGCTCTCCTCAGCCGAGGATACCACCAGGGCTGCGTGTCCGGGCCACTCCCCAGCCATCTCTCAAGGCGGCGCGGCGCGGCGCGGCGTGTGCGTGGAGGCGGGGCCGAGCGGCGAACGCCGCGGAAAGGGCACGGGCAATGAGAGGCTCCGCGGCTGGTTGCGCAAGGGCCCAAATGACAAGCGCGTCACGACGCTCCCTCGCGGGGGGGGGGAAGATGGTTAGGGCTGCTTGCCATATCAGCCTGCCCTCCCGCCCCCCTCTCCGCTCCCACCGGTCCCGCACCCCCACCCGACCCCGCACCGCACCGCATGTGGCGTCGGACCGAAGACACCTCATACCTTTAGTTTGCCTTCTCTGCAAACAAATTTTTGTATCTTAGCCCTTCTCCTACGCCATTAAAAGAATTCCAGATTGATTGTCTTCAGTAAGTTATACCTTTTGTTATAATGTTAATTAGGTCATACCAATGGTTTCTTTTAGTTTTATACAAGTCAATTCTAAACTGTTTTATTCAGTTTAATATTTATTCGTATTACAAGGAACTGAAATGTCCGGCGCAATCTCTGCAAGTTAGTTTTAAAATCAAAATGTATTTATTATTCCTTTTCCTTTTGTTCCTTCGATTGAAATGTTAATAAGCGTGCTAGCGGAGGACGTTGGCACCCACCGTTTTGCTGTTAACAATGTATCAAAGATTCGCCGCACGAAAAAAGATACAACCCACGACGTAGGAGCGTTTTGACATATTTTTCAAGTATACAAGAGTCCCGCTGTCCACAGTTCTTAGGCCAAAAGGCAGCACCGTATGCTCTACCTGATGTTCAACAAACATGTAAAAAAACGTACTCTAACATGCACACACTACCACACTTGTTCGGAGACGAACTGGAAGCTTAGAGCTTGGGCTGGCTGGAGCGGTGCCTCGCTGGTGGGGCATACCTGGTTTGGGAGAACTTCGCTAGCCGACAGAAAGTCGGTGCCGGATCTCGCCATCCAGCAGGGCAAGATCACCGCCACCCCCGGAGCCAAAATTATGCACTATACTTATGGGACTAACGACCTTAGCAGTTCACGCACCAGGAATCACTGAAAATCAAACGAAAGCTTGTCACGGGAAGGGAATTTCCAAGGGAGGACTCCGCAATAGTTTTACTCTGGAAGTTAAGGAGCTTGTGCCGGCCGCATCGCTCGAGGGTGCCGGGCGTGTGCTTGTGGTTGTCACTAACGGGTTCGCCGACAGAAGAACATTGAAACCTGTGGTCTCCCATGTTGTGATATACCTGGAAAACATTTTCAACAGAATTTATAGGTTTCTGTAAAATGTTTGTGCATCAAAAATCGTTAAACTCTGTTCTTTCCCTCAGGGATCAGTTTCAACGAAGCTGTTCACTGCGCCCTGCCTGGCATTACATCCATTCCCCCTCGCGCGCGACTAGGATCTTGCTAGAGGCCGGATCCCACTAACTGACCATTTCTCCTCTCTCGTTAGTTCGGCAGGCCTGGGACCTACCTATCGATAACCCGTTGAAATGGCCAGGGGTCTTCTCAGCTGGTTTTCGCCTAGACGCCGCGATGATTCTTGAATCCGTAGCGGAATGATGGCTAATGACAATAGGGCACGGAACGATTGATGAGGCATTCTGGTGGAATGTATTTTAACAAGGGGAAACGTGAGTATCCCGTGAAAGCATACCGCCAACCCGCTTTGTCTACCACAAATTTCACATGGAACCACTTAGGATCAAATCCGGGCACCAATGTTGAAAAGCGTGCAGTCTGACCGCAACCCGCAAGCCGCCTAAATGTTTGTGTATAAAATATATTAGCGTCACATGCGATGAGCATTCTGAATTGTTTTTACCTTGTTTGCATGACCTTTTCAGAATCTCTTGGTCAAGGTCGCTCATTCCAGTTAGCTTCCGTTTAGACTACCTTGTAGAAGGCAGAGGTTTATTGCCACAGTGGCAATTGTCAGGACTCGCAACCGATGGCACAGGCAGCAATTAGTCAAATGTTTGTTCGCCATGGGGGAGAAGATGTGTACCTGGCGGGAGGAAACTCCGCAAGCCGACGAGTAGGTCAGCGCTGGATCTCATGTTTCAATAAGAGAGGAACACCGTCACCTCCAAGGATATAAAATGCACAACGTGTGCGGATGTAATGACCGTAGCAGTTGACGGCACCGGAATCCCTATCCATCCTTGGCTCGTAGCCGGTGACAAATATACTTCTTCCGAACGTTCTCAAGCTTTGAAGCGTAGTAAGGCGTAATACCTGGTGGTTGTCTGCCTCTTGCCAAATATGCGAATATTTAGTCGAAGGCATACATGAGCCCTTGTAAAAATTATATATCTTCTAATCTAGCATGAAGAATTTTAAAAAGTTTGCTGGCGTCATTTCTTGTCATAACTGATGGATTCTATTCCGTGTGGCTAAATCCGAACACCATTTACTATTAGGCAAAACGGCAGACTAGAAGGAAGTTGACAGTGACTCTCCTCAAGAGGTTAGCATTAGTAAAAGAGTATATCAAACACGATGAGCCACCAGACTGCAATCTGTACTTCAGCAATACTTACCAGTAATTTTGTCCTACAATGTATTTTAAAAACATCCTAACGTAAGAGTTTTTGAGGTCGTGTAAATTAAAACTTGGAACTTGGAAAACCTTACAACTAAAAATAGATAAAATATTATTCATAGTTTTGAGAGGTCCACTGGTACTGACTATAGCAAATTCGAAATATTTCAATCAAATTTATAACAAAGGCTGTGGCTCATTTACTTAAGTTTCTTCTTTTAAAATTCGTTGTAAGAACTAATATTTTACAGTAATTTGTAGACAATGAATATATTTGCAATCCATGTTAACATTTAAAATGTTCTGAAAAAAACTAACATGAATATCCTTGAAGTTTGGAGAACCAATTTGCGGAATCGTTTTACCTTACAAAATCGGCGAATGCACCATGGACGTCACTAAACAAAGGAAAATACTTCTCTGTAGACGTAAGTATTGTACTCCTAGAATTGAGGTCAATTTGCAAACGAAAAATAACAAAAGGTCAAGGCAACGAAATCTTAAGTGAGCGTCACGACGATCGCATCATTCACATCTTTCTTGTGTTTAAGAAACCCACGCACCAACATCAAAGAAAAGGTCTCTTTCATTTTCAATTACGATTAATCTACTGCGCCTCCTCAAATCCCTTATTTCGTTCTCCTCGAGATGAGGAAACGTCCGGAAAACAAAATCAGGTCAGACTCGAATAAAAAAGTCGCGAAGGTCGTGGCGCAGCGCGGCGCTGAGGTCGCCTGTGTGTTTCTCAACGGCGCGAAGCGGCGCGGCGGGCGATGGAGGTGAGATGTTTGTGAAGAGCGTGGGAAGGCGCGGGTTGGGCGGTTCGCCCTCTTCAGCTGCACGGGACCTGCACGCGAGCAGACGGCGAGTGCGCGTGCGCTCGCGCTGGTCAGCGCTCCTCTTATTGCCTTCTGCGCAGCCTCGCTAGGTCAAGTGGCGTGATTGGGTCAGGGGAGTACACAGAATGTAACATTATCAAGATGATATGCAGGTGTAACAAAACTTTAGGAATGAATTCTTCGACAAAAGATAGAAAGAAAGAAAGAAAATATACAAAACTATAAGTGTTACAACAACACATACTTTTTCGTTTTATTAGTAACTTTTGAAATTCTCGAAATTTCAGCATTCAACAAAAATGAAACTTGCACCATTTTTAAGCGTTCTTTACTTGCAACGAAAAAGATTTAATAAAAAAATTGGAGTCATTTTCGAGAAAATCTGTGTTTTTACCAGTTTTTAACGGTTTATGATAATTATAATTAGCAAAACTTTTATTAAGTAGTCTTACTTCGAAAACCAATTATGGTGGTTCGAGTGCGCTTGCCATCAATTCAACTGCAGATTCTGTCAGTTACATCCAAGTATTAACATCCAAACTTTCACTGCAACTTTTTGAGGCGTAAAGAAGCAAATTTTCTCTAGTCTCGAGTTTAAAACAATGAAATTTATTGTTTCAGAAGTAAATGTTTCGAAACTAATTGTCAAATTTGGTCTCTGAATTTTTCAAAATCCAACTGTACAACTGAATAGTAAAAATTTTATTTGGACATGTTGTGCACTTTGAGAAAATTACTGAGAACCTGGGCAGATTTATTTTACTATTTTCGAGATGTTCACGAAAAATGGAAAGATGGCACTTTTAAATTCTGTCTACGCTGCATCCATCCCCCAACCCTGAACCAAACGTATCCCCCTCTTGCGTCCTTTCCAAGAGTATGTACGTAACTTTCGCAACCCCATAACGGACTCGCATGGATTTGAGCTACTAGCGAACGTTTTTCAGCCGTTGCTGCCCAGATCTCTTGCCTTTTAATATCCGCAAGTCTATCGGAAATCAGCCGTTCTTTCTCACGGGTTCCCCTATCTCCCACCATTTCCGGAGAGACGTCTCCCAACCCTGCGCGATCAAATAGCCGTTTAATTTTGTACGCCCAGTAGCGATGGTCGCTTCCCTGCCATTGCACTCTAAAGCACCTATGTACAAGTGTGTCAGCCTGTTCATCTGCTAATTTAATCCAAAGTTTAATAGGTTTCATTTTAAAATCTCTCCAATTTCCTACACTACCGATCTCTCTTAAGACTCCGGCATTTGCTGCGCATTTAGAAACTCCTAGAATTAATTTGAAATAATCTGTTTCGATGCTTTCTAGTCGATCTATCCTATCCACTCCCCAGATCTCTGCCCCATAGTTCATAGCTGGGAGAACTAACGATTTGAACATTGTATCGCACACTTTTACCGGCAATTCCGGAACCCTGCGCACTGCGCAAACGATTTCTAATGTATATCTTGCTCAGTTGACAGTTCAGAACGAAAATTAAATATACACACTATACACAAAAAGGTAGATTTTCTTTAAAATAAACTATTCTTATATTTCCCTTTCTGTTTTATGTACAGGCAGTATTTCAGAATACATGAATATTTCTCCTGTTATCGCTTCTAACAAAACTTTAAATTTTTATTTTTAAATTCGAATCAATTCTACTGCTTATCGTCCTTTTGATCTTAGCCCAAATATTTCTATATTTTCGCCTTCACGAAACACTTGGTTTCAATTGACCTTCAGCTGGTCCGTCGAGTGCGGTCGACAACCCTTCCCATACTGTGCAATTTCTGTTTCAACTTTTATAAGAGTTATAACTGCCAGTTAAAGACGAAAAACAACATAAGATTCTACTGAAAATTTAGCACTAGCAAGTTGAGAGTATCTCCATCGCAATGAAAAAAACAGGAAAGACCTTACAGTACAACAAAATTTTTCTAGGGTGGGCGCTGGGATTCGCGAGTAGTGGAGGAAGCTGAATGTGGTGGGGAGGGGGCCAGGAGGCGCCTCTCGCTCGCGTGTGCCCGTGATAAAAACATTAGCATTGCACCGCATGTGCTAGCAAACTTGTAAATTATGCTTTATTTTTTGCGTTTGGAAGTGTAGAAACACCAAAATTCTCCTGATGGCCTGGCTCTGCTCTCATCAACTACATCTTTTCCACTGACACTGATCCCCGATCCCTGTCTATCATTGCTTGCATCACTGTCACTGTCATTACTATCGTTTGCGGTGTCTCCGGTAAAAATAACGGTTTCTTATTTTGGTGCATTAAATAATTGTTCGGCGAATTACTCTCTCATTGAAACCGTCGAGAGCAGATTCGAAGTTCTTCTTCCTGACGTACCCGATTCAATAGAATCCATATCCTTAATATTTCTGCAATGGATCTTTTCGAACCACCCGTAGCAGCAACCAAGAACTGCTTTGACATTTTTAACACTTTATTTGCTTCTCTCTTCATAAATAGATATACATTTGCAACGACTTCATGCGTCTGACTGTGATTGACTTCCTTATACAACTTGCAACGAATCAGACGCATTGTAATAATCACAAATAGAATAATAACCTAAACAGAACTTAACGAATCATGTACAAATGCTTCTCTCTAATAAGCAACGCAACTGCAACGTTGCATCTCGCGGATACGAAAAGTCGGGGTCAACGTTTACACGACTGGAGTAGGGCTGTCAACACGTGCTGGGAAGGGACGCGCTCCCCCCTAAACCGATAAGTTTCAGTAATGGACTCCTCTGGACTCCTGAGGAACGGGCTGCTATGGCACCTCGATCTTAAGCGGCCACTCCAAAATAATACTACTGTACATACTGATTCTCCTCGGCCTCCCCCTTCGGTTTCTTACGAAGGTGGTAAAGATAATCCAATTTTAGTAGCTCCACGAAAAAAATGTGATTCGGCAGAACAACGATGTATTCTCAGGAACCACTTTAGTGAATAATTTGCACCCACATGCTGGCTCGAACGCGTGTACGTCTTCAGCTCCGTTTTCAGTTATTTCCAAAAATCGATATTTCACAATGCAATTTCTAGTAACATTATCTGTATGTATGTATATATATATATATATATATATATATATATATATATATATATATATATATTGTAATATTTATAAGACTGCTCGGGGGAGGGCGCCAGGTTCAGCTCCTGAAATGTAACTGAGTGGAAGAGTTGGGAGGTCAAGAATGAGCAATTGAGTCATTGGTGACAAACAACTGTTTATTCCTGGCACCAAAAGCTACCAGGTAAATTACAATGTCGCAATTGGCGACGCAAGTTCTTTTAATACTAAAACTACTCTGTGAATGAATTACAAGAGGTTACTCTGATGGGCCTGAGCGCGGCCACTCGCAGTTTTTCGCTGTTGTAATTGTTCAGTGAGACGGCATCGTCTCCTAGTTTCACCAATGGCTGCTGGTCTTCGTGGGCGGGCCGAGGCGGCGGCCTCAAACAGAGGCGGCGGCGGCTGTCCCAGGTCGCTGAACTCCAGCGGTGCGTCTCCTTCTCTGCAGGACGCCGAATCGAACAGGCTCAGAGGGGCGAGTGTCCACGGGCGCTGACGTAACGGAGAGGGCTGTCACTTAGCCCGGGACGAGAGGCGGCAAGGCTGGCGGGCCGAAGCGAAAACGGCGCGGGATTCGGTAGTTTCCCGTCCGAGTTTCCTCCGCAACAGTTTACAAGTCGCGTCCCGATCGTGAATGACTGTATAATTAGGCACGTTTAGCTACCAGGGAGTATCTTGGAACTCTCCCGTAGCAACAAAAATTTACAAGTCTCTCTCGAAGAAATCTTACAAGTCTCCTTCGGAGAAATTTAACAAAGTCTCCCGAAGAAATTTAACAAAGAGCGTCTCTCGAAGAAATTTTGAAGTAGTCGTGTCAGAAAAATCTCAGAAGTTTTGCCGAAGTAATTTTACAAAGTCAGTCTGAAGAAATTTTAACAAGTGTCTTATTCCTACTCTGCATCGCGTTTATAAGAGAATTTCCTTTCCCCTTCCCAAATTGTTCCTAACACCAAATTTCCCCCCTCCCTCATGGCGAAGCTTCCCATTGGCCGAGGGTGACTGCGTCGCAGGATTCTGATTAACCAATCTCGTGTCGATTTTTCTGTAGTTTTCCGTAAAAGCTTTCTGTCTGTCGCTGGCTTCGCTCTCTCTCTTGCTTCCCTTTTGTTAGTTACTCCGGGAGCTGATCGCAGCTGTGTGGACACGTGCGCGCGAAAAAAGCGCATTTCACGGATTCCCGACGGCCGGCAGGGGCTACTTGACTGCCTACTGTATTTAATTTGTTAATGGCCCGTGCAGGGATTCGGGTGTCTACCCAGGCGCGTGTCGAGGCGCGTGCCAGAACGAATGTGAGTGGTTAGCATTGTTCGAAAAAGGTTCTCGCTTACGACGTGTCGTAAATGCGTCGTTGTCTTTAATTGACACCCGGCCAATCCTTTCTTTGGGGTACGCACCCTCCGGTCGCGCGGCCGGAGAAGGGATGCGGGGGCGCGCTCTGTCCCAGGAGAGGGCCGGCGAACGGCTCGAAAACAAGAATGGCTTTTATGACTGCAGTAAACCAGCTGCCTTCTGGACAAAGACCTATGCGCGGTCGGGGGGTGGGCGGCATGACGAAAGGAACCCTCCGCGGCGGTGGCCGAGTCCTCTCTGACCCACTTACTTCTGTGCCGCGGCGCGAGCTATTTCAAGCTGTAGGAATTATTGATTATTGGCGATGCCATAATAAAATTATATTTAATTAATCGGTGACGCCACAATATATATATATATATATATATATATATATATATATATATATAGAGAGAGAGAGAGAGAGAGAGAGAGAGAGAGAGAGAGAGAGATGGAAAATTGAGATTTCGTTACCTCAATAGATGAGTTACCTCAATAGATGAGCCCTTTTTACGTAGTATAACGGAGGGTGGAAATTAATTTTGTATCCAGTATCTTCAGAGCAGCATGTATTCTTGAACTCTTGTAAGTACGTCTACAATTGAACGGATTTCTAAGTAGGAAAGAGGTGAGCGTTGATCAATCGATTGCCGTTCAGGCCACGGTTCTTGTATTTCGAGAAATCCCTCGCGCTCTACTACATTACTCATTTAAAATCTCATGCATAAGGAGTCGACTACTGCAGCTATCAAATTGTGGCTTTACTCATGGGAGAAAATAAAATATCTCATGAGTAATACATGAGCTGTCACAATATAAAAAACAAACTTGCTGACATTTTTGTACACTACCTATCTCGTAATGAGTTAATCAAAGCCCCAATCCCTAATTCTGATAATCTAGGAAATAGTACCTTTCACTCTTGTAACTTTAAAATTGACTGCTTGAAGCGTCTAATTAAAAACGGTCTTTAAACTTTGGCCTATACATCGTATTCCGCATTTTACTGTCATTTGAGGTTAAATAAATAAGAAAAGACATTGAATTTACAAAAATCAGAAGTTTTATAGAAATAAGGAGTAAGGAAGTAACTTTTATACTCATGAGTAAATAAAAAAGATTAAATCAAGTACAATAAATCCGAACGCATACGACCGTTTCCCATGTCCTTCTAGCAAATAAGGAAATCTAAAGGGGATCCAGATCCGATAAAGTCGGGCGAAGTGGCAAATTACGACGCCCCCGCTTCTGCGTGGACCTTGATGACATTGCAAAGCGTTCAAAAAGTCTCAAGGACTTCGTGTGTCAAAGATTAAATTATCTCGATCCAGCTAAGACGCGAAGCCGTAAAGAGAATGTTTCATTGACATAGAAAGTTACTGAAAACGATGAAGTAAGTTCATGAAACAGCGTGAATTAAAAACATAGAATTAAGACCACAGAAAGAAGGAATGAGACATGTGTTGTGCACTAATGAAGATCACAACTATTAACTTCTGACAGTGATGGATGTCATGAGGATACAAAAGCGATTACAAAAGCGAGTTTCAAAATGAGGGCATAAAGGTCAAATATTACCAAATAAATCCGATGAACTCAGTGTTACAAACATCCCAATGATGCTAAGATGTGTGAATTACTACTTTTCAACCACAGTTAGGTAAGCTTTCCGGATGTTACAAACATCCACTGGAAACCACATTTCTCTTAAGGTGAAAGTATCGTCGCCGTATATTATTAATCCAACTACAATAACAGATTTATGAGTTTGTTCACAGCCTTAGAATTAAGAACGTGGGAATATGAAGCGGCAGAGGGCGTTGGCAACGCATGTCATCGGTATTACCGGCGAGAAGGAAGTTCAATTTATTTTATTATCTTTTATATTTTTGTAATTTCATTTTGTTTTATTTATGTTATTTGTTTTATTATATAATTTTATTTTTATTTATTTACCGGAGTTTAGGCTTCCTTTAACTATTTAAGTCAGTGCGGCCGATGAGATATGATATAATACGTAGATGTTGGAATAATGAAAATAAAACAAATTATGGAGAAATGGTGGAAGGAGGCAAAGGAACGTCCATAAAGCCTTGCTTCTTTCTCGCCATTAATTCCGTTACGGACTGACCGGGGACCGGGATAAGCTCCTGCGAGGAGAATGTGATGGTGGGGGACAGGGCATGGGGGGAGGGGCCGTGAGGTTGGGGAATGGCGGGAGGAGAGAGAGGGACGACTTGGATGTGCTTGGTTAATCCAAAAAAATAGAAAACATTATTATCTTTACCTAACGATCAGAATAATTACACAAATAAATATGATGCAAACCAAAGGTATGTAGAGAATATTTTATTAATATTACAGTACAGAACATCCACGCTTTGAGAATAGTCTCATATACAGAATGCGCATGAGGCTTCGTGAAATGTAAGATACCTAAAACGTACTCTGGATCTTACTTGAATGCTTTTGTCACAGTGACTGTTTCCACATTCTTTTGTAGTTTTACATATCAATACATTCTTAAGACACTTCATCACGCTGCCAAATAGTATGCTCAAAACTGGCGTTTCTCCTGAAACAGGATACGGACACATTTGAATCCCACTTAAATATGGCTGAAGTGAATTCCTCTGCCGAAAAAAATATTTCATAGAAATACGTCTCTTTGGAAACAAGCTTTTGATATTACACTGATTTACATATTACATTATAACACAGAAATTGATACAGCATGAATTATTACTTTCTCTACACACGTTCAAGCGGTGTCGTCACTCTTTACAATATAATCTATCGAAGTTAATTAAAATGCCCAAGAGTTACAAGGCAAGAAACGTATTTGGATACAACTATTTTGTAGAAATATTCTCATATGTTTAATAATCAATATAAAAAAGTACAACATTGAACTGCGGCGAATTTTCAATATCTCAAACAAAACTCAGTTTTAGAATTCCAAGTTAAAAAGTATTAAGCATGTTACCCGAGAACAAAAATTGTCATGTTCCTGTTAGCTTCATTTTCAAGGACCAAACTACCGTCATTCGGTACCTGCTAATTTCCTCTTACGAGCACACATGATGGCCATTGTCGGGGTAGCATCCGCGAGAGGTTGTAGCAGCGAGAGGTAACGAGGTCGACAATTACTGTGAATGTTTCTTGTTCGAGGGCGTGGGCGAGGCGAGAGTCCAGCGCCGAATCGCCCCCCCCCCCCCCGGCAAGAGCGAGCTTTGCGTGGCGGGCGTGGTCTGCACGACCCTTCCATTCGCTTAGCCGAGCGCGGGTGGGTGGCCGGGGCTGGGCGAGAAGCCCACTTCAAATCTCTCTTCGCGTGGCCTCCGCCCCGCGCTCGTGTGCAGCTTCGCGGCGCCAGAGGACCGGCTGGCGGGGTCGACCTCCCGGCCTCCGTACGCAACGCGGCGCCCGGCGGTCAGAGGTGCTCGCGGAGGCGGTCCCAGAGGTAGACGACATGGAGGGGGGAGACTGGAGGCGGAGGGAATGGAGAAGACGGAGGTAAGGAAAGTGGAGGAGGCGGTGTAAGCGACGGCGGTGGAGGCGGCGGCGCTGGAGGAGGTGGTGGAAGCGTCGGCCTTTGAGGTGGTAGCGGTGGAGGTGGAGGTGGTGGAAGCGGTGGCGATAGAGGCGGTGGCGGCAGTAGAAGCGGTATCGGTGGAGGCAGCATTGGTGGAGGCTCTGGCGGTGGAGGCAAAAGAGGAGATGGTGGTGGAGGTGGAGGCGACGGCGTCTATAGTGTTGGCGGTGGTGGGAGAGGCAATGGAGGTGGCAGCGGTGGAGGCGGTGGCGGGAAGGCGGCGGCGGTAGAGACCTGGGGTGGATGAGCAAGGAGGCGGTGGCGGAGACGGCAGCACAGGTGGGGGGCAGAGACGGCGGAGGAGGTTTGTAAACACGATCGGATACACAGCCACCTGTGGACCCCCACCACCATCCCGTCTCTTCTACCCACATTCCCGCGGCGGTGATTTCCTGTTAGCGCACATTGGCTTGAGGCTTTGAAGAGCAAATTGGATTCACCTCCCGTCCGAGCCTTCTGGGAGCCCCGAAGAAGCATTAAACGTTTAGTGGGGAAGCGAAAAATATGTGTTCCTTAATTTATTCCTGACCGCTTGGTGTCACCTTCAGCTAATATCTTTCTTTGGAGCAACAGGTGAGGAATGTATACCTAAGTACAAGTTTTTAAATAGAATAGAACTGTTTTTAACAAGAAAGGCTCTTCAAATAGAGCTAATTGTCAGAAAACCTTAAAAATAGTCTATGTTGCTATTTTTGAATACGAATTACACATGTGAAGGGTTTTCTCTTTAAAATCGAAAACAAATTAATAACCCTTTAAACCTTAATTAAGTTGATTCGCAAATTTATTTCCCTTGCTTTTAATGTGCATTTAAGCGGAATGGAGAGAAATCATTATTTCATTTGTTTTCAGCTTTTTTGTTATTATCCAATACGATTAATATCCGTAGATATTTAAAACTTTCACAAAGTCCTTTACATTGATTTTTCCTCCGTAGTTAACACCCTTAGATTTGATCGTACATGCAACGTTTTCCATATCCATTGTAATGTAATTTTCCATCACTAGTTTTTTAATTTAAAAGTCTTCACAGAATTACTAAACATATTCCTTTCCGTGATCAACTTCCTCCAATACGCTGAACTACTGCTCCCCACCGAGAGGTTCGTATCCGATCTTTATGTTGTGATTTCACAATTTTTTTTATCCGTTACTTTGTTTGTCCTCACCGTTTCTCAACTTCCTTCGTTGATCTGTACTAGGACGCATCCCTCACGCCATGTTCACAACATTGACCACCATTTACCACCAATTAATTTGTATGCATCTTTTAAATCTTCATTTCAAGTCTTTTCTTAATTTTCGACATTATGGATTCGATTCTGCATATTAAAATATTCGCTAAGTTCAACCATAGGATGCTAAGGAGTAGTCACTTTTCACAAACATAAAATTAGTTTTTGGCGCAATTAAAATGTACTACCTAAACAATTAGTGCAACTTATACTTAAGTATTTTGTGTCTTATGTTAGATAACCTCCACCTGGGGAGTACATGACCTTGTCGTTGGTGGTGGAGCTTGAGTACCCCTATGATCCTGAGAGCCATGCCGGCGGTAGCGTAGCTACTGGTAGGGCCTCCCTTGCCGGACAGGTCAAAGAAGAGGGGTCAGACGAAGAAGTACTCCAGAAGAAGACCTCAACGTCAGAAGAGGAAAGATAGAAGACGACCTCAACGCCACCAGGAGGCCCAATAGAAGATGACCTCAAGGACAGGATGCAGAAGAAAACCTTCGCATGACGAACAGGACCTCAAAGGGGTAGGCAGAACTCCTAACCCAGTGAAGGCAGTCTGCCTAGGGATGGTGACCCGAAAAGATACCCAGCAGGTCAGAAGGCTGAAAGTTGGCAACCCCAACATCTGACTATCCATCTGTGGACCGGTAACCCGCACTGGAGAAATAACTCTTACTCGAATTCCTCACAGTAAAAAGCCGGCTGACAATGGAAACCGACCTACGCTCGCAAATGGACAACGATTCACGGAAAAATTAAAAACTGCCACTTGGAATGTCAGAGGGTTAGGAATAAAAGAACAGGAATTAGAAAACATTTTAAAAGAAAAGAATATAAATATATTAGTAGCCACTGAAACAAAGAAAAAGTTAAAAGGAACTAAAGATTTAGATACCTACTGCATGCTGTACAGAGGAGTACCCCAAAATGTCAGAGCAAAAGCAGGAGTAGCCTTGTTTATAGATAAGAACTGGAAAAATAAGATAGAAAGTTACACCTTTGTAAATGAAAGAATAATAAAAGCTCGAATAAAAATATGTAGAGGATATCTAACAATCATAGGAGTATATGCTCCGGAAGAGGGCAGGAGAGAAGACAAAGAAACATTTTATGAACAACTACAACAGGAAGTACACAAATCTAATAAAAACGATCACTTAATAGTATGTGGAGATCTAATTGCTAGAGTGGGAAACTCACCAATCCCAGATATTGTAGGAAATTGTGGAGAATATTATATAAACATGAACGGTCGGGAGCTGAGACAATTTGCCAGCATGAATCATCTTAAAGTGACAAATACCTTCTTTCGAAAGAAAGATATTCACAAATACACATGGACAGCTAGAGGATATAGATCGATAATAGACTACTTTTTAATAAATGATAAACTAAGACCTCAGTTGAATGATGTGAGAGTATTTAGAGGATGCGATATAGGCTCAGATCACTATATTCTAATAGCTGATTTTAGGATATGGGCAAAATGGAGAAAGATTAGAACCAGACAAAAAATACCTCAAGAAGAAGTATATAAAATACATTTACTTCAAGAAGAAAGTGTAAGAAATCTCTACCAAGGCATACTCCAGAAGTACCTTTTGGAAAAACCAACTGAAGACAACCTAGACTTAGAATGGGAAAACGTACGAGAATGTAGTCAAAGAGCTGCAATGGAAGCCCTAGGGAAGAAAAATAAAATCAGAAGTAGAAAGGGCCTACGGATCTGGAATGAAGAAATAGCGCAAGCAGTAAAGGATAAACAGAAAGCATATTTACAATGGATCCAAAAAAAGATGAGGAATCAAGAAAAACTTATAAAGAAAAAAGAAATGCAGCTAACACAATCGTGAGAAGAGCACATCAAAAGCCTTGGGATAAATTAATAAGCCAAGTAGAACATGACATACACGGTAGACAAAAAATTGCTTAGAAAGTCCTTAAACATATAAGTAAAGAACAAAAAGATGTAGCAAAAATAGGTATGATAAACAAAGATTTATGGATAAGGCATTATAGAGAACTTTGGTGCAGGAAATTAAGCAAAAATGAAGAACAACAAAGAGATTGCCAAGAAAAGGATGAGACAGTCGATTTGATTGACATATATGAATTGAAAGAGGAATTGAAAACAATGAAAAACAGGAAAGCTTCAGGAAGAGATAAGTTAAATACAGAACTGTTCAAATATGGTGGAATGGTGTTGTTATGGAGACTTACACATAATAAACGAATGCTGGCAAAAAGGTAAAATACCAGAGGAGTGGAAAATAGCAGAAGTTATATCGCTATTTAAAAAAGGCGACCGAAACGAATGTAAAAACTATAGAGGGATAAGCTTGCTCAATTGCATATATAAATTGTATGCCAGAATAGTAAATAAAAGACTGAAAAGTATTGCAGAAGTACTGATGGGAGAAGAGCAAAATGGTTTCAGGAAAGGAAGATCGACCACAGATAACATCTTCATAGTACAACAAATATTGGAGAAAAGAAGGGAATATAACCTGCAAACTCATCTAGCATTTATAGATTTCGAAAAAGCCTTCGACAGTGTAAATAGAGGTAAACTTTGGTACATCATGGAAAAACAAGGCTATCCACGACATCTAATAAAGGTGGTCAAAAGCCTATATGAAAATACTAAAATAGTAATAAGAATAGGAAACACAGTATCTGAAGAGATAATAACAAATAAAGGGGTAAAGCAAGGTTGTCCTATATCACCTACATTATTTAATATCTATGTACAGGACATAAGTAAGTCTTTAAAACAGAAAGTTGACACTGGTATAAGAATGACCAAAGAAGAGATATTAACGATTTTATTCTATGCTGATGACGCAGTTATTATCCAAGAAACAGAAGACGAACTACAGAGAGTAGTACACCACCTTAATAAAATTTGCAAAAGCTATGACATTAATATATCAAAAGAAAAAACAAAAGTGATGGCATTCAGGGGGAAGGACACAGTAAGGTCAAAAATTGTCATTGAAAACAAAATTATAGAGCAAGTTCTCTCCTTTAATTATTTAGGGTGTAAAATAAGTTATGAAAAAGATAAAGATATTGACAATAAATTAACGAAATATCAAAAAATATGTGGAACGATACACAACACTTTAAAAAATAAGACAAGACCGGAAACAAGAATTAAATTTTACAATACCATGGCAGTTCCTACATTACTCTACGACTGCGAAAGCTGGGTATTAACACAAAAAACACTGACAACAATACAAAGTAGCAAAATGAAATTTCTGCGAAGAATAAAAGGATGCACAAGAGAAGACCGAATAAGAAATAAATAAATAAGAAAAGAGTTACAAGTGACATCAATTAATACTAGAATGCAAGAATATAGACAAAGCTGGGTAGAACATGTGGAAACGATGAGTGATAGCAGACTTCCTAAAGCAGCTTTGTTATACGCGCCGAGAGGAAGAAGAGACGTGGGAAGGCCACGAAAACGATGGAGAGAAACTGTGAGGACGGAACAGGCAGAAGCCTAATTCATGAAGTGAAGAAGAGAAGAAGATGTTGGATAACTTAATATATTTTAAGATTGTATTTAAAAAGCAAGGTCTAATTAAATTTTTATCGAACAGTTAGGCATTCATTTTTCACATTTTCAGGTGCGAAAAATATACTTTTTTGGGGTATAATTTAGAAATCTCGTCAACATGTTTTCATCTCGTGAAATTGATTGCAACCGCCAGACGAAGTCAAATTACAATTATTAATATGAATGGAATCTTGAAATCGGTTTTCCGCACCATTACTCAACTTTCTCTTTACTAAGTTTATTGCTGTTTATATACATATAG
This sequence comes from Gryllus longicercus, assembly GCA_038098605.1. NCBI lineage: Eukaryota > Metazoa > Arthropoda > Insecta > Orthoptera > Gryllidae > Gryllus > Gryllus longicercus. The sequence goes on from JAZDUA010000098.1 coordinate 2,204,676, forward strand.
TGCTTTACTTTCTAAACGAGAAAGTAAAAATAAAATTTGCAGACTTTGCAGAATCTGCAGAATATTGCAGATTATAACAAAACAAATTATAATTTGGAAATGATGTGTCCGACATCCAGGGTTTTGTGTCCCAAAATGACACTCGTTTTGAGGAAGAGGAGAGTTTGGTGGCGACACGAGTTTTGGGAAGAAATGGAAGGATGGCGAGACAGAAGTGAAGATAGATACAAATAATAGTTCACAAAAAATTAAAGTAATTATTTGATTTTTTCTCGTCCCTTATCATTATTACAATGTTTACTTGTACGCAATATCGAATAGACAATGCTGCGCCGCACAGTTAAAAGGCAGGTCATTCAATGTTGGGTTGTACCATGAAGTAGTTTTCACTTTTAAAACAATGATTTACTAAATACAGTAAGTTCACACTGGCCCAACTATTAATTTGTGTATTAGGAGGGCGTATTTTTGTGTCACATCATAAAGATCACCGCATAATGTAGAATTGTGGTTGCTTTATAACGACATTAAACCAGAAAGAAATGTTTTCTTATCAAAATCAAAAACCGAAATTTAAATCGAAATTCGATTAGCCGAAACATAAACCGGAACGTAATTTGAAATATTCGCACTTTTGATTGATAACTTTTCAAGTCATGACCCATAGCTCTCGGCAGTAAATTGTATGACAACGATCGGAATCTAAGGCTGGAGTGGCGTATGTAAAACTTAGTATTGCAGGCACGTACTGAACGATTGAAAAAAATCTCATCAATAGCGTGTACGTCGGTCTTTAACCACTAATTCAACCTTATCCATTTCTGAACATATTGGCATTATTAATCAAGAGGTCATGCGACAGAAAGAATATTTAGTATCTAGGGAGTTAGATATCTACGTTGTACATAAAAATAAGGACGAGATACTTAGTGATTGAGATATCAATAGTAATAAATAACACAAAAAATATATTAGGAATTTAGCGGACACTTCAAATATTCCTTGGTATATTTTTAAAAATATTTTCTTTGAATTATGTTTTGATATATGTGGAAACATGAAAAATGAACAAAGATAAAGTGCGCAAAATTCTTAATGAATTTACTAGTTTATTTTCGATGTACAAATTAAAAATATATTTTATGAAAATGTCATGATTGTATTTTTGATTTTAAGCGATCAATTATTATTTACGTGATTGTATGGATTCTACTATAGTAATAATAACTTCTGGTTTCAATGATGACTTTAGATGGCTTAACCATTATCAGCAGCAGCCCTCAGTTTGTCACAATTTTACTACTCGAACTATTACAAATTTCTTGAATATTTTTCTCTGCCAGCAACACATTCTAAAGATATGGATAAACAAAACTTTATTCATCGACGACCGATCGTTACACCACAAAAAAAGCAGCCAGGCTATTTTCCAAACGCAGCGATGGGTACTTCACCTCAAACCAGCACAAAATCAGATACGAAAACATACACTTGAGTTTCCATAGGTAATTCGCCGCAACTCGCCCGACGAGTTTTATTTAACGGCATTTGAGAGGAGTTCGTTCTTGAATCCCCGAGAGTCGAGCTCGAATCCGAAACAATGGACGTGACGGCCGCAGGAGATAATGGAGCCTCCCGCAAGCACGTTCCCCTTAATCGGAGGCCGGCCGCCCGTTTCGGGGCCCTCGGCGCTCGCTCTCTGGGTCACGGGCGCCGTAATGTTACGTAATCCCCGTCTCCCCGCCGCGAGAAACCCCGCTCCGCGCACGCGGCTCCGGAGGCTCTGTCTCCCAACTCCAGGCGTAGAACGGCAACCAGCGCTGCCAGGGAAATTCAAAACAATGTAACGAACAAGCAATGCATCAAAATGTTTCGAATATCGAGCCGATTACAGTACAGATATTTTGTCTACATTTCTTTTTCGCTTTTTGATAATAAAACGTTTCCGCTTCCGTTCCAGTTTCAGTTTCGATTATGAAACAGTTTCAGTTTCGATTTTGAAACGGTTTCAGTTTTCCTACTTTGTTATTAAATAATTTTGAAAATAGCAGAAACGCTGTAGAAATTCGATATATCAAACTAGTGAATAATTTCTTTCCCGGCTGGACAAAAAATCAATCATTTAAAATAAAGAATTAATAAGGAAATGACTGCCCTCCGAAAAATTGGACATGAGCTTTTTACATTTTGAAATCTTCCAGATTGCGTGAACAATGTGTAACATGTTACAAAAAGCTGCTAAGATTTTTAAATAATTAAAACTGCTTCCGAAATACATTCAGTAGTATTCGATTTCATCAATACAAATAATAAAATAATAACGAATCAGGTTTGTTTCTCCCTATTGAAACGTTCCTTAACTGTGTTGAATTCGTTTGGATGTCTTCCGAGCAATTCATCTTCATATCAGGAATTTAATATTTGCATCTAAAATATAGCATTCAGTTTTCACTCAGTTGTTGCACAATGCCTTCTGATGAGGTATATGATAAAACTCTACTCGACGATTGTATGTACGTCCTTATCTCACGGCGAGTAATTTCTCGAGCGTGAGGTCGAAACGTGTGTAATGTGATTTGCCGCAAGGAAAGATCTGCTTAATGATAGTTAAGGTTAAGGTCTCTAAGGACAAACTTAGAAAGTGACCACCGTAATTGTGAAGACATGACAATTGACGTGGTCAGACACTTTTGAATGTTATGGCAGATTATTTGAAGCGGCATCAAACTGGAAATTAACAGGATCAAGAAGGCAAACCAAGGATGCTAAAATCGCTGTGAATATATCAGAAGTTATAAGCTGAAAAGGAGGCAGTGGAGATCGAGGAAATATTTGGTAAGAGGCAGCGCCTAGTTACACTTTGGTAAATATTCTTCATTAAATATGCATAAATATATTATATACTAGCGACCTGCAGAAGGAAAATGCTGATAAACAAAACCACCATGATCGTTTCCCAAAAAGTGGCATTCTAACTGCTCTCAAGGAAAAGAAATAATATGCTCTTTTATGCACTAAAACAAATTAAATATGTTAGCAAAAACAGTCTTCACAAATTGTGGAAAAACAGATACGACCTTTCAGCCTTAGCGACCTCCACTAGCCAGGCCGGCTATCAAATAGTTCATTAAATACGATAATCAGCGAAGTAATGCAAATCATATTTGTTATGAAACATGAGGATAAATGCAACAACTCACGGAGTATTTAGCAGAAATACTAGAAAAATATTCGCAGTAGTTACATCAACGAAGCGAGTCAATATAAAACTTATCTATCTAGCGGCGGTGGCGGCGGTGGCGGCGGTGGCGGCGGTGGCGGCGGTGGCGATGGCGGTGGCAGTGGCGGTGGCGGAGGGGGTGACGGCGGCGGTGGCGGCGGTGGCGGTGACGGAGGGGGTGGCGGCGGCGGTGGCGGTAGCGGTGGCGGTGGCGGTGGCGGTGGCGGTGGCGGCGGCGGTGGCGGTGGCGGTGGCGGTGGCGGCGGCGGTGGCGGTGGCGGTGGCGGCGGCGGTGGCGGTGGCGGTGGCGGTGGCGGTGGCGGTGGCGGTGGCGGTGGCGGTGGCGGTGGCGGTGGCGGTGGCGGTGGCGGTGGCGGTGGCGGTGGCGGTGGCGGTGGCGGTGGCGGTGGCGGTGGCGGTGGCGGTGGCGATGGCGGTGGCGGTGGCGGTGGCGGTAATGGAGGGCGGTCCGCGCTTTCGCAAAACTCGTGACGAATTTGCGAGAGCGACTGCCCCCTCTGGAGGACGTGGTCCAACCACCCGACCGGCCGGCTGGTCGCAGAGACAATGCAGGCCACTCAAAGTCCCCGCCCATACGGCGTTGAAGGACACGGCGAGGTCTATAGCTTGGGCTTTGGAGTTGAATCTTTGTCTGAGTACACAAGTTGGTATCTCAGACACTAATGAAGCAAACCTCTAGCATTTCTTAACATTTTCTTTAAAATGACACACTTGAAAAACCGAAAAACCTAAGATATGAAGCAGGAGAATGAGGAAATTCCCATCCGACTCAAAAAAGTTAATTGTCGAAAAGAAATGAAGTTTATAAGTCAAAGAATGAAATAAAAGCAACTTATGAATGTCCACGAAAATAGTTTATTCATGATTAATTATAACAGTAAATAGTGGTGCGTATTAAAATAAGTAAAGTGTATAAAACACATATTTCACTCAATTTTTACTTTTAGTAAATGGCATCTTGTTTCTTATTAGAAATATCAAAAAACATATACGAACAACATAACATCACAATTAGACTACATAGATTTATTGGTTTTATTGTTTGATTTTAAACAGGAAAGTTCACTTTATTTCTTGATTTACGTATGTAATACACAAATTCTGCATATGTGAACTGCAATAAAACCAAAAATTCCTTTTACTTAGGGGCTAGATCAATTAATGTTTATTTTACTTAAATTTGAATTTTCTATTTCCCTTCCTACGAAACCCAACGAAACGTCCCTTGATCCACAATGGGAGGTGTGTCTTTCACAAATAATTGCTCGACGTGGCGCCCATTCCTCATTCTCTAAAGTACGAAAATATTTCTTAGATTTAAGCATACTTGTCAATAATGAGTTATGAAAAATAATATTAAGAGCATGGCGTTGTGCAAGGTGAAGACAAAAAAATTATAGTGTTAAGTGATTCTGTTTTATTTTTCCACATTTGACGTGCTCTCCGAGTTTTAGAAACAGAAATTCTGCCTCCTTGCAGTCGGCAAAAATTCCCATGCCAATATCATTTAGTCTACCACGTAAATGCCGGGACATGTATTACAACGTTGGGTCTTTTCAACCAAACTTATATTTTTGTGAAATTAGTCAATTTTAACATTCTAGGAAACAATGTTTTTCAAAATGCATCCTTTCATAATTTCACTGAACGATAAATTCTCCATTTCTCCAAATAAATGCTCACCACTACCCTGTCATCATGCGCGGTTTTTGCGGTTTCAGGTCGTTTTGACCCGTATGTTGTAGAACAAAGGTTAACAATGATGCCCCAAGAAAATATAATATAACAAGACTTAAAGCTTCAAAAATGAATGTATTTACAGGGCCTCATATTTCAACTTAAACCGTACAATGTATTAATACAGTTCTCAATTCCTCACCTTCATCAATGAGCATATTACAAACCAAAGTTCGTCACACACTGTATTTGAAAACTTTAATTGAGCATTGCTTGCTTCAATCAAATCTACCTTCCCCCATAGTGCAAATAAAGTGATTTGTTTAATCTAATCAACAACAGTTCATTCTATAGAATTGAATTCAGCACATTGAATACAGCACTGGCACTGGAAGTGGCTAACGACTTGTCCGACATCCATTTCCGTTCGAGTTCAGACTGTGGTCATACGAACGCGCGCCCGTTTTCTGCCTTCGAATTGTGTTTGTGTGCCAAAGCAACGCCGGCGAGCGGCGCGGCGCGGCGCGGCGTCTGGCCGGACACGTCAGCGTGCAGCGCGGCGCGGCGTTTCGCAGGGGAAGTGGGACAGCGGTGGCCGAAGCCCCTGTGGGCGGCCGGGGTGGGGCGCTCAGCCGAGGGGAGAGCGGTACTCGGTAGAGTACCCCGCTCGGCTTGCAACGAAATGGTCTGTTGTGGCATGACGAAATCAGCATTTTTTCTGAGGTGACAACGTTTTACAGGTCAGCCCCAGATGTCGTTCGGGTCCCTGGCCATCTTGTGTTGAGAAAGAGTAGGGTGTTGCAAGTAAATGTACGATAATGTACGTCTGTTCGTAGGAATTGTGCTTCATACAATAACTTGCCGGCTTGAAGCTATCCGGCCTCGTCTGAATAGAGCTGCGAATCTCCGATTTCGAGTGGTTTAACATTCTTCAGTCACATTTCGCGAATAGTTTGATGGTCAAGAGGCCGCGGTGATCAAATAATGGTCAATCACAGACTTCTCTATGTAAGAATAGCCTTTGATACTTTACACATCGAAAAGAATGTATGTGACTTTGCAGATATATGGTCTCACTACCTAATGGTTGATTAATTACATAGTGATTTTTCTCTCTCAATGGAACAAAACACCCGTGGCCGTCCTGCTAGACGGCATGCAATGATTCCCTCCTCCATTTATCTTTCCCAGTTGGGCACCACCTCAGCCGAGAGAAACGCCAAGCTACCGCCAGGTCATCCCACTTGTGTAGTTCACTACCCAAGTCACCTAATTATCTACGGCCACGGAACGGGCAGAGCCCAATACAACGTCGGGTCTCCCGACCGTGAACATTGAGAAAATTATGAGAGCAATCTCTCACATCAAGATTAACATAAAATTTGCATATAAGTAATTGCAAAAAGGGTAAAGCTTACCAGCACATATATTTGTGACCATTTTCCCTATTAATCCAAAGATATCAACGAGCAAACACCTGTGATGATACGTTAGGGCAATCATAAGATTAGCATCTGTCTTGTTAAATATATTTCAAAGGGCTTAATATTTCATACTATATCGTAAATAATGAATAAATAGTGTTCGGTGATTTGGTTCATTAGAAATATATTATGAACTCTTGTCAAAATTAGAGCAGAAAATAATCATGATCATTTGTAAGAATAATATATTGTTTAGATTTAAGAGAAGTGTGTTATTCAATTAAACGTAGTTAATTGAAGTGTGTTTCTTGCAGTCATCATCAGACAATAACAATTCAGTATCATAATTTTATGTTTAGTAAAACACTATATTTGTAATTACATCGTAGCAAAACGAATTACATTGTCAGCCCTAATAGTAATCATTATATTTGCTGTCCAAATCAAATATATATAATTCGTTGTAGTTTTTCACATTGTCTTATATCGCTGCATTTCGCAATATAATGCAAAAGGCAATATTACTTGAAGTGTATGCGACCGTCATTTTGTCGTCGATTTCTCTTTCCGTTTACGCGCTTTGATTCAAATTGCTAATTCATTCTAATTGTGGTCTCCGCTTCTCAAATTTGCCTCATCACCGCCCTTCAAATTTCTCCTCATCTGCACTTAAGTGGCTCGCACGCGGGTCTGGAGGTCAGAAAAAGAGCAAAATTCTGTGCAGGCCTGGTCTTCTACACAATAGACAGTTGTTCAATATCACCAATGAAGTAGCACTTACAGCATGTTCATAATTCCAGCATGTTTGTTAATTATAAGCCTGAAAAACAATGTCTCAAATCAGCATATGTGATTAAAATTATAATATACATATATCAATTATCTAATATATAAAAGTCGATGATTGTTATTATTTTATGAGCTGAAGTACCGTTCATCCGATTGCGACAAAAATTTGTCAACGTATTAGTTGCATTTTCACAAAGAATATAGGCATTGTACAGTGGAAATGTGCGTAGGTCTTTTGCACATAGACGCGCGTTGATGTTTTATGCATTTATGTTGGCTCAAGAGCCCCTGAACTCTACGCAACCCACCGTACCCTGAAGTATTAAGCGCGTCTTCGCTGTATATTCTACCCATGCGATTGTGAAATATCGGCCGGAATTAGTACTTGAATGTTATTTCGGGCAAGTGAATTAAATTTCTCTAAGAGCATAGCAAATTCATGCCCAAGCTTCAGAGATAACGTTTTAACAATAGAACCTTGTCAACCATGTACAAACCAGAACATAGAACAAACCCATACTTGCGAGAAAGTCTTTCGTATATTAAAATCTTTGCGGAGCGTAGCGTGAAATGTGATTCGCAACCACGTGACTTCAAGCGTGTGAAGTGTAATATGTTGCATTAGCGACGCAATCCCGAGTACTCTTGTAATATACTATATTACATGTAAATAATGTGTGCAACCTAATATAATTCTTTGGATGGTTTAGGGGGATATTATTCAAGAGTAATGCATCAAAAGAGGTCTCGAAACCCGTAAACTCACGGTGTGCGAGGCAGGGAGAGGAGAAGCAATATCTTGCTGGACCGCACCCACCCTTTCACGGTCCGTGCTCTCGGCGCTGCGGCGCTCGCCGCCGCGGTCCGGCACAGGGGCGCGGCGGACACCGCCGCCACCGCCACCGCCGGCGCCGCCGCTGCCCACCCGCCCAGCCTGCTCAAGGGGCAGCCGACCCTGACCGCCATTCGGCCGCAGAGACCCTTTATAAGCTGCCGCCCGCGCCCTGACCAGCACAGTCGACCTGCCCACAGCACACCGACAACTCTTCATCATGTACAAGCTGGTGAGTGCATCGCCAAAGCTTAGTCTTTTGCAGTGTTACAATTCAGTAACATGAGATAGTTTTCAATAACGTGTTTTCGAGTCTGCTAGAGATCGATTTTTAAGTCCTAACTAGCGGAACTTCTTGCACTTTGACATTTTATATGACCTTTTTCCACGTTTGTGATTTGCTGCAAGAAATATATTTCTTGAAAATACAATAATCATCTGGTAGAAACATTTCGTTGAGACAAATTTCTTGTTTTAAACTAGTACATGATACTCTTGACAACATTTTGGAATTTGCGATAATCAGTAAGATTTCACTGCTCATTTTTAACTAGTGAGTAATTATAATTCTTTTACTTACATATTCTTATCGTTTATGTTGCTCGAGCATTATTCAATAAATAAAATATATTTTATTAAAAAATATTTATAAGTAATACAACAATTCTACTACTTTTCTAGTGTTCAAAAGATTTGTTACTTTTCTGTCGTAAGTAACAATGTAATTCTGTAATAAGTAACAAGTTCTTTCAACTTGGAATTTTGGGGTCGGATTAATCTGACTTTCGTCAGCTAGCAGTGTTCCCTGTGCTGAGCCCTGTTTTAATTAACCACGCCTGCGGTAACGGAGACATGTGGCGATCATGACTTATTCCCATTACCGTATTCAGTTTATCTGACATGCCCAAGCTTTTTCGTCATACAGCTATGGAAACTGGGACGATTTGTATTAGAAAGCCACAGCTTAATTTTTTCGGCAACCGGAAATCGAACCTGAGACTGCCTCACAGAGTACGCGGTAACCTGATACTGCTAGTACGCGGGAGACAATATAATTATCCATGAACATCCAATCCATGGAGTATCTAATAAATTTGTAATGTAATGTAATGTTTGTAATGTAAAGAATTTTGAAAATATTATCTATTTTCACACATACTTGAAGTTCTAAATCCTAGGCCCAAATTTCATTAAAATGCATTATTTACAAACACCTTTTCTGTTTAAAGTTTAAATTTCTTATACATGAATGAAAATGAATTTAAAATAATATAAAAGATAAATAATTCATGTTCTTGCAATTTAGCAATTCCAAATTAATTCCCACTGGTTTTATGTTAATACTATGCTGAACAAACTAGTGTATATTCTAAGCTATAGAGTAAAGAGTACAGTGCAAAAATCCTCAGGAAAGGTAAAAGAAAATCCAGAAAGTGTTCATGGTGCATGGCCTACAAAAATTGTCGAAAAATTTGTCAAAAGAGTCAGGGAAATCAAATTTTAGAGCAAAAAACGTTCCATTGCCACAGTAACTCGCATTCCTTGCGACAGGAAACAGACACGTAGAAATCGCTGGGATTTTATGCGTGACTCACTAATATTTTAAATTGCACTACCGTATTTTTGAGAATTACTCACTCAGAAGGGGACAATAATGGGATTTTTGGGCGTTGGTACAGAGTTCTCGATAGCCTTGGTACAAAGACCATACAATGCAGTTTGCAGATTTAGATAAACACTGTCTGAATTCGTATCATCAAGGGGTTATTAAAAGCTAAAAATTCAATATATCCTACATTCGATTCATTTTTCGCCGATTTTACATTGTAAAAAGTTATTTAAAAATAAAGATTTGAAACAAAAAAACTACTTCTTGAAGAAAAGAATCAGCTAAAACGTACTAAAACAACAAACACTAGTCGATTAGCAAAACATTTACTCAAACTCTGCTATCTCAAAATATACTGTGAGCACATAATACAAGCTCCGACAATATATTTTCATTTTAATTTCCAACCTTCATGGAAATGAACAACTTAGATAAAAAATAAAGAAAACTGACATGAAGTGGTATTTGATATTAGATATATATTTGATATTTGATAAATTACGAGAGAATTATATGGGAACCACTAGTATTAATTTAATTCTGTAACAAAGAGGAATGACAAATGCAAAATCTTGAAATTGCGATTTCTCTCTAATTCCAGGTGATCCTGCCCCTTCTCTTCGCCGCCGTGTCGGCTGGCTACCTGGGCGCCCCCGCCGTGGGCATCGGCTACGCCGCCCCCGCCATCGCCGCCGCGCCCGTGGCGTACGCCGCCCCCGCCGTGGCTGCCGCCCCCGTGGCCTACGCCGCCGCCCCCGTCGTGGCTAAGGCCGCCGTGCCCGTCGCCACCTCCTACGCCAACACCTACCGCGCGCCCCCCGCACGCGCCGTCGTCGCCGCCCCCGCCGTCGCTTACGCCGCCCCCGCCGTCGCCGCCGCTCCCCTCGCCTACGCCGCCCCCGCCGTGGCTAAGGTCGCCGCCCCCGTCGCCTACGGTGCTTACCTGCACTAAGCCTCTACAACCTATTTATTATTTATCATCCAAAAAATGATATTTAAAAAATAAACTCATTAAACAAATGTGTATCTCTCATCATGATTCTACTCATCCTATTGTCACCACCAGTTGATCCTCATATATCCTAATATCTGTTCTGCAATCAATGTTTATATTATTTTAAATTCACGTCAGACATTTCGAGAGACGTGGTAGCTATCGAAGGAAAAATTGAAGTAAACACGAATTGCGAATTATATACTGTCTAAATGTAAATCAGCTTTATTAAATAACCGTATTTTTAGCTTTAGAGAACATAAAAAAATTTGAAATAATTTCGTATTATTTATCTTTTGTTTATTTGATGTAATATTTGTGCTTAAATGAGACTTACAAGCAAGAAGAATATGAACATTACTGTGACAAACTCCCGTTATGAGATTACGTAGTTTGTAGATAAGATAATAATCCATTCATTCCATATTGCGCTCTGCTGTTGCCTTGTTAATTTCCGTGTTTTGTTGAATTCTGTGTATTTGCGTGATTGTTTTTGTTCACTGTCCTTTTCCTTGAGTTACATTTCGTAAGTTCTGGACGTGTTTGCGTAACTGCCAACGCCATTACTCTCCCAGGATACCTGTGCTACAGATTGTATAGGCCATCTCAGAACGCTATCGGAGGAATATCTTTTTTCTGTTGAACTTTCCAGCGTTCTTACTCCCTTTCACACCAAGACTTGACAAGGTTGCATTTTGTACTGCCCTGTAATCAAACAATCATTTTACCACCATTGCCATTGAAAAATATCCCTACTGACTCCTACCACTGAACCTCTTAGCCTGACCCCCCCCCCCCCAGTAGTTATTTTCATTTCACCTGTTTTGCTGTGACATTGAAATTTAAATCCACATCCTTTTAAATTCCTTTTGATACTGGAACTTGGACGAAGTAAATGAATGGTATGTCGAAATATTACTTCCGACAAAGAAACGTAACGCTTGTCTAGAACATATTAAGTGATAATATGTCTTACTTTATGAAAGAATTGTGAACTTTTCTATGAAGGGTTCGGTTTTAATTTATTGATTGTTTTAGTAATTCCGGTCACGTCAACTACCAGAGTTATTAGTCCCGCACGTGTAGTGCGTGTTTTTGCTCGTGAGGTGGCGGTGATCTTTCCCCCGCTGAGATCCGGCGCCGACCTACCATCGGCTAGCGGGGTTTTCCCAAGCCAGTTATCTCCCACCCGTGGGGGACAGCCCCAGCTGGGACAAACTCTAAGCCCCGACCAGTTTTCCGGCTTGTGTGCATGTGTAGAACGTGCAAGTGTGTGTGGTTGTGTGTGTGTGTAAGAGGAGAGAATAGGACAAGGAAGAGGTAGGAAAGATCGCGTGTTGTTTGTGGCTGTTTGGTCGGGTACGGTTCCGGCATTCGCCTGGTGTTGATCGGAATGTGTAATAATTACATATTAATTACTATTACGTATGCCTTCCCAGTTCATAATATAAAGAAATTGTAAATATAAAACAGTTGGCTACCTGGCTATAAAACCTGGCTAGTCTGTCCTGGGACATAAAAAGTTACATTAAAAAGTATTAATAGAAATACTTTTTAAGTTTCATTAGAAAAATAGTGTCATTATTGTCAACATGACCAAATGCCATGACTATCCACAGTCACAACGACTCACAGCAATTCACTTGAGCCTGTGCCTTGAACCCATAAATAGCCTGTTTTATTTTCTCGAATACTACTTACGAAGAACCAGGAGAGATAGGTCGAGTCATCAACTGCTATCACTGCAGTCCCTCTGACTTGGAGGTCCTTTATTCGAGTCCCGACGGTGGTAGGATTTTCGACACTAGCTTGTCAGATAGGTCGAATTCCATCGCTGTCTGGAGAAGAATTTTAGCTGCCGGCTGCTCTGGTCGATAGTTTTACGTAGTTTCTTTGATCAACACCAAGCGAATGAAGGAGTAGTACCCTAACAAACGGGTCACAGACCACGCGCGATATTTCTATCGCTTCCTTGCCCTATTCTCTTACACTACCACACATGTCGGGACACGGGCCGGAAGGTAAGAGCTTGTCCCGACTGGGGCGGTGCCCTGTTGGTGGGAGATATCTGTTTGTGGAAAACCCCGCTAACCGACGATAGGTCGGCGCCGGATCTCGTCATACCGCGAGGAAAGACCACACCTCGTATGTGTAGAGCAAAAACATGCGCTACACATACGAGACTAATGACCCTAGTAGTTGACGCGCTCGGAATCACTAACAATCAATCAAACTTAAGAAGAAACATATTTGGCGCTTGACTCTTGAAGAGCATGGCCGATCGAGTGGATTACCCCTTCTGTTCACAAGAGGGGCTTGCACAGGTGATGGGTAATCAGCGCATCGACTTCCGATCACCCCTCCGATCGGTCCTTAATTGTTTTATCTTGCCAAGAAACCTCACTCCTCTTCGCTAGACAGTATGGGAGTAGGATATTAACTGAAAATAACAGAGAGATATAACAGATGCCGTCTTACACGCTTATCGACATAGACGATATCAAACTGTACTCAGGAATTTTACAGGGACTAAGGCAGTTCATTGAAGATACCAAAACATATCTATTGATAGAGAAGCGATATTTGGTATTAGATAATGTGAAATCTAAAGCATCAATAAAGATGTCATTAGTGCGACCTATATTTTAGAATATGGCGCGGTATGTTGGGACCCATACAGAATTTTGCAACAAAGAAATCTAGAAAAGGTCCAGCGTAGAGCATCAAAATTTACTTTCAGGGGTACCAAGAATAAAGGGGTATGGGAGTCACTCGAAAGGAGAAGATAAAAGTCAAGTCTCTATGCAATGTATAAAGCGTACACAGGGCTTCGAGAGTGGAAAGAAATTCAAAGTCGATTAGGGAAACCTAAATATTTCGGCAGATCGGATTACATGCACAAAATTCAGACAAGAATTCAGAAAACGGACGTTGGGAAATATTCATTCGCGAATCGCACTATTAGGGACTAGAACAGTTTGCCTGTGACAATCTTCGATCCCTTTCCTCAAAGCCTGAGCAAATTCAAAATAAATTAGTTTCTTGAATGTAGATATGTTATAAATATATTTAATAAATTCAGTGTAATTACCTATGTCTTCTTTGTAATTAAGTATTATTATTGTTGTTATTATTATTATTATTATTAAAGTTATTATCATTATTAGCATTATTATTATTGTTATTATTATAAAGTTATTATTAGCATTATTATTATTTTCTTATTATTATTATTATGTGCAGTGCAGTGGCGTGAAGTGCAGTGACGTTGTGTAACTGAGAGAAACGAGTGAGTAAGAAAGACATTACAGCTCGCTGTATCGCAGTGTGGTGAAGTGTGGTGAAGTGAAGTTTGGTGAAGTGGAGTTCTATGAAAGATTGCACGGTGAAATGTTCATGTGATTTTGTGAAGTTTGTAGAGTTTGTATAGTTGTTAAGTTCTGTAATGTTAAGTTAGTGTATGCTGCCACCAAGTTCTCACACGTAATCGCAGAATTATTAATAAATCTAATCTAATCTAATCTAAATAAAATCATCAGCGTAATAGAATAACAAACCATCTGAAAGGGACTATAACAACTGAAATACACCATAATAGGAGAGATTTGAAAGAAACTATAACAGACGATGAACTCTGCAACAACTTAGAGATTAATAAAAACAAATTAGTCGTGTACAGTAAAATTAAAGAGAAAATGCACACGGAAGAGTCTAAAGAAAGGATATTCAAAACCTTTCAGAATTTACACAGAAGAAATTCACAACTTCGAAAACAATCAATATGTGTGCAATACTAATAATTACTTTCTCATTGAGTATCATCAAATGGTCGAAAACAAATATTTATTCCTTGGAAAGACTTATCAGGGACCTATTGCCCCACTTAAAATTCCAACCTTCCGAAAGTTCAGACCAAAGGATCATACTCCCAAGTATGATAGGACATCGTTGTACTTCAAAATCAACAATTTTCATACAAATGAGATCAACAGCATGAGAGAATACTTCCAAATGAAAGCTGTATTATCTCATTCATATAGAATAGGACGGGAAGAAAATGATGATTATATTCCTTCCACAATCGACATGACTCTGAACTCTAGCAACCATCATCCGACCGAAATAAGCAGCTATGGAGGTAAATGGCAATCCACGGAGGTTATAGTGCTGAGATAGCCAATTTCAACGTCGATGCTTGAGCAAAGATCTGATAGATAGCTGATAGAGCTAGATATCTATTCTCTGAAACTGAGGCGTACGTGTTTCCAATTCAAGACCAATAATTGTCACGCAAAACTATCTGAAAAACATCATCAAAGATACAGATGTCCTCTCTGGTAATTGTCGGGCCTGGAGCCAATGCAGTGTGACTTCAGTGTAATTTCTGAGGCTGTAGTGAAAACGACCCAACTGAGTATAAGAACATACTTAGCAATATAATACTGAAATGCTTTGACAAACTAGTAAATATCCTACCATTTATAGCCATGCTACGATACCCACACTATAGGTATATTCACAAAAATTCCTTGAGAAGTATCGCTATAAACTCTACAAGGAACGAAGTATACTGACTGTTTGAACAGATCACAACAGACGTGGTGTAACCCTCTGGGAAGAAAACAAGAAAAAGGTGTTTTTTTTGTGGATATGAGAGTCGACAATTCCGGCTATCTTACGGCAGTGTATTACGCGAAGAACCCAGTGAACCAAGAATGGTCCCATACGAGGTGAAGGATGAGTGGAACTTCCTAGAGAGACAAAGTCAGTCCCAGTCATTCTTTCAGCAAAAGGTGTCATCTCAAAGACTTTAAAATACTAATTGGAAATACTCAGACTTTAAAAAACCGTCGTGAGACTCCATAAATCTGTTTCACAAAGTACATACTCATTGCTAGAAAGTTCTGGAAAGAAATGTCTTTTTAGAAGCAGCATTTTGCTAAACTTGAGGCTGCACTGGGCAGAAGATATGCCATGAAAGACCCGGACTCCCAAAATGATAATTCGGCGTAATTGTTACCAATATGAAGATACAGTATGTACTGTTGTAGTAGCACTAGTATTGTCTACAATTATTTCAGAATATTCTAAAATGATCTAAGTACAAAAGACGACAACAGACAAAGGCACAACACTAAGGCCAGAGACTAAACGGCTTCACAATCCCTTCAAACCTTCAAATACATAACTCATAACAAGTCAACCTACAATAAAATGATAATGCATTTTTGAAGTTAAGAAGGTCGGTAAACATAGGAAAAAATAAGAGTCCGGTTATCCTCTTCTTATAACTCACAATTACGCGCGGTTTAGTGGAGAACTCACTGCTGATCTATCTCTATTGACAAAAATACGTGAATCGTTTGCATATTAATCCAGAAGTTCATTTGAACGAGAATCAATTCATATATTCCTCTAACTACAAATGAAGTAACGATTAATAATCTGCCGTTGTAACGATATATTGAGTAAATGATATGTTGATTTATATAAGTCAATGATACGTAATAATGATGATTTTTAATTTATTTAAGTATGTACATTTTACACCCAAATACAACGCTGACCAATAAATTAAAAAAAAGGTGTACAATATTCAATTTTGCCACAATATTTACATAATTCAGAGAAAACGAAAACAGTTAGTGGAAGTTTCGTAATTGCTGAAGCTTATTTTATGACAGTCCTTTATAATTTACTTCTATCCACTTCATCTGCATGCAACAGTTCGAAAAAAGTCTCAAAATTAAAAAAAAATGTATATTAAAATAACATGAAGAGCTAAATGACGTAATCAGAATAAAAAAGAAGGAGATGATAGAATGAAGAAATACATAAAGAAAAAGGAGACGACGAAGAAGAAAAAGAAGCAATACATTAATTGGCAAAAGGCATTAAATAATTTCTATAATTAAATGCCAAAAGTTATAATCGCCTATTGGGAAGGCCTGACGTAATATTTTTAGGGATTCTTGTGCAAGTAGAGAAGTGCATATTCTTATTATAAGTGGTGATAAAAAAATGGGTCTATATTCTTATCACCATTATTCTTATCACCATCCATTACCATACATTTTTATGACCATCCATACCATTGTATACTTATCACCATGAAGAATAAGAGCTAACTATGTTACTGCTAAAAGACTACCTGAACATATTTGATCAAAGCTTGATACTCAAAGAGCAGACCGCAGAATTTTTGAGACTTAACAAAACTGAAAATTGCACTGTTACATTACGCAGCTCGTGCACGGTTGAAGCGCGAGTGCCAAATGGAAACGCGCAGCGCGCCAAATGCACAGCCAGCGAATGGGCGGGGCCTTCGCGTCGCGCCTCGCCTCGCCTCAACCAGCGAGGAGGTTGCGCCACGGGCCGGAGGAAGCCTCACCCGCGGACCCACGGCCACGCCCACCCCAACCCCCGCACCCGCCCCCGCCCCCTCCCGCGCCCCATCGCCGCCCAAGGCAGCCTTCGCCGAGACCCCACGGACCAAGCAAGGGTCGGCACGGAGGGGACTCAAAAGCTCCGAACTTTCCCCTCCACCCCAGCGCAGCGCCGCGCCCAGGGGGCAGCCGACCCTGACCGCCATCGCCTCGCCAGCCCCTTTATAAGACGCCGCGCGCCTCACTCCGGCACAGTCGATCTGCCCACCGCACACCGACCACTCTCAACATGTACAAGCTGGTGAGTGCACGGCGACGCACGGCTGGAAGGCCTGGGGGAGAGAGAGCTGGAGCGCTGTTCCTCCAGAAGGGAAACCATCAGGAGCAGTCTAGAATAGGGTTTCACTAGTGCTTCAACAATGATAGACTGTATCATACGATTTAGCACAACATTACGTACCGTAACGGTGGATCAATAGGTACTTAAAATGTGGCACATTACCAAAATTAATTAATAGCACTTCATTTATCACATACAAAATGAAACATTAGGCACTTAAAGCGTAAATCTAGGACATTTCATGAGTGAACCAGTCGACTCCTAAAACTGCAACATTGATTACTTCAAAATTGCAACGTTGAGTATTTTAAAGTGCAACATTAAGCTTTTCAAAAGTACAACATTAGAACCAAGATAACTAGAAGATACCAACATTAGGCACTTCGAGATACTCACATTATCCGAAGATAGCCACTTTATATATTTGGAACTTCAAAACTGCAAAATTAGATATTTTATATTGCAAAACATTGATTACATCATTACGAACATTAGAGTATAAAACACTAAATATCAACTAGTTGGCATAAACGTGGATATACTAGGATTTTTTGAAGGCAAATAATTTGCATAAGTTACAAAATATAATAAGATTATTTTTCAAAAAGAAGAAATCTTAGTTTTCATAGCTGAAGGATCGAATGTAAGCAATTGCAATCGTTTAGAAATGAATTGCGGGAAGGCATCACTGACGGTTTACACTCAACGTAGATTACAATATTATAGAGTTGACTGGAAGAAAATTTATTAATAAATCATACTGCACAAATATTAGCAATAAAAAATTGTGAACTGTTGTAACAAATCTAAAAACACGTACAGAACACCTACAATTTGGAAAACATACAAGTCATACTTTTAGTCATTTTTCCATTTTATAACATACTTTCTTTCTCAGTAGATATCGTTTTCTTGATGTTTAGATCCCTAAACGTTTTCTGCAAGTTTTGTTTTCTTACAAAATACCATTTCTTCCGCAGGTGATCCTGCCCCTTCTCTTCGCCGCCGTGTCGGCTGGCTACCTGGGCGCCCCCGCCGTAGGCATCGGCTACGCCGCCCCTGCCATCGCCGCCGCGCCCGTGGCGTACGCCGCCCCCGCCGTGGCTGCCGCCCCCGTGGCCTACGCCGCCGCCCCCGTTGTGGCTAAGGCCGCCGTGCCCGTCGCCACCTCCTACGCCAACACCTACCGCGCGCCCCCCGCACGCGCCGTCGTCGCCGCCCCCGCCGTCGCCTACGCCGCCCCCGCCGTCGCCGCCGCTCCCCTCGCCTACGCCGCCCCCACCGTGGCTAAGGTCGCCGCCCCCGTCGCCTACGGTGCTTACCTGCACTAAGCCTCTACAACCTATTTATTATTTATCATCCAAAAAATGATATTTAAAAAATAAACTCATTAAACAAATGTCAGTCTCTCTTCATGATTCGACTCTTCCCCTTGTCATCCGTAATTTAATCCTGGTATATCCCATATAACGTCTATTTCGTCTTCGATGCTTTTTTTTATTATTTAAGGGCGCATCAACTTCTAGGTCGTTAGCGACCACTATTGCTTGTAAAGGTTTGGTAACTGTGAGAAAGATGATGATAGGGGTGAAGGGACGAACACAATATAACCATGCCCGAGGTGGGACTCGAACCCGCGATCTTTCGGTCCGAGATCGCAACGGCACTACTGCCTTAGCGACCTCGGCGACTAGATCAGCTCAATCTATGCTTATATCATACTAAATTCACAAATTCCGAAAGACATATCTATTTTAATGCTAAGATAAGTAACGAAATAGGTGAAAAACAAAAGATGAACTTCTAATTGTGTGATTGAAAGTCAAGAAATATTAGTAGATCCCCCTGACATCCCATCTATTGCTGGATGAAGAGTGTGTGAGAGTGTGATATAAAAATACGAAGAATATGAGTATGGTTTTTGGACTGTAAACATACAGTTCGTTGATATCTTACATCTTTCCAGGTTAAGAGGAATTCACTACTTAAGTGGAAGTATCTTCGTTGTACAGGCCTTTTTCGCACCGTCTGATGCTGTCAAGATATCTGAGTGCGACTACCATGGCCCTAATCAGAATATCTCCAATTTTTTGCTTATAAGACACATGGTTTCTAACATTCGATGTATGCTTTGTTAACACGATCTAGCAAAGTCTTTAGTACTGTATTAGGAAATGGAGGGCTCGATGTCGTAAACAGTGCTTCTCTGAGGTCCCTGGACTCATACGCAACCTGCCCCGCACCGATGCCGACGAGAAGACAGAGAGGGGAATAGCACAGCCCATGTGCAAGATATATATGACCACATGTCACAGAGACGTCATTCTTTCCTACCGCTACTCCGGTGAGCATAAAACCGCGATGACGGACTTGCATCTAACTCGGTTAGCCGCTATTTCTTTACCACATAAGACAAGCATAAGGTTGCAAAGAAGAAGTATGGAGGGAGGGAAAACCTCTAAATAAACATCCACACACAGGGGGATTTAAATCAGCGATCTTTCTCTTACTGAGCCGTCAAGCCCGGCTTCTGAGAACTGCATTATTTCAAATTAGAAAAACATCTATCTGAGTAGTCCAGGACGCTAGAGCAAATGAGCAAAAACTGAGAGATTCGGATGCGATTCCCGGCTTAGGCAGTCAATTCTTCGTAGCGTCACAAAATAATGCCGCGATGTCGGGTTAGATATTCATCAATAATTAGATTTTGAAGAAAGAAAGAACTACAGATTTTGGGGTCACATTTTGGATGAAAGTCCGCTTTTCTGGGCTACTCAAAACAGTTTGTGCAAAGTTTGCAACCAGGTACTTTAGTGGTTCAAAGGTATTTGCAAACAAACATTTATACAAGTATACGTAGATTTGCATTTGTATAAAATATAGAATATTTATACAATAGGTTGTGTTTGCTTCGTTTGCAACTCTACTCTAAAACCATAACGTAAATTCAATTTGAAAGATAAAATTTATAAACCCGGAGTTCAAGGGGAAAGTTAATGTTTGAGAAGTTACGGTTTGAATACAATTTTTTAGCTGTCACTAAACAAATATATTAAAAACATTAAAATGTTTCCCATCAATCTTTCATGACGATTTGTAAAATATCGCTTCAGGACAGAATTTTATAATTGAAGAGAGAGAATAACCAACTTGACAACGAGTTCCAGTGACCTAGCAATAAACAAAAAAATAAATCTCTTTTCTTTTTACCTGAGTCCATGATTTAATTAAATTTTCTCAACAAAACTCGATTTACTTATCACCGTTGACTAAGACACACTTCAAAAGGAAATCCGTAGTTCTTTCTATATATGTATAATAGGAAGGTCATAAACGAAAAATGTATAATAATGTTAGCAAAACGATTATCATCCTTTTTTGTAAAGGCAAAAAAAATCTCTAAAAATTCTCTAAAAAGTATTCATTTTATGTGCTGGTTTACCTTTCTCTCCGTAACCAAACGTCAAAGCAATAGCTCATATTTTGTTTTCAGAGAAAAAATCTCATCGTTTGAAGTTTATGCTTATGCCTTAACACACTCCTAAATACTGTTGGTCGAATCGAAAATATAATCTTTGATTGTCTATTAAAATAGCAACAATT
The DNA here is from genome assembly GCA_038098605.1 of Gryllus longicercus. Taxonomy (NCBI): domain Eukaryota; kingdom Metazoa; phylum Arthropoda; class Insecta; order Orthoptera; family Gryllidae; genus Gryllus; species Gryllus longicercus. The sequence continues at coordinate 2,225,571 of JAZDUA010000098.1, forward strand.
AGTCAATTCACGACGGAACTAAAATAATCAATTGCGACTGCAGAAAGAAAATTTCAATGTCAATCAGCTGTTTCAGTTCATGGAAATAAAATCACTGTCATAATGACAACATTGAACTGTATATTAGATCCATTTCTCTTTTTCATAAGATTTTTGCCCATATGTATTCTTCAATAAAAAGCTGGCATGTGACCCACTTTTTCATGTATCTGATATTTATTGAAAGAAAAGAGCATGGCACTGTAATGTAATGTTCTCACTAGTATTGAAATATCGACAATGGAATGTTAACTTAAAGATATAATTTTTCATGTTTATATCTTGGGAAGGTTGAGCATTATTTTGTTGACAGAATACAATAATAGAGTGCATAGTTCTATAGCATTATATAGTTCGAATTCATATTTTAGATAAATAATAAGTTGAATCCCATTACATTGTTTAGTGAAAATTATGAATCACAATCCCCATGAGTTCAAGGTTTCAAACATTTTCTTTTTTCCATATAAACAGTTACCTTTAATGTTTCGTTATTTCACTCTTGACATTGACTATTTTATTCCCTTTTTCGCAAATATATCTCTAAGCTTACAATTAACAATGAACGCATTCTTCGAGAAAAAGAAAGAGGCAAATATTAAAAGAAATGAATAACCATCAATACTCTGCTTCATTCTTACGAAAGGAGAGGATAACCACTTGCGACTCAGCGCGCTGTGTTATACAATAATAGAATTATTTTCTTCCTGCGCTAGTTCAATGGAATGAGAATAGGTCTACATAACTTGTTGACCACAAAAGACGGTGTTTTCAAAATGATCAGATGACCTGTAATTAAATTGTTTAAAAACATCCTTTACCATTTAATAATATAACACATTAGAATAATTATAAATTTTAATAATTAATTATAAATTATATTAAATTATATTAAATTATTGTAAACTAAAGTAAACCTTTACTACGTAATAAAATAAAATGTATCAGAGAAGGTTCGTTATGTGGAAATGCCATTTTCCATTAGTTCTTAACTACATATTTATCCCTAGACTCTATATACTATTCCCTGCGCCCCGCCAGCAAAGTGAGTGCTGCAACCACACCTCAATCAACACTGGTGCAACTGTGAAGGCGAAGCCCCAGTTTCAAATTATCCCATCCAACTTGCCCCCAGGCCTCACCGTCCTTCTATCTCTCCATCCGGCGACCCTACCTCTTTTTCTTATTCCCTCCCTACTCACAACACCGTCCGCCAACCCCAGGCCTCGCCCCTGTGCCAGCTTCCGCCACTACTCCGGACCAACCCCCGCCTCTGCGCCCATCCCTACTTTCACAGCCTCACAAAGTAGCATTCGACAAGGCCTCCCATGGCCAAGGAAGGGTTGTTCGAGGGGAAGGGGGCTCACATGGCTTAACTTTCCCCCTCCCTAGCCCCTTCGGCGTCATCGCTTTCGCAGGGTGCCCCTGCCGCCCCCCCCCCCCAGCCCCTGCGCAGCGCCCAGGGGGCAGGCGACCCTGACCGCCATCGCCTCACCAGCCCCTTTATAAGACGCCGCGCGCCTCACTCCGGCACAGTCGATCTGCCCACCGCACACCGACCACTCTCAACATGTACAAGCTGGTGAGTGCACGGCGACGCACGGCTGGAAGGCCTGGGGGATAGAGAGCTGGAGCGCTGTTCCTCCAGAAGGGAAACCATCAGGAGCAGTCTAGAATAGGGTTTCACTAGTGCTGTAGCAAGAATAGACGTCTTTAAGGAAAGATTACGTACTTCAACAGTGGTATAGTGCGAAAGATTACTGCGCTGCATTTGGCATATCTACAGTGAAATTAGACATTTTAACGGAAGAACATAGCGCATTTCAACGATTCGAGGTTCCACATGTCATAACGAATATTGTAATGTTCACTATATTTCAATAATATTGCAACAACAACGCTTTGTAAATCTATATTGTTATACATATCTATATCCTGTGGCATTGTAGACAAAGCTTCATAGAATTCTCATGAAATGAAAGACTATCCACGAATATCTTGAAAAAGAAGGCATTTTCAAACACATTGTTTTCTGATGACCTCTCATTTTTCCCCTGCGATTCTGTTGTTCGCTGCCCAATATATATTTAATTTAGATCTATATTGAGGTTCGGTCCAATTACATGGGAACCACTAGTATTAATTTAATTCTGTAACAAAGAGGAATGACAAATGCAAAATCTTGAAATTGCGATTTCTCTCTAATTCCAGGTGATCCTGCCCTGAAATTGCGATTTCTCTCTAATTCCAGGTGATCCTGCCCCTTCTCTTCGCCGCCGTGTCGGCTGGCTACCTGGGCGCCCCCGCCGTGGGCATCGGCTACGCCGCCCCCGCCATCGCCGCCGCGCCCGTGGCGTACGCCGCCCCCGCCGTGGCTGCCGCCCCCGTGGCCTACGCCGCCGCCCCCGTTGTGGCTAAGGCCGCCGTGCCCGTCGCCACCTCCTACGCCAACACCTACCGCGCGCCCCCCGCACGCGCCGTCGTCGCCGCCCCCGCCGTCGCCTACGCCGCCCCCGCCGTAGCCGCCGCTCCCCTCGCCTACGCCGCCCCCGCCGTGGCTAAGGTCGCCGCCCCCGTCGCCTACGGTGCTTACCTGCACTAAGCCTCTACAATATATTTATTGAAAAGATGTTTTAAATAATAAAACTCACCAATTAAGCTCTCTGTTGTTGTTATTCATGATTTCCTTTAACGAACTTATATTTCTTCATCAAATATTTTATGAACATGACAGTAAAAAGCAAGCATTGTGAGCATACATACGACACACGATAAATCAGTGAATGTCAGCATGAGGATGAAAGTGTAGGTTTAAATAAATATCATTGTTCTTGTAAGAACCAAGGCAAAGAATGAACCAAAGTAAGTACCAAATTTATTCAGCTGCACATGTTTCATTCCCTTCATCTACAAAGAGAAATGGGTGCGCGAAGACCTAGCCACACTTTGTAAGGTATGTGTTGATATGCATTCGCTTTTATGGATGGGCATCACTTTTCATTCTGCGATGCAATAGCAAAATTTATTTTGTAGAAATAGAGGGAAATAAAAAGTTATTCATCATAAAATCACTTTGAATGTGAGTAAGCAAGTAAAACCGACGGTACTTACAACTTTAATTCTCAAGTCTGGGTAGTAAGATGTTTATCTTTTTAAATTTATTTGACAATATTGATATGTTTTTAATTTTGAAAAACTGTACGGGTAAAATAGTTTTCCGATTGCGTGCAATCTAATTTTTAAAAAAGCTGAATTATATGGGATGTGCAGTTGTTGTAGTATTAACACAACTGCTAGAAACGGTGTACCGAGTAATGCAACTGAGGTGAACCAAACGTAGAACTCTATCACATAACAAAAATTTCGCAAAGTGGAACTGCTCTCTTTAACTAGATTGTTAACGATGACAGTGACATTTTAATAAAGCTTTTAACAGCACAAATAATCTCTAACCCAATTTTGTGTCTAGTTTAATTTTTAAATACAAATTTGATTTTTTTTAATTTAACGAAAGAAGAATAAGGATTTAATATTACAAATTTTACCAATAATAAGCAAACGAATGTGATGCTACACCACACTATTTTAAACGTTCATGCTTCTGAATGTGATCGATCTTATCTGCCCCAATAACAACACCAGGTCCTGCGAATTTGCAACCTTTTAATATCTGGTGATGACTTTATATACCCTTTATATTTATTTATATTTTCAGAACTATATAAATATGGTAACATATTTTCTTTTATAATATGTTTTCAAGAATAGAGCAAACTAGTTTTATAAAAATAGCAAAAACTTTGATTTGCATTAACATCTGACTTTCAAAGTATTTTTACGAGTAATTTTTAGTTAATTAGTGAATATTTTGCCCGGTTCTATAAAGTTAATCTGTATTGAGATTTTAGCAAAGTACAAACGTAAGTCGTCAAATTGGGCGACATTTTAAATCCATTTTCAAAATAAGTTATTTTCTTTAAACGTTTTGTAATTATAGACAAGAATACCTTGAATGCCATTTTATTGCATAATGCCATTTTATTGTTACTTTCCAATTTTCAAAAATTGATGGTATGTGTTTTCTTCGAGCCATTCAAGCTTTTTTAAATTTTATAAGATATTTTCATGAGACGGGTGAACTGTTTCTAGGATAAACGATTTATTGTTACAATGTTAAGTATTCGTTACCAATAGTACGACGAAGTAGTATGTTCTGTTGTAATACTAGATTGACAAATGTCTGTTAAATGCAACCCGCATTACATTGATATATCAAAGGACAGCGTTGCAGCGATACGGGCAGGGGATGATCTTGTTGGGCTATAGGATGGCAGAACGAGGTGTGTCTGGGCGAGAACTGTGAGGAACTGGGCTAGGGTCAAATTGAAACGGTAGAAACGGAGCGGGGGAGTGTAGTTTGGCGGGGCGGAGCGGGGCGGAGCGGGGCGGAGCGGGGCGGAGCGGGGCGGAGCGGGGCGGAGCGGGGCGGAGCGGGGCGGAGCGGGGCGGAGCGGGGCGGAGCGGGGCGGAGCGGGGCGGAGCGGGGCGGAGCGGGGCGGAGCGGGGCGGAGCGGGGCGGAGCGGGGCGGAGCGGGGCGGAGCGGGGCGGAGCGGGGCGGAGCGGGGCGGAGCGGGGCGGAGCGGGGCGGAGCGGGGCGGAGCGGGGCGGAGCGGGGCGGAGCGGGGCGGAGCGGGGCGGAGCGGGGCGGAGCGGGGCGGAGCGGGGCGGAGCGGGGCGGAGCGGGGCGGAGCGGGGCGGAGCGGGGCGGAGCGGGGCGGAGCGGGGCGGAGCGGGGCGGAGCGGGGCGGAGCGGGGCGGAGCGGGGCGGAGCGGGGCGGAGCGGGGCGGAGCGGGGCGGAGCGGGGCGGAGCGGGGCGGAGCGGGGCGGAGCGGGGCGGAGCGGGGCGGAGCGGGGCGGAGCGGGGCGGAGCGGGGCGGAGCGGGGCGGAGCGGGGCGGAGCGGGGCGGAGCGGGCCGGAGCGGGGCGGAACGGGGCGGAGCCTATTTAATAGAAGTAACACAGTGTTACTTCAACTTGCTTCATATATATAAAACTTATATATAAGGCAGAATACCCTAAAGGATATTTATTTCATTATATATGTAAAGAAATTCTTCATACACTGCTATTAAGACAGTTATAAATTATGCTTAGTGTACTTTCTCGAAGTAGCTACGCAGTCATTCATTCCTAAAGAAGACATCTAATGTTCTGCTCATGTATATCAAAAAGAAGGGCGTGGCTATCCGCAGTCACGACAAGCAGCGGATAATAAATGAAGTCAAAAAGAATGTGGACACAAAGAACGACATGAAAGTGGTAACAACGTAGGGCCTTGCAAGGTTGGAGAAGGAAGGTTGTCGCACCAATTAATTTACTACAATTCGAAAACAGAATAATATTCACATGGCGGATTTTATGATGAGAGAGTCACCTCAAGGTGTAATTTAAACAAAGCTAAACAAGAGAACACATACACAATCGTTCTAAAATGTCATCAAAGCAGGAGTTATAGAACCTGGTTACTCACACATAATGAGTTTTTGGAGACAGTTATTTATTGACCCAAAGTACATTAACAAAGTATAGATTCAATGACCATATTTTCCGACAGTTTAAATTACAGGATTTACTTTACAAGTGACAACATAACATGCTTCAATTGTAGACAAGCTGGTCCTCTAGCCAATCAGTGCCCTACCAAGACCCCCGTCTTAAATGCTAATCCTGTTAAGAAGGAATTAAATAAAAGTCAAGAACAGGAGGCAATGATAACACAAGAAGTGTCACAACCTCAACGAGACTGAAGAGCATTGTGTGGTTAATAACAGTAACTTTCCAATTATCAATAAAATAACTTTAATATTTGAATCTACCTCTCAAGCTAATGCTGATAACTGCACATCCAAAACTACAAATAATGAAATCCCAAAACATCCAATCCAGAAAAAATGATGAAAGTGAAAACACAAGATGACACTCAAATCAAATCTATTCATGAACTACCCTCGAGTTTTTTGTTGAAAATCCTGAACAATTTCCATTCAATTACATACAACTTTAAAATTTGCTTGAAAACTCCTTTGAAGCTAAAAACCCTATTATAATAGATAAAGGTCATTTCTGTGATACTCAGTGTATTATCCAGATAATAAGCGACACATATCCTCTCCTAATAGAAAGATCCACTGAATGCAGATTCACCAGAATTATAAACACATTAAAAAATAAGAATAATGAATGAATAAATGAATAACCTAATGAATACAGTTCAAAAATACATAAAGATATAATAAGATAATTACCTAAGCCGTTTATTCTGTTGGGTGATGTCAATAGCCACAATATCCACTGGGGATCGTATAAAATCGACCCAAAATGCATATTATTGACGAATCTGACTTGGCAGTACTAAACAACTTGCAACCTACTCACGTCAATATTAGTAATGGACAGCATAGCGCAATTGACGTCATAGTCAGTTCCAACATTCTGGGCTCTAAATGCAATTGGTATTCATTGAATGAGCCTCACGACAGTGTGCATCTTTCTATTTTTACGATTATCAGTGATTCTTTATGTATTTAGAATCCGCTGCAAGAGAATATCAACTGGAACCGTTCCATAGCTAACTGGACTGCATACTAGGAACCAATTAGAATGAAAATATCTCAAACGAATGTGGTTCAAGAAAAGGACATTGATATATTAATCAAATCAATTGATGCTATAACAACACCAGCTAATGACTCTCAATAGACATTATTAAATACACAAAAAGGAGAAAGTGGTTCCAGGGTGGAACGAAAAATGTAAAAGTGTTCATAAGCAGTCAACTGGAGCAAGAAACACCCAACAAATAACAATAAAATCAAATAAAAAAATTGAGAGCTGCTACAAGACGAATAATCAAAGATAGCAAGGTCAACTCCTGTATAAGTTATCGACGTCAATAATAACTTTAAAGACTCTCGGAAAAAATTAACTCCATACAAGGTAATAAAATTCCATTAATCATGTATGTACTGTTGAAATGTATGTTTCTTCAGCTTCTAATGACCTAACTGTCAATGCGACTTTAAATATTTTTTTTTAATTGCTTAGTATCAACGAGTCGCAACGAGATAAGATTATTTTACTAAGAAAGCAGATGTAGAAAGATATCAACTGTTAAATCAGTGATTCAACCCTCTATGACACAAGTTTCGGGATCATAAGGGTTCGTCTCCGGCCTCGGGTCGAATCCCAATGCTCCGAAGGAACTCAGTGAGTTCTCGCTCTGCAGAGAGCACGGTGCTAGACCAAGGCCATTGTACGTTTTCTTCATCAACGTTTCATTCCAAGCTTGTATTGCGGTGCAAATCAAAACATGATACTTCAGCGAGGCAAGTTATAAGGTTAAGTGTTCTAAGTGTCCATTTGGAGAAGAAATTGTTAACGATAATGGGAAAAGAATACTAGATTTGTGTAAGGAGTTAAAATATTGTGCTGCGAATACCTTCTTTCAACACAAGGATATACATAAATATACAAGAATAGACCCATCTAGAGATATTAAGTCCATTATTGATCTGTTTATTGTACGGAAGGAAAGAAAAATGAAAATAAAGGATGTAAGGGTGTTTCGACAACCAGAATGTGGAAGTGATCACAATATGGTTGTAGGGAAATTTACTTTCCCATTTAGACGTGGCAAAGAAATAGAGAATAGAGCAGAGGTTTTAATAGAGCAAAGGGACGAAGTTTTTAAAACGGACCTTTTAAGGCAATATAGTGTAGCTGCACTATATCAAAATAGAATCAATAATATTCTTGTAAACTCTGTTGGTGGTATCCAAAAAAATGGAAGTACTGAAGAAATGTATCAACATCTAAAATCCGTTGTTTTCCAAGCTGCAAGGGAAGCTTTGGGGCTAGAGAAAAGAAGGAAGCCTTCTAAAAAAGAAATGTTTTCTGAAGACTTAGAAAACAAGATAGAAGAGAAGAAAAAGGCCTACCTTAAGTGGATTGCTACAAGAAATCAAGAAACGAGATCAGATTATGTAGCAAAGAGGAAGGTAGTAAAAGCGTTGGTGAAATTGGAGAAAGAGGAATATTGGGATAGAATGTGTAGAGACATAGACAATACTATAGGATATAATAGATCTTCTAATGCTTGGAAAATTATAAAAAATATGAGAAGCAATGTGACTAGTACTAAATTGCAATTAATTCAATCAGATAAATGGATAGAATATTATGAACAACTTTTACAAGAAGATAGACCCCAATATATGGTGGATGAGGACCCAATTAATACATACCAACATCAACCTGAAATTACAATTTTGGATGTAAAAAGAGCACTGAGGAAAGCTGGCAATACTAAAACAGCGGGACCTGGAAATGTGAGAATGGAACTACTGAAATTTGGAAGGGATAAAATATTACATTATATAAAAGATATTTTTAACAAGATAGAGAGTGGAGGAGACATCCCAGAGGAATGGAACACTGCATATATTAGCTCTATATACAAGAAGGGGGATAAAACTGTATGTGCAAACTATAGAGGAATCAGTGTCATCCCGGCAATAGCTAGGCTATTCGCCAGTATTCTAAAAGAGAAAATTGAAAAAGAAGTAACTTTTAATGAAGAACAAAGTGGTTTTAGAGGAGGTAGATCATGCCTGGATAATATACACTGTGTTAGATTGCTGATAGAAAAGAATAGAATGCACAATCTAGAAACGCATATGGCTTTTATTGATTTAGAAAAAGCCTATGATAGTGTGCCCAGAGGAAAAATATGGTCTGCAATGAGAAGACTTAAAGTGTCCGAAAAATGGATATATTTGACACAAAAGTTATATCAGAATACTGAAGCGTGTATTAAACTGGGAAAACAATTAACAAGTAAAATAAAAATAACGAAAGGTTTAAAACAAGGATGCAGTTTATCACCTCTCCTTTTTAATATATACATGGAACAAGTTCTGGAAGATTGGTACAGGAAATGTTCGAGAATGGGAGTGTATATAAATGACTGCCCACTGCATTCGCTTCTTTTTGCTGATGATCAGATTGTCTTTGCCGCTGATCAGGACGATATATGCTCAGAAAATTAAAGGAAAGCTATGAAAGATGGGGTCTCAAGATTAATCTTAATAAAACTAAATATTTGTGTGTTGGAGGAAAACAAACGGATATTAGAGTGGAGAATGACATCATAGAATCTTGTTTGAAATTTAAATATTTAGGAACATTAATCACGAATGATGGAAAGGTGGATGAGGATATCAGCACAAGAATAGGCATGGAAAAAAATGCGACAAGGGCACTCCATGGAATTCTTTGGAATTCGGGTTTAAGTCTGGAAACCAAAAGGAAAATATTTAAGAGTATAGTGGAAAACATATTGTTATATGGAGCGGAAATGTGGCCTTTGACAAAACGTAGGAGAGACAAGATAAGAACAGTAGAACTGGATTATATGAGAAGGTGTCTACAGTTGACCAGACTGGATAGAATTAGAAATGAAGTTGTGTGGGACAGAGCAGGGGTAACTACGTCCATCACAAAAAGACTAGAAAATAAAACACTCCAATGGTATGGTCACGTACAACGTATGGGGACAGAAAGATGGCCTAGGAAACTCCTACACTGGACACCAGAACGAAGAAGGGTGAGGGGTAGACCCGTTTTGACATGGCAAGCCTATGTAAGTGAAGCGATGGAAGATAGAAGTCTCCAAAACGAAGACTGGAAGAATAGAGATATATGGAGATCCAGAACGGCAAACTCGTGAGGGTAACAGCCGAAGAAGAAGAAGAAGAAGAAGAAGAAGAAGTGTTCTAAGCAAGTTAAAAGTATAATAGTGTGCAAAACGACCTATAAAAATTTAAGCAAGATAAACTTAATAAACCAAAGTTCCAGACTCCATTATCACTAACAGCTTTTTAACACTACAAGCCACCCTACCTACTCACAAGAGACCCTCCCCCAATGACGACTGAAGTGAAGTCAATATTGCACAACACTGACAACAAAATGAACAAGAACAAAAGGAAGAATTGAATGTAGTTTTGTGAATAAATTAAATCTCCGCTATTGCGATCACATCAGATGTACCTCAAGGCAACTGAATTCTTCAAAGAAGTCTTCTGGATAGACCTCGCTCCGACCTCGCCGGAGCACTTCCTGTTGGCGCTGATGTCATCGCTCTAAGAATGACTGTCAGAGAAGGTGGGGGGAGTGGGAGGGGGAGGGAGGGGCAGGGCGGGGGAGAGTCGACTCGCTCTCCATCTCGCGTCTATCGCCGACCGGACCCGCCAAGCACTCGCCTTCGCTCCAATCGTTCGACCACGCGCCACCCACAGCCCCCCACAACCCCCCACAGCCCCCCACAGCCCCCCACAGCCCCCCACAGCCCCCGTCAACCCCCACATGGGACTCGCTCGCCGACGCGCCGCCGTTCTTCACGAGTTGAACACGCGGCTTAGAATATCTCGGACGCATATGGAGTCGCGACCGTTTTACATGTTCAACACACGCGCCCCGCCCTCTTCACTCACTGTTCCAGAATGCTATGCCCTTCAGTTACATCCCCTGCACTGGTTTGTTCTACTCGGCTCTGCCATGCTCCAAACTGCCACGTCCTGCACGACCTTGTCTCGTTCTGGCTTGCCCTTTCTTGACCTGTCCTGTCTGATCTGTCTAGCTCTTTCTTCTCAAATACCACCATATCTCACCTCAGTCTGCCTTTCCTCGCCCTCACCTCCAGGCTTTTCCTCCCATACTCGGGCTCATCTATCTCAAACCAATCTGTACAATATCAACTATTCGTCATTCTTACCGACCCACCCGCTTGACCCACCCGCTTGTCCCACCCACTTGTCCTACCCATTTATTCCACCCTCTTATCATTTTCTAATCCCTGTGACCGTTAATATGTCTTTGTGTCCTAATGCAGCCTCTTCACTCACATCTCTGCTCCCTCGCTATAGCTTACAGCATTGCTAAATTTTTCTTCTATATTTTGTTCACTCACGTAACCATCAACGACAATTTACCATTAATTACACTTTTGAGAGTATTATATAATGGCAGACTGGGCTTGACTGGGCATCCACGGCTGCGGATCGGTATCAATTCCCGGCGAATACAAGTAAAAATTGTGATTTTCTCGCGGTAATCTCGCACCCCCTTCCTCTCTTTCCACCACTTGTTCTTTTTCTTCATATTTCACCTCACCACCACACTCACTGGCATCTCATTCGATCATAACATGGTTCGCAATGACCAAAGCAATTTAAAAGCACAAAAACCCAGATAGATGATACATAAATAAGCACAAAGATACAAGGTTTCTCATGGCGCATTACATCACGCTAATTATAGGTAAGACATAAAATTTTGCAATAATTAATGTTATGATATGATACACACGAAAAAATGAATACCCTCATTTGCTCACACAAAACATATTTTCCTAAAGAGGAGATCAAACTCATTGCCTCTCATGTTCTTGTGTGGATCTGTCCCAAACGTCAACGTCATTGGGGTGATTCTACGGGCCACATACGTTCAAAATAGGAAATATTTGGACAATTCACAGGCATTACGAAGGATTTCGCACTCTCACAGAAGTTGAGGAATGCTTCTCACCGGTGCCCCAGGGCCGTAGACATTCCCGCAAAGCATGGCACCCCGCCGTCGAAACGCGTCCCCTTGACCCGCCCCCGCTCAACCCCCGCGACGTCCACGACGGCCATCTGCCTCATCCCGCAGCGATAACACGTCGCACGAGGCGCCTCGCGTGAGCGCCCGCCACGCGTCGCAATTCCGGATCCCGCGCGTGCAGGCACGCATGGCGAAACGCAGTCACGCCACTAACCGCCGGCCCGGCTGCCGCCCACGCTGGCACCGCCCAGACGCCAGCCGCACACACCGGTCTCAAAATCAGGGCGCGGAACCGCGGGCCAGGTGACATGGTGCTGAACTAAGACCCTGTTCGAATAAAATGTAACAATGTCGTTTGGCAGGAATGTGTTCAGAAGGTATTTCACGTGAGAGCTATTTCAGTTGGGCCCCTCTGTAATACCCTACATACATGTATACATGAGTACATACATACTTACATACATATTGAGGGAATTGCAAAATATTGTACTGGATTTTTGTATTGGAAAAGCAAAAACATGAATGCCATATAATAGGAGAAATATGAGGAATTACTCAAAATATAAATTAAAATGAGTAATTGGGGATACAAGACATTAGAAAATAAAAATATCATATTGATTAAATAAATTTTAAACAATTTCGATTTTATTTCAAAAACAAATAATATTAAAAAGCATGGGACATTGTTGATATAAAACAAGAGAGGCCTAGATGCATGATTGCCGGAGAGATACAGGCGCATCGATTCAAAGAATAACAATCAAACAAGTGGACTTTTTTCACAGATCCTAAGTGAAAACAAACTTTTAGAGGAACGATATTGCACTTTTAGAGGAACGATATTGGATTTGATAGAGGGAGGGTCTATAGGCGTCAGGGCGTTATTTAAATTTTTTAGTTTGTGATAAATTGAAAATGGACATGTGGTCCATAATATTAGAGAAGAGGGTAATAAGTGAGCTAAAACTGATTAGCGAGAAAAGAATTATATTCATGAGCAATTTATATCACGTATTGTAGTAACATGTATAAAGTAAATTCAGTGTGGTAATATGAAGAGCTCCAGTATGGAAATATGCAAGTAGTCGGTAATCTCGTCACAATGCCAAGATTGCTGTAATATCTTCGCAAAGGAAAGATTAGACGATATATTGCAAAAAGACTTTATAAACAATATAGCAACGCTAATACATGCTTAATTATAAGGTTTAAAATTAAGTAAGATGTTTAATTTTTATTAGGATTAGTTAAAGCAATAAATAACCAATATCCCTAACAAATGTAAATTATCATCATTTGATACTCGTATGAGCTGTGTTTTCTAGCCCACGTGAAGAAAGACGAAAATACCCTGAGATAATCTAAGTACGTAAACGCCGGAAAACCTTCATAAACATTAGAGCTCTTCAATCCATTAAATTGAATTATAAACAATAGAGGTAACAATTAGGCAACGTGGGAAGTAATATAAATGGGATTACATTTATGTTAAAGATAAGACGAATTGTCACAGTTGATTAAATTAGGGAGCTGAATATTGAACTGTCTCAATGGCATGCTCAACATGGGGCAAAATATAGTGGATTTTATTAGCGCAAAAAGATGAATTATTACAATACATACATATATTCATACGTACATAATACATACGTTCATACATACATACACACATATAGGAGAGAAGAAAAATTAATCATACTTCAATCATTTACAGTCAGCCAGAATCAGGCTTAGTGAAACTATAATTAAAGGCTGCAGTTACAATAATTACGTTATGCAATAACAAGAACAGTTCTGAATTGTTAAACTCTCATTATAAGATTTTTTTGAACATACGACTTTACTAAATTGCCTTCTAGAAGTACAGATAGTCGAGAGACTTACGAGACTTTTCAATTCAATTTCTTCAGAATTGTTTTACAGGAATTCGTTAAATAAGTTAAAAGTCTATTAAAATAGAATTTACGTGTATTTTTAAAGGAAGATGCCGACTGATTTTTGAGACACGCATTTCAATATATCAATTTGTCTCAATTCACTGTGTTCTATGTCAACAAGGTTGTAAAGCTTTTTTTAGAATTTTATTTCGACAGCCTATTTGGACTGTATTACTAACATCACGTAAGGAGATATCACACTATAATTATCAAATAATAATAATAATAATAATAATAATAATAATAATAATAATAATAATAATTCATTAATTTTACCATTATCCCTCTTTTTGTTTCGTCTTTATTCCTCTTTCTCGAAAAATCTTGTTTGGTGATGAGGGCAAAGCCCGAGAAAGTGAGCAAAAAATCTCAGATCAGAGGTGTCAAGAATTTCCTCTCACAGAAGTGAGAGTCACAATATCATAGACAGATTTCCACAACAGGCGAATTCCTAACTGTGGCGACGCTCGCCCACCTGGCGGAGGCGCGGGCGTGGCGCCAACGCACTGCGCAACCGGGCGCTCGGTGCGTCGCGTTGCTGCACGCAGGGCCCCCTCGACACCCGCTTCCACACCGCCCCCCAACGCGCCTCTCTTCTTTCACCCCTACTCGATCACCGCCCCTCCTCGTCCTTCTCCTCTTCCTCTTCTTTCACCCCTTCCTCTTCTTTCACTTCTTACTTTTCTTTCTTCTCTTCCTCTCTTTCTCCTCTTCCTCGCTTTCTCCTTTTTCTCTCTTTCTCCTCTTCCTCTTTTTTCTCCTCTTCCTCTTTTTTCTCCCCTTTCTCTTTTCTCCTCTTCCTCTCTTTTCTCCCCTTCCTGTTTTTCTTCTCTCCCACTTTTTATCCTCTTCCTCTCTTTCGCCTCTTCTTTTTCTCCCCTTCCTCTCTTTTCTTCTATTCCACTTTTTTCCTCTTTCTCTTTTTTATCATATTCCTCTTTTTAACCTCTTCCACTTCTTTCACCAATTCCTCTTCTTTCTCCTCTTCCTATTCTTTCTCCTCTTCCTCTTCTTTCTCGTCCTCCTATCTTTTCTCCTATTCCTTCTCCGTTCTCTCATTTTTCTCCTCATTTGCCCCTTCCTTTCCTCCTTCACATTTTCTTCTTCCCTCGTTCGTCGCCACATTCTCTTCCCGCCCTCATCCTCTCCTTTTCATACAGCTCATCATTTGCATACTGCAGACATTTGTTCTATTTGTCATCTTCCCTCCACCTCCTCTTCCTCTACCTTATTTTTAAAATTTCCATTTCCTCCTCCTACCACCATCACCATCACTGGCGTCGCTTGCACCGCCTACACCGTCATCGCAAATTAATCACAGGGGAGATGAATTATGCGCTTGTTGGACTGACCGTACACAACGGTGTTTGGCAATCTAATAACATGTGTGTGTTTTCTAATAACATGTGTTTGTTTGTCTGGCGAAGACTCCACATTCCACATTTTGGAGGAATGTGGAGAACGCTACCCTCCACTATGTTTGCTCCGTCTCTCTCTACAATTCTGATACATATCTTCATTTACTGCGTAGCTACGTTTCCATGTTGTATAACACTGTATGAGTATTCAATGTGTTGAAGATAACTAAACGATTTATCTAACTGAATGTTTGAACATTCACCTTCCTTTGATATTTTAAGTTTTTAAAATAAATAATCATTACAATACAATTTTTTAATGAGTCCATATAAATAATTCATAGTGAAAACAGTTACATGTGGTGTTGATTCTTTAAAATACCTTCAATAACTCGTAAATACAAAATTTATTCATAGAGGCTTTTGTTAATAAACTATGACTTTGAAAATAAATGTTTTATTTTCATTATAATATTATCGCAAAAATGTTCACTTGTTCATATTTGTTGGCTAAATATAACAATTATAATCTGGAATAATTTATTCGAGATGGCATTCAAATGAAACGGCAAAAAATCGAAAATAGAAAGTGGTTTCTTAGTGGTTCGGAAGAGATTGATTGCATTCTCCATCAGTTACTTTACAGTTGCTATATTACACATAAAAATACGTTAAAGAACAAAGAAACTAAGTATTCACCAATAAAAGGCAGTTTTTTATATATACATATGCTTTTACGCAAAACTGTTTAGTTCAAAGAAGCTATCATACGCGACAGACTTCGATCACAGAGACTTCAACGCTGGTGTAGTAAAAGAACTCATGTAGTCGTGCTAGAAATGCATATCAATATATTCATTGAATAATTATGACAATTACAAATGCCTTCACTTAGTCTATCATTACTCTAATATGTAATTATGACACAGATTCACACATTGCTAATAGGACATAATTTACAAAATTATATTACAATTTTGATCGTATGAAATTAAAAATTATTTTTATTAAAAAATGTAATAATCCATTTTGACTCACAACAACATTTCCACAAATGTGTTTTGTCTTTTTCAAGTATTGGAAAGAAAATTAGTACAATTATTCTAACAGATTGAACATAAGTTAACAAGTCTAAAAAAGTGAGTGCACATATGTGCATTTCTATCATCCGACAAATCGACATGATATACGTTTTAAAATGTACATGAACTGTTTTTGCTTAACAATCATAATGACTGATGGTATACCTTGCTCCATTGTTTCAGTAATTTTAAGTATTCTGAGTAACCAGAATTTTATGTGGAAGCAGGCGAGTTTTACAGTCCACGTTGCAGCTTAATTGTGCTCTTCACCTGTAAACTCTCTAATCTCTATATTCAATTTTGTAGCAGTAGGAAGACGCCACAATTGGCCAATATTTGGGATTTTAGAAAATTCAAAGTTAACAGTGAAAATCTGATTTATGCCATCTATAAGGGTATTTCACTTAAACTTACAAAAAATATAAAGAAAAATATTTGCGCTATTTTTGAAAAGAAATTGAAAATATTGCAGGGACGTCGCGTAAAAAACATTCAAAATTGAAAAAATTGAAAAATCATAAAGCGACCGAAAAATATCCATTTTGTAAAAAATCTTAGTCATAATTTAGACACTAGCATTGTTCATAGAGGAACAGACGGACGGGCATTTTGAAAAAAACACTTTTTCTTTATCAGGGGATCCCAAAACGTGAATTTCCATTGAATCTCGAAATCTTTTTTCCGCTGCATTAGATAACTTTCTCATAACTACATATATTACTACATATATACATATGTATCTGACAAAGTAACAAAAGAGAGAATTAGTGTAGAAGTTTCTAAAATATATTGTGGTGTCACCAAATAATATTATAATAATTTTATATCGAAATAGCTTCCATCACAGTTAAGTAGGTCACGGGACGGGGCTTTTGTTGCGAAGATCCCTAACGACCGCCAGGCCGCACCCCACTTGAGAACTGTCCGACCGACCGCTGACGGGGGGTGTCTATTAGCAGCGGACACATTTATGACCCGTCATAAACGCTGCCACCCGAGCCACCGGGCACTCAGGACGAACAGTACGCGCCCGCGTACCCTTTTTGCCACGCGCCCGCGTAAGGAACTCAAATTCCCAAAGGGGTTATTTACAACTCAACAGTCGTCGGCTGCCGATCAACCTCCGCTGACAAATTTATGGCCCAGAAAAAAAAGCAATCGCTCGAACAAGTGTTCGGTCAGCTGCGAGAGAAGCTTCTGGAATCGCTCACAAAGGGAGAGAGAGAGAGGGGGGGCCCGAGATAGAAAGAGAGATCTCCCTGGAAAATTCCGTAAAAGATGCAACCCGATTGGAGAACTTCAAAATTAGAACGCAATTACTCTTAGCCTATGAGATGTTTCATCGTGAGGGAAGGGGCAGATCTGCAGGTTCGGAAACGTTTTGGGAGGGGGAAACAGAGGTAACTTGAACGCGAGATGTGCAGAGAAACGACATTCTTAGGAAGGACTTCTTAGAAAGGAATTCTTAGGAAGGAGATTCTCGAGTAAACACTTCAGGAAGGAGATTCTCGAGTAAACACTTACGAAGGAGAACATCCTTCACCTTAGATTTACCGCGGAGGAAACTTGGGCGGGAGATGGCAAGATCCTGCGTAATTTCCGTATAAGTCGATCTGCATCCGCCGCCTAGTGCCATATCGGGCCCATTCATGCCCGCACTAAACCACGGCCAGCACCCGTGTGTCCTCAACTGACTGAGCCCGCACGATTTGACGACTCCGTCGCCACGCCACGCTGCCAGCTGAGGAGGAACACCCCGTGGGAGGTCGGTGACCTGAGACCGCCCGCCGTCTTCGTCTATGAGGACCGCCATCCGGCCGGTCTGCGGAGCCACCGCCAGCCAGTGGTGATTAATCTGGTATTTAACCGGAGTCGAACTATCTCCCGTAGTTATGACGCGGGGCTCCCTCGCAGGACATTTTGGCGAGAGACTAAGAGTGGCCGCGCTCAGGCCTTGTGTATTGTAGTTAAAATATGCATGAATTGTTAGAAATAAGTTATTAATGTTAGCGTTAAGAAATTTGTTCATTAACTGTTAAGGTTATGAGCTCGTAACGTAAATTTAGCAAGTAATCTGTGTCGCTCTCTAGTGACCTGTAACTTCCCTGGCAGCTCATGGTGCCAGGAATAAATCCAATTTTATTAGAAATGATTCAATGGACTGATTCATGACCTCCCTACACTTCCATCCATTCGTTACAGGAACTGAACCTGGCGCCCGACATATCCCGACTGAGCCGCTTTGCTTACAATATCATGCATGTTTTTATGTTCATGGCTTTCGATAAGCGTTTCAATCTCTAGTTTACTATGGTCTCTACCATCGAAATTAAACCGTGACTACGATATTGAATTTAGTGCCAGCCAATCGCAGAAAACACAATATCTATAATCATCAATGAAGCGACTTCAATTTTAAGTAATGTACAGATAAACTAAGATTTATCTATACATTACTTAACCTCCTAATATTACTTAAATAATATTATGATTCATGTATAAACTCAAAGTAACTAACTAAATTAACCCTAAGCTATCTTCAACAACTTTCTTATTCTGATTTTGAAACTGAATCCTGGGCACTAAATCTGTAATGCAAATTGTATGACCATACGTGACTACGTTTTCTCAGCTAAACCAGGTATTAATACACTTAGGAGCAAGAACAAATCTATTTCTCAATCTGTAGCGTTCGTTTTTCTTTTCAGTATTACGTAACACATCAGACATCAACATAAATACTGCATTATGGAGTCTGCACATAAGCAGTCCCTGTGCCCTCATCAAGCCGGCGACAGCAAAAAGGCATTGTGGGGCAGGGTCTTCCAGCTGCTTTCTGCAGTCATTCGTGCCTCCGTTTGCTCTGGTATACCAGAATCGCAAAGTGTGCAATTATTACACGCTCTTCCACGCTGCTACGTAGCGTAAGCACATGTTCGAATAAGACGTGGAAAATATTAACATTTTTTGACAGCCACTAATAAAGTGGTTTATTTTAATACATGCATAGTCTGATAAAAAATATTTTCAACACAAGTGCTAAATGTGAGACGAGTCTTAAATGGTCAGATGAAATTGTGAATGCAA
Source organism: Gryllus longicercus (assembly GCA_038098605.1). Lineage (NCBI taxonomy): Eukaryota > Metazoa > Arthropoda > Insecta > Orthoptera > Gryllidae > Gryllus > Gryllus longicercus. The sequence goes on from JAZDUA010000098.1 coordinate 2,244,740, forward strand.
CAAAGCAAACATACTTTCGCCTGAATAGATACAAGTGATGTGAATGCAACTTGGTATCCAATTAAGAGATTTGTGTACTTGCTTTATAATAAAAGTCAGAAAGACTGGCTAAAAAATGTGCCACCCTTGGTCAAAGTATTTTTTTTTCACAGGATAGCACCACTTAGACTAAAATAAACTTATTTTAGATAGCAAGAAAAGCAATATTAATTCGGAAATAAATAATGACATTGTTTTATCCATCAATTCAAAAATGAATATGTGTATCATTTATGAATTAATTACATTTCCATACGCATTCTGTTAGTTTATTAGCAGTTACTGTAGCTATAGTAAATGAATTTATGCGTGGAAGGCTGCTCGCACTTATTTCTTGTTTAGTTCTGCAACGGCAATATGGCAAGTCATTTTCCTTCCTCAATACGCGAGGCAAAGCCGTCTGGTTCATTGTTTGGCCCTCTGAATCAGTGCACCACGATCAGAAGACACTCGAACTTATGGCGGTCGAGATTGAAACGTTCGAGCGAGAGCAAACAAATGAATTGATTTATTGATTAGTTTCCTGGTGCGTTGACTATTAAAGTCCTTAGACCCGTAAGTGTGTCGGTATCGCGGGAGGTAGTGGTTATATTCCCCCGCTGTATGACGAAGTCAGGCGCTGACCTACACGTTGAATTACGGAGCTCTTCCCAAACCAAGTACCCCCACCAGCGGAACACCGCCTTAGCCGAATCTCTATGCCCCCAACTGGTCTCCCGACAGTGTGGCAGTGTAGTGCATGTTCATGTGTGCAAGTAAGATGTAATAATAGAAGAAGTAAGATGTAGGAAAGCGCTATCAGAGCAGCCGGCTGCTAGAATTTTCCTCCAAACAATGGCTCAACTCGACCCAGCTATGTAGCCAGTCAAAAACCTATCATTGCAGGACTCAAACTCTAGAACCTACCGGTCAAAGGCACTGCAGTGACATCAACTGATGGCCAAAGTCACCTAAACCGGTACTGGCAGCAACTGGAACGTCTTGCATAAAACGCAATGAATATAGAGCGCTACAAGTGAAGACATCTTGGCGTAGAGCGAGAGTCGAAACTGGACCGCGCGCTCCACTCCCGCGCCGGCGAGTGAACGCAGTTATGCGCGGCCACTCACGTGCACGCACGAGCGAGCCCACCAGACGCCGGAGCGGGCTGTGGCGCGCCCTCGCGCAGATCTCGGCAACCAGATCGTTATCGCCTTCTGCGAACCACCTGTCTCGCAGCCGGTCTGCGTCGCCCCCAGAGCAAGGCGCGGCGTTGAAACGCTATGCTCACACCGTCTGCTGAAACCTTCATTTGATTCGTGAGCTTTCAGCGGACGTTACAAAAACATGAAACTAGTTTTTATCGATTGTACGAGTCACCGTTGTTTATTTCCAACAATGTATTTTGATGTTACTGTGCTGTAAAATTTAACATTATTTTATAAGAAATCTCTTACTTTTTAATGTTATCACATTAATATTTACAAATTACGAACCCTTCATCCATTGATTATAGAAACATTAAAAATTCAATACAATGAAATTAAATCTAAAATAAAATCAGTTATCGTGAATTATTTAAACATGGTAACCCAAATTTAAAAAACACTTTGGCGATATCACTGTAAACTTGAGAAAAATTATTCATGTAATTGGTGTATTTTATACACTTCAATATTAATTATTTAACACGACGTTAAGGACATTTTCATGAATAGCTATTATTTATTCAACTTTATTTAATCAACACTAATAGAATTATGATGATTTGATTATATGATGATGCTTTTTGTGAAATGTAACGGAAAAATTATTGATATTCATATAATAATATACATATGATTTTGTGAAAGGAATAAAATCTGCAAAGAGGTTCTTTTACGAAACTGCTATCTCAAAATTCAAATTTGCAGAGTAAAAATTTGAATTGAATGCACAACTACTATATAAGCGAATGAAATGTTACGAAGAAAGAAAACTGTGAAAACAAGGTATCGTTAGTCTGACGTCACACCCGATGCACAGACGTAAAGGTAGAGGGAACCCAGTTCAATTACCCACAACTCGATGTGGCCCAAAGGGGAGGTGAAGGTAAGGCTCCATCTATTTGTCGCCGTCAGCACAAGGAGGAGACTGTGTTGCGAGCGCGTTTCGGCCGCCTTTTCCCAAAAATTCTGGATCTCACTTGGGAAGGAGACTGAGTCGACCTCAGACCCGCCAAGAATGAGAATCCCAACCTACATCGGGATTCGAACCAGGATCCTCCAGATCAGGAAGCTAGCACCCTATCAATCCACCCGAAGCACATGCTCTACACTATTCCTAAGAAGGCACACGCATCGCCTGCGTTCTCGCCAACAACTCACGTCGCGCGACAACGCAACAACAAACGAATCCAACTTGTGCGAAAGCCGCTGCCTTCACCGGTGACACGTATCAATTACGAGTTTTTGCGGCGTTGGACCATAAAGCAGCGCAAACAGCCGTCCGTTCCGCATTCGCCTAAAGAACAGCGGCTGCGGGGGCGCGGGCGGGAGGGTTGGAAGGCGGGGCCCCGAGTGAAAGGGCCGTTGCAAAAGCCGCCACCGGCGCTCCCGCCGCTCTTCTGGTCTCGCCCAATGAGGAACTGCGGGAACAATGACTCACGGAAGGGCGTATAAGCAAAAATATACCACCGTAGTTGGGAAAGGGAAAAAGGTCCTTTTAAGGGAATAATTCTTCTTCTTCATCATTTTGTTCCTCCTCTTCATCATCATTATATGTTCTTCATCATTTTCTGCATTACTACTTCCTTCATCACTATCTGCATAACCTTCTTCAACTTTTTCGAACTTATCATCTGTATCATCATCCTTATTATCACTGTTCTTTACATCTCATATTTTTTATACTTCACCTTCCTCTTCATAATTTTCTCAAAAACATTTCTTCTTCATCATCATCTACAATCCTCCTTAGGATTTAGAAAGACATCCAACTAATAGCAGTGCTACCGGCGACTTCATAGTAGTTCAGCACAGGGGGTAGTGCTACGCCCGTTGTCCGGCCGTAAGGAAAAAAGGAGTAAGGAACTCAGTATCACATGCGAGTTCATTGATTAATTAATGTTTCCAACCGCGTCAAGTACTGTGGTCATTGTATTCGTAAGTGTAGTGCATGCTTCAATCAACGATGAAGCTGTGTTTCTTTCCCCGCTGGAGAGTGAGATCCCGCATCGACCTACACTTTGGCTTAGGATGGTTTCCCTTCCTAGGTATCTCGAGTAACGGGGCTCCGAAACAGCCAGGCAAAGCTATAAGCTCTAGAATGGTATCCGAAATTTGTCGTAGTGCAGTGGAAGGAACGTAAAAATGTGTGTTTGTGTAAGGAGAGAGGAGTCAAGGATAAAGAAGGAAAGATTTCGCGCGGTCCATGTCCTTTTTGTTAAGGTACTACTCCTCCAGCATTCGTTCGGAATCGATAGGTGAAGCCATGGATAACTGCCGATCAGAGCATCTGGCCGCTAGAATTGTCCTCTGGACAAATTTGTAGACGTCAAAAATCCGCCACCGTCGGGAATCGAAACCTAGGACCTCCCTGTCAGAGGCACTGTAGTTAATGTCCTTAATGTGCAGTCCCTGGCTTGTTGTTTAAGGAAGATACTCACAGAAACGTCTGACCGTAACAACCAATTGAAAATTTCTACTAACAATACTGAAATTATATTTCACGAACATAAAATATTCAAATGTTGTAAGTCTCAAGAAAGATACCTAAGTACCGAATAACAAATCGGAACTTATACATTTGGATTCAATTATGATAAGAATAAGGCAGATGAGAATACAATGAGACAAATTGCAGCCAATAACACAGCAGGGATGAGGAGAAACTTAATTTTCAAGTTTTAATCTTTGTATTTATCCAAAAAATTTTCGACGAGCAGACAATAATGCTCAGTGTGGATTACAATGTAGACATATTTGATATCTATTTCAATATGAGTTTCATTAATTAAACGTAGAAGAAATTATACTGCACATTCAGATACGTAAAATCGTCATCGCAAGACTGTCCATTGCCATGCTCCACTTCTATACTTCGCCCAATGGGGGACTGGGCTGCCGAGGTTACGTACGTTCTGTACGTAACGTTGTGCTGCTTGGAATCAAGAGCGTCCAAATACGGCGCTGCACTCCACCCATCCGGGCGATCGTCAGGCGCTCGGAGGCCTCCTCAGCATCCCACCTGCTGCAATCGCTGTCACACCTCACGGATAATTATTTTGCAGCAATATATTTACAAACATCAGCTGTTAGATAGGAAAAGAAATGAATTCTACAAACCAATAAATCTAGTGGCCTGCATCGCCAAAAATGGTGCTGAACGAACACAAAATATTTTTTTTTAAAAGTAGCATACTCACTGCACAACACCAGATAAAATACTCTCGTAAAATACTGCAATAAATTAAATAGTTTAGCAAAAGCCGTCTTCAGAAATACCGTATAAGCGGATATACAGTACAACCGTTCTTTTCTTAAAAAGCATTAAAAAGGTTGCTGTTCCCTAACGCAGCATTTGAATAGTAAGTGTTTTATAGCTGCCGGCTTCCTTGGAGTCGCATTACTTCAGCTATGTCTTAAGTAATGGCGCATGAATATGAGAATTCAGTTGGTACACGCAGGCGAACAGACAATAACAAACAAATATCTGCGTTTTTTAATCAAAATCAAACTCTTCCATTGGTTTTGATATTTCCTCGAGTTGCTGGGTATCTAACGATGCCATAGACATAGACCATAGACTGTTATAGAGGAAGAGGCTGTGTTGATTTCTTTCAATTTCTGTGCGCATTGTAAATGAGTAATAGGCCTGTAGGTGATAGTAATTTTACTGTATTCGCGGCCCCCCTTCGCTCCAAACCGCTGCACCATGCCCATCTGGCATCTTCACCACGCTCTCCATCCTCCTTCCTCTCACCTGGCTCCACCCTTCTGCGCCACCGCGTGACCCCTCTCCCTCGGGATTAATTTTCAACTTTCACCCCGAATTACATGGAACCCTCAACTAGACTGTATTAAAGAATAAAAATTCGTTTAGCAAATTGGCGAGTTTTCAAAAAATGCAGTTGAACTTAGGCTAAATATCCCCACCGTTTCCAACATATTTTCAATCAGTGAAAGAGTGCTCACTTAAACTCTCCCTTGAGAAAGAGATTGATAAACGAACATTATTGTTTATTTAATAGATAATAATAATCTGAAAAGTAGTTTAAATTATCCCGAAAAAATTAATCAACTTACTGCCTTTCTCAAATTGATTTAGTCATTTTCCGAAATTAACCGATACAAAATTGACAGACACAATTGTAAAAACATTTCCTTAATTTTTTATTTTGTGTAATTAAACGTAAGTGCTTAAAAATTTAAACCACATTCATTTCAACTTAATAATGAACATCATGGCTTTTCAAACACAGTAATTGGTGTAGACTACCCGCGGTATCCCGCTGCAATGGCCCGCGTGCCACTAGTCCTTCACTAGGCTAGAGCTGACTATGTCTGAGCGTTTTGTTCCCCTCCCTTGTTGTTGACCTGGCTCAGTAAGCAGCGGGCAACATGGGCGGTTCGCAAACAAGCGCTGGGCCAGGGCACACCATGTGGGTTGCCGACTTGAGCAGCCCTGGCGCAGATAAATAGAGGCTGCGCAACAGGTGTGGTCAAGAGAGTGCGGCGATGGAGGAGGCCGTGCAAGTGCGGAGGGAGAGGTGCTCAAGTTGATTGATGGTGGGAGCGGTAAGGGTTAGGTCAGGAACAGAATGAGCTGTTGGCGCGGCAGCAGTTAAAAGACGGCGATAGTAATGGTGTGAGTAAAAGCAAGAGACAGCAGTTTGGTGATACCAATATTGGGTAGTATATCACCACATTAATTTTCCGGTATTGAAGGTAAATGGAGCATTTCAACGTCGCTAAGAACCCATTTCAACCACCCTCTCTACTATCACCCCTTCTTTGAAAGGGTTGCAATCCTCAGTCCCCAGCCTTTTCGGGATGAATGGGTTTGGTGAGCGGGTGACGATGACGTGATTTCAACGATGAGGGAGCAATGGTGAAACGAGAGGTAGGTAGACGGGTGAGCTTCCACATGGCCCCAGCGGCCTAGCCGCCACCGCGCGCGTCGCCCACTGCTGCCACTGGGGCGAGTGGTGGCGGCGCGCGGCGTTCCGGCTGAGGGCGAGCGGGCTGGGCGGCTGGGAGCGGCGCGCGGCGGCGGAGTGTGGCAACCGGCGCTGCGTCGGCTGAGTGAGTAGAGGCTGGGTGGGCGAGGCCACAGGCCGGACACGCCTTTCCATGCCCCCGACCGCCACCGCCACCGCCACCGCCATTGCCACCGCCACCGCCGCCGCCGCCACCGCCGCCGCCGCCACCGCCGCCGCCGCCGCCGCCACCGCCGCCGCCGCCGCCGCCGCCACCGCCACCTCCGCCGCCGCCGCCACCGCCGCCGCCGCCATCCGTTTCGGGCACGTCTCCTGGCCGTCGTGAAGGACTCCACGTTGCGCGAGCCCCCGTGAGATTTAGCAGCGCCGCCGCTGAAAAGCGAAAAGCCTTTCGCATGTAATTCAAAGCTTTACAAACGCGATTCAATGTGATGTGCAATGTAAAGGTTCGATGCAATGTAATCATTGAAATAATTCAAGTAAAATGTTGGTAGATAAAGTAAAATATAAGATCTAAATAAGGACTGCTCAAAAAAGTTTTGGCCCCTCGCCTACAGCTCAGGGCAGGCACACAAGGTACCACCTGATACGCGCCTTCTGCAGCTCAGTTCTGAGAAGATAAGGCTCATAAACGGGAGAAGTGTATCCGTTCCTCCAACGTTAGTGCAAGTGTCAAACGGTGATCTGTCTTACAGTCAAAGAGTACTCCTGTCTTTACTTGTATTTATAATTATAATTTACACGAGGAAATTGTTTCTATTCAAGATATACTTTCCCCTTCTGGCTTTGTTTGCAGGATTTGCAGTACAATCTCTTTCAGCTTGTTCTCAAGAACACGTATCGAATCTCCCTGAATTGCATCAGAAATCGTCATTTCAGTGAGAGGCAGCGAGCCGCCGCCGCAGAGGAAAAGGAGCAAGTAGAGGCGCGTGGCGAGATGCGGAGAGGAAGCGGTCCTAGCGATGGCCCAAATTTGTTTCTTCTCCAGTGCCCTTCCAGCTCGATGGGCAGGTCTGATCCAAATTATCGCAAAAAATTGCAAATTACAGATATGCACTTATACTAATTCTTATTTATCACAATTTCGTGCCGTTTTGGTTAGAGATTTGGAATTTCTTTTTCCTAATAAATACAATTTATTATGTATTTTTTCATTTATTCGGTACATAACGAGTGTGGATGAGCCTTATTTAAGTACATTTCTATTTTTAACCTTCTAAAAATAAAAAAAATATACTATGTAGTAGCTTTATCGCACAAAGAAATCAAATTTTGAAATTAAAAAAAGTTCCTGCACTCAAAACACCTAACACCTTTTGACAATCTTTTACATACAACACTGTCATGGTTAGATATATTTTTCTTACTTATATTTCTTCTTATGCACATTCCTAAGGTTGCCCAAGGTTTTTATAAATGTACATTTTCAATTGATTAATTACTTGACAGAAAAATACATAATTGCGAAAATATTTTTGGAACGTGGTCAATTTACAGATAAATAATTTCGACGTGGTTTCAGTCACCATTGCTTTATTTATTTCTTTATATGTCCATCGTTTCCTTGTGTGTTCGTTTCTTTATATGTCGTGTATTTCCAATCTTCGTCATTCTCAAGATCATTAATAGACACATATAACTTCAATGTTAAAATATAGCTTTTTCAATGAACAATGATTTCATCAGGCCAGAGCACCTTACTGCAAGGTATAAGAAAGATAAAAAAATATTGTTGTTAAATAATATTAATAAGATTCCAATATAAAAGCCATATATATAATGTTTTCGTCGGTGTGCATTCTTTATTAAATACATTATCAACAGGTAGGGCAACATTCAAGAGGGATTAAAATGATTTATAAAAATTATAAATTTTCTGTTTTTGTTATTATCTCCGATTTTTCCTATTGTCCGTTTCAACCCATTCTAACCCACTGTGCAATAGTATCTTAGAGAATATTAACGTGGGACTGAGATTTGAAATGATGCGGAAATTTATGACTCCTAATGGATCGACTGCGGTTAAGGAGAAGTAACAATTAGTTAACTGTTTAAAACTGCTCAGATAATCATTCCGGTTAAATAAAGTTTCTGGGCGGGTTGTAAAGCAATAAAAGTCGAGCTTTGAAGTTAAGCAACTTGTTTGAGTCTGTTTACTGGGTGAGATTTTAGTTCAAGGTCGACATTTGCGGTCTAGAAAAGTAACCATTTGACAGGGTATCTCTGATCCAGCCATCATCGGTGGTGTTAATTGAATAATTTACATTTTCCCTGTTCTTCCACTTATGTTATCTAATAACGGGTATAAAACGTTGAATATTTCTCGACAAACAGGTCTAGAACTGGCGCAGGATAAGTGTTGAAAATATATCTTGAATAAGTAATAAAACACATTCAATCACTTCACTAATATGTGTTTCAAAAAACATCACCGACCAAATAAAAAAAGTTGAGAATATTTTTTCCGATCATTCAAGATAGGCTTTCACATCTTAAAAAATGTTCTCAACAAATTGACAATTACTATCATACTCTTCTTAAACGCAATTTATTTTGCCTCTACCCTGATTGTCCGCTATTGTAATATAGCGCGACCATGAACGCTAAGAGACAAACTTCACAGTGACACAGACGACCTGAAGAGAATGTAATGGAATGAAGCCAAAGTGATGAAGCATGTATTTGACTACATAAAAGCACAGACAAATGGTACGACTACAGTATTATAAAATGTCAAATGCACTTACGCAGTTTCCTGAAAACTATTAGGTTTCACCTACACAAAACTCGCCGCGTCAATTGTGTATTAATGAGAGTGTATTGTTTACCACTCAAAACTCCGAACAATGTCATTTGAATCTCGTGTTTCACGGTTGCTTTCACCACAAATGTATTATTTTCACGCGTGCAGCCTCCGACCTTCACCCATATCGCCCATCAATGTCGACCACAAGCCGCACGTGGCGACACTGCTGTGCTCGAGCCAGTGCGTAATTGCCGATGAAATAGCACACCAGGTACATGTTGTGGGAAAGCACAGTTTGCACTGTAAATGTTTTGAATTCGAGAGATCACAACATATACTAGAATTTCAAAATCACGCTGAGATGGGTGTTGAAAGCAGACGAGTAAATGCGTCTATTTCATTGCCAGTGTAGAATAGTATTTCAATATTATTTGTCTTGAAAAACGGTCAACTGCGCTCTAGAAGTATTAGGTTATAATAACACGCAATTTTGCCTAAGAGTAGTTTGCCTGTTTTACCGTTTGAACTGCCATCATAACGCCTGACACCGGCAAAATGTTGTTCGCTGGCCCAGCGACGCGTCCTCCAACTTTCCAATCCATCAAAATAATTATTACTTTGACCAACACATGTGCTATTACGCATTATGGCTAGATATATTGGTGAATTATTAAAGAGAATCGCTTTAGAATGATCCAATGGTCAGATATTTTGAATGACTGGAAGTCACCCATCAAAAATGAAGGGGACGAAATCAAACTCCCAAACTAATAATTCTTTCTAATGAATAGTACAGCATAATTTAATTTCTTTAACACTAAGTTGAGGTTTCGTCTCATTTCAAAATTTTCTTCATTGTTAATAACAGTTTCTCCTACTGGAGTCTGCGGTTCTCGGGAGGGGACACAAAACGATTTTAGAGAGTCCTTGAATAAGCCACTAGGTAAAATTGTGAGCTATTTTACATTGTTCACACTGGTTGCCAAATCCCATGGAGAAAAACAATTGTTTCTCTGATATTTATTGATTTGTTCAGAAACCCTGCGCTCTCGGAATCCAACAGTGTGTGTATTAAAGATTAGGATCACTGTATTCCCAGAAGTCTTCGCAGTTTACAAAGAGTCAACAAGCTATTACTTTTGAGTTACAGTTATCTATTTATCTTTTTGTAGACTGTATACATGTTTTATATCTATATCTTAGATACTTAGTAGATTACATATTTAGTAGGTTACATAACTTTTTGGTGAAAGTAATCCATTCGCAATTTGTAGTTTTTTAAATACTGCAAAAATCAAATCAACCTAAAATCAACCAAAAAAATTGGCAAAACAACCTAATCGGCGCAAATCAACATCAAAAAATTGGAAGAAACCGCCATGTACGAATTAGGTAATATTTTTGTAATTTTTGTACCAAGCCACCACACAAAAAATACGAGTTCTGCCAAACAAAATCAATGTAGGAAAGTCCACTCCAGGTTGCAGAATTCAATTTCCAAGTCCATTGGACCACAAACACACTGGAACTGCAAAACATAATTCCGTGACGTGAATACTACCAACGGCTAGATGTTCATCACATTTTATAGCGACATGGATGTTTTTTACTGTTTTATTGCTTATGAAGACGTTGTATTTGAACAATGTTTTGGCAGCATAACCTGAAACCAGAAGCAAAAATTGTGCAAAAATTTTGTTTCTCTCTTTCTCGAGTTACCAAAACTTTACGAAACAATCGTGAAAATATATGAAATTATTTTATATATGACTACATAAAGTATTGATCAGTAGAACCTCTTTAATCAGTTGACATAATCTGTAAGATATTTTACATAATGACTGTTCATTATTTATATTCGTTTGATTAATTACTTTGACACTTAATACTAACAATTTTCAACACATTTTCACTTAAGAACTAAAAATTATGCAAAAACAACAAGTATTTTAATGTGTAAATACTTTATGCACAAAGCGTAAAAAATGTGAACTACACAAACGTTTAAAAAAATATTTATCTTCAATAATGCTTTGTAGGGTTCCAAAACATTGTAAACTATAAAAATTTTTTAATTTTAGAGTTTTACTGAAAGTCAGACAAGCGCCAATTTAACCAAACCTTCTTCTATTCTAACAAAAAATGTAAAGGAAGAAGGTGATTCATTATTGAGAAACTTTTGTAACTGCCCTACGAACTTCATCTACAGTATTTTCCGTTTCAAATCTGAGGTACCACGAAATCAGCCGGATATTTTAAGGAATATCCATATTTCTGAAAACACTGCGTACGGTATAGGACAAAATTACCAAGTATAGACCAAATATAGACATTTGGGGAGACACAGGTACAAACGTTTGGGAAAAATACTTTTTCGGTATCAAGAACCCACAAAAAGGCGAATCTCTAAAACAGTAGACACTTTCTCTTTCAACATTATATAACTTTCTCTATAGGGAGTATACCAGAAAGAAAAAATATGCATGTTCCTTTCATTCATTAACATTATTTAATTTTAATTGACAAAAATGTAAAAGACAGCTAACTTTAAATGTATAAAAATTTCAATTGAAGACCTGAGTGCAAGAACCAGATAATAACCAAAAGTAAAGTTTCGAGAGAAATGAGAAAAACCTTTTACTCGTACATTACTTTAAATATAAAATGCATAAAATATTATTGTGTGAGGTGAAGCAATATAACAATGTGAACAATTCCTAGAATTTTAAATGCAATAACTTCAGTGAGGTAATAATTAGATAAATATGTGTTGGATATATCTGGTTTTAAATGTCTACTTCTCCTAATCTCAATCAAGATATTACTGGAACATCCATTAACTAATGCTTCTACTAGAAAATTCTGATGCAATTCAAGGACAACTGTTCGAATAACATCGGTTTGGACGATTATCTAGGACGGCTGACGCATGGCCTAGAATAATTTTTGTTGCACAAAGTAGTAACAATTGGAAGGTCAAACAGGTTATACCGTATTTAATATTTTGAAATAGTTTTACGACACTCGCGGTACACACATTTACTTGCACCCTTAAACACAGGCACACACACATTCGTGCAAACACAATGTCAAAACATGCCCAAACAGACGTATTCAGACACACAAACACACCAAGCCACGCGCCAAGTCAGATACAAAAACTCCTGCACATCCAAAAACATACACATACGCCAAAGAACACATGCTCAAACACATGCAGCTACAAAGTCACGTACAAACACGCATGCAATACATAAGCACATGAACTTACACGCACGCACGTATATACACATGTAGCTTCGAGCCTGCCATCTTCAGACGCTTTTTATTTGGTTGTTACATATTTTTGGATACATTAATTGTTATAGTCATTACTCCCGCAAATGTAGTGTTATCTCATTACTCCCAAATTTTATAATGAAATATGCGTGTGTTCGTCCCCCGCAGAATGATGAGATTTGGCGCTGTTTTGTCGTCGGTTTGCTGTTTTCCGCAACCAGATATCTCTCACCCTGGGGGCACTCTCCAGTCGGGAAAATCTCCAAGATCCCAACTAGTCTTTCGAAATGATATTTCATGCATGGCCATGTAGTACATGAGAGTGTACGGGTGTGAAAATAAGGGGCCAATATATGGCAAGGAAGAGGAAGGAAAGATTGCGGGCGGTCTTCTACAGCATTCTTCTGATACGGGAGAACTAGAACAAAGAAATCACAAAAACCTACCAATCCGATCAGCCGGCAGAATTCTCGCCCACTCAGCGGCTGAATTCGGCCTAACTCTCCAGCTAGTGACGAAAAATCTGCTACCATCGGGAGTGGAACCCTAGGACCTCGCGGTCAGAGGCAGTGCAGTGATAACAGTCAATACCCTGAGACACCTCAGCGATATTTCATTTTATTTTATATTTTACTTTATTTTTTATTTATTTTTTTAATTTTTTTTTACTTTTTATTTTAATTTTTAAATTTTTTTAAATTTTTTATTTTATTTTTATTTTATTTTATTTTTTAGGCGCTGAGCGATCCTTTCTCCGGCGCCTTGGCGTGTGGAGAAAGCGTCGCGGGACGCGTGTCCAGCGCAGCAGCCGCGCAATCGCGGAGGCCTTGCCACAGTTGCAAGGCGGCGGCGGCGGCGGCGGCGGTGGGTGTGTCCGGGCACGTGGGTCTAATAGAAGCGGCGCGGCGCTTGCGACGTAGGTGGGTCGAACCCGGTTCTCCGACCGCGGGAGGCGGCGAGCGGCCGTGACTGCAATAGCGCGGAGCTACGCGTAACAAGTCGACCGGCGCGGCAGCGGCGCGCCGGAGGACGACCGGCGCTGGCAAGGTTGTTCTGTTGGAGGGTTCGCACCCCAAAAGGGGATGTTATCTTCGTTTAGGGCAATAAATGTAGAACATTAAATGAAAAGGATAAGGTTGGGATTCTTTATAACCATTAAGGTTTGGAGAAGTATTTGTAAATTGCATAAAAATTGTACTATGAATTTGAATTATTATTGCGTAAGATTTCAAACAATGTCTTATAACATTAATATGGCATTCTATGTATTCCGCGATGGAAACTAAGTAACTACTACTGGAATCACTAATCAGAATAAATGCAATATCTCTGGCTACGGTCACAGTGTAACCGAAATATCCGTTGTTCCCTATCGAACGACTGCGACCTAATCGTCCGACTTATTTGATCCGAAATGAACCCAAATGTTAGATCTCAAATTGTCCGAATATCCCCATATTTCCACAGTTCATTGTTTAGACCATCTGTGAGAATCACGCTCAAGACCTACTCCTCGCGCAAGTTTTCTTGATACACGAGCTCCCTAGTCCTCGCCCAGCGCTGAATAGCACGGCACGTTGAGATACTCAGGTTCGACTCGGAACGGCACGTACCAATTTACAATGCTGGCAACAACCACTTCGTACTTTCAAAACAATCGCAGTATTTCTGGTGACATGCTTTCGCAAGTAAAGTTCATGCCCACAGTTGGTACGCCTTTTTAAGCCGCGACGTAGCCAGAGCCCTCATCACCCCGCACCCCCCGCTGTGGAACATCAAAAAAACTTGCGCGTACAGTACATGAGTAGGAGGTAGTTATCGTATTACAGATGGCCTTGACTCTCCAACTGATTTCGGGCGAATGGCCCGACAAAATCAAACTAAAAAGATCTTCATCCGACAGCCGATGTTTCCGGACGCTGTCGGAAGAGGTCGATCTGGTTTAATATGCCATTTGCAAGCCAAGTCCATTTGCAAGCACGTGTTTGAACGAATCGGGCATATCGGACGCAAACGCCCAGCGCAGCAGCCCGCAATTCCGTCGGAAATCGGTTCCACTGTGAACGCCGCCTTACAGCTTCAATTCAATCTAGTATGCTCCCTAAAAATGTCTGATTTGTTATGTTAACTGTTATAATATTTGATGAAGAACAAGTACTAAGTAATAATCCTTAAAAAAATTGTTGGTATATCAGTATACAGAATTCTAGTAATACTCATGAGTGGGCAGATGCGCGGATATGTGGGATTCCGTCACTGGCTGCTTGACCACTTCCAGTGCACCAATCGAGACGTGTTAATCGATGTGCCTCGGTCCTCTGATGGGGAAATAATAATTTGTTTTCGGATCCGGCTAGAATATTGAAATAAATTTCCAAAAACCTGTTTTTCGTGTTTTGGCGATGCGATCTTAGTGATAGTGCTAGGAACTAATCCAACGCTTACTAAATCGATTTATGTAGGTCACATTGATTAAACACCCGTACCCCCCCCCAAAAAAAAAATTACCAACTTCGCCATAATTTCTTCATCGACGTTGGCAACACTGATAGTGACATCTTTAAGTGAACAATTGAATTACCAAGTAAATCGCGCTGCCGATTGGTTTGAATTTAGATTTGAATTAACGTATTTTAAAAATAAATTTGCGTAAACCTACGTTGCGAAAACAGTATTGCCTTGGAACTTATTAAACTTCAATAATTTCCAGTGAATTTAGAGAAAACAAAACTGTGAATAATGCTAGAGAATGAATTGCTAGTTGCATTCAGCAATTCATTATCAATCTTCGATGATAATGCTAGAGAATGAAATTATAATCGATTTCTCACATTTATGTTCTTACTATTGTGTAAATACAGATTATCAAATAAATATGACCTACAACTTATGTTTATTCAACATTACTAACACCTAATTCACATAAACATACAAAACAGTCACCTTTTCATATTAAATTTGGATTCAACGCCAGATTCGCAAACAACAGTATTAATAGAGCAATTGCAGAAGTAGACGTGAACACAAATAAGTTTGTGAAGTTTTAATCTCTTCAAAAATTAGGGGAGACAAATATGGAAATTTATAAGAAATCCGGAGAAGATCAAAGAATCAAAGTTGAAGAATCAAAAAAGAAAAATATGTTGCGACAGAATTTTCGGAACTAATTGGGAATGATCTGCATTTGTGCTAATGCAAATGCAAAAGTGCTATGTGCATTTTTGTGCATATTAGCAAAGAAGTTTCAAAATGTATCTGTACTAAAATTCAACTATTAGCATCACAACCTGCAAGTATTTGTTACGACAATTATAATTTTCAAATTGCAATAAGACCAGTTCACATCTCGTATGAAGGAAGTACCACACATTGCCATTGAGTGTTGGGAAGTTTTGAACGTGAGTATATGTTATCAGCTACTACGATTCATTGGTAAGTCCAATGCCTGTTACTGAAAAAACATATTTGAACAAATATAGGCATGGAAGGAATTTTCAACGCATGAAACTGTTTTTTTTTTAATTTGCGGCGTCGGCGATTCCACATTTTACTTGTTTAATTTATTTCAACGTTGCTATTTTTACATTATAGTTTATATGCATATTTTGGTTATCACTTTACGATATTTTGGATAAAGCTAGCTAGACAACTGGACTGGCAACCCTGAGCGCCACTCGCGTAAGGAGGGGCTACGTTGAGAACGGATATTTAACTCTACATTAAAATTGCCACATAAATGGAGCGGACCGCTGCGCTAGTGAGAGTGCGCTAGATTCGAGGAAAAGTAATTTCTAGCCACAGCAACCTATGATGTTTATTGGATCAGAACGAAATAATGATTGTAGGGTTATGAATCAATTACGTTTTAATAAAATTAAAACAATAATTAATTCACAATTATATTATTGAGAGAAATAACTACACCATTAAAATTCTAGAGAATACCCTTTAAAATGTTGGCACCGGTGAAAACAAAGTCATATATCAACAATTTATGTGCTAATCGCAAATGATTGTTTGTCGTGGTTTCTGAGACTTTCCTCCTAACAGGCAAATTGTTTTAGATACAATCCCTCTAGTTGCTTATTGTTCCAATTTCCCAACCCATGAATGCTCGTGAATTAGTGAACTGTAATTCTTGAATCTGCGTTCCAAACAGTATATATCATGATCGAGCAGGAAAATTCTTTAAAAAGCAATAGCAGGTCGTTAGTATCTGATAATCATTGCAAATCTCTAACCCTACCTGTATTATTATTGACATTGCGTAAGTCAGTGATAGTAACAGTCCAATCTAATTTTGATGTATTTCAAGGACGGCAATTGCATTGCACTGATGCCAAATATTGCATGGTAAAATGACTAATGCTCTGAAATAATAATAAAATTAATAGCACACTACAGATTATTCAACTGAAAACATTTAATTCATTGGTAATTTACGTTGGTTTTTTGCACGTTTTTGACGTAGAACACGCCGAAAACGTCCACGAATTAACGCGGCACCTAAAACACACATCTGCGCTCTTGCAACTTTTTAAATTCTTAACTTTTGAAGATACTAAACAACATCGATAATGTTTAGCAAGTTAGTTGGGCAGATATATTACGCAGTGTACGTTAGGAGACACTGAAGAATTTTAAATGGAATCTTTTTTTGTTTTGTGCGTAAATCAATTCAAAAATCGTGACTGAGACCCTAAAGTGCTGTTACGGGTTAAAATGACTCAAAATGAATATGGTAATATGTTATTTTATGGATTGACAAAAAAATTCTTCATTTACCATCAAAAATACATCTTAAAAAGCACATCATGAATATTATTTTAATAACAATGTGACCCGCTGATTTACTAAATAGTACAAACCTCTACTCTTTCTTAATAAGAGGTAAATTTAAACGAAAAACGAATTACTAAACAATATAGAAACAAAACAGATGCGCAGATTGTAAGATTCATCAGTGAGATCAGAAAGTCCGGAAGAGCCACATGCAGAAATTTGTATCCAAGTCACGTGCCCCTCCCACTCGTAGGCGTTCCCGCTTCCTTTACGAAACCATATTCAAATGCTCTCATATCGGATGCGACGCCACCTCCACCGTGGACTGCGGCCGGATTCTAGCGGCACGCGGCCAGCCACGGGCCTCCACCGGCCGCGGCCGCGGCGGCGGCGGCGGCGACAATGGCGACGGAGGAGGCGGCGGCGACTCTTGGAAACGAAATCACGCGGCGACGAGAAGCACACCCGGGAGGTATCGGTTTCTTCTCACACTGGGCGCGCGTCGCCCAGCTGCCACCGCCCGCCCAGCTCGACCCGACACAACCCCGACACAACCCCGCCCCTCCCGCCACTCCCTTCCACTCACCCTCCCCTAACCCCACGCCATCCCTCGCCTGTCCTCCCTGCCCAGCCCTGTTCCTCCCCACCCCTCCCCCTCCACCGCCACACCTCGTCCCGTCCGATCGCCAGAAATGTATTGACAAACATTTAGATGAAGAATTTAGATAAATGGAACAAGTGTCAAAAAGTGATTTAATTCGGACGAAATACTTGGGTAGTAATTACGCGTACGATACGAAGAGAAGCATGTTTAATCTCAACAATATATTGGGGTGAAATGTCTAAAAAAATGCGTTGGCTGGGCCCAAGAATTTCTTATGTTAATTGCGGACGCAGAATTCCGAAAGCTCGCCGTTGAGTTGGGAAATATTCGAGGGAAACGATTCAGTTAGATTTTTTTAAAGTAATTACCTAAACAGGGACAACGTTTCGGATCATAGACAACTTTTCAGCTCAATACGCACGTATTTCATTTCTCTTTTTGCTTTTGCTGTTTGTCAAAAAAGACTATTTCCGCTTCGCCAGCCGAGCCCCGTTCACCCTCCCTCTTCCACCCGACCCTCCCCCGACCCCTACCCCACCACACTCCGCGCCTCCCACCCATTCTGGCCCCGTGTCGCCATGATTGGCAACGCGCGGAAGCGACCGGGATCATCCGAAGCGCTTCCGTTGTGTAACGCGCCTTAGAAAGTTCCAGAATTGGAATCGGGCCGAGGAAATACCCCGCGTTTTTATGTAACGGTCTGGATGCGGTCCCAAAACCGTTGCGTTCTGCGCGTCTCGGCTCCCGATGGATGAAGTACCCCGTCTACGGGAGAATCGGGGAGGTCGCTCCTTCCGGAAACCAGACAGACAGAGAGACAGAGAAACGCGCAGGACGATGGAGGGTGGGGGCTTAAGCAAAGGAGCGCACTCGAGAGACCAGTGTTTCACTTCGGGATGGGAAAATGTGACCCCATCTTGGCTTTAGGTTTATCTTGTATTCTTTGCGCGCACCTTTCTGAAGTGCTACATGCTACAAAACTGAAGTGTTTTATACAAAGGTCGACGACAGCTCTCAAGGAGACAGTTTTATTTTTCTTTCCCTTTTGAACATAATTTCCCAATATGTTTTAATTGAAAAGTTTTGTATGTAACACACCTAGGTAGGGAGAGATCTGAGATTTTAACACAAGGCAAATAATCTAAAATATGTCGCAGATTAATTCAAAAACGGAATTCAAGGTAATAATCTGCTCAGATTATAATTATTCAATATCAATCAGATATTTTGTTTGTATTTTTATCAAAATTACTTTTCTATAGATAAATTAATTTACAGTAGTCTCTTGTTCTGAACTAAAGCTGATAAAAAAGATGACACACTTTCTTCTTAATAATTTGTATACACATTCAATTTATTTAAAACAGCAGTGAAATGATAAATCATAATTTCATGCCTCTACATCCGTTGAATGTGAGAGGTGGCCAATATTCGTTAATTAGATTACAGCTGCAATATACGAGTATTTATCAGCCTCTATAAAAGTGCCAGAAGGCATAATTTACAGTTTCTACGTATACGGCGTCTTAGTATCGCTTTAGATCAGACTTGACCAACTTTCACAATGCATCACCAGTTCACTGATGAACGATTTACAACATTAATATTATGACTCATTTGAACAATGACCTTGCATTGAAATCCGTTATTTCTAAGAAACTTTGCTCAGATGAATAACATTCCTACGGAAAGCACTCAAGACATTGAAACAGAAAAATCACATTCATGACATCAGATTAAAATTTTTAATGATTATACCAAAATTGAAATCCTAATTTAGACAATGATCATTTGCACAGTTGGAATAAAATATTTATTTGTCTTTTCTTATCACAAGCAATACATTAACTAGCTATATCATCACCCTGCTTATTAATACATGAATGTTTTCTGCAATGCTTTATCCTGAAGGTACATTCAATGTGTGTGTGATATCCAGAACGTAAACGTTTTTAAGAATGAATCGAGTTAATTTAATATTGAAATACACGGTCTTTCACAAAGCTGAGATTTTTCTAATGTTCATAGCTGCGTAAACCTATTATATTCCTTTCAGCAATCGTGTTCATGAAAAGATCTGGACAAGTTGAAACTTGTCCATCGCCCTGCGATGTGTATGTTAGTTGCACATCATACTCTCGCGTTAGTAACACCACTTGCTGAGAGTCGTGCTCTAAGTCGTTGTTCAATAAATGTTATAAAATATATGAATGTCATTAACTGAAACTTGAATATCATATGAAAAATTATTTTGAATGTGTACATGTAGAAAATATAGATAAAAAGAAAAACCTGTCGTGTCTGAAAGATACATTGCATGTACTAAAATTACATTTTGCGTTGATGACACTCCCGTGTTAATATTAATCCCCTGCAATTTTGAAAAGTGGTTATATATTTTGAAAGTAAAAAAATCAGCACCAACAATCTAACCATTATTTTTTGTTATTTTACTGCGCAGTCTCGTAAACTGTAATTTGGTTAGGCTTGAGACACTTTTATGTGCGTAAAGATGTCAGTATTTTTGCAATATTACTTAAATTTAAATTTAAATTGACTCTCAGTTGATAAATATGTCGCGACAACATTCACTAAAAAAATATTAAATGAGTTACAACAAAAACAGCGATATTTCTTATAAGTAAGAAAAATGTTATATCATATGACAATTATTAGTAAATAAAATTTTAATATAGAAGAAAATTACAGTGTTGAAAACTGTAGTAAAAGGGAGTATATTGCAGCTAAAATAATAGTATCCCCAAGAGAATGCCCGGCTGAGTCCTCTATTACAAAAACTGGTGTAGTAAATATTATGCTTCCAAATACCACCAATGATGTTTTTCTGTGCATGCAGGAAGTAGATCTGGAGTGTTACTCGTTTATGCTTCGTATATGCAATACAACCGCATATAGTGCGATATAACATTAAAGATAAAATAATTACTTTTATTCTAATAAATTAATTTTTATTAATGTTTTGTAGTGAAGTATTGTATTTGGGTTTATGAACAATCTAATAATGACGTCTACCAATATAAACGTTACTGTTTACTGATTACAAAGATACCTCGAAAATATTTGAACTAAAATGTTAATGTGTTCCTTGGTCAAATCAGATTTTAGACAGTACGCATTTTTGTAAGAATCTTGTAGATCGAACTGAAAGTTGGCGCGATAATATCGAAGCACGGGCAGTTGTAGTCGAAGATTTCTGCAACACCGGATTTACAGAAACGTCGTCTGCACATATCACTGAGCAGGCAGACAGCCATTCATCGCTTCCAGGACACCGCACCAGCTTCAGTCGAGTGGCGATAAATCGATCTCTCAGAATCGCACATTGAGATAGACCAACTCACGTCGAGAAATCTAGAGCGGATGTCTCCTTGGGTGCCAAACAGCTACTTGCAATAGTGAGGGCCTTGGAAATCCCCTGCCGACCGCAAAAGGCTGCACGCAACGGTACGCAAAGTAAATACTGCTAACACACGCTCGGGCAGTTCAACAATGTCATTGGCTAGAAGAAAGATGCTGGACAACACGTGTACATTGAATGCGCCAATTACTACGAAATGTCATTTCCTGACGAGGAAAAATGTCACGGTACAGTAATGAATGTAAGAAAGGTCGCGAGTTAATTGGCTCGATGTCAAACACGCATAGTCAAAAGATTGAAAAAAGCAAACTGTTGGAAGTGAAAAAGGTAAAAGAATAGAAGATTCATTAAAACGTCAATTTTATTCAGCACGAAATAAATCTGAATCTTCGCCCTTTCATACTACAGATTTACAAAATTTCACGCTTGCAAAAGATTTGAGAACATGCTAAAATGGATTAAAATTAATCTTCATATTTTTGCATTACCACCAAAAGAATTAAACCATAATACAATACGCGTATGATAAACATCTATATATCACAGAAATTGTATTCACATTGTACATGATGCGTGAAAATTCCCGTTGAAAATAATCGCTTGTGGTAAAAAAAAATATTTCAACTCATGTCAGCACCTCGTAGCTAGTGGTAAGGTAAATACAGTCGATAATAGGGACCCAGGAATTATATATACATGCAACATTGGAATTGAACTGGAAAGTAATGGGACTTTTTTAACTAGTATTTAAGCAACACGCTAAATTATTATGACATTCATACATAATATCATCAAGATCTATGAGCCCTGACCCACTCATGTAATGCCGATCATACTCGATCAGAGACTTTCTAGTCTCTAGGGTATTTTCGTAGAATTTCGCAAGAAGTAGAAAAAAACATGTATAAAATATAGGGTTGTCTTCTATTTTATTTACTTAACTTTATAAAAAACTAACGGCCATTTGCAGGGGGCAAGAAGATGAATTGTTCAAAAGCAAAACAAAGGGCGAAACTAAGCACAATCGAATGGTCCATGGGCAACGAAAAGTATAATACGAATGAAATGAACTACTAAATAGAGACGGATTTTACTAGTGTGGATTTACATAGTTTTATTTTTTTACTATCATCTAGATCGTAATCGTAATCAACAGCAACAAATTTTAACTTCACGCATTAGGCTATGTGTATTTTGGATAGATCTCTCGAATTCCCTGTCATCCACTGAATAATCGAATTGTGCTTATTCTTAATACCAGGAACTGGCATAGGTCCGGTTATGAGGGTCAAATCTGAATTTTCGAAAATTTTGAAATTTTGAAATTTTTTCGGGCGTCTTCCTGCAACCACAAAATTGAAAATAGACATTTTTCCTTCAATTACAATTTGTTCTTCGTAGTGAATTCTTTCATTCGGGCCATGTACATTTTTGAAACTTTTAGCAGTTTTCGCGCAATATTGCGAGCAATATCAGCAATTTGAAAAAATTACAAAAGCAAGATTTTCTCAAAAACGGCACCAATTTTTTTCTTTAAACTTTTGGTAGGGGTAGTGCTAAATGCACCCTACAAGGTGATATAAACGCCAAATTGCTCTATTCTTTTATTTTCAGAAATAACAAAAATTTATTTTCTTGACTTCTCTCTCACGTCGTTAATATTTTTACTAGCGGCAATTTGTTCACATTATTATATTTATAAGCACATGTGCTTTAAATAACGATGTATAAAATTCTAGAAAACTCAACTGTTTTTGTGAAAACTAGCTACAAATTCCGCATTTTCCAAAACGCTGCAAAGCAATTTTCTCAAAAATGGTTCCAAATTTTTTCCTTATACTTTTCGAACGGATAGCACTAATTGCACTCTGTAATATGACGTAAGTTATGTATGGTGTATTATTTTCTTTTTTTAAAAATTAAACCAATGTATTTTTTTAAGATCTCTCACGCTCTTGGTATGCACATTTCCAGCTATTTGTAAACACTATTGTATTTGTGAATTTAAGAACTTAAAATTTCTTCAAATTAAGTTTTTCGAAAACTTAAAAATTGTCGGTGAAAAAGTGCTTCAAATTTCGAATTTACTGTACCGCTTAAACTCCAGTTTTTTTCAAAAGGTCTCCAAATGTTTCGAAGAAAATTACAATTTAGGACGAGATTTTACTTTAACAATCTTAAAGCAATGTTTCAGTATACAATTAGAAAGCCGAAAAATTGAGAAAATGTCAAAAAATGTACTTTGGGTGGCGATAGATCGCAGCTGGCAAAAGTATGTGACAATTTCGAGTAGCTAGTTGAGACCAAAGGAAATAGAAAACTAATACGGGAATGTCTGTACCATTCCTTACACCATTAGATGTATAGGTAAAGCAGATTACTGAAATATAAATATGTTGGATATTGTTGGAATAAATGTCAGAGAAATCGCTCATTTTGAAAGGAAAGCAATTAGTAAATACTCCATTCTCCTCTTTTAATGATATATAATAATAATAGTAGTTATAATAATAGTTTATGCATGTTGCTTTACATCTGGATCACGATGCTTGGACAATATAAATTTCTGAATTTTCCACTATTTGTAATCCATTAGCAATACGAGGAGCTGGATGTTAGATCATTAAATTAGACTAATGGAATGCTAGAAATACTAAAAAAGAGAGAAAGCATTCCTTAGAGAGTAAAGATAAAAACCTGTGCAGTTCTGAAGGAAGATATTTGGATTAAGGAGTTTATCTTTCAATATCTAAATTAAAATATTTAATAAGTATCATTATTTAAATGTCGTTTTTGAAAAATGTCCATGGCCTGTTAGTTTTCTTGTTCTTTTCTTTGCAAATATCAGTTTTCTGTTGTCGTTTATCCATTTGTCGTGGATTGCAGAGCTATTGAGGAAATGTCTGTGACAATGCAAATACATTATGACCACTAACGTAAAATGATCAGCCAAAAATAGCAATATTTAATAATTATAACATTTCTTTTCTGCTTTCTTAGAAACTCCAGATCATAACTAAAGGAGTTACGTGAAGAATTGTCTCGAAACCGTTGTTACTTCAATAATAAAGAGTAATAATACACAGTCATTTTAATCCGTGAAAGTGTTAAATGGATAACAAAATAATAAAAATTAAACAAAATATAACGGTTAATCCATCTCATTAGTAAAACTGCAGGGAAAGTATTTACTAGTAGCAATACTTCGTTTATCATTTAAATTAAGACTTATCGTAAAATAATACAAATTGTTTGTTTTTTAGTTTATTTATTTAAGATCGCTTTTCAACAACTGGGTCATAAGCGACCACGAGAATCAATTTATAATTTACACAAGAATATACATTTTTTACGTTTATGTCATTATACAATTACATACAAACATATAAATGGTCAAAATGTATTAATATTGTGGGTACTTACATAATTGAGATGGATACACATATTTATTTATTTACATTACACAATTTTTTGATATTAACAATATGATTGAAGGATTATTGTATATGAGATATAGGTAAACGAGGGTCTTTATATTAATGTATCAATTTTGGATGTTTTTAAAAGTTGTAAGACTTTTATACATTCTTCTGGTGAGGAGAATAAATTACATAGAGAGTCTTTTAAATTTAAGGACTGTCTTATATGGACTAGTTCAGAACACTCCAAGAATATGGGATGTAGGTATTAGGGATCCAAATTTAGGACAGGGTAATGGGTCAGCCTTGTGTTATTAGGTGAATGTGTGAGAGATTAAAGTGGCCAATATGTAGTCTGGTAATTTGGACTTTCAAGAGTCGTAGTCTGGTGAGTTGGAGTTTAGGGTTCAATAATGGATTTCCTTACGAGGTGAAGTTTGGAGAAGGTAGTCAGCCATTTTTCATTCCACTGTCTCTTAACCATATTTTTAATACATAGTTTGATAACGGAGAGAACTCCCTTCACACTCTAGTACAAATGGTTTATCTAACCTGCAATCTTTTATTTGACTTCAACTGTATCAGTTATGGTTGTGATGTCTATATTTACGGATGTCAGTCGATTGAGGTCAATTTACGAGTCACCCAACAATCTCACGAGCATGCATGTTGAGTCATAAACTTGCCATTGCCTCAAGCCTTGAATAGCTTTGCACGGCTGCTTAGTGAGGTCCCAATCCAAAGCAAGTGCATGTGCGGTAGAACCCGTAGAGAGTCGCGTAAGATTAATCTGATTTCACTGTCAAGTTCAAATGAGTGTTGCATTTAAAATATCTCGGGTTCTAAGGTGTTTTATTCCGGCCGATATAAAAATAACTAAATAGTGCCTGCTCTGATAGGTGGTTTTCACGGTTTCCTCTGATCAATACCAGGCGGACGCCGGATGTGGATAACTCAAAACGATAGGCCAATGACCCCGCGCGGTCCTTCCCACTTCATCTTCTCCTCCTTCCCATATTTGGGGTTCGGCAATGAGCTGATCTCTCAAACTCATCTAAACTGCTTAAAGAAAATACCTTTCATAATGAAGTGGGGTCCGGATGACCTTATTGTTAAATCTCATAGCATTTAATTTTATGAAATGAGCTAGACTTGGAATCCCTATTCTCTTTTTTTGTTATTCAAGGTCGCATCAACATTTAAGTCATTAGTGACCACTATTTCTTGTAACGGTATGGTAAATGTGAGGATGACACAATATGATAATGATAGCGGGTGAAAAGACGAACACAATACAATCATGCCCGACGCGGGACTCGAATCCGCGATCCTTCGGTCAGAGATCGCTAAGGCACTACTGCCTTAGCGATCTCGGCCACCGGATAGGCTCCAATTCACTTGTCATTGTAAATAAATTAGAAAATAAACATAAATTGTATTTTCTTTATCGCACATAGTTGCTTCATTTGCTGCCGTAACCCAGCGATATTCGGATATTTATTTATATATTTCCCACTCCGCCGTATTAGGTCACGTTCGGTCAAATTTTACCTAACATTGCCTAGCAACAATGCCGCCTCCTGACAAAAAGTCTCGTTTGGCGAGGTTTTAGTAGCTACTTTTGTGGTGTAAACAAACTTGATCTAATATATTTTAACTGCTGCTCAAAAGCTCTCCTGATGATTGATATAAATGACAAAAAAATAGAGATACTCCAAGGGTTTAAAAAAATATTGTAGGACAAATGTATACACTGTCACCCGTTTTCATATATCCATTAGATCTGAAGAAGAATTCTGATAGCCGTCAGCTCTGATCGATAGTTTACTGTGGTCTCCGATTAACACCAGGTGAATTCCGTAGCAATACGTACGTACCATAACAAACGTAACCATAATACGTGCCGTACCAAACCGTGCCACGACCCGCATGCAATCTTTTCTTCCTCTTTCATATCCTTATATACACTTAAGGCCCATTCACAATGCAAACGTAAACATAAGCATAGCGCATAGACATAGCGCATATACATAAACATTAACATAAGTGATAGACTGAAGTATTCACAATGTCTAACATAAACCTAAGCAAACTAAGAGTTTCTATTGGCTATGAGGCATTCTAGTTTACTATTGGTTGAATTTGAGAATCGAATTCGAGGTATTGATTGTGTCCATGGCCCTTAGTTTGTCTATCGACTTTGCTCCTCTTTCGTTTCACGATTACGAAGTTAATGTCTTACGTGTTATGCTTATGCGAACGCATTGTGAATGAGTCCGCTTATGGACGTAGTTCTAACTTTTATGTTAACGCCATTCTTATGTTTATGTTTGCATTGTGAATGGGCCTTTACACTTCCATGCAAGTCGACGTAGGCCGTCGGCGGATCTCCCCATCCTGGATGGGGGAAGATCACCGCCACCTCCCGCGGTAAAAACATACACTAACACATAAACAAACACTTGTGGGACTAACGATCTTAGGAGTTTACGCGTCCGTGACACGATAATTTTAATAAATTTATAGAATTTTCATTAATGGAATTTACATATTTTGCTCACAAAATGAGTCTAACATCCAACATGTAAGAAACCAATCCCGTGTCAGCGTTTAAAGGCTGGAAAGTCTCCGGCAGTGGGCTTGTTAACACATTTGTCGTCTCAGAACAAGTGGAAATTTTATATTTTTCAGATCTATAAACGTTCTACGAATTGCAGTGCATTGAGGGTTACAGTATGATGTTTCTCGCCTAATAGTTACTTTTAGCTATAATGTAGATATGACTCGGCCTTCGAACCAATTTCGATCCCAAACACTGCTTTCTTGCGTATGCAGGTTTGCACGTAGTTCGGTGAGACATCGAAAGAATGCGACATACCGTTCAACAATTGTCCCCCTCAACTTCGCCAACTGCCTCACTACCTTCACCTCACACTACAGTGTGAACCGTCACAGTGGAGTGACGGCACCTTATCACGGAGATATGGGCCGAATTTGCAGTTTGAGAGTCAGATAACGCGGATGGATATAGCCCATAGAAGCAAAGGGCGAGAGGCTGTTCCAGTCTTTAAAGCGACAGATCAAACATCACTCTACTCTTTGAGTATAAGCATTAGCGAGTGGGAGCGGGCAGGGCCGGATCCAGAGACGAATTTTGGGAGGGGAAATTCAAATTGTTTTCGTTGAATGTATGTGTATCATGTTACAGATTTTGTAAAATGTCGCAGGCTACACGCAGCTCATGCTGCGATATGATTTTATTCGTTTTAATGTTTGTCCGAAAATATTTTTCCTTGAACTTTTTCAATGATTGCACTGTCTCTTAAAATATTTAAATTTTCATTCATCCGCATTGACTCATTCTAGTTTATACACATTGCAAAATCACTGCCTATAAACTAGAATGGGTCAATACGGATGAATGAAAATTTTGCTTGAAAGTTTAGTGACAAGTTAAAATTAATAGTTACTGAAACATTTTAGGGGGAATTTCCCTCCCCGTGCATCCGCGCCTGGAGCAGTGGGTCGCGCTATGAGCGTTGTGAGGCATGCTTGGCATCCAGGCGCCGACGATTTATGTATGATGTTTTCGATATGATCTTCAAAACATCTATGTGATGTTTTGGAAGCAAGCAATATCAAATACAGGTTTTGGTGCTACTAATTATTACAATTAAAGTATTGCTTGTTTAGGGATCTTCTTAACTCATGGCATGCTGAACGCAATTGGAAGTTTAAGTCAAATATGGCTAAGAAGCGTCACGTTTTCTATGATTGTAAGTGTTAATGAGATATTAGGCTCAAATGAATTGCTTCGACATTCGATTCAGAGCATTCTTTTCCTTCTGTTGTAAATTAATTTAACGCCATTGTATTGAGCTTTTTTACTATTGGTCAAAACTATTTCCATTCAAATGCAAACAATTAGAATTGAGTTGAACCGGCATTCAATATGTATAAAATAAATGTACTGTACGCAAAGATGCTTTCATGAATTCCATTAACACTGATTTTATGATTTCAAATTCATACATTTAATGTATTGAAATGTCATTTTGTGCGCCAGAAAGATTGCATCCGTTCTAAAGATTTTGAAATATAATTATTGCAATTTAGGTTAACCTTATGCAATATTCGTTTTGTTTCAGTGCCCTGCTTGGAGCATGGCACGTGTTAATAAATTGTTATATTTGTCGTTCAGATACAATTTGTACTAA
The DNA here is from genome assembly GCA_038098605.1 of Gryllus longicercus. Lineage (NCBI taxonomy): Eukaryota > Metazoa > Arthropoda > Insecta > Orthoptera > Gryllidae > Gryllus > Gryllus longicercus. The sequence continues at coordinate 2,273,383 of JAZDUA010000098.1, forward strand.
ACTTTAACGATCAGAGGCGTCTCTTTCGACCTGTTAACAAAAGGGGGGCTACATAACAATTTTTCAAAACCCAACGAAGGGGAATTAGAAAGACTTATAGGAATTAGTTTCTTAAAAATTACCCCCTTTCAATCATCCCTTGATCTTTTCTTCCCCACTTGACTTTTTCTTCAACTGTATAAAAGGAATTCTACGCATTGCTATTCGCGTGTCAAGTAGGTAACTTTTTAACATCCTTTAAAAGAGATGATTGACAAGACAAGTGCCTTGTTACCGTGAAAAAAGATATTTCGCGTATGGAAATTTAACGAAGTAAACAGACGTATCCTTTAATAAACCTTACGGGTTTTTGGCCCTATATAATATACTACTGCTATTGCCCGAGATATCAAACAGCATTTCATTTACTTCATAACCTTAAAATTACAAACTTTTTCCTAATATTAAAATCCGTCTATATTTGCAGAAAAAATGTAAATATTTCGGTCGCAAAGTGGCAAAAAACATCCAATCTCGACCACATGGCATAACAATGTCATCTCGACCAAGAGAAAAGCACACATTTTTCTCTCATAATACGAAAATCACAGTGAAAAATTTCGAAAGGCTGGAGGTTTGGTGGCTAATTTGGTGGCAAGCTAAAACAGGTACCACGTCTTTGTGTTTTATATTGATCATTTGAACTTATTTGTGGAAAATAGAAAAAGTCAACACATAGTCTACTATCATTTTACTTTTTCAACTAGTTTTAGTACAAAAATTACCACAAAATAAAATGTAAGAAACATGCAGAGAAGAGATAGTGATAATTCTCATATTCATCTTTATTATTATTCAACAGTCAGAGGAAGCCAGTTTCGGTTTTTACTCCCATTATTGAATACTTCTTCCCAATTTATTGATATGCAAATTGTTTGGTGTTTTACCCAATTTTCTGACACGCAATAAGTGTTCCACCAAAATGAATGCAGGGAAGCTAAAACTGGCTATATGAATTATTAATGTAATATCTTGGTAATCTTGAAAATATACTTGTTTCCCTTTCTCCTTCCAACAAGGAATCTGTAGTTTATGAGTCACAGAGATTACTCCTACCACAAACACAGCTTTATGTTGAAATTGATCTAGTTACTGTGGAACAACATTCACATTGTTACGACAGAACATGAAATTACAGTTACTGAATTTCATCACATCATATGTTCTGTGGTAGTTTACCTCAACTACAGTTTTGATGATAGGGTTAATAAGGTCTTTGCAACGTGATCTTTGTGAATTATTAGGCAAGTGGCATTATAACTACCAATTACAGGCAAAATTACAAAGTACATCAGAAATATTTTTTTAAATAAAATATGAATTGTTTTTTCCTCACAGACCCTTCGCAAAATTGTTAAAATAGTTTTTGTCTGCAGGTATAAATAATAAAACAAAAATCTTTCAATTCCTCTTTCTCTATGGAATTTAAGTTAGTGATGACAGGCTTTATTTTTTTCTTTAAATTTTGTGCTCATAGTTTGAATACTAGCAATATCGTACCAATAAATGACTACACAAAATGAAACTCTTGCATTAATAAAGAAATAACGACACAATATTTTCTTTAAACAAAATTAGTTGTTTTTCTGGTATTAAAGATTTTCTTTATTACAAACTTTCCCCGAAAAATTTCTGTGAGAAACACACTCATTAAAAAATCTTGTATATTCTAGAGGGCTATGTAGATAAATATATTTTGATAGCCGAGTGCCCTCTCTTTATTCCTTAATTCATTTCCTAGTTCTGTACCCTTAGATACCGTTGTACTATTTCTTCATAATAATATCTGATAATACCACCAAAGCATGTAAACCATTCGTACATTCAAGTATGGTTAAACGATCTAGGGAATAGCATCGTGATAAAGATGCAAAGACTGCTCGAACAAGATCAGCTATATCCGATAGGAGGGAGCTCAAACTTCGATCCTATCTCAGGTAGAGAATTAAATGCATTTTACATGAAGTGAAAACGTACAACAAAAGGACAATGAAACTGACCAAAATTATGAAAATAATGCACCGGAATGTTCATAAAAAAGTAAATATGCTTGCTGAAGTGGATAGCCGAGTTGGTTGGTTGTCTCTCATGTATGTGTTGCCGCTGAGGCCCTCGCATTCTTCTGACCCCAAATCAGAGGAGCGCGCATGTGTTGGTGTCTTGTGTACGGTCGAATATGCGTACCATCTGGACGTAAAGGGGAACCGTCAGTCGGTTGGATAAAAGCCCTAGGAAAAAAAGTAAATAGACGTCATTGAAAATGTATGAGTCACTAATGATCTTAATTCTTAATGCGACTCAAAATAAAACCAATGACGCATACTTTATTTTATGTCCAGATTACATTCAGTTCTGTAGGAATTAAATGTAAGAAACTATGGATGATGTAAAATGCGTTTAATCCTCCACGTGAGCTACGACCGAACTTGGAGCACCCTCCTATCGGATCTAGCGTGTCTTGTTCTGGCAGATTTTACATCTTTATCATGATGCTATTCCCTAGACCGTTTAGCCATACTTGAGGGTACGAATGATTTCCATGCTTTGGTGGTTATGATGGTATGATATCGTATGAATGATGATTAAATCTTGAAATGATAGGTAAAACAAACGCGAAATCTCCGCAAAACCTGCTGAAACACCACATTATTCACCACAAAATTCCTGAAGGGCATCAAGTGATTTAATCCCTGTACCCAGAGGTTAAAGGTGAGAGGTCGGACGTCTACCCCGCAGTTGACCCCAGATACGATTAAAACATGGAGGTGGAGATGGACCGGGAGCCAATAGAAGAGAAAACAAAACATTCCCAAATGCATTTTGTCTACCAGAAACTCAGCATGGATCTACCGGATTTGAAACGTGGCAGCCAGAAGTGGAAGGCAAGCTGTCTTCCCACTACACCACGGGTAGGAATCACAGAAAAACATATATTTTTTAAACATCAATATTTTCGAGCAGCAACATCTATATCATAACATAGATATTTTGCTTTCGATATTTTCTTCAGATCGATATATTTGTCGAAAAATCGATGTTTTAAAAAAATTCTAATGATATCAATAAAATTTCTAGGAACCAGAAGACCATAGGACCTAAGATCCGAAACCTTAGGTCTCGGACCAGAAGGTAGCGGTTTCGAGTCCAGCCTCGGGCATTGGTGTATTTGTGTATGTCTGTATGTGCGTGTCGTCCTTTCACACTTAATCATCATTTCATCTTCCATACCCCCAGGGTTAACAATCTTGAGGGATAAAAATTGAATCCAGCTAAAGGTTGTTAACCGCAGATAAAGTTACATGCACCTGCCACCAAGATTAAACCCCGGTAAATGCGTGGTGCATACACGCATGGTCCAAGTCGGCCTACACGCGAGCAAATAATTTCTAGTACATATTTTATTAGTGAATTGCTTTCAATCAACAGCCATTGACAATTATCACTGTTGTCGATCACCAAGCGGTAGGAAACGGTTTGCGATACGTAATCTTTTTCCAGTGTTGTTATCTTTTATTTTGTACGTGGTAATATCGTTGAACTGCAATTTGAACCTTGACTACAGAGAACATTTATTAGAAAATTAGTATGACAGTCAAATGTAAAGCAGAATGTACTTTAAACGTGACGTGTTAGAATCAGGACAATTCACTGCAAAATGTTCCACTTTATTGAAAACATAAATATTTTAAACATCGATGATTTTTGTCAACACTTTTATCAACATGGAAAACCTTTTGGCAATGTATAGATGTTTTGCTAAAATTTGCCATCACTCTAGTTTGATTTAAATATAGTGGCACTGCAAGGTCACGACCTGGAAGAAGAGGGAGGTATTGTCATCCAATCCTGAGCTCCAGTACCCAAAATGTAACTTGTACCGAAGCTTTCGATTGGATGATAGTGTACCGCTCTCCGTTCCAGCGTGTGACCTTGAATTGCCACTTTGTTTAAATCTTAGAATAACCACGGGTCGCCCGGTCTTTGACGGGCAGTGGGTCGGGTTGCGCCACCACGACCCTGAGCCGCCGCGCGCCGACCGAAACGAGCGGTTCACCGCCACCAGGGCCACTCCGCCGAATACGTCGACCCTGGGGCGAGTGTCTCCTAGAAAAAGTCGACCTTCCGCGAAAGTTGCGCCACGGAGCGCGGGAACCGCACAGCACCCTCTTCCCTTCCGCCGCGACGCGGTGAAGGGAATTCTGCGGAATGTGAGCTTTAGAATCTCAATGGACGACATTCGCTAATGTGGCAGCCTCTCGTTAAACGGTAACGTGTTTGCGCATCGATATCGTATACTGCTAGAGTTTACGTTGCTTGGCGAAGTTCTCACGAGCGAAAGGTTTTGGGGAAAAAACCTGTTGGAATTCATTCGCAAGGTCTCTGGAGTTGCTTACCTGAGTAAAGCACTCAAAATAGAACAAAATCACGTCATTTACATGCATACCATAAATTGTAACAGTAAAAAATGTTTTATAACCTATTACACCAAACTTCAGGGCGTAAGAACCAAATAAATACGCAATATTATATTTTTAATGAAACTTAATACAACTACAAGCACTAAATAATTTTGAATCGAAAGGAATTTCCAACAACAGATTAATAACAATAAATAATTTCAACCACGTCAAACGTAATTATGCATAAAATAGAATTTTTACCCAGCGGCATTTCAAGACCAATAGCATGATAATTGCTCTGAAACCTGCTGCAATACTTCTTGAAAAGTATTACATATTTTTGGGAATAATTGATATGAAAATACATCAGTTAGATTAACGTATATTAATTTGTTCACGTGAACAAAGAAGTGACTGGCTTTCACTTCTTATTTCCTTTTGCGGAAGCGGAACCACATTTTTACTGGAAGTCTAGTGCCTCAGAGCTACTTTTCGGAAATTGGATGTGGTTCACCTTGAGCATTCCACTCTCTTATTGAAGTTCTCAAAGAATGCGGACTCATTCTCAAACTATGCGGTTTCATGTGATGTGGTCGGAGGCCATTTTTTATACTTAAGAATTTCAGTATAAAGTTTAATAGTTTATCACAAATATCCGTGACAGATAACACATATCATTTAGGAATGAAATCGAAGAAACGCACTTAAGGTATCGAAACATCTCCTTTAAAGGAACTAATGAACGATGCGTTCTGTTAAAAGCGTGGACGATTTAACACTTTTAATATAAAATTATTGATTAAATACTTCAAGAAACATTACTAACGTAAATATTAAACAAAATGTACCCAAGAAAAACTAGAAGATTCTTTTGTTCATATGTGTCACATCACACGCATCTAGCACATAGTAGTATTCAACCAAAACTAGGCAGATTTATTTTAGATAGAGATATAGATTTATATTTTCTGCAGGTAGGTTTATACAACCTGGTGACAGAACGCTACAATTAACATATTACATTTAGAAATATTGATACAATGTAATTTTTAAATTATTTTAAGGCAATAATAATAATAATTATTATTATTATTATTATATGATAAAATTAAAGAAAATAATAATAATAAAAGCATTAACTCTACAATTTATGACTATCCTGCACAGATATTTTAACTAATAAATACACTTTTAAATACACTGCACTCCACTTCACTTCACTTCCGTTCACTTTACTTTACTACACTTGCACTTCATTTCTCTTTCTACTTCTCTATTGCACCACACTTCACAACACGTCACGACACTCCAATTCAAATTCTAGTTTAAATATAATTATATATTTAATAAAGCAATGCATTTAATAGTAAGTATCACAATACAAATAATAACAATAATAATAAAATAATAACAATTTTAATAAGCCTAGCTTAGTAATTAATAAGTGTTACAAATGTACATATTTAATTTACTTTTAAATCTTTGTACATCTAGAGGACAGGCTGTCCCAGTCAGGTTATTCCAGTCCGTTACTGTTCTATATGTGAAGGAAAATTTTCATCATCAAAATTGTCAACATCTGTTCTCTGTGGCCTGAACTGAATTTTGTGCTTGTGATTCCCTCTGCTGAAGTACGTGGGTCTATCGAGTCGGATGAAAATATCTTTCCAAGCTGGATAATCGACATACGCTTTATACAGGACACATAGTCTTGCCTTAACCCTCCTGATTTCTCGAGACTCCAATTCTACTTTTTTCCTATTGCTGCGGAAAGTACGTTTACACGACTTTCTCTGTACTCTATTCAAATATTCCTTTTGTGAAATTCTATAAAGATCCCATTTTTGGAATGCAAATTGCGTAATATATCTTAAGCCTAAAATCTCAAACAATCATTCAGCGAAAAATATCTCAAAGAGATCAAGCCACCCACCACAAACAATTACGAAGTAAAATGTAAAATTCACGTGAACTACGCAAATGTCTCCGACGCAGGCAGAAAATAATTCAGAGAAAAAGAGAGATAAACAGCGAGAGAGAGACTGTCACACAGGCAATGTGGAATATAGTAAAAAAATCGACCAAATCAACTAGAAACCTTGTAGAGAATGTTGTTTTAAAAGTAATTTAAAAGAAATGGTGAAATAAGAAATTTTTCAAAGAAAATTACAAATTGTGGATTTAAATAGAAAATATGAAACCTTCCATGTGGCCATTATAATTTATTGATGATAGAATATCTCGTATGTAATAAAAGCCGCGTGGGACGTTTCTGTACGGTTTGAGAAAAATATTCCAACAAATAAATATTTAATACTACGAATATTATATGGAACGTGAAGAATGCATATTCTAAGCCAATTTTACACCATTAAGCTCTAATGGTGTTTTTTTCTTTTCTCCTGTAAAATTTTGTTTTTTGTACATGGGAGGTTGTCTATTACCATTAGTACAATGACTAGATGACAGTGAGCTGAACTCCTGCACACGCAGAAGCAGTGGCGATGGCGGGGGCGCAGAGACTGGCGGGGACAGAGGCGGGAGCGGCGCGTGGCAGCGGACGCGTGGAAGCACAGCGGCGGCGGAACTCGATCGATAGACGCTCGCGGGTAATTGGTGACGGCGGCGGTGACCACCTGTTGCTGCCTCCGCCTCTGCCACCGCCCCCGCCCCCGCCGCTGCCACGCCCCTGCCGCGCCCCCTGACCTCCGCACGCCGAAAGAGCTGGCTCCACGCGGCGCCGCGCCGCGCCGCGCCACACCCCTCGCTCACCTTGTGCAGGTGCCGCGCCACCTCGTTTGCATGTTTTCTTAATGTTGTGCCTCGTGTATAGCGTGTCACACGTCATTGCACTCATTTTATGTGTGATACAGACAAACATGTAAGGAACGTTTGAGTGCAAGGAATAGGGAATATGAGGCCATAAAATATATAAGTTAATAGATTCCCAGTGACACTAAAAAAATAAATCAATGATATTATAATATCATGAAGATATCATCTCAAGGATAGCAGTCGCAAAAAATAAAACACAATTCATATCAACATAGTACCATGAACTAGAATCAGCCCACTTACCTGTAATTCTATCAAATCGCCTAGAAAAGCCTCCGCCACCCACCCACCCACCCACCCAACTCCCCCATTCATCTTAAATACTTATAACATTAATTGGAAGTGCTTTAAAGGTTCTATAAATAAATCCATACCTTCATTTCACAACCTGAACTCTCCCAAGAAATTAACAAACCCATCACAACCCTCAACAACATAATTATTAGTACTATTTTGTTAATAGTACTAATAATTATGTTGTTGAGGGTTGTGATGGGTTTGTTAATTTCTTGGGACCATATAGAATATCGAAAAAAGTAGATGTTAACAAAATATAGAATATAGAATTCATATTCATCACTTCATATGAAATATAGAAAAAAACTTATATGTTAACAAAATACTACATAAACCGCTCCCAACTAATATAATTAACTTAATCCGAATAAAACAAGAAGACTGTGGAATTACTTAAGAATTCCATCTTTAAAAAGAACTAAAGCTGTTAAATAATATTTGTAAAAAGGTTCTCTACAGATATAAACAAGAACAATACAGTTCCTATATCAATACCTTAAATACCAAAAACAACTCACTATCGCAGTTTAACGAAACTCTTTAAAAAAGACCAAGTATTCCCCATTAGCAACTAGTGGTGGTAAATAATACTCCCCAATGGAAAAAGCTGAATTACTGTTGTTGACGCAAAAACTCCCCCAATCCCAACCACCATCCCCAGATCCCAACCACGACGAAATTGTGACCATGTTCAATGCCCCCAATATAATTTCCCCCTCCAAATACAAATCATATCCCCTAATGAAATAAGAAAAATAATAAAGAATATGCCAAATAAAAGAGCACTAGGTCACGATTGAATCAACACAATTATTTTAAACAATCTACTTAAGAATGCTATTGCCTTTCTAAATAATACTTGCAATTCGAAATTGAGAATAGGATATTTTCCCCAAACATGGAAACAATCAGTCACCCAATAGAAAAGCCGAACAAGAATCACTCAAAAGCAGAAAATTACAGACCTATACCTATAAGGTAAAAAATCTTAGACAAATCAAACTCATCAAATTTAACAACCATCAAGAAAACCAAGAGTACCACAGCAGCAGTTTGACTTCAAGTCAAAATACTCTACCACCAACCAACTACTAAGGATTACGGAACACGTTCACACTGCATTCCGAAAGGGGCAACATACCATCGCTGCATCGCTACATCTCGCAAGCATTCGACAGAATATGGCATCCAGCTCTCTATTTTAAATTAACTTCAATAGGTACACACCCAAATATCTAGTATACATAACAAATTGAACATAACATTCGTTACATAACAAATAGAACATTTTCAGTATCAGTCGAAAAACACTGCTCCAATCCAAGGAAATTTTTGCTGGGATTCCCCAAGGTTCACCACTCCCTCTCCCCCGTTGTTCAATATATACACTGCAGATATTCCTACTTCAGAAGAAATAAACACCGCTCAATTTGCCTATGACACTGCACTATTCATCTCAGGGAAATATTTAACAACTCTTCAAATAACTTCAGTATTTCTTAAATTTATTTGCAAATTGGGCTAATGTCTGTATAATAAAGATGAACCCAATCAAATCTGTAGCACAAATATTCACATTAAAACCATTCACACACCCTCTTCCATTCTTTATAAATAACATCATCCATTGGACACCAACAAATAAAACAATAAAATACTTGGTCTCAAACGTCGATACTCGACTCAACTGGAATCAACATACAGAGGTAAAAACTCAGCAAGCCAAATATTAACTAATTCAACAACAACTCTTACTGAATAAATACAGTCCACTCTCCAAATCTAATGCTCTTTACTCTACGAAGCAATAATCCGGCCGACACTACTTTATACTTGTCCCAATTTCGACCAATGCCAACCTAAACAAAATGCAAGTGATCCAAAATAAATTCTTAAGATTAATTAAAGAAGAATCATTAACAATCAATTGCATAATAATTTAAATATAAACACAATAAAAAAACAAATAGCCCACCTGGCACCCAATTTTTACACTAACCTTCCCGGATTGATGCACCATCCTTCTATAGTGTAAGTTAGTGTATGCTAGTTAGTGTAAGTTAGTATAAGTTAGTATAAGATAGATTATGATCATCAAACATTTGCACAATTAATATGTCAATTGAACAATGTAATGTCTACAGGAAATAAAATTACAATAAAACAATATATCATGTCTAGAGAACACAAATTTACATAATTTCATTCATACGACTTTAAGATAAGTATAAATATAAAAACTGTGAGGTAAACATACATGTGTAATTGAAAAATATTAAATCAATTTGATCTCACTCTATTTCGATATAATAGGAATAGAACGTAAGTCCGAGCGATGGAAGTCGACCTTTCCGCCTCGTATCGTGCAAATACGTAATGTGTTCAGCCTAGAAAGTGTATTTCCCTCTTCTTCTCCAAAAAATACAGGTAGTGCAAAGATCACGCCTTACAATGGCTATTTTTTTATTTATCTAGTAAGATGTGAATTGGGGCTTCATAGTGTATTATTCGTAATTAAACTCTTTGGAGATTATTGTATTTTATCCCATTCTGTGAAATAGCAATGCGGCACAAATTTCAAAATCAATTTTGTACATTGTGTGAGAGATGTTGGAAGAAATGAACACTTGATCAATGACGAATGTGAATTACAGCGTTGTAACAAATGCTATTTCGAAATTTAAGTTTTAATGAATTTTAAGTCTTTCGTGCAATTAAAATCAAGAAAGCATTCTCCCCGATGTACGACATTGTTAATAATACTTTAAAAACATTCTGATTTGTAGAAAGACAACCATGTTGATATCTTATATATTGCTTGTATATATTTCTCTCAAAACCACGAAATCCACAAAATTCTACAAAATAGTTAAAAATAATATAAACCATAAAACTATAAAAACCATTTATTTAATGTCAAAAAATTAAAACCTCTGCGCTCTATGAGGTGAGGTGATGAAGGTATATGTTTCCTTGACCTTTGAGATACCTATCCTATCTCACATATATATTATGTTGAATTATGAACACAATTTGCAACAATCGTTTTTGGCAGAAACGGATAAGAAAATATTTGCTCACGTGCTACAAAAACAATTTTCAAAGAGAAATGAGCTACAGATTTTGTGTATTCCTCCTAATTTCGCTCTGCGTAAAGGGATCGACATGCCGCCGCGAGATAATAGAGAACAATTATGTGAATAACATCCGCACTGAGCTCATGAAAACGTTCACAGATAGTGAAGTGACATGTATTGTAAAGCAGCAAAACAAGGATTTTTGTGGACATTTTTTCAAAGAATCAGGAAGACTAAATGAAAATCCTAAGCGGGATGGCGATCAATGACCCAGAAGCTGAGGTTTAACGCTTATTACTCAATTATTGGTTATACAAAGACATTTCTCCATTGCAGCATTTAAAGGTGGGAAGGAAAATCATTCATAAGAATATGATTACTAGAGAAAAGATTTTGAAGTGCAAATTATGATTCTGAAAATTCTAAAAAGGTTCTGAAAATTCATACAAAACGTTGCAAACAAAGTGCTGCTAAAAAAATTATTAACTTCAAAACCAGTGGCATGAACTCAGTTTCTAGAATACACGTATCATTTAACACGAACTTTTTTCTTCTTTGTAGAGTCATTTATCCCACACTTAAGTAGATAGAAAACCGTTAAACAATTGCCAGTACTGACTGAACTTATTTTCCCGCACGAGCGCGATCGCGTAATAGAACGTATTTCGTAAGCGCGTCAAACTGCGCCCGCACGAGCACTTGCCCGCACGCAAAACTCCGCGCTCATTCGGGCCCAGGCAACTTCCTCTGACTCTATTCTTCTTTCGCCTCCAAATGTATAAGCGCTGCCAGTGCACTTTTAGTATTCACAGCGACATGATGGCAAGAGTAAACATTTTACTCAGGTCACAGACAAGTGGATTTCTGCACACCCATTTGAATGTTCTGATTTGCCTCTCTGGGCAGCACTTTAAATTCATCAGGAAAGGGTTAAAATGTTTCAGCCACACTGTTAAAATTCAAATTTGACTTGACATCTGCAGATTAACCATTGTTCCTGGAATATAAATTACTGGTGGTTAATGTAAATCATATTTTAATATTTATTTAAAATTAATGAATTCCGATTAAATGAGATTTTAAAACTCTGTTGAAGAAGAGAAAAATACATTTTTCTACCCAATCGTTTAAAACGCAAACAGTGGATAAAAAGCTGCTGAATCACAAAAAAGAGGGAAAATTTAGTAATCTCACAAAAAAGTGCAACAAATTGTGATCATTTTGCTTTATTTCACCTCCCCAAATACATATATTAAATTACCTGAATGAAAACAGTAATATTTTTGAAAAGGCATTGCACCATAAAATTCTTTCCCTAATGACTACACCAATATTTCTGAAACTCTGTATCATGTGGAAGACAACTATGTGTAACTTTGAAAGTTGGTAAATAAAGACTTTCCAATATAATTCCTCGTTTTTGTCGTTTCGGTTTTCTTCAACAAAAAAATAAAACTTTTTTCGTTGACATTTTCACAATGACACGTTGACCAATGTGATGGAATATTACGTAGCATCGTTGGTAGATGAACGATGACGTCACCATAATAATGCCAAAAACTTATGTGAATAACTCTACACCCTTCCATGCAGCAAAACCGAATGCTATGACGACAACGGGTCGAATGTGACGCCATCACCTTAAGGATGAGATATTTTAAGATCCCTGTTGCCATCGTAAGCCAAGCCCCAAGACAACCTGCCACGCCCACTGCAGGGTAAGATTTCTTTCTTTCTCAAGTTTCCCCTCTGCCGAGAATCCAATTTGCGAGTGCCCGCCTTCACAGTTTCAAAATGTGTAAAGAAGAATTCAATAAACGAATTCTCCTCAAAAACATATTGAATTCAGGTCTTCCAAAAATACATCAAAAAATAATATTTACAGAGTTCATGTCAATAAAGACAAAAACTAATGCTTCTGATAACAAATAAACTATTCTAATAATTAGAATATTTATTGATGATGCTACAAGTATGATTTTAAATACGTGAGTATTATGGATTATATAAAAAATAATAAAAATCTCTCGTTCATCAACCTATGTATGCAAATTGAGATATTTATTTAGTCGGTTCGATACCATTTTGCTAACCTCCGTTGTTGTTGTTTTCTTTTTGAAAGTTGCTGTAATCTCTTTTATGAAAATTAATTGTATTATTTTTAAAAATTGTGACGCTTCAACAGCTCACGTTTTCTCGCATTATTCCTAATTCTCGGAATTTTCGAAATTTCAGAGGGTTCAATGAAAATGATACCTACTTTTAATCGTTCTTTGTTCTCGTCTTGGAAACGAGGGGAGAAATAGAGCGATTTTTTATCACTTTTTTAATAAATTGCATTAATATTAAGCAGAAATTAAGAGGAAACCTCTTGTGGTAGCATAAGTGGATTTAAAGATCATATTTTTAAAACAGATTTTATTTAAAAATATATCATAAAAATCTATATTTCCAACATTGTAGTTTTGATATGTTTAATATTTCCATTTTTTGCAATTTTTGAAAACAGAAATAATTTGCCGGAAATGAATCTAGCACCATTTTAAGCGTCCTTTACACAATCCGAGGACATATTTTAAGAAAAACGTTTGGAGCCATTTTTTAAAAGTTCTGAAAATGCCTCCAAAAATCAAAATATCCGTTTCAAATTCGCAGGGTCTTGTGTTCCTTTAAATTGATTTGTGAATATCGATTTTCGAGAAAATAGTGTAAGCCGTTTAAGTGCAAGCATTTATCACAGACATATAAGACGGACGGTCAGTTTTGCCGAGTTTTCTATGGAAAAATCAAGTACCTCAAGGTCCCCCAAAACATATATTCTGAACACAAAACATTTTCGTGACCGTAATTTACTATGTGAAGGAATGAGACTTACCTACTTTTTCAATTCCAGGACCTGCAAATATTAGTTTCTGTCAAAAAATTGCCGATTTCCGGGGATTACATTTCTTTCTCTTCTTACGAAGTAAGACGAGTAAACCTACAGCATCTCTAAATGAAGTTCACTCTATTCTAACAAGAAATTTAAAGAACAAATCTGATACCATCTTTTAGAGAAGTTTGAGAATGACTTATGAGTTTCATGTAGAGAAACCACAAAATTTTAACTTTTTGTTTCAAAATCACTGAGACTTCAGCCGGGGCATATCGATTGGGGAATCTTTATTTTAAAAAAAAAATACGAATTATTTAGGTGCTAGTATTTTTCACGGACGTACGGACAGGCAGGCAGACAGACTGACAGACAGACGGATAGACGGACTTTAAAAAATCACTATTTCAGTTTCAATTTCCCCCAATATGTATTTTCGTTAAAATCTCGAAATCGATTTACCACAGCATTACGTAACTTTCCTTATATTACAACACCACATATTGTTCCGTATATACGTATGTTTACGAAAAAGTCAAAATAGATAAAGTAGTACTATATACCAAGTAATAAAGTAAATAGGGGCTACTTCATCAATCACTGTAAATATTACTGTTTATTTAGTTTCGTTTATAAAACCACTGAGATTTGCACTGGGTCAATGTAGTTCCTAGGTGTTCTGATACAAACATGAATGTAAATATACTATGAACACGAAGATAACTTCAATAGCTGAAAGACAAATTTTATTATCCAATTTTCCATCGTTAACTGTGATTAACTAATTAAAAATAATTTTACCCAATCTCACGCTGGAAGATTGTCTTTGAAAGCAGTGAGAGTTATGACAAGCATAGATAAGTCAGTCTTCACAATACAGATTTTGTCAAGGTGGCTTGTTAAGGCTAATTCATCTTCAGTAACAGCTTTTGGATGGCCCAGTTTCTGAATGGATTTGTTCTTCAGTCTCCGTTTTATAGTTAATGGAGATATTTTAAACGAATCTTCATCTTGCCTCTGTGACTTTATTCCCGTCTGAATTGCTGCCAAATATTTGTCAAGTTGGTGGTCTGTACATTCCGCAAATTTCTGAACCTTCCTCAGTCTTTTGTATTTGTATATAATAACGGTCAGTTACCGAAGAAGCAAGAGAAAATATGCATTGTTGAAGTTTTAAATATTGAAATAAAACGATTAAAGCATTAAAAGGATAAAAAACAAACTTACATCCCCGGTTTTTGAGATTATGCTCACAATTAGAAAATCTAAAAAAATGGGAAAGGCATTATATTAATGACAAAGTCATTGCAGTAACATTAATACATATATAATTACTGAAATGTAAACTTATCCCTTGATCAACTAGCTTGAAAATCCAGTGTAGAGATAAAAGTTTGCGGGGCTCAAATTCTGCCAATTTCGACCTCTGTCACTTAATAGAGCTGCAACTTACAGATGCACCACCGAATTATGTTAGGCGCCTTTAATGCTGCACAATGTTGCCATTGCACGGAAGCAACTGCAAACTAACTTGTAAATGTAATGTATAAGTGGCTTCAATCACTGAAAATATTTTTTTCATTTGAGTCCAAGTGGTACACTAAGGATCCAAGTAGTCCGAGATGACGGTATATAATGTATCTTTAAATTTTTTGCACGAATTTTCTGAAAACTAAAAAAATATATTCAAAAACATTACTGAAATTTATGCAACAACTTGTAAATCATATAATTCACAGATGCGGACTAATTAGGCAGGCTTATATAAAATGAATGCAGTATATTGAAAGCAAAAATAAAATTAATTTAATTTCAATTCCAAGTTATATTTCTACAACAACTTTAAAACTCATCAGTTTTCGGTAAACTAGATTAACTATTAATTAGACTCTTTTTTACGGTATTCAGAATTCTGCGTTTTAATTGCATTTAATTAACTGAGAGAAATAAATTTCATTTCTACCTGCATGTACGTGATTAAACTAACGGCTTCATTAATCTTCAACTGAGGATCGTTGAACACTATAAATTCATCGATTTATGATGGAGCGTGTAATATTCTCTTCCTGAATATGTTGGCAGAGTAAGTTTTTAACTTTCAAAAACTTTTCTAAAGTCCCTCAGTAAGCACAAATAAACTTGCACAAAGAGACTGAAGAGGCCAAAAAATCCAGAATCTCAAATGTACATTGCCCGTGTTCATCTGATCAATTTAATAGTATTGAATTTTTAGTAAAATTTGTTTTTTCCAAAGCTACAGTACATCATGAATTATAATTTCTCTGAATCGGAGATTCAAATTGATGAATTATTATTATGTATTATAATATGTTACAATATTTCCTCATGCAGAGTGGTCACTTTCTTATCCTAAAACAGCAAAACTGAAGGGAGGAAATTAAACTCTCTTCTTGCATTCTTTTCTTTATGAAAAGAATATAAACACACTACTTATATAAGTTAAAAATAAAATGCTATGCGAGTAGGATCCCTGTATATTAAGATTTTCTTGAAGATGTTCCCCATTAAGTTGCTTTTTGAAACACACTCATTACAAAAAATGTTCTATCCTTGAACGAACTACGTGAAGTTGGCCATTGACAAGCTGTTCTTAACAAACATTATCTTGCCGAAAGATTGACTCTCTAACTTGTTAATTTGAGAACCAAGGCCTTTAAATGATTTATCCTTGCAATGACCTTGTAGACTGAGTGATTTCCCAGAAGACCCAGTCCATGTTCACTTTTTTATGGAACATCCTACACAAAAAAAGATTTTTTTCAGTATTATATCCTGAAACAATAAATATCATCATGAACGAAAACAAAGTTTCTGTATTACTCAATTTTCTCAAGCGTAACGAGGACTCGGGAATCAAAAGTTATAAGATAATTTATTTTTAAACTTTTAAATGAAGTGAAATAAAACAAGCTTAATTTTTTCACACGATACATTAGAGCGCAACCCGCCATACAACTTTTGCTCTCACGGACTGTCCTAGCAGCTTAATCAATAACTAATCAAAAGGCATCTGTGGCCGCAATGATTTTTTTGCTGATATTCAAATTTATCATATTGGTTGTAGCAGTGACATAATTTCCATTGTATTATTTTCTAGGGAATATATTCATGATTCTGGTTGGAATTTGAGATGCCTCGGTGACAAATGATTGATATTTCACGATGTTCGTGTATGTTATACCGTTACTAATATTTTCTGATACTCGTCGTTTTCTTCCGGAAGCAGTATAGATTACCTTGCCCCAGTGGTGTGGAAACTAGAATATTAACTTTAGTACAGTTCACGTGTTAAAACCCGGTTGGGGCAGTGGACTTTCAAAGAGCGGCATAACGTAGTGTACCACGTGGCGCTAATGGTATGAAGCTTTGCAGGTGTCCGCAAAATTAAGTTATACCAGTATAATCCGTTCCCACTAAAACACTCCGGTCTATCGACGAGACAGCTTCCTCACGGTGGGAATAGTGAGTTAGTACGGGGAAACAGAAAATTAAATCCCAAGCACCATCAGGAGAGGCTTCTTCAAAGTACGGTTGCTAAGTGATGCACTAGTCTAACGACGGAGGGAAACTTCAAAGGAGGTCTGGATCTTCAATGGAATGCTCACCCCCCTGGCCGTATAACCTCGCAAATAATATACCCTAACCGTTAGAGTCTAACGCAAAATAGGTAAATCAAGACTATAGCTATGCATATCATGGCCACTAGAACCATCGTCCAGGACAGACGCTGACGTAGGTTTGCTTCCGGGCCCGCAAGCAATACTTGAATGTCAGTTCTCTTAAAATAATTTCGGAGAGGGGAATACTGCCAGAATAGTCTGATGGGGCGCTTATCGCAAACTGTCTTCTGAGGCTTCCAGACAAACAGTATGTCTGCTTTGTTTTTATATTACTAATTAACGGATTATGTACGACAGAAAATGTCTCGAGGAATCGCTATTTCATTGTGGGGTAAGAGGTCGCCAGCAAAGGGTCAAGAGGGAGAGAATTAGGAGAGAAGAGATAAGGCGTTTTTAACGAAATTTATGTTGTGAGACATCTTACGACAAGATGGGACAATTATCAATCAAGGCCGGAATGAGTTTGATAACCAAGCGAGTATTGTAATAAAACTAATATCGTAAATTCTAGAATATTGCAAAAATTCCAGATGATGTAAAGGCACGTGCTCATGGCGAGGCCACGGACCATCATGCTCGAAATTTATCTCGTTGCGCAGGACTCTCTAATGCAAAATAAATACACACAATACAAATCTGTATAATAGCGTAGTTACAGTGAATGGAAGGAGGGACACGCAAATACGTGAAGCTGACCCCGTGTTCCGACGGATTCTGAACGCCACCGCGGCTCTACGGCCCATCTCCACTCGTAAGCCTTTCAATGAGGTCCGCGGCGGCGCATCGGAGGAAGAAAGCCGCTTAGCAACAGGGGCGGGGCTGGGGGGGGGGAGCAGGGGGGGCTGAGACAGGGCGGCGAGCGGAAAGGCAGCGGGCCCCGCCCCCTCCGCGCCAGGAAATCGATGGCGCCCATTGGCCCGCGGTGTCCGCTTGCTGCACAAACGGCCGTTGCTATGGACATACGCGACCCGTGACGCAGGGGCGCGCCCGCCCAGCGTGGGAGGGGCCGCGGCGGGTCACGCAGGGGGGCGCGCCGAAAGCCCCTCTCACCAAAAATACGCGACTCCGGCGATTAAACGATGCGCTTAGTGTCTGGAATTTTGGTATGAAATTTATGTTGTGAGCATCTTGGAACAATTCAAGATAGGACAATTATCAATTAAGGCCCTCAGACTGAGTTTGATAGCCAAGCGATTGCTTGATTAGTGATTCTCCTGATAAGTTCATTAGTCTCGTAAGTGTAGTGCTTTTTTTATCACGGGAAGTGGAAGTGTCTACCCCCACTAGATGGTGAGAACCGGTACCTCCCTACCGTCCGTTGGCGGGGATTTCCTAACCAGGTATCTCCCACCAGCGCTCAAGCCAGGACAATCTCTAAGTTCACGACCGGTCATCTGGCATGTGTGGTAGTACAGTGCGTGTGAGTAAGTGTGTGTGTGTGTGTGTGTGTAAGGGGTGAGGATAGGACAAGGAAGAGGAAAGAAATATCGCGCGCAGTCCGTGGTCTATTTGTTAGGGCACTGCTCCAGCATTCGCTTGATATTAAGCGGAGAAAACACGGCAACCTTCCGATGAGAGCAGCCGGCCACTACAATTCTCTTCCCGTCATTGAACTCGACCTCGCTATTTAGCTAATGTGGAAAAGCTAATAACGGCTAATAACTCTTATTACGAAATTCATCTCAGTTTAGTAAAGTTTGACGTGAGGTAATGTCAGTGAACAAAACGTTTATTTTTATACTCGTTGAATGAAATTGGGGTTGCCCATGCCCAGGTATACAATCACAATGTTTGTAAATCACGTCACGCTCCTCACGCTCTCACTCTCCTCACGCTCCTCGCGCTCTCACGCTCCTCATGCTCTCATTCTCCTCACGCCCCTCACGCTCTTCACGCTTCTCACGCTCCCCACGCTCCTCACGCTCCCCATGCTCCTCACGCTCCCCATGCTCCTCACGCTCCGCCTTCTTCTGTCCGTCCTCCTGCCCTCTCGTCGTCCTCCCGACAACTGCACCCGGTTCCGTGCAGATCTGATTAGTATCAATGCCACTTAGATGCATTGCGAAATGCATTTAACGTGCATTAAAGGGTTGTAAAAAACACATTTGTGGGCAACATTTTGAATCGTGCACCATCAGGGGGTGTTTTGTGCCACACAATTGTATTCGTTGATGAAGTCTGGATGGAAAAGAGCAATCACGTGCCATATTAGAAAAAAAATAGAAATAATTAATCAGTGAAGAATTAGATGTATTCCCATTAATCAATAAAGTCAAATAATGCTGGACTCGATGATCCCAACAACTATTAAAATGATAGTTCCGGATAATAAATGACTGGAACAATTTACCTGCTGCAGTACTGGAGACTTTTCCCTCCAGTGTGCGTTACTTCCGGAAACGTCTAGAGAATTGCGTGTGATGCCAAATAACTGTGTATGTTAGGTCTTCTTAGACATTCTCCTTAGTTTTACTTTGTTAGTTTTTACTTAGTTGTACTTTCCATATTATATGCAATCCTACATATGTAACATGTAATATCTCTGTATCTTTACTATGTGCTGTAAAACTCTGCCACCGAGCGAAAGCTCATTAGCAGAAAAAATAATAATAATAATAATAATAATTATTATTATTATTATTATTATTATTATTATTATAAGTCATCGCATTCCAAAAGAAATATATCACCACAGACTCCGTGGTAAAACAGAAGTCAGTCACCCAAAGGTGAAGATGGATCAAGAGACTCTCCTAACCCCTGAAGACTAGGTGATATCATTGACTTGTAATTTATTTCTCCGGGGACATTTCACACATTCGTGTTGTTCTGCCCAGATGAGGCGCATCAGGTGATTCCCGCGAGGCCTTGAGCGCTAAAAATAACCTCGGAGGGGGGGGGCGCCGCTTTTTCCCGTCCTCTTTCGGAGAAAGGCCACGAGTCACGCACTCACGACGAGGCGATCGGGTTGCTTTCGCCACACGCACGCCCACGCGCGCCAAATTAGTTCTTGTTTTGTCGCGTGATAAAACAAAGAAGCCGCGGGTTAAGAAAGGAAAGGTGGCTTCTCGGTATAAAGAAATTGATTTTAGCTTTGATATGACGGCCTAAAAATCCCATCAATCACTGACAATAAAAGAATCATTTCAGGGCTCTTTGAGCCTTTTACTTAGCAGATGTACTTGTCTTACAAATTGAAAAAATAATTTTAAAAAGTTTAAGCTCCCTTAAGTGAAGTCTAAATATTTCTGTTATGGTTGAAAATCATGAATATTCAAATATAATTCAGAAGAGCAGTTGTTATGAACACTTTACTTGAGTCAACAATTTAAAGAAAATAATTATGGCTGTTTTTAGAAATTCTTGGCGTATTATATTTTTAAAAATTGTCCTTATTTCTCTCAAAATTGTATAAAAAAATATTTTTAATGTATAGAATAATTTTGAATTATTCCATTATGAATTATTATGTTATTGTTATGTTATGAATTAATTGTTATATTATTGAAGAATATATTTTACCAATAGAAAAAAGATATATTTACATTTCTGCATTTGGAGACGGTCCAAACAATTTTTAACTTTTGCAATATTCAAAAATTCGGCCCTGTGTCAATGTAATAACAAGTTCTTTGCTCCTCGGGCAAAAATTTAAATTCATGTCATTTCTGGAAGGCTTCACGCAGACCGGGAAAAATTAATATACTTATTTCAAATTTAAGGAACTGCGACATCAATCAGATCTATCGAGGAATATCAAATTCGATGAAAATCTGGTACGAATTTAGTACTAGTGTCGTTCCCAAATGGACAGACGTAAAAAATATTTTTTTGTTACCACGGAATCCCAAAACGTGTTTTTTCGTTAAATCTCGACATCTAGTTTTCACAGCATTTCACACACTCTCTCTTTACTTGGTATACGTGAAAATAAAAAATCGAAATTTCAGAGATTTAGAAAACAGCATGTGTGATGTAATCAATTCATCATTTAAAAATCAGGACTCTTTTAAATGTACCCATCGCAGAAAACTGTCTCCGGCTCTAGTATTATGATCCGGTTCTATACTATAATCCTTTCTCAATTTGGATGTCAAGCCCAATCACACTTCATACCACTATTCCTAATCAAAGCTTCCTTAAGCTACTATTTAATCTTTCTATGATTTTCTATAACTTTATTTATAGTCCAACAAGAAGTAATATCTCTTCTAAATCTGTCTTTTATACTTTCACCTTTCTTTAATCTCTGTTTTCATCTTGCTCATTTTACATTCGAATTCACCACAAAATCTTTTCCCTTCCTATCTTTTATTCACGGTCCCTCACAACTTTTTATCTTGCTTACCCTTATTCATTGTTACACTGTACTATTTTCATCATCATTTGTTGACGATTCGCTCGTTCTTTTTCAATTGTTTATTTTCCTTGATCGTCAATTATTGCCTTACAAAGGCCTAACAAAAATAACAAATATGATATATCGAGGGTCATCAAGGAAGGAACCTCAAATATTATCTTTTTACAATTTTGTTATTAACATTTTTTTATTTTACAGCAGTGTAGTTTGGATTTTCAATGTATATTTCAGCCAGAAACTTTGTAGAAAAAATATTAAAAATTATATGTACAAATTTTGAGTGATGTAGAAGATATTTACTGTAAAGGTTTTTTAATTCTAAGAGAGTGATTTGAAGTTTTTAAAGATAAAATATTATAGGAAAAAGATAGGAAGATAGGAGGTCCAAAATCTTATTGATAATTTTGAAAACCATTTTTTATGAGTTCAGTAGAAGTGATTGAATTTTATCATATCTAATAAGCCACTGCGATTGTAATGCACAACCATATTATCTTTTTACAGTTTTGTTATTAACATTTTTTTTAATTTACAACAGTGTAGTTTGGATTTTCAATGTACATCACAGCGCTAGTAATGCAAAACCATTTCTTTGAATTACTGAAAGTTTATGATACGTTGTTTGCAATACATTCTAGAACTCAATTTCAACGACTTTGTTTTTTTTCAAAAACTTTGACTTATGATTTTTCTCCATATTGCCGAGTTACATTATAATTATATTACTTGAATTTTTAATTTTCTTATGACTCCAAACCGTTTTTATGACGAATATTTTATTTTGACGAATATTTTTTATGGCGAAAAAAACAAAACAATTCTGATTTACCACATGAAAGTAAGGGCGAAAACAGAACTTGCTTTTCAATGATCTTGCCTCAAAAATTGAAGGTTCGTATGACTTAGGTCGTTACGTGACCAAATAATTAACGACACACAGCTTATAATCATTCACTGAACCTACCCTACTACTAAAAGTGTGCTAATATTCCAAGGTTCAACACACTGCAAAAACTCTTGGTACTTATCTTCGCCTTTCGCGCGTTCCCAGCGTAGGAGATTGGGCGCTGAAGTCGTTTGGTGTCGAGGACAGCTGCCGATAGTGGCTCCGAGCTACTCTGGGTACCAGAAAGTTCAATGCCTTTGACGAGATCACAGGTGCAATTGAGATGCTATCCCCTCCCTCCCTGCACCCGCCCGCGAAACCATCCGCGCCCCGCCCCCTCCGGCACCCTATCCGAGCCCACCCATCGCACCCGCGCACGTCCGTACATGCCCTGTCTCGCTACAAGCCTACCAAATTCCCCAGAACACACACATCTATGGATGTATTTAGCATTCGACTCAACTGGCCCACTTTGTCGGCTAGCTTAGAGTGTCCCCTGTACCTGGGCCTAGTTTAATTCCCAGGCTTGGGGTAACGGAGACATGTGGCGAACATGGCTTCATCGACGGAAATGGAGGAGGAATGAATTTAGAATGAGTAAACAAAGGAAAGAATGACCGACAAAAATGTTTTATCGATAAGGCCTCTAAGTTGATTCGAAAGTCGAGTTTCTCCTTCCAGTAATACTTCCATAACCCAGTAATACCTCCAAATATTTAAAACCTTCTCCAGTAAAATAATATATATTTTTGAGTATACGACGTCCTCCCGTAAGTGTTCATCATTCCTTCGTCTCTTTATTGGTTTACGCAAAGTACTTATGCGTTCACTTCTACTTTGGTGAACGAAATGAATGACTGCTCAGAACATTTTGATTTCTATACTCAACCCATTTGCACCAAGAAAAGTCAAATGGGACGCCTCTACAAAAAACAAAATCGAGTAGTACTCTCCATGGCCCCTCAACCACAAAACAGCTTATGCAAATGAGACGTTTTCACGTTCCTGCAACTTCAGGAACCATGTTTCTGCGTTGAGGAGTGTGTATGAAATATGGACTTGTGTATGTGACAAATAATTTAAGCACTTATTGCTTAAGTATTCCCATATTCTTTGACTTTGAATACGCCGTACGTCAATATGAGAAATAGATTTAAACTTTCTGAATATATAAATTCATTTGAAGTCCTTATAATCCAAATGGTCCATTTATCCCCGACATAAAAACCTTAATTGTCTCTCAGACGATTCTATTTCATTTCCGGCTCCTGGAAATGTGGAGCAGCACGAACTACAAATCCGCAGATCCCCGAGAGTCGTTCGCAGGAAAGTGCCAGTACTAGGCGCGAGTGCAAGAGGGCGCATATTTCGCCCTAACGAGAGGGAGCGGAGCCCGAAGGAGGTCGCGCCGAGCGCCAGTCACGCAAACAGCGAAGAGGCGAAGCAGCGAGGCTCCGAATCCAGGCCGAGGGGGCTCTGCCGCTGGAGCGCTCACCCTTCATGCGGCACAGGCAGGCGACCACGCCCCTCCCTCCCTGCACCCGCCCGCGAAACCATCCGCGCCCCGCCCCCTCCGGCACCCTATCCGAGCCCACCCATCGCACCCGCGCACGTCCGTACATGCCCTGTCTCGCTACAAGCCTACCAAATTCCCCAGAACACACACATCTATGGATGTATTTAGCATTCGACTCAACTGGCCCACTTTGTCGGCTAGCTTAGAGTGTCCCCTGTACCTGGGCCTAGTTTAATTCCCAGGCTTGGGGTAACGGAGACATGTGGCGAACATGGCTTCATCGTTACTAGAAGGTAAGCTTTTATTCGCCACACAGCTGCAGAAATTGGGACCATTTTAGAGAAATGCTACAACTATTTTTATCTCCGCCAGGAATCGAACTCGGGACCATACCACGGGAAGCTAGTATGCTGCCCATGAGTCATCTTAGAGGCTGAACACACATACCGACACATATTACTCGGTTCCAGCGCACCTCTCCCACACTCTCACTCACTCCACCTCGATCCCTTCTTCGCTCCGACCTACCCCTCTCTTAAACCTCACTTGGCAGGCCATGCGTCCCGTGTTGTGACCTTACCCCCACCTCCCTCTTCGCCGCACCCCACCTCCAACCTCGCCCCCGCCCCCGCCCCCCCGCCAGGAGGAGCGGCGCACGTCGAAACGCATTGTGGGAGCGCCCGGCCAATTACCCGGGCTTCTAACCGTGATTACGAGCCGCCGCCACCCGACGCTTGGCCTACTCTGCGTTCACAGCACCCGCCCTGCCTTGTCCTGCCTCGCCCCGCCCGCCTCGCCCCCTTCGGAGGTGCTCAGACGCATCTACACAGCCCTGCCCTTCCGCAAGGAACCCGATGCCGCCACCACCGTCAGCTCTCACGCCCCCACACCTCCCCTCCACCGCCCCGCCCTCGCGATTCCCGCTGCCGCTGTCGCCAACTCACTGGATCCTCAGCTCACGTCGTCGCCCCCGTCGTGGTCTCCCCCGTCGTCCCCCCCCGCCGTCCTCCCGTCGTCGCCCCGCTCGTCTTCACCTCACTCGACGTCGCCCCCCTTGTCGTCACCCCCTTGTCGTCACCCCCCGTCGTCACCCCCCTCGTCGTCACCCCCCTCGTCGTCACCCCCCTCGTCGTCACCCCCCTCGTCGTCACCCCCTCGTCGTCACCCCACTCGTCGTCACCCCCTTCGTCGTTACCCCCCTCGTCGTCACCCCCCTCGTCGTCGCCCCCCTCGTCGTCGCCCCCCTCGTCGTCACCCCCTCATTGTCATCCTCGTCGCCATCACCCCCGCGTCGTCATACCTCTCGTCGTCGCCCCCCTCGTCGTCACCCCCCTCGTCGTCACCCCCTCGTCGTCACCCCACTCGTCGTCACCCCCTTCGTCGTTACCCCCCTCGTCGTCACCCCCCTCGTCGTCGCCCCCCTCGTCGTCACCCCCTCATTGTCATCCTCGTCGCCATCACCCCCGCGTCGTCATACCTCTCGTCGTCGCCCCCCTCGTCGTCGCCCCCCTCGTCGTCGCCCCCTCGTCGTCGTCCCCCTCGTTGTCGCCCCCCCTCGTCGGCGCCCCCCTCGTCGGCGCCCACCTCGTCGGCGCCCCCCTCGTCGGCGCCCCCCTCGTCGGCGCCCCCCTCGTCGGCGCCCCCCTTCGTCGTAACCCCCCTCGTCGTCACTTCCCTCGTCGTCACCCCCTCATCATCACCGCCTCATCGTCACCCCTCATCGTCACCCCCTCATCGTCACCCCCTCATCGTCACCCCCTCATCGTCACCCCCTCATCGTCACCCCCTCATCGTCACCCCCTCATCGTCACCCCATCGTCACCCCCTCATCGTCACCCCCTCATCGTCACCCCCTCATCGTCACCCCCTCATCGTCACCCCCTCATCGTCACCCCCTCATCGTCCCCTCCTCATCGTCACCCCTCTCATCGTCACCCTCTCATCGTCACCCCCTCATCGTCACCCCTCATCATCGCCCCCTCATCGTCACCCCCTCATCGTCACCCCTCATCGTCACCCCTCATCGTCACCCCTCATCGTCACCCTCTTATCGTCACCCCTCTCATCGTCACCCTCTCATCGTCACCCCCTCATCGTCACCCCTCATCGTCGCCCCCTCATCGTCACCCCCTCATTGTCACCCCTCATCGTCACCCCCTCATCGTCACCCCTCATCGTCACCCCTCATCGTCACCCCCTCATCGTCACCCCCTCATCGTCACCCCTCATCGTCACCCCTCATCGTCACCCCTCATCGTCACCCTCGTCGCCTGCGTCGCCTCTTTCGCCTATGTCGCCACCGCCCTGCCTCGGCGACCTCTACTTCACCCCCTCGTAGCCGTTTCCACTGCATCTCCCGCGGCACCGCCTCCGCCTCCGCTGCGCTGCACCGGTGCTCTCCGCGTCCTCCCCTCTGACCTGGCAGATGCACTCGCTCGCAGCGCCCCGCGCCCCAGCTGCGCGTCCGACCACGGGTCGTGGGGCGCGCAAGTGGAGCGCCGGCACGGCCCGCCGCCCGGAGGGACCCTTGCCAAGGCCGCTCGGGGGAGTGGCGGAAAATTAAGCAGCGAGGTGCGTTACAGATTTCACTAGAATAATAATCGCTACTCGCATCATTAGAAAACGATGTACGAACACAGCATATTAATGGCACGTTAATAAAAGAAATTAATACTAAGCAATTAATTTAATTTCGACAAGTACCTTTACAGAACTTTTTTTATTTTTTTGTTTATTTCAGAATTTATGGATGAGCTTTAAATCCAAGAGACATTTATTGAGAAAATTAACTTCCCGAGAAATGAGCCCATGTGAATTTTCCCTCTTTCACAACAAAACTAATTGAAACGAACGTTAGCATACCGCACACCACGAGTAATGCTTCATGCCGCGTAATTTTCTCTCAAGGCCTACAAATATCATTCTTAGAGCGATTATTTTAATATTTCGAAATAATTATGTGAAAAAACGGAATTTTCTCAGTCACGACCTAAAAGAAGATGAAAAAGACAATGTAAGTATAGTGTCGTGGCCCGATTTCCTTACCAAACGTGTGTATACGCGAGTTGCTTCTTATCCTTGGTTTAGACAGACACACGATTATTTTGACAGGTTTTAAAACAGTCAGTTTAGCAGACAGGCATCGTTCCATGATATTTTTTTAATCCTACAGCAAGGTGGAGTGGAGTGCCATCTAATATAGGATCAATGTGCGAGTTCAGTCTCTTCACTAGGAGTGAGTGAATGAGAGAATGAGTATTGATTCTGGTCGCTTTCAATACTGAGGTCATTTCTTCCGTAAATGTAACGCGTGTTCTATTCCCTGAAGTGGCTGTGTTGGAATGTGAGATCTACAGCCGACATAGACGCCAGCTTGCAGGTGTTTTCTCTCCATATCCATTATCTCCCAGTAGTGTACCGCCCCGAGACGGGAAAAAATCTACGCTCCAGATGTGTAGTGGCGTAGTTCATGAAAGTGTGTTGTGTGTGTGCATAGGAGAGAGGTAGTGTGAAGGCTGAGAAAGGAAGAACTTCGCGCCAGCCGCGGATCTGCTCACTCATTCGCCTACCATTTATTGAAAAAAATACGTAAAAATACCTAATAGAGCTGCCGCTCACGAAAATTCTTCTCCAGACAGTGGTTGAATTCGATTTAGCTATTTAGCTAGAATCAAAAATAAGCCACAGTCGAGGTTCAAAAACGGTTAGCAAAACTGGGTTTTTCATTTTATCCCATTTTGCGGTGACCGCCGATTTGGGTTCAAAATTCAACCCAAGACCTTGGCAACCCTACCAAAACTCAAAATTTCTTAGTAGTATTTGGGAACCATTGATCAAGGTATTTGAATAAGATATCCTTTGACAAACACTAGCAAACAAATACTTTGTCTCACGCTTATGTCATCTATTCCTATACTGCTTCGGCTCCGATTCGTCTCATCAGTTTTAGAGGTGTT
The DNA here is from genome assembly GCA_038098605.1 of Gryllus longicercus. Taxonomy (NCBI): domain Eukaryota; kingdom Metazoa; phylum Arthropoda; class Insecta; order Orthoptera; family Gryllidae; genus Gryllus; species Gryllus longicercus. The sequence continues at coordinate 2,301,262 of JAZDUA010000098.1, forward strand.
GCGATCAGCAACATTGGCTGGCCACGTACCAAAGGACAGTAGTGGGGAAATTCTGAAAACCTAAGGATCATTCTTTACTTATCGTCGCCATATCCAGTAATATTTGAGTTTCTGGAGTTTCCTCGCCGAGTTCGTATACCTAAATCCAGTATCACATTTGAGATAAGTAAGTTCATGGAATGACACAAATACAGTAATGAATGAAATTTAAACAGCCAACGCATGACATTTCTTTGGCTTTTCATTCCAGAGCCTAGTTCAGGTTATAACTTTGTGAAGGCGGCTGTGCAATAAGCATTATTTGATATCATAACTAGTGAAATATGGTCCATTTTTACCTCAATCTAGTCATATGTACAATATAAGCTGTCCCACAAGAGACTAATGTGGATATTTTACGGTCAGCTACTGAATCGGAGATCTGCTAAATAGAAATAGTAAACAAACACATCACATTCCCTCTCAGAGTTTTCGCCTGTGACTAGGTCCCAGAGCGCGATGAATTAGCTGGTGTGCTTTTCAGTAGGTAAGTAGGTCAGGGGTCGAGGGCACTAGGGCAGAAGGGCAGGGAGCAAGGAGCAAGGGGACGGGGCGGAGGGTCGAGCCTCCTCTGAATACGTCCAGAGGCTGCGTCGCATTCGGTATTCGGCACACGCTCCGCCACACGCCGCGCCGGGCGCCCGCAACGCGCACTGCAACATCATCAAACGCATTTTAACACAAGTTTACAGCTCACTCATACTTACTGCACCTCACCCTTTACCCTAGTGTAATTTATTCCTAAAAATCGTATGAAATGTTTTACATAAAAGAAATCTATATTTTATGTGGCTTGAAAATTACAGCAATCACCTCTCGGCAGTCAAACCAATAAAGACAAAATGGAAAAGACTTTAGGTAACAGCAGTAACTAAACGTTGTAGATGCTTTGAGATATAATCTAAAATCTGTCACGAGATTCTTGGCTTTGTGAACCGTAGATACTCCATGCATAAGAACTATTCCGCGCATTGAAGATTGTATAAACATCTTAGACCTTATAAAAAAGAATGGTATGTACTAAATTAATTTCATAATTTCTTGATTTTGTGCTTTTCATAGTCAGTAGCCTTCGACGTGTTAATTATGAAACAGCCAAACTAAAATTAAGTCAACATTAAACACAGCAAAACAAACGCGTTAAGAAATTTGTAGAACATGAAATTACGAAACAGGATAAAATCATAAGAATTTCGTGAATTAAAACATGTTTATAAATCAATTAATTTATTGTACAGCAAGCATTTTAGGAGCTTTTAACCATACTGATCTTTAAATAATTAAAGAGAAATATTAATAGAATGTAAATAATATAAAAAGTGCTTTATTTAAAGATGTAAAATAGTTTCATTTAGGCGCGGAGTGCCGGCTGAGAAGGCAAATATAAGTATGCCAAGGGAGACGTGTTGCGACCCCAATCTCAGATCGCACCCTAATCCGACCATATCCTTCGACATGCTGAGCAAAATATCCATTTCCACTTTTTCGGCCTGCTGAGCAAGTAAGCCAACCCTACTATATACCCAGGCCCAACAAGTGAGAAATTTCATGTATTTTATTTTACGTTGAAATCTTATGTTTAATCTTCGAGGATGTTGGGATGTCGACTTGATACCTTTTTTGATGAACATATAGTAGGGACGTTTATGTAACGAAGATAAACATACGTAACATTTGCCGCTAATTGTTAGACACCTCATATTTAACTGGTATTCGAAAGACAATTTTCTCTGAGATTGCGTCTGAACATGACGTGCCAAGCACCAATTCATTACAGGTTGACAATCAAAAAGGGGTAAATGTTACCTGTTTAACTTCATTACATGAAATTCTCCACATGTTTTACTGGTAAAAAGGAATCAACGTCGACACCCATGCTCTCGAAGATTGTAACATTTATTCCGATGCACTTTGTATTGAATATAAACAGTTTACTTAAATGATTTTTACACACCTTTGTCAAAAATTTAAAGTATTTTAAATTGCATTACCATTGACCCAAGAGTTAACTTATTTTATTTTCTAAAATAAGACAAGCAATCTGTCAGTAGATAGAAAATAATCCCAGAGTTAATACAGTAAAAGAAAATATTTTTCTTTCAAAGTGAATCTAAAATCTGTTTGTTTTTGTTAGTGAATTCGAAAAGGGTAGAAATGTTTTAAAAAGACATTTTGGTCACCCTTTCGTCGTTAACTTTCTCACTTTTCTTCGAAATAATATTGGCTTAAAATTTATTTTCTGTTTCTAAATCATATTTAAACAAACTGAGATGCCAAAAGTCACGAGAAAACGGCTTATACTGTGCTGCAGTGTTCATTCGATTTCTATAGCCGTTCGGACACTAAACTATCGCCCCACACTGCTCAGGGTAGACTTTGATTACCGCATTGAAGAATGTTACATTCTCCTATGTTCGGACAATCGGAGCTTTCTACTGACATTCAGAGGTGAACCTTTTTTCACAAAAAGCATTTAAGTGCAACCGTACCTCATGAAATGGTAGAACGATAATTATTTTGGTCATAAATCTAACAGATTTCTATCAGCATTAACAGATGCATACCACTGTCTCTGTAATACCCGCAGAGCACTCTTTGAAGTAGACCCCCCTATCCAAGAATAAATTGCAATATAATTGAAGGAAAAATGTATATATATATATATATATATATATATATATATATATATATATATATATATATATATATTTTACATTCATTTTCCCAAGTTTGTGTTAAAGTGTTTTCAGTTTGTGAGCTACACAAAGAGTATAAATATTTCAAATATTTTTTAGAGCATATATATTAAGTAAAGGGTATATATATTTTATATATTTTATTTTTGTTCTTGGTATTCTTTCTGCGGGGACACAAATAGCCACGAAACTTTTTAAAGATTTAGGTCAACATTTACATTGTTGCACTGCACATCTGTCCTCTACATCTCGAGATAATTTAATGCGTTTGTTGGCAGACCTGTCTCTGTTTAAAAATGAGGTCTCTAAAGAAAGACTTTAATGGAGACATGACACGTTTCTCTCATTGTAATCTACAGGATGAGATTGTCTTTGACATTTGAATTTTTGCAGGTTCCGTATTTATCGAATACTATCAATGCCACCTATATTTCAACCCTTGGTGATGGTGGCCATCTTCGTGACGTCGCGCTTAAAAGGCCTATCTTATACTTTTTACGCTTTTTGTGTACACCATGGGTTGCGCAGACTGTCGAGGTTTATTTTCATAATTATTAATTCAAGATTCGTTCTCGCTGCAACAACTATAAGTATTATTGATAATTTCTTGATGCCAATGAAGATTGTTTCTTATGCGTGTAGTGCAACCATTCATTTAATGTTCTGCCGAGATCGACAAGTGCTTTGTACTTAATTGTGGAGGGAAGTACGATGAAAGCGGACCACATGTTCTCAAGTTTCGGTTTTGCGATACCCTTAGAAAAAAATAGTATCTCTGCTTTCATCTGTAGGATTCCGACGCAACAAACAAATGTAAATATTGACATTCTTGTTTCTGTCACAAGTTTGTGACATAACTACATTACACATGCACTTGGAATGAAGCATACTTGGTAAACTCAAGATAACTCACACGTTTTCTTGAGCCTCGGAAAATCTACCCTAACTTTTTGCCAACGTTGGTTGAATGAAGAATAAATGATAAAAAAAGACCGTTGTAAACAGAATCTGATCACCAGAAATATTCACTCCCGTATAATGAAACTCTTTGGCATTGAAAAACGAACCACAAATACGACATAAAATTATTTTTGTCAAAATAACCTAACTCCTCTCTTCTCTCGCAATTAGCGAAACGAAGGCTCAAAAAAACGTGTGCGGATACTACCACATCATCATATTTACTAAATATTAAACGAGCATATTCTTATTCAAAATATATTTGTCTGTTTTTATAATTCAGTCCTCAAATTTCAAACGCTGCTAATTTAAGTCAATACACGTTTTTTGGACAACATAATACAAGAAAGGCAATTATTTGTCCGGAAAAATTAATTAAAAAATAAAATTTAACGATTTAAAAAATGGAAACAAATGGTATTTATTTCTCACCGGTGAATTTATTAGTTTAATATTTTTTTTCTCAGAATTGCTTTTCTTGAAGTACGTAAGAACATGCGAGAGGTCTCACATGGGTACGTTAGATATTGCTATATTTGCTCTTAAAATCTGCTCTTGAAATTAAAGTATCATCAATCAACATCATTATCTTATTTTTCCTCTATGTAGCAATCATGAAATGGCAAACGACTCATAACACAATACAATATTGCTATACAACGTAATGGTTTAATCTAAACATCGTCTGAATGACGATACAGAGACATTACCTCTCATCAGGGACAGAACAGTGGCCAAACATATGTGTTGATTGGCCGCGACTTTTAAGCAGAACAGTGCATGAGCACAGACAAACGATACAGCGATAAATGACTATACCAATCACGGCAGACATACCTCAAAGTCGAGATACAGAGGTCAATTTGATGTTGATGGGATATAGCAGCAGATAGTCGATAAGAGTGCCTTTTAGATCAGCATTCAATTCCGCAGCAGCGCCTCATTAAGTACACGAGTCTTGGATTGGACTTTAGACCAATGGTGAAATGACACATGGCACAGGTGAAATGAGCTACGAATTCAATTGGTATGATTTTACGGTCGGGTTCGAGTTCCACGCAGATTCCACGAGGCCTCTTATATTGTCCAGAAGGCATTTTACAAGGCACTGCCAGGCATTCCCTAATGGATCATTGATATGGAGAACCGTGGAAGGGGGAGAGGAGGCGCTGAGTATCCACAGAATTGTAGAGCGAGCATAGCGTAGCGAGTGGAAGAGGGGAGAGATGGAGAGGAACCGGACTGGGGGTGGCAGTGCTGGCGATACTGAGGAGACGCGGGGACTGGGTGGAGGGAGGGAAGGAGGAGGAAGGGAATGGGCGGTTTATGGGCGGGGAGGTTCCGACGAGGGTGCGACGAGTTGAGAGGGAGGAGCGGGAATAGAGCAGAACCGTAGAGGGGAGTGCGGGGAGACGGGACAGCAGTGCGATGGCCACTGAGACCCCCTGAGCAGGAAGAGCTCATTTCCTCCGCTCTTATTCTTGGGCGCAGAGGGCGAAGGGAGGAAACGGGCGTCAGCGCCGCGCCCTTTCCCTTCTCCAGCGCCCGAATGACGCGAGAGGCTGTGGCGGCGGCAGACGAAGGGCCTTTCCGTCCCGATACTACGGAAGCCACAAGGAAGCTTCCGCCCTGTGGGTGAGACGTGGATTTCAAAGGCAAGCAGTGACGTGTCTCATAGCGGAAGTGATTCAAGCTCTTGGCATCGATCTCCAGCAAAAGTGCACAGAATCACGGAGAGGAGGCTCGGGGCATTAACTGATGTCATTGCAGTGCCTTTGGAATGTCTTGGTGTTCGAGCCCCGAGGACAGCAGGTTTTTCGACACTAGTCAGATAGCTAGGTCGAGTTCTGTCGCTGTCTAGATGAGAATTTTAGCGGCCGGCTGCTCTGATCGGTAGTTTTCCATGGTTTCTCCGATGAATATCAAGTGAATGGAGCAGATCAATATCAATCAGATCAATCAGAATACCAGAACAGTACCCTAACAAACGGATCACAGACCGCGCGCGATTTTTCCTTCCCATTTCTTCTCCTATCCGTACCTCTTACACACACTTACATGCACTGAACTACCACACATTCCGGCGGACCGTTCAGGAGCTTAAAGCTTGTCCTGACTGGGAGATACCTGGTTGTAGAAAACCCCGCTAGTTCGGCGCCGAGTTTGACCACCATTTGGGCAAGATCAGCGCCACCTATCGAGCAAAAAACATTACACTACACTTACGGGACTAATGATAGCAGTTGGCGCGGAATCACTAGTAATTAAATTTATCAAAATTCAACAGAAGGAATTACTGAGGATGGTACACTTTCCAAAGGAATTAATACGAGGGAAATTACGGTATTTCCTAAAACGTGCATTTCGTTGAGTCAAGAAAGACGGCCGCGGGCTACGAGAGCCTGAAGGAGAAAAAGCCTTTCACAGGCTCCCCGGAAGAGCTGATGGAGAGAGGCTCCGATCCGACACCACGCCGGCGCCTGCACGTCTGCATGTCTGCTGCTCTCTCGCGTCAGGCGTTTACGGCGATAGACAGCGGTGGAAGGCGCTCTCGCCAGAAATGGGTCGCTTCTCACTGCCCCGGACCCGACACACCACGTCTCCTGCCACCCCCCTCCGACCTGCCAGCCCCCCACCCAACCAGCGCCCCACTCGGACCCGAATTCAAACCCCGAGGCCTCCTGCCCCCGCCTCGCCCCAGAAGTATTTCCCCCCCGCTTTTGACCAGCCCTCCAACACAACTTCCACCCCCACTGTCCCCGGCTCGCCCCCTATCTGCCCTCCCACCGCCCCCACTAGCCCTTCATTCGACCCGACTCCCGCCCCATATGCCTCCTGCCTCGCGTCCGACGTATTTCCCACCGCTCACGACCAACCCTCTACCACACTTTCACCCCCACACTCCTCCTTCCCCCGCCACACCCACTATCTGCCCTCCCACCGCTCCCGACAAGTCCTACCCGCCCTCATGTACGTCCCACCGCCCTCGATCAGCCACTCACTTTTGACCCTACTCCGACCCCCACACGCCCACTACTCTAGTCACCCCACCGATCTGTTACCTACCGCCCCCGACCTGTTCCCCCTCCTCTCCTACACCCACCACCACTCGCCTCCTGCCCCCGCCTCGCCTCCGATCTGCCCCAGCCACTTTCGCTTCCAGAGCGGACTGCTCTGTAAGGACCCGCCCTGGCTTCCCAACCCGTCCCTCAACTCCTCCAACCCCACTCACACCGCCCCCGTGCCACCTTCACCCTCCATCCTGGCATCATCCTCTTGCGGGCGTCCTCTTGGGGGGCGCTGTCGCTTCCGCGCTGCTCCATTTGCCACCTCGCCCCCGCCGTTATCTTGCGAACGACGAAATGTCATGTAGGGCGCTGATGTTTCTTCAGTCCAAAATACTTGACCCTTTACGATCGCAGAATGAAGACAAAGTTACTCTGTCTCAGAGGTGTTCTTAAGTAGGTCACGTATTATCGCTTCTAGTTTTGAAAATATAATTTCCTTAAATATTTAAAGAGACACATTTTTAGATAAAATATTTAAAATTCGTTGTGAGTCTGAAACAAACTATTTCTAATATCGTCTACATATCACCCGTGATATTCGACAAGATAATTAACGTTTCACTTTTAGAGCCGCTATCATATTCTAAAGAAGATATATAGGCTGAAATTCTGAGTCTAAAAGATAGTGTTCCAAACCCTAGAAAAAATCTCGTGAATGTGTTACAATTTTTATTAACGGCTTAAAAAAGCTTAGACAAGAGTCATCGCGTGGAGAGAGAAAAAAAATTTACGTCCTAAGAGTGTCACAAGAGTTGCTTTTCCATAATGCAACACGTATAACATAACAAATATTGAATGGCGAGCAGTCTATTCCTCCGAGATTTGCTCATCAAGTATTGTCGCATGACGTCATCAGTGTCATGATCTATGAGAATGAACACAATCATAATATTTAGGTTTTTCAGTCAAAATCAAAACCTTTTCATTGTTTGTTTGCTTTTTTCGAGTTGTTTTAATTTCTACCCACATTGAAAATTAGTATCATCTATAAATTCTCGGCTATCCGGAAGACACCGCGGGATTCGAGCCGCGGAAGCTTACGTGTAGTATCATCTATATTATTTCAGTAATATACATCCCTTTTACGGCTCTCACATGCAACCCACCTTTATAAATGAGGTCTCTAAAGAAAGATAATTTCACGGAGACATGACGAATTGCACTTTAACTTTAAAAATGTGAAAGATTTGTTTAAAAAAGCATCTAAATATCCAAGTCAAGTGTAACCCACAGCACTCAGCCAGTTGTATCTTTAAATAACCCCTAAACAAAGCGTGGGGTCTTAAAAATTTCTAGGGTCAAAATAGTAAAATTTAGAGGCCAAAGGACTCAAAGAAGCGATTCTCACATCGTAATCTACATGATGATATTCTTGGAAATTTCATTGGATATTTTCTGGTTCAGTACTCACCGATACTACGAATGCCATCTAGATTTTCTGCGGCGGTAATGGTGCTTTGCGGCGGCGATGGTGTAACGGATAGCGTACCCAAGTAGCTAAGTGCTCGGGTTAAAACCTGATCGAAGTCGTGGATTTTTTGGGCGAAAAAATCCTTCGAACGCCTTCCTTCGGAGTAGAAGTAAAAGCGACTGTCTCATGTTAGTAGATTCACTGCCTAGATCCTCAAGCCTAAATGAAGCCTCTGAGCTAAATTCAAATCGCCTGTTTCGTCGCCCAGGAATTACTCCCTTCTCCGCTATTTGATGAAAGGACCGTTGCGAACTTTTTCGTCGTCAGACGAAAGAGCAGGCCTCATGGCTTGAGTCTCGCCACGTAAAATAAGGCAACAATTCAATTCAATTCAATTTATAGATTTCAAAACTTGGTAATGGTGGCCATGTGACGACACGCTTAGAAGGCTTAGATTCCTCTATCTTATTAATAATATTTACGTTCTTTCTGTATTCTGTACGCCAAGATTTGCGCAGATTGATGAGGTTTATTTGCATAATTATTAATTCAAAAATCGCTTTCTCAGCAGCAACTAGAAGTACTATTAATAATTGATTGATACCAGTGAAGATGTTTCTTATATGTGTAGTGAAAACATTCATTTAACGTTTTGCAGAGTTTTGCACAAGTGCTGGGGTCCTAATAGTTGAGGTATGTGTAGGGATGTGGGTGAACAGGGAAGGGTGAAGTTGTGTCTTGTTAGGTTTGGTTTGTGTTTTACCTGTACCAATCTTTTCGTTATCAGCAGTGATTCGGTGAAACTTTCAATTCAGCGTGTTCAGTCACGTAGATTTCTCAAAAGTAAAAAGTTTTCAAATGTGTTCGTGTCTATCACGAATAGCGAAAAGCTAACTGTCATAGAATGTTGAATAATTACTTCAATTTTTTAATGATAAGTTGTGAATTGTGCCAAGAAATCTCTCAATAATACTGAATAAAGCTTTATTGAAAATTTCTTTTCAACATCAATTGCATTTTGTTATTATTTGTTATTGTGTCAGTAATTATAAGTTACCTTTACACATTTTAAACGGATAAATACATTTCGTTAACAACTTTTCCTTCTTAGAATGGGAATAGAAGGTAGGGAAGAGCATGGGGTTTAACATGCCAGAGTTCTCGCACTGGTACGCGGAGGTAGTAGGGAAAACCTTGTGCTATGGCACAACAAAAAGAACACACATTTTACATTAACTAAAGTATAATAGCTTGAAATAAATGAACATCAAAAATCAAAACGCGCTAGCCTACAACACTACGTGAATTAAATTAAAAAAGCAACCAAATTTCAAATTATTAAAATAATAATGCAAGACACTCGATAACTACCCACGATCGCAATACAGACGCACCATTTAAATGTTGGCGGTACCTGGAAGTGTGTACATCAATAGTTCATCATCAGCTGTAAACTTATATTGCAAATAATAAACCGTTTGATATTAAACTTAAGGTGCCCGTTCGCTAAGATATTCAATTCGTAAACATCGTTTGAGCAACATTTCCATGTACTGACGTGAAGTCTAAGCCTACTGAATTGTTACTAACAATACCAAATGGTGTCTATTACTCGAAGGTGAAAGTAGTAGTTTTATTATTTTTGGCTTGTAATTGCTTTCCTTGAAGTACGTAAGAACGCAGAAAATAATCCGACACTTTTTAGTTTACAAATAATTTTTCAATTTTCGCACCCCAGCAAAGCGGCACCCTGACCCTCGAAGACTCCGTCTGTTCCTCATAACAAATCCAGGAAAGTTAAATAATATTGCACAGAGTAGGGTTGTACTTTCTCGTATTTTCGCATGAGAAACTTTAATTGACATCCTCAAGAGTAAAAGCCTTTTCTAATATTTTTTGGGATTATCAAGGAAACTAAACGCTAACTGTCAAGGAAGATTACCTCAAATGTTGTTTTTAAGGAAATGTGAATTGTTTGAAGAACATATATCCACAATCCTAAGTAAATCTTTATTGAAAATTTGTTTCCAACATCCATTGCATTGTTTTTATTTTTGTTTGATATTCTGAAAGTAATAAGTTACATTTATACATTTTTTAACAAATAAACACGTTTCATTAACAACTTTTTTATGGAAAAGATAGGGAAATGGAAAGGGAGTTATAGATATTTTTGGTCTTTCCCCGTATTTCTGGGGATCTATAGATCTTTCACATGACTGGAGTCTGCACATCTTCCTTTCAATTTCTGCGTGCATTGTAAAATAGTAATTCAGATTTTTTAGGTTTTCCTCTCATCCTGAGCATCTATTAAAACTATAGTACATCTTTTACGGCCAGAAAGTACATAGTTCTCATTCAATTACTCGGCGCGTGGGAATTTAGTAATGAAGATTATTTTATATCTTTGCAAATTTTTTGGGTGACTCAGTAAACCTTAGAACTACAAAACCAAAGCAGAGGCTGCAGTGTTTTATTTCAATTTTTGAGGCGCATTATAAATTAATATTATGGATTTTTTGTATTTATGGGTATTTATCGAAATATAGTAGTAGAGATAATTTTGGATTTCTGCCGAGTTTCTGAGTGTTTAACAAAACCATAGACACCTCTCACGTTCCTGAAGGCTGCGTAGTTGTTGTTTTTCTGCATGCATTAGAAATTAGTTATAGTCAATGATTGAAAAGCTATGAACACACATTTTATTTTGCTTCAGTAAGCTCTACTGTAAAATTAATGGTGTGTGAACGTATTAATGTAGTACATTGAACAAGAACGTTGTTTAATGAACAAGCGTTTTTGAAAGCGTCCAATAATTAAATTGGGTTGCATAGCGTTTTCTCTAGACTGTTAGACTAAGACATACATACCGACATTCCTCCGGATTTCAACATCACCAGCATTTTTTAACACCATTGTATAAAAATAGCACAAAAATCAAAACCGCATTTTTCAACGCATTCAAACCTATTCCTCGTTTCGTTGGTATGTTGCCACACTTAGCTGGAAAATCGTAAAAAGCCCTCTCAGGACCAAGAATAGAGTTCGTTAAGCCAAAGCAATATACGATGTACATCAAACAAGGCACCCGGTAGTGGGACACACAATACAACAAACGGATCGTAAATATCCCCGGCGGCTCATTGGGCAGGTCACGCACTACGCGGTGGCGGCGGCTCCGAATTCCTTTCAACTTTTTCTCCATTGCCTGGACACGACCTCTAGCCCCGCCCCCTCCATCGCCCTCCCCGCCGTTCTCCCCACCCTTCCCCGCCGCCAGCAGCAGCCGCTCCCTGACAGATCACGCGCACCGTCCTGTGAGCTAGATTACAAAAAATGGGGTCGCCAGTAACGTTTTCAACCATTTTAAATTCAAATCTATTTTAAAATTGCAAGTTTTCACACACATTTTAGAGTCTTAGATTACACACACAGATTTCGAGTCTTAGCAAAGATATAAATTTATGTTCAAAAATGAAAAGAGAACGCATGATTTTGGCAGACAAAAAATTAATTAAACCACACAGAATCAAATGTAAATATAAATCAACTTGCGTTTTCACTCAGTCACAAATAAGATTTTTATACGATTTTCCCTATTTATTTTAATATTACAACGAGATGTACAATGCACACTTATCTTCAGAATATTAACTTCAATAAAGGATAATCACATCAATATGTCATAAGTAGTGGACAAACAATTAAGAAAAACTGAATTTACATCATTTTTCTTGCGATGTAGACCACAGCGCAACAGGTCGGGGCCAAGGAACGCATGTTGAGAAACTAGCACCGAGGGACTCGTGTTGGAGAGTTTGAGAGGAGCATTTGTCAGCTACCAACTAGGACTTCATGACCAACAATTCCTGCATGTTCCAACTTCCGAGTAAATCGAAGAATTATTATTTCTTCTTACCACTATGAAATTTACTGTTACTCTGACCCATTTTTGTTTAATTTGTAAATGCAGTAAATATGTTAAAGAGTTTTTAAAATTATATATCAACCCATACAGTACGATAATTAAGTTTATTTTATTTGTTTAAAGATGTATCCAAGAAGAACTGAAGCCTGCAGATGAAACTATTGCAAAAATGTTGTGTTTTGTATGATGAAATGCTTAAAAATTTCAAATAATTATGTACACGTAGTGGTGAATGATTGGGACGTTTGTCTGTCTGTGTGTCTGTATTTGGCGAGACAGCCCGCGAACAGGGCCAGGGCTCACAAGCAGCGTCCCTACCTCCCGGCCATGGGTTAAGGGGGTACGTGTGTTGAGCACGAAGACTTCTCTACGCCGTATTCTGGTCTTCTCAACCTGAGAAGTGCGTTTTCTCATCGTCACACAGCAACATATACTGGGATATTGCAAGGAAAACGCACAATTGCCCGACCGGGAATCGCATCCGGGTTCGCGTCTTGAAAAGTTTGCTGACCAATGAGGTAAACCGCGAGCATCGTGACAGTGGTATGAAAAACAAACTAGAGGCAATGTGCAACAAAATATTTTCTCTTAATGTTATTACTAAACAACACCTTTTAATTTTTAAAGCGTATAGCATCATTTGAAGATATAAATTTCAGGAAAAGTTTGCATCGAAAATGATATCTCTGGCTTAAATAGTAAAAGTGTACGACAGTTTCGAAAATAAATTTGAACTACTGCAATTTACAAAATTTCAGAGATTTTAATGGAAATATGGATTGTACCATATCTATAAATGAACTTTCTTCTATTCTAGAAAAAAAGATTAGAACAATTTGTAGCCATTTTACAGAAAATGTTCAACGTGTCACAGGAGTTTCACAAATGTAAAAATGTCAAGAAACTCCCCCCTCAATTAAAATATTTTTATAATCTCCTAAACGGCACAATTATCCATAACTACTGATATATTTATCATGTTTCACCTAAAAAGCGATTAATCTGAGTTATGCGTCACACATTCATCCATCCAACCATCGATCCATCTCTCTTTCTATCCATCCATCCACCTACACAGTCATCCCTATTTTCTGGTACAACATAGCATATACGTCCTCGGCACTTGCATCAACCATAACACTATTTGAAACGCCACCAATCACAACCATCTTTGAAACATGTATCACCTAATCTTAATCCTGACGTGTGTACAAAGTTAAATCTCACCGATCCGGTCGCCGAGATCGTTAAGGCAGTAGTGCCGTAGCGATCTCGGACCGAAGGATCGCGAGTGTAAGTCCGGCATCGGTCATGGTTGTATTGTGTTCGTCCTTTCACCCCCTATCATCATAATATCGTGTCATCCTCACAGTTATCATACCGTTACAAGCAATAGTAGACCTAAAAGTTGATGCATCCTTATATAACAAAAAAAGTTCCATCTGAAAATAATCATAAATACGGATTTCACGATCAAAAATTTGAAATTGTATTGTACAGGTAATTCCAATACTTGTCTTCTAATTTATTATAGGCTGGGTAAGTAAAAATTAACTAAACGAAATACAAAAAATAAAGAAAGTGACATAAATGAAACCAATTAAGACTATATAACCAAGCGGTGAAAATAATGAAGAAGATTATTTGAAAGTATGAGCTGTCCGTGGTGTCAATGAAACACGATAAAAAACGACGTTCTGAGAAGATTTCTGTGAGTTAAGGAGAAATGGCGATATCGAGCAGGGAATAGCAGTGAAAGGGATAGAGCAAATATTTGGGGTTTTCCAGACAGCATTATGAAAATTAAGCATTAAGTGTGAGATTAAACACCAAATAGTTGCCATGACCAGTTCTGAACTAGCGATGTTAGCATCTTGCATTTATTCTGTTTCATGGTTTGTTGTTACTAAAGCTCATTATTAGCCATTGACAGGGTATTATTTGCCTTAGTAAAGGAAAGAAAAGTCTATCGAACAGAATTAAAATCGAAATAGAAAATGTGGTCGTCCGAATAGTTTTTCATGAATTTAATTCATAGGTAGCGAACTAATGAATTGAAAATGATTTAATGAATAAATAATTATTTCATATTTTTATAAAGGATGGACTGCACGCGAATACTCTTTTGTGCTGTTTCTCTACAAAAGTTTTATTGGTGTTTCGTTGAGAAATAGAATTTATGAGAGCAAAGAGTAAAAATCATAAGAAAGATATAAAGGAACAATTTTCGCAACCCCTAAAGGAGGAAGGTACATAAAACCATATCAAGAATTTTTTGGCCAGCTGATAGGGACCCGTGGGGTAGTGTACAGATTGCACTGATGAGCGCTGCAATGGTCAGACCGCATGGAGTGGTCATAAAGAGTAAATCATTGAAAGTAAAAAATTACCAATGTGTTCTGCTCAATGAGGTTAACACACACAATTCGTGTGCGTTGTTACTGAGAAAGCCTTCATTGCTGCATGGCAGTTTGAGAACAAATTATCTTCTTCCAAGATTCTGTGCTCATGTTGGCGTGAACGGAGAGAGAAAATTTGCGTTTTCTAGGAGCATCTGTGCCTGTGGAATTGAAAGTGTGAACGTACTGCTTATTGATTATATTAGAGAAAAGATGGTGCCCGTGTGAAAGCGTTCGGTTGTTAACTTCCGCCTGTGGATTCGGAGTTCAAATCGTCCGTTCATCCATCCGTGGAGTATATGATAGACAAAGCGAACTTTCGGTAATTTTTTCCGGGGTTCACCCGCTTCCTTTCCCTCTTGTTCCACCATTAAATCATTTTGTTTTTTTAATTTATTACGGCTAAGGAACCCCTCTACTTTTAGGGTTTGTGAAACACATTAGTGTTTATTTACTCAATAAATAATAGCAATAATATTGATGAGGTGAATAAAAACGAAAGGGAAATGAATATATTATGATTGGCAGAGGAACCTGTATATCCCCAACACCCCCTGTTTATGTTTCGTTCTCTTGCTCCATTATTCATACCATACCTTTATAATCCCCATTTAATAATCATTCGGTCCTCCAGGTACCGGCTACACAGCATAGGAACTGGAACCATAGAGACACGTAGCTCTTGGCCGAAACAAGATGAAACGCAAAAGTGCGTAGAAGTTGGTGGATCTAGAGCGGAGAGCGCCCGCCGATTGCGCCACGCCGACCTACTAGGACACCCCGCGCGCCGCAAGCGGCCACTTGCGCAAGGCGCGGAGCGGGCGCAGGAGTGCGTTCGCGGGCCTCTCCCGTCAAGATGGATGCGGAGACGCCCCCCGGAGCTCGACGCTCGCCACCTGCAGGTCCCGGCAGCAAATGGGCGTGCGACCACCAGCGGGCCATGAGGGATACAAGGGACGTTCTATCCGTAAAAAAGAAAGAATGTGGCATGCAGATTTTAGGGGCAGTAAAATGAAGCGGATCAGCCTGCGTAAATCGCAGGTCGTGCAAGTTGATGACAGTGGAAAAGGATTGCTGAACTGATATCCGGTGGTGACTCGTAAAAGCGCTTTGACAGCTACCGCTTACACAGTATTCTTTCGTTGATGGTGCAGGGTGTGCAGGGTGAGATACGTATGTTCCTTCAGCCTCAGTAAAGGAGGTAAGTCAAGAAGAAGACCGAGATGTGAACTTTTAGTCTGTTGAAGGTGTACATGTAAGAGGAGGAGAAATCGAGTGCTGAATTTCTGCTGTTGACGGCGATCACATCATGTCACGTTCGCGTGCACTGCAACGGCTGTTTCCGAGCGGGTTCGAGAGGGATTTCTGTCCCGTATTATCACTAGCAACGTATCGTGGTGTCACTATTTTCAACCGGAGGCCAACCGGTGGCGCCAAAAGATAGAGAGAGCAACGGTCAAGAGAAACGAACGGTAGAGTTAAGGTCTCCCTCCACCGAAAAAATTCGAATTAATTCAAGCCAGTTGCGGTAAAATCAAATTGGCAATCTTCGTCTTTAACAGGGGTTCTCTTTTACTAAATATATTAACTAACATAGTTAAGAAATCAATAAAAAATCATATGAACCTCAAATTCCAGAACAAGATAAGTTCCTTAACTGTACAAAATAACTCTATTTGGAAATTCACCAAACAAATACTAAAAAAGAAAACAATAATTCCTCCCATCAACTCACCGAGAGGCAAGTTATACACCCCAACCGACAAGGCTGAGGAAATCGCCAATTACCTTGAGTCAACTTTCACACTCAACCAATCTAAACCGCACCCGGATCACAACACAATATTACAGTCCATAAACCTCCCAAACTACGGTCCATATCACAAAATACATTACACAAACCCTAAAGAAATAAAACAAATCATTAACTCTCTCCCGATTAAAAAAGCACCAGGTCATGATAAAATCAATAATTCAATATTAAAACATTTACCAGCCCCCGCAATAGCATACTTAACTAATATATACAATTCATGCTTCAGATCAACTCATTTTCCATCCGCATGGAAGCATGCCATCATCCTACCTGTTCCAAAGCCAAATAAAAATTCAGCTAACACCGACAGCTATCGCCCGATAAGTCTTCTACCATCTCTGTCAAAAATCTTTGAAAAAATAATACTCCAACGTCTTAAAAAGCATCTTCAAATTACAAAAGCTATCCCAAAAGAACAGTTTGGATTCACAGATCATATATCCACACAACATCAACTCCTCAGAATCACAGAACATCTCAACACAGCATTTCAGAGAAAACATCACACAATACTCATATCACTCGACATAACTCAGGCATTTGACAGAGTCTGGCATCAGGTACTAATTTATAAATTAAGGAAAATAGGCACTCCACATTACATCACCTCAGTAATTCAAAACTATTTAAGCAATAGAACCTTTGCAGTAACAATAAACAACTATCTATCAAACCCCAGGTTAATCAAAGCAGGATTACCTCAAGGTTCCCGCCTATCACCCACACTGTTTAATCTTTATGTAGCAGACATCCCCAGTGATGAAACAGTAAAAATAGCACAGTTTGCTGATGACACACTTATCTTCTCCTCCAGCCACTCTCTAATCAATATCAAAAATCACATACAATTGTATCTTAACCAAATAGACAGTTGGTCATCCAAATTAAAAATAAAATTAAACCCAAACAAAACTGCAGCTAAAATATTCACTTTAAGACCATACACTTCACCAACCCCACTCACATTAAACAATGAGCCCATCCCTTGGTATCCTCCAAATAAACCCATAAAATATCTTGGACTGCACTTGGACACCAAAATGAACTGGAAACAGCATATAGACATCAAAATAACCCAAACCAAAAACAAATTGCATCAATTAAAATCTCTAATAAACAGAAATAACTTCCTCCCATACAAAACAGCAATAACCTTATTCAAAACAATTATCAGACCTACCCTCCTCTACGCCTGCCCTGTATGGATCAATGCTGCAAAAACAAACATCAACAAAATTCAAATAGTTCAGAACCAATTCCTCCGTACAATAGCTAATGCACCCTGGTTCATATCTAACCATCAATTACATAATGAATTCAACCTCGATCTCATCATGCACCACATCACCTACCTATCCCACAATTTCTTCTCAAAATTACACCATATCCAAACATTATCTTCATTCAAACTTTGCAAAAACCCCATCCTCCCCACTCGCATAAAAAATAAATACCCATTCCATATTTTTTGTAAATTGTTCTCAGACCTGAAATAGTTCTTATGAGGTGCCAATATGGTCCCCTCAACCTCTGTAGTAGTATTAAGTGAGGATAAGGATATAATAAGTTAAGCAATAAGCCATCAATACATATGTAGAGTTATTTATAAACTGAACTATGTACAAAACAATCAAATAAATAAAATAAATTTAAAAAAAGGGGGGTTCTCTTTTCGTTGACTTTCTTGAGAATGAGGGATTACAATAAATTCAGAGCGTTATGAAGAAATGTTATAAAAACTGATACGCACCATTAAATCAAGACGCCCATGTATACTACGATGCTCGTATATGAACGCTGTTGCTAATTTGCCTCATTAACATTAAATATACCCAAATTAGATACAACAGAAAGTTGTCCAAATAAAATCAAAATAAAACGATATTCATTGTCAGTTTGAGAAATGATTTATATATTGACTTGATAAAATACCTAATTTTGATTTGATGGCTCTTTCACAAATACTCCTCTACCATGTGATACGATTTCATACTTTTCAAAATCAGACTTCAAATAAGGTCAGGACAACACATGGTGTATCAGCAGATTTCATTGACGTCTGATCAATGTTGCCGTGAACAAATTCTGCCGAATGCACTTGCGTAATACGAAACACATTCTTTTATTTTGATCGGATCAGAGATTACATAGTACAGTGCAGGTCCTAATTAGTGTTGATGGATTCAGGAGCAGACATAAAGGAGCTACAAGTGTTTCTTGGTAGCTCAAGTTTAAAACCTGTTATGCTGATGATTTAGTCTCAATACGGGAGAACATTTACTATCTTCTCACCTGCTTTTCTGCTTGATTATGCGATACCTTTCTTTTACATTCTCCTACTTTCCGGGTCATTTTTTGCAGTTTATGAACACACACGACGTATTTCTCATTGGTCACAAAACAACTTGTAATACTGCTCAAGATTCTTTGTATATTCTATTCCGGTGATGTTAACTTCCTTTTGTCTAACAAGAATTGTTGCCTTGAGGATTCTCTTAGTAATTTGGACACCAATATCACGTAAAATGTAAGGAAGAAGAAGGAAGAGGGATGTCTAAGAATATGCAAACTAAAAGGATGGAGTGAAGACGAGATACAGAAGGATGTGAAGAAGACTACAGAGGAGGCGATGAATAAATTGGCAAATTAGGAGATGAAGAAAATCATAAAAGAGGGGAAGAAGGCGATTAAGCAGGATATAAAGACGACGAAAATGGAAAATCTGACGCCGAAGATAAAGGGGAAGTTGAGGAAGACGAGAACAGGAAAGTTAAAAAGAAGGAGGAAGAGGAGAGATAGAAGAAGAAATAGAAGAAGAAATGGAATCACATAAATAGTGATCAAAAGCGAAACTGAAGAAAAAATGAGGCTGTAGATAAAGAAAATAAAGCTGAAAAGGAAGAAAAATTAATAAAACAAGAAGAAGTGGAAGTAGAAGAAAAACCTAAACTTGACAGCGAGTATGAAAACTAATATAAAGTGGAAGGCAGGTCCCAATAGGGCCTATATCATACTCCATCGACATTCACCTTTCATCATCCCTGCTATCATCTACTCATTAGACTATCCACTCATGGGCCTCAATGACCTCATCAGTGGAAGGGCGTCTAAACCCCAAAGCATAAAAAACCGATCGTCCCGAGGCGAGTGGGATGGAGTGGCTATTAGATGACCAGTTGCAACGACACGCGTGCTGGCGTCTGTGCTCGCGTGCTTGTGGCCAGTCACTCACACTCGCGAGGTCGCAATCGCTCTTCGCCGCCCGTCTCGCGGATCGGGGCTCCCCCTCCCCCTCGCCTTCTCCCGCCCCGCCCCGCCCCCGCCCCCGCCCCCGCGAGGCGTCGCATGCGAACGCCGCCGCAGAGACGCCGAGGAGCGCGGGGCCTTGCCATTGCCCGAGGCCCAAAGGAGAAAGCGGTCGCGCGGAGGAGACGGCCGGGACGGGCGGGCGACGAGGGCGGAGATGGCCGCTCGGGCGGACAATAAATTGGGTTACGCGCCCGCGGCCCAGCCCTGGCCCGCCAAGGCCACTCGCGGGCCCGCAACGGCACCCACACCACACATACGCGCGATCGCATCAGGCCGCTCCCACGCGGCTCCCCAGCCGCTCCCATTCAACTCCATGCGATTGAACATCTATCTTATAATCACATGACCCCAATATATTTTACATACAGCGAGCATACGTACAGCGAGACAAATTATTTCTGCGAATTACCGAATAATATTTCCCACCGTGTTGAAATAACAGATTACCAATAGTTTTCGTGTGTATTACTGCGAAGGACGACAATGTATTTATAAATCGAGTAGGGTAATAAATCATACATTCCCTCTATTATCCCTGAAATATACATACCATTAAAGAGTTTGTTGATGTAGCTGATTCATGAACTATGATTTTGCACAAAACTTGGTTCCCCTTTTCACACTTAATTTGTAAATAAATATTTTAAACGATGAATTGACAAAAAATATTTAAATGGCTCAAACAATGGATTTTCAGCGTTGAAACACTCCAATTATACGAATTCAGTCTGCAGTTATCTGCGAATAATATTTGCATTTCCTACATCTATAATAATGATTTTTGTTTTTTTTATTGTCTTATTTCATTATTTCAATGTATCGTATCATATGATTCAAATATATTTTTGACAATGATACAGTAATAAAGACAGCTATTTTAATTTTATTTTGTTTTCAACATTTGTAATGGTGCCGTTTTGAGGGTTTATTAGTTCTTGCCATGAAACAAACTAAAATATTAATCTCTGCAAAACTAAAATATGATACACAGAAAAAATCCATCTAGTTTCTATTGCAAATATTTGGGAAAAATATTTAATTGACTTCGCTATCTTTCTTACTATATGATTGTCCAAATGCTCAATAGGATACACGGTGCCTGCTGGCGGCATTATTCTATAAAATTGTTAAATAAAATAACAAACTAATTGGCAATTTCTAAAAATATAAAATCCTTGAATTTTAATCAAAATTAGTGAATAAATACCAATACCATAGTTATTTGAAATTGAAATCTCACGTAACTGTAATTCTGCAGAATAATTTTCATTATTTGGATTGCAGATAGAGTAAATAAATCACAGCCATACATCAATGCTGCTGTGACGATCAACATGCGGCCTACCCGTCATGTCGTCATGGATCTGCAAGAAGACCTTACCCAAAGGCAGTCATTGGTCCATATGAGGTCACTAAGTCATCACTCATATGACTAAAATGACAGCTTGATGCGAACGTGAGTTTTCGTGCAAATATAATATAATTTCACGAATAATATAATTTCGTGCGTAAAATATGGGAAGTATTTTTTTCTGCATAATTTACAATCTGTTCCTATCGGAACAATAAGAAAATGGTGTCAACAGATACATTTCCGACGTAAACTTTTTATGATATTGAAAAATTTCATTTACAGAATCGGTATGGCAAATCTAAAATACTCTCGCTCTCTCCTCAGTCTATAGATATGCTCACTGTTATCTAGAAGGCTTGTTGAGAGGTGATTTGGGTGGTTGTACAATCTTCTCTGGTATGCTTGGCTTTTCGTGGCGATGACTTCCTCCAGCGGGACGATGTCGAGGTCTCTGTATATCGTCTTGTTTGTCACGTACCATGGTGCGTTGCATAGTTTTCTTAGTGTTTTAGCTTCGAATCTTTTTAGAATTTCTAGATTCGATTTACTGGAAGAGCCTCACAATTCAATACCATAGGTCCATGTTGGTTTGATCATAGGTCCATGTTGGTTTGATTATAGTTTTATAAATCTGTATTTTGTTATGCAAGGACAGCTTTGATTGTCTGTTTATTAGCCATGACAATTTGAGGACTTTAAGCTGCCCTTCTTTTCTCTTAGTTTTGATGTGGGTTTTCCAAGTCAGGCGTCTATCCAAATGCAGTCCAAGGTATTTGATTGTATCAGCTTCGTGGAGTTCTGTATTGTTTAGTTTTACTTTTGGGCAGTTTTCTTTCCTTAGTGAAAATGTTATATGTTTTGATTTTGTTTCATTAACGGTGACTCGCCAACGATGACTCCAATCTTTGATTTTGTTTAGATGTTCTTTGTTTTTCTTTGCTTGTTTGTTTGTAGTTTGTTCTTTGTTTAGATGTTGTGATGCGCAAGAAGGATCTTTATTTGAAGAAAGAATAGCTGTGCCATCTGCAAAGGTGGCTATTGTAGTTCTTTCTGTAGTTGGTAAGTCTGAAGTTGTTATTAGATATAAAAAAGGTCCAAGAATACTTTCTTGTGGCACTCCTGCAGAAATAGGTTGGAATTCCGATAGAGCGTCCTGGTATTTCACTTGAAATAGGCGATCGCAAAGATATGATTTGAGAAGTAAATAGTAGGAGTGCGGGAGAAGTTTTATTTTAAATAGAATTCCTTCATACCATACCTTGTCGAATGCTTGTTGTATGTCTAGGAATGCTGCAGAACAATATAGCTTTTTTTCCAGGCTTTGAGAAATTGTGTCCTTCTCGAAATACGATGAGTCTGTTCTATTGTTGAGTGTCCTTCTCGAAAGCCGAATTGAAAGTCAGAAATCACTGCTTTAATTATAGGCTTGAGGCGCTGTAAGAGAAGTTTTTCAAATACTTTTGATAGGACTGGTAGCAGGCAAATAGGTCGGTACGATGTCACTTCCGTGGAAGTCTTTCCTGGTTTCACGATCGCAATTATTTGAGCGTATTTCCATTGACAAGGATAATGGCTATTTCGAAGTATCGCGTTGAATATGCTTGTTACGAGTTCATATTCTTTACTTGGCATTTCCTGCAACATCTTGCCTGTAATAAGGTCAAACCCTGGACTCTTTGCAGCATGCGCGTGTTTTTTGATTGTTTGTTCGACTTCTCGTGAGTTGAAATGCTTTATGGGCAGAGATAACTGTAAAGGTACGTCCAAATATTCTAGCACTTTATTTTCAATAGTACTTACATTTCCTGCTGGTTAGAAAACTGAAGCAAAGTGGTTTGCTAAGCATTCGACCTTTTCTTCTGCGCTTCTTGCCCACGTGACATCTTCTTTCCGAATTGGTGAGATGTGCTGCTGGGGTCGCTTCAGTTTTCTAGTTGCTTTCCAAAGCGAATAATTAGTTTCAGCAGTAGGTGATAGTGCTTGAATGTAATTAGAGAATGATTTGTTTTCGTATTCCTTAATTTGACGTGTTAATTGTCTGGCTACTGTGTTATATTTTCTTTTGTCATCTGGTTGTCGTGTCGTCATGAATACTCGTCGGAGTCGACGTTTTTCTGCCACTTTTTGTCTTATTTTTGCGGGATACGTTGACGATTTATTTATTGTTTCTCTTGGTGTTGCGGCCCAGGCAGAGTCTTGTAATATGTCAGATAGGTGCTGTATTGCGTTTTCGATGTTTTCTTCAGTTGTAAGCAGTGCGTTTGCAGATAGTTTATTGTTCACGTAATCACGGTACTTGTTCCAGTTTGCCTTGTTACTTGTTAGTTTTAGAGGATAGTTTCTTTCAGATATATTTGAACTGATAGTCATTTCTACTGGGGTGTGGTCTGAAGAAAGGTCGTAGCAAGATTTTACTTCTACTGTACCAAGATGCACACCTTTTGCTAAGTAGAAGTCCAGGAGGTCAGGAAGCTTATTGACGTCAGTGGGCCAGTACGTAGGTTCACCAGTCGATATAGTAGAAACATTAAGTCTGTTTGTTACTTTAAGAAGGTTTTTTCCTCGAAGTGTGTTGAGTCGTGAGTCCCAATGCTGGTTTTTCGCATTGAAGTGGCCTCCAGCTATGAATCTTGATCCTAGTGTATTTATAAAGTCTTCAAATTTTTGTTCTGTTATTCAATGTTTGGGCGGGCAGTATACAGATGTTATCGTCAGTAAAGCTTAACCTTCTGTCACCATTACAGATGTTGCTTGTATTTCTTCAGTTTTATATTAATGTTTATGTAATGTTATCGTAATGTTTGATTGTGTTTCGAATTATTATAGCAGTTCCTCCATGCGCTGTACCGTCCGGGTGCTTGGTATTATATATATCATATCCCGGTATCTTTAAGTAGGATTTTTCAGTGAAGTGAGTTTTGGATATTAGCATAATATCTATATATTTTTCTTTGAGAATAGTTACGAGCTCTCTTCGATGTTGGATTAAACCGTTTGCGTTCCAGAGAATAATTTTAATTCTTGGTGCCATTTAATGCATCTTGGATATTAATGACGTCAGTAGGTTGAGCAAGGCCCCAATTTGTTCAGATTGTTCTTTAAGGATGCTTTCGAACTTTTGGAATGAGGTTTCTATTATTTTGCAGAGATCTGTTTGGTTTTGATTGTAGGGTACAGCGTATGTTGAGTTTTGAGAAGATGCTGTACGAGAGAAGGGATTGGGTTGAAAGTAGCGAACTGGGAGGGGAGGGAAATCTGAGGCGTTTGGCACTTTTTGTTTCTTCTTGTCGATGGTGTCTGTTTCTTTTCTGTGCTTGCTACGTTTATTAACGTAATCTTGATACACTTGGCAGCCTTTATAGTTCGCTGGATGGCTTCGCGAACATAGCGTGCATGTTGCCGGCTGCGTTGCATCATTTTTGCATTCGTCTGTCAAGTGTTCTTCACCGCATTTCACGCACCTTGGAGTTGCTTTACAGTATTTCTTCGTGTGACCATACTCTTGACAGCGATGGCATTGCACTGGAGTATTCTTTTTGTACGGTGCTTCAAATTCTATTTCTGCATTTACAAGTGTGTCGATATTGTAGATTTCTGCATTGTTTTCACTTGGTTCTAAGTCTATAAAAAAGAGCGATAGCGGCTTTTTGCTTACTCGATGAAGTACATTGTGCATGTTACGAACGGTGTGACCCTAGGATTTGAGTTCAGCTTTTACTTCTTCTATGTTTGCTGACGGATGCAGGTACGAAGCACTACACGAAATGCTCTATCTTCCTTTGGCTGATAAGTGTGGTATTTGGCCTCGGATTCGTCAAGTTGCTTAATTATTGCTCTGTAAGCTTCGATGGTTTTCGGTAGCACTTTTACATCCTCGCTGTACATTTTGTACGTAAAATCCTCATCTTTTACTTGTAGTTTAAGAAATTCTATTAATTTCGATACATTAGTAACACTTTGCACGAATATTGGTGGTATGTTATGATCTATGGAGGGCTTTTTAGGAGTTTCAACTTCTGATTTGTCTTCTAATACTGCATATTGATTTTTATGCGTAAACACTGGCGCACTAACATTCGAGGGAGTTGATATGAGCTGGTCACTGTAGGCGTGTTTTTTTTCTTTTTTGAGGTTGTTGCCACTCTAGTATACTCACGGTTTTATTTGAGGACGACCCGGACCTTGTAGTTGTTGAGTCCATTGCTGTGGTTGTGTTCCATGAAGTTCCCAGGGCTGGCCCTGGTGATGTGCTGTATAGAAGCCTGTTTGATCTCTCATAAGTAGCTGTTGTTGATTTATCTGTATCAATTGTGAGTCCTAATTCATTAAATATTGATGTTGCTCTAATTTTTGCTGCGCATTTTGTTGTATTTGTAAGTTAATTGGATCACTCTTTTGCCCCACGGGGCCACTTGTACCTTGACCATTCATTGGTGTTGAATTAATATCACTGAATTCACTGTAATTATTTAATGCTTCCACTGCTCTAGCGATGTGCTGCCTCGTATTAGGGGAGCCACTTGAAAACATTGTCACTACACACTGTACACTGAACTCGTAGAGTTGTATTCTGCTAAACTTATCTCACTTAAGTCGCCCGTGAAGGAGAGCGCTCGGCGCACGTCCGCTCGCTACCGTGTTCAGGCGAGAACAAAATATGGGAAGTGGAACAATTTAATTAAAGAATAGAATGACCTATTTAAGAAATATTCAACGTGTCATGTCGAGTTTCCAGCTCCATACCGAAAACCGAGTTGTCTCTCTTCGGGTGCAATTCACAAAGTTGACTTTGAGATCTTCTATTATACGTTTGGAGGTTGGAGGTTTAGCTGATTTGAGTACCTCCACTCCGTTGCATGAGCAGTCAGGAACTCGTCAAAACTCCATCTTTGTGAAATTAAATTGACAATTTAATATTCTGTACGTTCTAATGACCTTCGTTTAATGGGTATGTCGTAAATCTGAGAGTGCTGTTTGTCTCCTCTGTTGAAAATACGTATTTCCGCCCCTCTTCTAGAGCATATTTGCATCTGCTCTGAGAAGTAAACAGTTCAGTGATTCAAACCCCTAACCTCCTGTAACACTAACCACACTCCATTCTGTTTCACCTATACAGAAAAAGTAAAAGCCACGCTGCAGTATGGTGTTGCTAAAACCGAACGCGCTTTCTTCTTTTTTAGGATAAAGCAAATTTAATTTCTTTCCATTGTATCAGCTGTTAACTCATGTAATTTGATTTTGTGAGTTCGCCTTTTTGTTGAAGAATTAGAAGTTGTTGAAAACACGTATCTACTTCAGTATATATGTGGGTCGTTCTTGGTATTTTCTTTTCAGGGGAGACAATTTACGAGTACTTCTTGACATATAAGTTATAAAAGTATAAAAGAAAGAAAAGTTTTGACCTCAAAATCTTTCATTCTCGTAAAACGGTTTTTTTCTTCAACTTCGTTGCAACTGCATTATCTGCGAAACATTATTCGCATTTCTAAGACTCAAAACGTTACTGTAGACTCGGGAGGTGATTAGGGACATTTGATCAGCGTTATCTGATTGACAGGCTGAGTTTCTGATAGCCTAACATATGGCTAGATTGAAGGTCCGCGCGCGATACAGGGGTGTTACTTGCACCGCAATTACTTCAACTCACGCATTTGATTTTCGCTTCGTTTATATTAAAAAAAGTGTTTTTGCCAATACTTCGAAATAAACTCGGCTCTTAGACTCACGATCAGCATAATTTTTTGGACATTATAGAAAAAAATAAATAGTGAGAAAATGTAAAGAAACAGTTTTTCTGCAAAATGCCGTAGGAAACATCTGTTCATAGGGATAACATGGTGGGGTACTTTTTTCTATCTGAAATGACATATATAAAGCGTACTGATTGCGTAGAGAGATGGTGCTAGGAGGTGTTTTCATACACTTTCTCTACAGAAAATTAATAAAATGTTAGTTCTGGATATTGTGTTTTGTGTTCTCAACTATTTCGTACATCTTCTAGATGAGTATTATCCTTTTTTACGTTATATTTCTAGACTTCCATCTCAGCTTACATCCTGTTAATATCTTCTCTTCATTAATTTCTTTTTTTGATTAATTCTTGATATTTCTTTCTTTCTGTGACTTATAGTTCTTTGTTCCTTTTATGTAAGTTCTTTAATAAATTTTCTTCGGAAAACATATATAATGAAAAACTGAATTTTTGCTACTAAGGCGATAAAATTATATTTCATATTGTATTTTCGAATGATTGAATACTTTCATAACAATAGCGATATTACAGTGCCTAATGTTTGTACTGAAAATTATAGCCCATTGATTTGTCGATCCAAAATACCATAATACAATTAATAGCTGTAGTATATTATCAGAAAATTTATGTTTGTTAATATTATGTAATATGTCAAAAGGTAGTTGAACACGTTAACCTACAAGTCATGGAATTAATTACTGAGCTTGTAACATTGTTACAACTAATCTGAAGGAATCATTTTCTTTCAACATTTAAAGCTTTAATGGTATACAATCACAAACGCGTAATTGAAGAACTCATATTTTTATTGTTTTCTTCTCTGTCGTATGAGTGGATTACTAAAATGTAAAACAGACCAAATTTATCAGACAGTGTACCATATTAGTTTTTTTTCACTTTTTTGAAATTATTAATTTGATATTTTAACAACAGAGTATCTGAAAGCAGATAATAGGTAATGTTTAACACGTTAAACTTTCCTTAGACCCAAAAACTTTTTCTGCATTAATATATCATTAAGAAAAACATCTTAATTCAATATAATTCACTTTTAAAGTTCATATTCTAAATACGTACTTTCAAATTACCAGCGTATTCTGAAATCGACGAAGTACTACTACAAAACGAGAGTCATAAATTGTTCGACTCTATGAGAGATTATATTCGAAAATTGTTTTTGTTATCAAACAATTTTTAAAGAAGATAATATAATCTGGAGATGCATTGTAATGTTTACAGACAATGAGTTATATAGGTGCAAATGATTCTGTACGAAAATGAGTGGTATGCTATCAAAAGATCCAGTAGAAGTGAAATTGGACCAGCAGAATTGGAGTTCCTAAGAGCAACTACTGGTTACAACCTCTTGAACCAAAAGAATAGTGTATAAATCGGGAAAGAAATCAGTATTATCAAAATTGTTAATGTAGTAGATAAAAGGAAGACCAATGGCTTAAATATATCAAGAGTATGGACTCTCTTAGATGGCTATAAATTACTTATATCTCGTTTATTGCAATATCAGGTCGCAATGGTAGACTCAGACAAATTATGATACGTAGATTACTTCAGAAATGAGAAAAGGGTCAAACAAACCTATACCATTTTCTGTATGATGAAAATGTGAGAGAAAGGAAACTAGCACAAATGGAAAAAAGCCAACAATCAGAAAGTATTAACTTATTATTCAGAAGGAATAGTCTCTCAATAATTTTCTAGCTAATGTATGAAACGTAACTGGAATTCCGAATAATACGAGTACGTTCAGAATGTAGTGATACTTGGAACAGGAAAAGAAGCTTTTCAAGCTTTACGACTATCTTTCCTAATATCTTTCTGTCACCTCATTCATCAGAATACAATTATTCACGTTTCCCTTAGTGACCGTGCCTTGTCACGTTTCCCTTAGTGACCGTACCCCGTCCAGCGGTGGCCTTGTCACCAAACCACACTCAATACATCTGATTTCGCAGGAGCCCCCGCATAGCTGATGCTTTATCTCCATCTCAGTAGACTCAGTCTGGGCAGGCGGACTGGCGACATGCGTCACCAAAAACAGGTTGGCCTTCCCGGCCACAACTGAAACCAGAGGCAACTCTGAATAACAGCATTCCTCCCTCACACATTTGAACTCGTTTAAACCATCATGTGTTACTACGCGCCAAATAAATGTGACACTAAAACTTTGCAATCACTATCAAAATATTTTAGTATATGAAATACCCAATCAACTATGGATAAACGATGTAATCTATTTTTATTGTACAGCATAAAAAGGAAAATTACAAGTGGACTCCAATCTTCCTCAGAGTTACAAGTACTAGATATATTTTTATGTAAAAAAATAAATAATCCAATTGAGGACATCTGCGCGACATTTAATAAAATCTCGGGAAGTGTCACCCCACATGTTAAATAAAACGTCTATAAAAACGGTCGTTGAGAGCGCATTGCTGACGTCAGCCGGGAAGTCGGAGGCGGGGCCTAGGGGCCCAAGGGGTCCAAGAGGGGGTGCAGCTGCAGCGACGGCCTTCTCGCATCGCCCGCCTCAGGTCGTAAAACTGACGGCGCCGGATATAGCTAATGCAGGGGCTCGCGCTGCCGCAGGAGTATTACCTGCAGCGAGACGTATTTGACCGTATATATTGATCTGACACAAATTCACTGCAGGAACTTGACCGTCCGACAGAAATATCCTCGCCGGTCTATTCCGATTTATTATAAACATAAGTTGACAAATGATTTAATATAATATAACTTATTTTTACAAGTAAATGTAATGCCATTTTATCTTATTAATAGTAAGATCATTACAAATATAGTGGCAAGTCAATGTCATTTACAAATAACCAATTAGTTAAAATTATAATTCTGGATAAGAAGTGATAGAAAAATCTTTACTCATAGGTAATTAAATAAATAAACGAACACTACATAGGCAGATCACAATTTACTGAATTTGAATTGCGCCTCGTGTTTACTTTCTATGAGAATATGAAGTAAGCATTGCTAAGGAAGTTATTTAAGCATTAAAGTGTTTCTTCAAACGTCTCATCTTATATTCCCCAATGATAGCCAGAAAAAATGTGCTAAAAATGTTTTTATTCATAAACATATTTTAATTAATAATCAAATCATTGATGATCTAGGCTCAGTTAATCCACGCGTTACTCACAGTAAGAGAGATAAGTAAACGGTGACCCATTTCGGGAGACAAAAGAATGCTGTCACTTTTCTGAGAAGCTCTTCTTACTGTACTGCAGTTTCTAGCCAAATTCTGTTTTCCCGTGACGACCAAATGCTTATGCTTGTGTAGATTAGTAAGATTGCTACTTGCGGCGAGAAAAAGTCCCTTGTATCAATACGAACGTCAAAAACCACTAAGTTAACGAAAAATATATTAATTTTCAGTTTCAAAATTTTTAAAGGAAATTGTTTTCTCAAAAACCGCTAAGTTAACGATTTTTTTTATTTTAAAATTTCAAAACTTTTAATGAATATTGCTTTGTCCCATGAAAATGAGTGCATTGTTCACTATTTTCAGAAAAAAGTTCTAAAAAAATATTTGCATACAGTGAGATTCAATCCCTAGAGGTACTGGGCTGTAACACGAGTGAATGTTTCAGCTAGTAGTGTCCCAGGTAGATATCAATGGTGAAAATTCTTATTACGGTTAGGCGTGAGACGGAGGTGCGGTCGGACATTAGAGACGAACAGATGTTAATTACCCACGTCGACGTATCAACGACCCACCAAACATGAATTCAGACGACACTACGTATTCGAGATAGTAATTTACGTACATTTAGAAAGAAGAAAAACCCACACATTTGATGCGAGGGATCCACAATACGAATTAGGCTGCCGAAAAATCCGCACTTTTTTTAGCATTACAATTCAGTTTCCGCACTATTTACATGTTAAAATAATACTTGTTAGACAACTCGCAAACGGAACAATGAATGATGAACACTTCCGAAAGAGAAATACGATGGCAGCGAGCTTTCTCTTGCTCGGAAGGAAAGAATTTGGTGATATCACATCGCGCTTGCCCCCTCCTCAACGTTGTGTTAAAACTGAAAATCGAACCTATGATTTTACCCCCTATCTTAATAAGAGTATTTTGTGTTGACCGAATTAAAAAGAACACGAAACAATCAGTCAACAAACAAACAACCCTCAAACATTGTTGTGATTACGCGGCAGCACATTAAACCGAAACTGTAACCGTTAAATCCAATTTCAACAGCAATAGTGAAACCTCGGCCTTATTACATTACACACACACACATTTTTCTCCCTGAGAGAATAGAGAAGCTCTGGCGTTGAATTGGAATCTCCCACCAGGGTGTCACATCTTGGGTGGCCCCCAGTTGAGCTCTTTGTTTCGCCACGCCAGTGCTCGCTACTCATGGGTTTTGAGAAGGGGTTTGTTCGGAACGCAGTAAGCTGCGGACACAGCTTCAGTACCAATCCGCACAGTTGGTAGTCCCGTGCTGGCGGGACGGCTTTACCTACGATGTGGATAGATGTGCGTTTTGCAATTTACGCATTTCGACATTGCGTTCCGGCGTTTCCAGATACCAGCTCAACGGTGCATTTGTACACCCGCGCGGGGTTGAAGATAATAGCACCCTCAGGTATCAAACCCTGGGTAATACAGCCACGTTGGGTGGATCAGTAGGCCACCACACCAAGAGGGATAGAATGAGCTATACAATTAGCTCTACAATTTCCATCAGTTTCTACAATTAGAATCCAGCTATACAATTTCGTATAGCTGGACATCCGAGAAATAATTTACAGAAAAATCCATAGTGTTATTTTTACGATATTTGGTTATGTTTTTATTTTAAATAATTGACGTTTTCCGCAGGGTGAGAAAATAAACGTTAAAATTACGTTACATTGAAGTCTTATAAATTTATTATTAAATTAATTAATTTTGAAATTATTGAATAAATACAAGTGTTGTACTTGTATACAGAAAAACTCTTTCAAAATCGAAACCAAACTCCAAATCAAAGTATTTTATTAACCGAAAAAACGAAATGTTATTTCAAAAGGTTTCATAATGTCAGGCAAATGTCAGGTTACTTCTTGAGTGTGACTTCATGAGAAGAAGGAACATAAACAATGACATACACACTCGTACCTCGCCGTTTCCGACGTACGGTAAAAGGTCCTGACAGCGCGCCCGAGCGCGAATGTTCACATACGCGGAGGCGGAAACGAGCAGCTTCCGTCGCCAATGAAACACTCTCTCCCCGAGCCCCAGGCCTCTCCAAACACGTGGAGAGAGCAGCGTCATCGCTTATACACTTGCCAGGACTTGGACTCGAATTCATCAACGCGGTTACAGCATTGTTTACTCTTTTTTAAATAAGAGTAAACAAAAAGTCCATCTTCTCAAATAATGGTTCGAACACCACATACAGCAGTGTTTACTTGAGAAGCACAGAAATATTTGTGCCTTAGTGTCTTCTGGGTTTTCATTGCAATAATTGCTTCGCCTCAAAGTTAAAGTAGATACCTCGACCGGCGTCCTTTCTCGGGACAAATGTAGATACAATGCAGCTTCGTCGTTCATTGGTTCCACTTGATTTCCAAAATGATTTTATTATCTTCATACGTATGATATTTATTTTAGGTGATAGTGGCCCAACAGTCCAAACTTTTTCTCCACACAATGTCTATACGATTCCTTGTAAAGAGGTCCTAGATTTCTTCTATTAAACAGAATTAACCTGCAGACCGTTTTCGCAATTTTTTTGAACTTGAGCTACACATCCATGCCAACAGAATCTTTTCGATTTGGTTTTATCAATGTAACCAATCAAATTCTTTTCTGTACTTAATATTCCAAATTCTACCTATCCTTGTTAATCTACGTCTCCTAAGAAAATACATCTCTATAGCTCCAAATCTTGATTTTGTCATCTTCCGTATTCTCCCTCAGATAACATAATGATTTCTACTATGAATACACCTTAACTTTACTCTCATTCTATTTACTTTACTGGATGTTGTTAAGTAGTTCACATAGTTATTAGATTCCTTTTTTAATGTTTTGAATATGTTCTAGATTTATATAAAATAGGATAGTAAATTACTTGAAAATCGTTACATTAGGCACAAGCATCCGACTGAGCATGTTTCCAGCCACATGAACCTCGCTCTTCCTTTCCCCTCTCTGCCGTCCAGAAATACCGTACTCCGTATCGCTGCCCCTCCTCACCCAAAACCGCGTAATTAGAGCTAATTGTAGCGGAAGCCGCAGCGACCTCGGGGTGTGCTAATGGAGCCTGCGTCCTTTACCCGTACGTAAGAGCGCGAGAGCGACCGCAGCCCTGGACCACGTCCACCACCCCCACTCCTCCTTCTGCAACGCTCCCACAACGGCGCTCTACACTGGTTCACGGAAAACGGCAAGCGGCTCTTACAAAAGACGTGTAATGTGTGCTCGTAAAGCGCATTTAGAAGTATCGGGAAATGCAATATAGATGTGTTCACTATGAAAGACGGTTATCCGTGGTTCCTCCCATCAAAATTATGCGAATGGCTGAAACAGTACCATAACAAACGAACTAGGAAGAGTTCTTTATCTTTCCCTTCTTATCCGTGCCCCCTCCTCTCCCCTTAGTCGTACATAGTTACATTTGCATACACTACACTACCACACATTTTGGGAAGCCAGTTGGGGGCTTCGATTCATTTGAGTTCATTCGGGCAGGGATGTACCCTGCTGGTGAGAGAGGTACCTGAACGGGGAAAACCACGCAAGCCAACGTGTGGCTCGACGCCGGATCTCACCCTCCAGAAGGCGGTCAGTTGTGAACTTTGAACTTAATATGTCTAGGACGGTAATCCGCTGATGCAGATAACTGGAGGGCGAAACGCTCAAACCCACTCGCAGATGGGCACCGGATCTTATGTTTCATCGCCCCCGCCCGGCTGCAACATACAATATATTCCCCCGACTAGTGACCATAGTATTTGACGCGCCCGGAAACAGAAAATACTAACTCGCTCACCGAAACGCCGTCCCGCTCAGAGGCTCACGAGGAACGGCAAAAGGCTCTTTCAGAAGAGTCCAAGGAGTACTTCTAAAGTGTATAAAACAGAATATCGGGGAAATATAGAAGGAAGATCGAAGAGTAAGAATATAATATCTCTGATGTCTAATCTCCTGTCTCTTTAGAATAACATAATCTGCTGAGCTTGAAATTAAAAGCAATATAAATCCCTCTTGTCAAGCATTGAATAAGAGAATTCGATTGCTGTTCAATGGACAGACTACTTATTAGTCAACCTTGCTGCAAATAGGTAAGGATACATTATTTTCGTAAGCATTAAGCAATATGATGTAATTGTCGGACAACGGTAAACTGCAGCTCTGAAGAATGAATGAGTGAGTACACTACGTTTCTTCCAGGTTTTCTGTGACAGAAAGTGACATTTCAATAATAGTGCCAACAAAATTGCTAATAAAGCAGCCTAGAGTAAAATATAATTAATTTTCAAGTTATTTCCTCCTCATTGTAAACTCTCGCTCCAATTTTCGCCTTTTAAAACCCCATTTTAGTCATATAAAGGTTTTAAGGGCCCAATAATCCGATAGCCTACACGAGCTGTTTCTGCCTGACTCACTGCGACGGCGGTGGCGGAGGCGGTGGCAGGCCAGTCGTCCGCCGAGCGCTCTCCGCCGCCGCCGCCCCCATCGGGCCACTTTCGCACTCGTTCACCCACTTGCGCCCCCGCGCCGCGCCTCGCTCGCCCGCTCGCGCTCGCGCTTGCTTTTTCCTCCGCTCCGCAGGCGCTGGCACGCGGGTGCGGGCGGCCGTTGCGACAACCCCAACGCGCCGCGCCGCGCCTTTCGCGGACGCCGGCCGCCGCTGCGCTCGCCGTTTATGACATTGTACGAGGAGACGGGCTATCTGTGTTATTACCTGCCAACGGCACGCCACGATTTCCTCAAGAGTCTGGAATGGGCTCTCTGCCGTGGCAGGCCAGCGCCTATCAGAATGTGGAGAGAGTGCTCGAATTCAAGTTTTGTTGCATTATATGGCCGATTACCCGATCCCGGTTAAGCGAGCCTCCGCTATAACCGAGCCTCTGCCATATCAGAGCTTCTGCCATAACAGCCTCCGCCATAACAGATCCTCCGCCACAACAGAGCCTCAGCCATTACAGAGACTCCGCCATAACAGAGCCTCCGCTATAACGGAGACTCCGCAATAACCGAGCCTCCTCTTTAACCGAGCCTCCTCTACAATCGAGCCTCCGCTATAACCGAGCCTCCGCTGTAACCGAACCTCCTCTACAACCGAGCCTCCGCTATAACGGAGCCTCCGCTATAACGGAGCCTCCTCTACAACCGAGCCTCCTCTACAACCGAGCCTCCTCTACAACCGAGCCTCCTCTACCTCCTCTACAACCGAGCCTCCTCTACAACCGAGCCTCCTCTACAACCGAGCCTCCTCTACAAACGAGCCTCCTCTACAACCGAGCCTCCTCTACAACCGAGCCTCCTCTACAACCGAGCCTCCTCTACAACCGAGCCTCCTCTACAACCGAGCCTCCTCTACAACCGAGCCTCCTCTACAACCGAGCCTCCTCTACAACCGAGCCTCCTCTACAACCGAGCCTCCTCTACAACCGAGCCTCCGCTATAACGGAGCATACTCTACAACCGAGCTTCCGCTATAACCGAGCCTCCGCTGTAACCAAGCCTCCGCTTCGAGCGGAAGCTCGTTGTGCAAACAATATTTTAGTAAAGTAGTTACCCCTAGAACAAAGCCACAGTTTCTCAAGCACCTGTTCCTAAAACAGCATTTCGCTCACAACCCTTCAAAGCGAAGTGCTTAAGGCGATCCCAACTTACTGATCTGGCAAACGAAGTAGCCTATTTTATTAACTGTGCAGAGTATTTACTAATATTCCATAACTAATTCATTTCAATAACTTCACATATAGTTCCTTATTTACTCTAGTGTGAAAAGACATCAATTTCCTTTTGATCAGAAAAGCACGTACGTATTGAAAGCATACTCATCCTCTGAATTGTAGTATCTTAATGAGCCAGGAAATGACTTGCTCATCCGTTGGGTTTTGAAGCAAATCGGGGGGAGATAAATTGTCTCACAGTAGTTAATTTTCCTATGTGTGTGACACAGATAATAATAATAATAATAATAATAATAATAATAATAATAATAATAATAATGTTAATTTATGTAATTTTTTTTATTTGTGTAGAATCGAAGAACAATCTCTGAGAAACATGCACCGGGGAAAGGAGTACGCACTCACTACCTCATTTTGATGGAACCGCCCTGAAGATTGTTCTTATGTGCATTACTGTCCTCGGATTAGCAAGTCTAGTTAGAAAACATGGCGACAGCTCCCACAGAATTATTTTAGAAAGTTATCTTAAGTGGACGCTACATGGATATCCCTCCTTGATGACAAAGGATGATGAAACAAAAAATATTAGGGGTGATAAATTAGCACATACATTCGTATACAATTTGTAACGGATGCGTAATATTATAATATGGAACTTTTTATTCTATTAACATTTCAGTCATCACTTGAAAAACTCCTACACAAACAAAAAGTGATCTTATAAAAAAAGCATACCGTTAACGTTTTCATAAATTAAAAAATTTAAATCGAAATGTCTTTCTCTCCACTAAACGAAAAACAAAATTTACATAGGCTGGGTTTGAAACCATAGATCAGAAATCAAGAGGTAATTTTGGTCGCTAACTCTCACAAATGCCCAAATTATAACGCTGCAATTAATTGTTAATATTGCGATGATTCTAATACATAAAACTCAAAGTTACCGAAAAGATACTAATATTTCTAATAAAGCATGAACTGAACTGAAGTAAACTGACTGCGGAAAAAGTGTACATAAAATGACTTAAATATCTAAATCTAAGAACTAAATTATAATAGAATAAATTATAATGTATATTTAACAATGTAATTAAAGAAGGGTGAAGAAAAATATAAACTTTCCAATCCTGAGATATTTACAGGAAAATCTGATCTACGGTACAGTATTAAGAAAACTTTGTTCTATTCCTATAAAAAAATTTTAAGAAAAAATATTTGGCATTTTTGAGAAATTCTTGCTTGAGTGTTATTTTTAATTAACACGGTTTCACTCCAAATTACGCGATAGAGACAGACTTGTTTTACTAAAAATTCAAACATGACATTATTTAGAAATATGTTTATGAAGGACAGATTTCATTAAGAAAATACTATACATGTTTAATAGGATGATAGAAAATATTTAAACTTTCTCAATTTTTGAGAATTCAAAGCGTTCGAAGATGGAGAATTTTTCGGGTGTGAAAT
This sequence comes from Gryllus longicercus, assembly GCA_038098605.1. Classification (NCBI taxonomy): domain Eukaryota; kingdom Metazoa; phylum Arthropoda; class Insecta; order Orthoptera; family Gryllidae; genus Gryllus; species Gryllus longicercus. The sequence continues at coordinate 2,338,368 of JAZDUA010000098.1, forward strand.
TCGAGAAGGTTACGACACGTTAAGATACCTCAAACAGCTCTTGGACGCACTGCCAACATAATATCCTCCTGCAAGCCGGCTTAGCTAATTTGTAGAATCTGCAACAGACAGGTATCAAACCCTAAAATCCATCAGCCAACAATGATTCAGCTGAGGCTCCATCGTGTTACTACTGCGTTATAGTACTCTGTGGACAAAGAAAGTTCAAGTTATCAGGGAGCTCTTCCGTCCGTCTGCCGGTCATTTCACCAATTCATATCTTGTCATACTAGAATCCTTATCGTCCAACACCGGCGGACATTACTCAGAGCACCATTTGATGTCACTGCACTGCCTTTGACAGGGAGATCCTAGGCTTGGAGTCACGACGTCAGCAGGATTAGCTAGGTACATAGGTCGAGGTCTGGAGTAGAATTCAAACGATCTTCCTCTTCCTTGTCCTATTCTCAATCCTTACTTACACACACTTACACTAAACGCACTACACTACCTCACATGACGGGAGACCAGACGGGAGCTTAGAGTTTATCCAAGCTTGGACGGTGCCTCGCTGGTACGAGAATGCTGGATGGAGAAAACCCCATAAACAGACATGTAGCTCGGCGCCGGATCTCGCCAACTAGCTGCGAACGGAACCCGCCACCTCTTGTGTAAATCACGCATTAATACACTACACTTATGGGATCAATGTCCGCAGATGCACTCGAAAATAGATAATCAATCAATCCATCACCCTCCCTTTGGTGGGGGTCTACTTCGCAGTGTTACCTACTTCAGCCCCATGGCAACGGATATTGCTGCGTAATGTGAGTTGTGGATTGCATTTGCGCCTGAAGTCCTCCTTAATTCACAATCTGAGAAATTCAAAAATACTCCTCTTAAATTCCCTTGGCTTTAATTTTCCTCTAAATTTCTTATCCAGCAGAAGGACTTTCACTGGATTTTATAAACAATGGATCTTATAAATAGGGGCACCCAGATAAAATAACACGCATAGAGCAGTATCTCCACGGTGGGCACTTATTTAAAACGAAACTTCCAACCTTCCCACAACACATATTTCATTTTTTCCTGCAAGAAAAATTATTTATAGCTGTAAATTTGAATTATAAAGCACAACACGAATTTGGAATGAAACAAAATCTAATTAACTGGACGTCTTCGTCAAGTTGACCCGGCTGCACCCCCTTCCCTTCTTCTCGGCGCCACTGAATTTAAATCGTGCAAACCAGTCAGCTTTCCTTAGCGTCAGAGGGAACACTGGGTACTAATATCCAGGAACCAGTAACGGCACGTAACAGAGGGGAGTATTGCATCCGCGTATGGCTGCGCCGCCACACGCCGCCGAGATCGAATTCCGGCGCGGCGCGGCGGGCGCGGCGTGGCGTGGAGCGGCGCCGGGCGGCGGCGGGGCGCAAGGTCGGCCGAGTGGCGCGAGGCGGCCGTTACCGTTGCGCAGTCAGGGTCGCCGCGCCGCGCGCTGCCTTGCCCCAGGGCGGGGCCGCTAGGGGGAGCGTCACCGCTACCGTCACGCCGCGCCGCCCAGACGCTCATCGCGATTGGCAGGCGCGCGGCCACGGCCCAATAGACAGCCGGCGTTTTTTATCACCCAGCGATTTCCCTTTGGCATTGTCCAGTGTACTCCCCGGCTCGCCTATCAACGCTCCATTAGAATTTATATATATATATATATATATATATATATATATATATATATATATATATATATATATTCCAAGATCAGCATCACGTTATGCTTCACTTAACAATGGAAATATTACGATAAAATGTTATGTACAACAAAACTTCATGAGGCCCCATCTAGTGATTTAGTTCTATTGTTAGTGATTTTTTTTATTACCTCAAGCGACCGAAAATTATCTTTGGAAAATTTGGATTTGAATCTGCTTTTGTTGGTTGTGATTTCTAAGTGAACGTGTGTCGATAATGGCAAACCAGGTCTTTTGTCTAATGCTATTGTTTTTTAATGTAATCTTGAATGGGAATATTTAATTCGTAGTGGATTTTAACATTGAAAGTATACCAAATTTCTTTCTCTTTCGAAATGCAACCAAAACTCCAGGGGCTGAAGTTAGAAGCGCTAGTGTGACCTGATGCGAGTTTGTGTAAAGCTTGCCAATTTTGTGCGATAAAAAATTGGAAACCTGAAATACATGGGAAAGAAATGGGTGGGAATTCGGGTACACTGCGCAAATATTAGCTCGGACTTTTCTACCAGCCACGCCTACTTCATCCCACCGCCCACGCCTGGCCCACGCGCCTTCTTGACCTGCAGTTCGTCTTTTAGTTCCTGCAAAAGGTTGTAGGGGTTGTGAACGCCTTTATGAGCGTCGCCACTAATTCATACGGAAACTGAACGGCCCTGCAAACCACAATATTGTTGCCCGACTTGGCGATTTTTTTCTCCCAGAAATAGAAAATATCATTTCTTGGGTGGTAAAATAGCGGAGCTTAGAAATTTTCCTGACTTCACGAATGCCAAATATAGTAATTTCTTTGGTTTGGATTGTTCAGACAATTTTCGTTACAACTTAGTTTTAAAAATACAGGGGCAATATATAATCAGCAAGTAAAAAATTTCTTCATGTTGTTCCTGAAATGTTATAGATTAGGTGCTATTGCGTCTTATTTGCAAAATAATTTGAATTTAAATAAAAGTTAAAAAAAGTTGCGAAGGTTGCATACTTCTTTAAACTTTTACACCAACTTTAATAAAAGTGCCCTTCGGACTTTCGGGTCCCTTTATTTTCTCCCTCAAACTATAATCTTATGAGCAAAGAAAACAATCAGATTCACTTTAGCAATTATTCTGGAAACACGCAGGATATAAACAATTTAGTCAGCCTATCAATAAAATTAAAACTTATATAAAATAAAGGTACCAAATGGTATAGTTTATTTTTCTATAGTAGTATTTAACACGTTAACACATACAAAATTTAATAAATTGCGAATTTTTAAGTTCAATAATTTAAAGTCTATGAATATAGATATTTAGAAAATGATTTATCGATTCACTAGAAAGGAACTATCGTTCCGATCGTTCGGAAAAGTAAAACGAATTTCCGTTCGCATAGTCAAATAAGGGTATTCAACGAAAAATTCAGAATTAATGGAAATGAAAGTTCAGGTGCGTGAGAATCTCACTGAAATCTAAGACATATTCAATTCTTTCACAAGCCTAAAAGTATTCTTAATATCACATATTTTCTCTACAAAATATTATTTCAACTTCAATGTAGAAAGGGAAATGTGTGATCATATCGTTGAAATATTATTATCCCTGAACTTTCGAGTTTTCTTGCGTACTGAAACTTCACATTTAATTGCATGGCACGTTTTACTTCCTTCCTAGAATGCTTTTTCTTGGTATTCTAAGGATTACGAGAGATGCCACAACACTCTTCTTAGAAAACGAAAGTCAGTTAACCGTCAACTCCAGTTTATCTGACTGTTCATTCTACAGCACAACGTCCCATTATCTCTTGCCAAATATCGTACGTGTAATAAATCCGAGGCCTGTCATTTTTCGGATGAAGTGAGCTTAGGTGGCATTCCCCTTCCACTCGCAATTCACTTCCTTTACCGCGGCGAGTAAGAGGCCAGCTAGAAAGCATGACTCCGCAAACTGCGGCCCTTTCTTTGTGCCTAACCATGATCCTATGCTCGTGGCTCATGGTTCACTACAACACAATGGACCGACACTAACAAAAAGACGGAGGATAAAACAGCTCTACGAAGTATCAGTTATGGAATTTTAAAATCAAGGCTATTATTAAATAGTCAAGATAATTAACTAGTGCGAGGAAGTTTGTGCCATTCTATAGAACACATACTTTTTTTGTGTCTGTGTATTTATTAGAGTAACATTAATAACTGAATATCCATATACTTTCTACCAGAAAAAGTGTGGTACCGGTTTTAAGACAAAAATTATAATTTGCCTTTACTTCAACAAAAAATTAAGAGAAAACTACTCACTTTAATAAAACAATTTGTACATCAACTTATTTAATGATAAATTTTCGATATAATTTAATTAATTCCATTAATCATTAATTTCGAATTAATGATAAACACATTCCATTAAAGAAAATTTTGTATAAATAATAATGTATTATTGCGATTTTTTAGCAACTTTCGAGAATACAGATTTCGCCGAAACTAAACACTGCAAATTTTTAGCGTTCTTTGCTATCCTCAAAGATAATTTTAATGAAAATTAAAGCTTAAATTTTTTGAAAAAATAATTGTTTAAAAATTGCCTATAATATTTCAAGTACAATTACGCGATAACTTCTTATATTACAAAAAAATTATGTTACCTTCTTTAAAGATGACAAATATCAGATTTCATTAATGAAAAAATCTATACCTTCGATATTGCAGTAGTAAAATGACGCCGAAAATATTTTGATCTTTTGTAATTTTTGACAATTCAAAAATTTCAACAACATTGAGGCATGTACCATTGTTTCAAACGTTCTTTTTGCTATCTGAGGAAAAAATGCAATTTAAATTTTTTTAAATGGAGCTATCTTTCCGAAAAATTTGAAAATATTTTTAGGGCATCTTGTAAAGAATCCCAGAAAATTAAAATATCAGTTTTCAATTCTCTAAGTTCTAAGTTTATCCAGATCGATCAGGGAATAACAGATTTGAAGAAAATTGGTTGAATAATTTACTGCGCGACCACAGACAGACGAACAGACAGTGTTGCTGTCAACTAATATTTGAGTACCAAGCACTTTCAAAGCATGCATTCTGTCAAGAACGTCACAAAGAAATTAATATACTACAAATGGGAACGAGATATATCAACTTTTTTATACCTAGTCCCCACAATACGAGTTTTTCGGGCGAATAATCAACGGGTTTGTCTGCGACACTTACAATACTTTTTCTATACCACGCAAGTACGTAAATAAAAGTTATAAACGATGGTTCACAAAGTACTAAAAGCGAGATTTTCTGTATATTGAATAAAGACATAATCTGATATGATTTAATCGGGTATCGGTTTGTTAGTGCGAAACTAACCAACTTTTTTGGATGCTTTGAGAATATTCTAAAAGCATTATTGAGTTTAAAAACGAAGGTGATAACAGCGTCTCGGCAAAGATTTCCGACAGTTAAAGAGGTGATCGAATATAGCTCATTCGATTTCTATTGAGAAAACAAATCGATTGAAACTATTTTAGCCGGATCCCCCTGGAATAATCTGGAAGAATTCTAGAAAAAATGTGTTTTTGTGGGAAGTCACTCACAGTGGTAAACCTCTGTGCAATACTAAACAACATGTTCATAATGATGTAAATTCCTAGGGTATAACTCATAATTTCATTAAAATATGAATAATAATAGTTAAATCTAATTATGTTGATAAACACAATTTTAAGGTTATTCTGTTGACATTTTTTATGCAACTGTCAATCTTTGAGGATGGACTATCCAGGCAATTTTATAGTGTTCAAAATCTCTGTTTCTTAGTATCTTATTTAGAAAAAATAAATCAACACAAAAGTTCTCGAAAGTATAAATCACGCTCAGCTATTAACATGTAATAAAATAAATTATCTTTGTCTATTCTTTGTTTGTTGCTTTAAATATTATTGCACGCTTTTGATATCAGAATAGTATTTAGTCGGCCTAAGAAATACATATATAAACACATTTTGCATGCTTCTTGACTGTGAACTGGTAACATATTTGATGACCTGAGCGACGTCGTTGTGATCGTCGACCGGAATAACTTCACGCATCTCTCTCTAAGTAGAATCACTCAATAGTACAAATGTATCTAGTTAGATAACGGTTTAGAAATTTTTGAGCGAGTGTCAAATATCAGAATTGCGAAATAGGAAGAATTTGACGAGTGTAGTACAATCAGGAATAATATAATATTTGTCCTAAGCATCAGGTGACCCTCCCCAGTGCATCCCATTGGCTGGGCATACCCCCAATCAGAATCGTTTGACAGCGCTGGTTCCGGTGAGCGGCGCGTGGGCTGCCAGAGCGAACGGTCGCGTTACGGCCCGATGCCCTGGCGAGTGCAGCTGGCGCGCGGCGCTGCTCCGGGTGGGGGCGGCTGTGGGGCGGAAGCCGAGGCGGAGGAGCAAGCGGAAGAACAATCGGAGGCGGAAACGGGAGCGGAGGCTCAGGGCATCAACTGATGTCACCGCATTGCCTCTGACCGGAAGGTCCTAGATTGGAGTCCCGAGGCAGCAATTTTCTCACCAGCCAGACAGCTGGGTCGAATTCACCCTCTATCTCGAGTTATTTTACGGTTATTTTCGATCCAATTCACTAGATGACACCAACACGGATAATGATCAAAATGACTGTTAACTGGGGTGTTGTACAAACGCATTCAACTGAACCTTCATACAATGATGTGTGTGCCAAGAATAATAGAAGGTTGGCGAGCAATATTAACTATACTTGCATGACGTGTTCGCACTTTGGCATCATCATTGGAATTCCCTCTCAATATTCTCAATTATACCCCATAAGTACAATTATACAAACGCTTTTCGTATCAGAATAGTATTTAGTCGGCGTAAGAAATACATATATAAACACATTTTGCATGCAACTTGATTGTGAACTGGTGACATATTTGAGGACCTGAGCGATGTCGTTGTGATCGTCGACCCGAAAAACTTCACGCATTTCTCTCAAAGTTGAATCACTCAACAGTACAAATGTATCTATTTAGATAACGGTTTAGAAATTTCTGAGCAAGTTTCAAATATCAGAATTGAGAAATAGGAAGAATTTGACGAGTGTAGTACAATCAGGAACGAAGAGATTTTAATTATCACTACAGAAATGGTGAGAAACTGAACACTTTACTCAATTCAATAAACAAAAAACAGTCAAAACAAAAAATACCGTTTCCGTCTTTTTAGGAAGTGAGAACGAGGTCTATAACTACAATGTCGCGTGCATGGACGCAGCATTATCGATTCCGAGTAACGAATGATCGCAGGAATAAGCTCTCTGCGTTTGTATCAGGGTCACTCCGCCTCACCGTAGTGGGCAGGCGCATGGAACGGACAGGGTGCAACGGCCAGCGCAGGCTCACTAAAGAAGCAAAAGCGCTCTCATTAATGTTGACAGAAATAATTCCAATACCGTTCCATGACTGATTCTCAGAAGGTGGAATGTTCTTGTGTTCATCTCTGCGGGTTTCAAAAAAATTCAGGAGAATAAAAATTGAGTACGAGAGGATATAGTTTAGAGCCTTCATTTGCTTTTTTCGTTCGTGTCTATCCCACGTATGGTTCTGTTAGGCACTTCATCATATATTTACAGTTATCACCTTAAACAGAATCTCTCCCGTTCTTCAAAAACGAAATCCAGAATACTGGGGTTCGTATTATATGGGAACTTTTATCATATGACTATCAGTATTCATAGTAACTCGATTGAATACGGATACCCGTTTGTATGCGAGGGGTTTGGCCCTTTGTAACCCGTGTCTACTAGTCACCCGACTCAACACGCAAAATAATCCTGGCACTGCTGTGCCCGGCATAACGTGGACGAAAATAGAATAAAGTTCTTGAATATTTGTTTATCACAACTTACGTCAGTCTAGATCTATCACAAACTTCGCAAAAAATATCTTAAGGAATGTCATTTGTATCAAAAATTTTCGCAATAAGAAGTATGACTAATTTAAAATTCAATTACGCACTATCTGTCGGCGTTTGTTTATTTGCACTAATCCGTAGTGAGCATAAATCACACATCTAAAGATGCGTTTTTTTGGCGGGGGGTGCAGCTGGTGCACTTCGGGTATATCAACACGAGTATATTACACTTGCAAAAAGAAGTTGAGTTCTGGGGTTGTAACAGATCCCACAAATTATTGAAAAACCTCACAATGTATATTACCACAAGCGGTACCATATATCGAATGTAAATGTGCAATGAAAACCAGAAGGTATTCTAAATTTGACCACAGAAAAAATATGTGTATCGTTCAATTTAATCGATTTGTGCTACCTACAGCATTCACAAGGTAAGACTGGTGAGAAAAGGAAGAAAATTATTCACAATTTTCTTTTCTATCAAAAACTGCATCAGACGTAAGAATTAATTGCATATCTTCTTTGCATACCACCGAGTATTTGTAAACTGTTCATTAATAATGTCCTGACACACATTTTAAGCATATATCAGATGCTTTTCAACTAGAACTCCATAAAATTTTGAACCCGATTTTTATACTACATTTTTGATTGTAGATTTTATAATAGATTCGGGTCGCACCAACCTTATTATTCTTGCACTGCGTGAGTCTAAAGGCTATTTTCTGATGCGAAGCGTAGCGTGTCTGTCCCGTTGTCTAGCATGAATCAAAAATACGCGACAAGCGCACAAATGTGTTGAATCCCGCCTACGCTAGCCATTAACAGAAACTGCGCAAATCTCCGAATGTCACACACGTCCACCACATATTGAAAACGCGCAAAGGCAACTAAAAGTAATTCAAAATCTGGCAATCTCTAATAGACGTGTGTGTGTTCCGAAACTTGCACTAAGCATACCTAAAGGCGCGTCGTTGGCGCGACGGGCAGCGTGGAACAAAAACACACGACACGCGCACAAATTTGTTGATTCACGACTTCATATGCAATATTACGCATTAGTCTATTGTTCGCCTATTAGCATTAATGATGAAATCGCAGGGATGTTTGCTGCAAATAAGTATACACAGAATAAGAACCATAACTAATTTGAAATTAACTTACAATAGCCTTGTTTCATTTGCGCCGGTCTTGTACTGTATGTTTATAGCATTGTGTGGAGAACGTGGCGTAGGGCAAAACAAGAACGACACTCGTAGCAATTTGATGAAGCCCGTCTTCTTATTCGTATGTTACTTATTAGTGGAAATCTCACAACTAATTGAATCCCAAGCACGGCCATCGTGTTTGCATCGAGAACTCAAAGCAACATGAAGTCCGCCTATCCACAATAGGCGCGCGTTTCGTTCCGCGTTCCGGAATCACACTGTCCGTCAGCCGCTGCGTGGCCCGCGCGCGGGCGGCGCGGCGACGGCGGCGGCAGGGCTGGCCGCCAGTGGACGACGCGGGCGAGCGGGCCCGCCGCCGGGGTCCTCCGCGTCCGTGGGAGTGGGCGCACGCCAAGGCACGCACGGGCACGGGCGAGCACGCGGGGCGCGGGGGGGCGCCATGCCGACCGACCGCCCCAAAGAAAGTGAAACCCTGGCGGCGGCGACGGGCAGCATCCGCGAGCGGTGACGGCGGCGGCGGCGGCGGCGGCGCCGGAGGGCCTTGCTCGCGCTTTGCGTCACCCGGCCCTGACCGCGGGAGCCGCTCCGTCCACGCCTCCGCCGCCGCCGCCTCCACCGGCGTCTCCGTCGCTTCGCGCTATATAAACCCCCGCGCGCTGACGGCCGGCACTCGTTCCGCATCTCGCAGCTCGAAGACTCACACATCAACATGTACAAGCTGGTGAGTGTTCGGGCCTGGCTGTGCACACGTGGGGTGCCGGCCGCGCTGGTGCTGGCAGCGCTGAGGGGCGGTGAGAGACGAAAACACACGGCGGACGTTCTCAACGTGCTGGCGTTCTAGGCTAGAGCGGTTCTGTAACTTGGAAACTGTGTAGTTGAAAGTAGAAAGTTTGTTCGTTATTATGAAAAAAATAATTATGTTTAATGTTTCAACATTCAATTCGCTGAAATATTCAACATTCAGTTAATAGCGTTCTACGATTGTTCTAAATGTGGTGTAGTTTCAAGCTAGAATAGTTCTGCTACCTGGGTACTATTTAAAAGTAGAAATAACCGTTTCGATATATGAAAGAAACAAAATAACTTGGCTTAATTTTTCAACATTAAATTCGCTGAAATATTACCGTCGAAAAAAATTACTCATTTGACGTTCTGAACGTAGAATATTTCTAGGTTAGAATTGTTTTGAAACTTCGTTACAGAAAGTCCAAAAAACGTTTCAATACACGATAGAAACAAAATATTTTTTCTGTTCTTCTATGTTCAATTCTCTGAGCATACAGACAAAAACGTCCGTATCTCTATTGAAATACATCATGCCCATATTGTTCACTTGGAGATAAACAAATGTAAACAAACGAGTCTTTCATTAGACAATCACCTATACGATGTATTTACATTGAGGAAATGTGAGTGTAAAGACGTAACAATCGAAATGTTTCCGATACCTTTGATAAAAAATTATATGCTCGGATACTTTAACGTACGGGCAGTGAATCACGGGCATCTTCTTTGCACGATATGTAGATTAGAGCATTAATGAAAACGCCGCCCAATACGTAGTACAAAGACCGAAAAAAAGAATATTTATTCCCAGAGCTTTTGCTTTTCGATATGTACCGTTCTACATACGCACAAGTCTCCGGGATTGGAGATTAACACCTCTAAATTGAGAATTTATACTGTCGAAAATGAAGAAAAATTATATAACAAATTATGGGAATAGGTTTGGAATATTTTCAAAATCATTTTTTTTTGTTAGAAAAATTAAACAATAAACATAACATTGTTTTCACTTGTTGCATTAAAAACGTCTCAGAACTACTACTCAGAGTAAATGTATACTCGTGCGACTCAAATGCGAACTTAATGAGAAAAGATAGTAAGATCTTATACCTTGTTATACTAGCAAGATACAATAGTTGGTAAAGTACAGTGTACATTTATGTTGCATTTTTTAATTTAATTTTTAATTTATTTGAATATTAGTATTAAAATTACTACATTTCATGCAGGGTATTTTTTAATTGAAACCTGCAAACTTTTGAAATTGATGTACGGTATTTGAGGAAAACGCTCTCGAGACATCTGACAAACGTGTACGTGGAATGCAAATCGCGTGCTTCATGAGCGAACACGAAGGAGCAACGGGCTCAGAGCACTCCGGTCAGGCGCAGAACGCAACCCGCCGGTCGCACGCATTGTCCGCCGGAGACCATGCGGCGCACGCACGGGGCCGGGAGCGCGGAGGCCGCGGCCGGTGGTCTCGGAGGGGGAGGGGGAGGGGAGGGGACGGGAGAGCTGCGTTACGCAATGCGAGCTTCGCGCTCGCTCTGGTGAATTGTGGCGGCGAGCGCGAGTTGCGGAGCGCGCTGCGGCCAGCTATGCATTCTAATGGGCGGCCCCGCGTCTCGCTTTTGTTGGCCTCTCTCGTCATCGTTGCATCCACTTTCTGCACCGCGTTGACAGAGTAGGTTTTTTCTACGGTTTGCCAGGCGCGACCGCTGGCTTTGTCACTCGAATGGGAGTTTTACGGTGATTGTAGAACGTCGAAACGAACGTTTGCCCTCCTTGCGTACAAATTCCATGGCGACATCCAAAAATATTCCCACAGCTCTCCATTCGTAGTGCACACAAACCTTGTTGCCCTACATCCTGCGACCACACAAACCAATGCCCCAATCACCATCCAAACAAGCCCTATGATTCTATATCCGCCGGCCATGCAAACACGTTCTATTTCCATCACCCACATAAACTCCATGACCATGGGAAGTATCCCATTCTCCTCCGTCCGTAGTGAACAACCTTTTCGTACCCATTCCCACTCTCCACAAACTGCACTACTCTACCAATACAATTTTACCGATATCTACGCCTCAGCCTACACTCATCCTTTTCCCTCCTGTTACGAAAATAACTCCTATCGTCCTTACTGTTTTCATTCCTCGTCCCCTCTTCCTCCGTCCATACCCCGTATTATCTTGACCATCGCTCGAACCCAACCATCGCCTTCCGCGCGCTTCCGCCGCCGCCCCGCGCTGGGCAGTGGATCAGCTCCCCGCTTTCTCCCGAAGACAATGTTTGCGGTGGTTAAGTAACGGGGCGATGCGCGGCGCCTGCCAACGCGACCGAATTACGCGTGCGGCGGGACGTGCGGCGGCCCCGCCCCGCCGCGCCGCGCCCCGCCCCGCCGCGCCCCGCCCCGCCCCGCCCCGCCCCGCCCCGCCCCGCCCCGCCCCGCCCCGCCCCGCCCCGCCCCGCCCCGCCCCGCCCCACGCCGCTCCTCGCCCGCGGGCGATGGCTCATAAAACGGCACTCGCCGCAACGAGAGCGCAGGGCAGGAGAACCTCCGGGACTTGGTTCGCCGCGGAGAGTCAATTTGCGCGAGTGCTTCATTGCGGGCTTCGGGCTGGACGACAGGCCGTATTTCATACGCTGCGTGTGGAGCGTACCACAATGGGTTTAATGCTGGAAAGTTGCTAGTTTTTCTAAACCTTTTTTATGAACCGGTAAGCGACAAATAGGATTGTTTCGGAGTTCAATTTCTCTTGGGTGCATACGTAAGACAATGTAAAATTGTCTGATAATGTAGACGTAGGCACCCGCGACGGACGACTTGCTTCATGGAGAACTCCACCTCCCTGGCAGTTTTACTTACCACCTCGGAAGATAATGGCTACGTAGAACGCGACTTTGTTCAAGTAATTATCCGCAATGCCGTAAACGATAACTTCAACATTCCCAATTACAAGTCAATCACTGATCAAACTCACATAGACTGTACATTTTTGTGTTGTTCCGATGGTCATCATGGATTCCATAGATCGTTGCAACGAGTATACGCACGCACGTTATGTCACAACTTCAAATATTCTCTGATTTCACATCCAATAAACTACAATATTGTAAGCTTAAAAGTAAAAGCTATTCAATCCAAAATATGTTCATTAACTTTGGTTTATAATGGTCTTAAATATTTTTCAAAGAATTGGTCTTCCTTACTTGTGAGAATGTGTTGCAGATGATATATTTCATTTCCATTGGACTTCGTACGTTTTCCTTTGTTAATCACTATATTACAACTCACACTTCAGGCTTGAATAATTTGCTCTGAAACTCTAGTGTTTGCTTCTTTCTCCTGCAGGTGATCCTGCCCCTTCTCTTCGCCGCCGTGTCGGCTGGCTACCTGGGCGCCCCCGCCGTGGGCGTTGGCTACGCCGCCCCCGCCATCGGCTACGCCGCTCCCGCCGTGTACGCCGCCCCCGCCGTGGCTAAGGTGGCGTACGCCGCCCCCGCCGTGGCTGCCGCCCCCGTGGCCTACGCCGCCGCCCCCGTCGTGGCTAAGGCCGCCGTGCCCGTCGCCACCTCCTACGCCAACACTTACAAGGTGTCCGTGGCTTCTGCCCCCGTCGCCTACGCCGCCCCCGTGGCCAAGGTCGCCGTCGCCGCCCCCGCCGTCGCCACCTACGCCGCTGCCCCCGCTGTGTACGCCGCTCCCGCCGTCGCCAAGGTCGCCGCCCCCGTGGCCTACGCCGCCCCCGCCGTCTACGCCGCCCCCGCCGTCGCCAAGGTCGCCGCCCCCGTCGCCTATGGTGCCTACGGTACCTATGGTGCCTACCTCCACTAAATCTCCCTCATCAGTACCTCAGTACCTCATCAGCTGTACATATGATTCATCGCCATATTATTATTTTATTTAATAAATGACGATTTGTGATCTATAAATCTGAACTAATTATTTCCAATATTACCTTAGATTGCCCTCACTATATGAATTGCTCACTTCCTAAACCTCCTCCCTCTTAACTCTGAAATCTCAATATATAAAACTCCTTGTAAGGGTATGAGCTCCAGTATTAGTACATCCGAACGCATGGAGATCATCTCAACCTATTTTGTATGAATACAAGACAAATTCCTGTTTCTAATACATACTGATATAAAAATTATCCGGCATCTCCGGGTTTCTTGATCTTGTCGTGAACAATAACAGGTAACATATGTTTAGATTCTGGCTACAAGAGACAAATATTAATAAAAATAAAAGAATATACATACATGTTTGCGTGTGTTACAAAAACATTTGTAAATTTCCGCAGTCATTGCCTCCAAAATTTGATACGAATATTTTTAGATGCCAAGAATCAAAGATAGCATAGTTTCGATTTAAAATGTTGCCCTAAATGCGATTTATCAAATAAAGATAGATACGTACGGAGAGCACTGGGTGACTGCGCGTGCTAAAAGCGGCCAACCTAGGAGCTGTGTTCAGCTCTCACGCGGGGCGCGGCAGTCCAAACGGAGCGCATTCAGTTTCTGTCCGTGAAGAGCATAATACTTCAACATTGGCTTAACCCAGGATTACAAAGGCGTCGCCGATAGCTTCCACTCACTGCGTTTCTGAAACTCTTTGTTCCTTCATTGTGTGACTAGCCAGTGAAATATACATATCGTCATATGCGTGCCTATTTCCGATATACGCCATTTTAAGACGCGTCGTTCAGTAGACTACGCCTTTGTAGTTGCGTCAGTGATATTTTTTGCTTCATTGGTTAATATTGCAAATAATGAAAATCCTTGTCTTGTAGTATTTAAGGTTTGTTCATGAACATTTAACAATCAATCATGGAACGATGGCTATCAGAACAAAGATCGCGTGTCGATTTACTTCTGCTGACGCTTTGCAAATGCCATGTGTGAACAGTACCAAGCAAATGTCTGCTGCGTGAGTTAATTCTATAAAACCGTTTAAAATCACAGTAATAAGCTTTGCTAATTATTGAATCGTGATATTTGCGCATGATTATTTTTAATACGAAGTGAAATGCCGAAGCCATTCGTTTCTTCGTCAGTTCACAGTGCATTGGAAATGTTTCTGCACTCGCTGGTCGATGTATTTCAAATACTATAAAAAAAAGCTTTACTTTAGTAATTAATCTGGAGTGTTATTTTGCAACCTGGAGTGATATTGTATTTCAGAAAATTATTGCTTACAGCGATGTTTTTAAAACAATATTAGTATGCAAATTCAATATTATTATGGGTATTTAAAATACACGTATATTTTGGGATAAATGTGGAATCAGTAAAATTGATTCCTCCAATTCTTGTTTTTAAAAGTTAATGATTAATTTAGTTCGATTGAAACGCATAAGTAAGCAAGAAATATTCAAGAACTTAAAATAATCAGCCAACACAAACAGTCCCTACTTGGCATCTTTTCGTTAAGAGAATTGATCTCCATCGTAAAATCTTTCATCCAATTTTAGGGAGTAACTATATATCAAAAAGCAAAGCAGAAAAACATGAAATCAAAACAAACTAACACCGGTAGTTTCTTAAAATAACTTTAGTTTCTAAAACTAAGTCCTTATTTCGTTATCAAATCTGGCAGCCTTGAATACAGTAGATTTCAGATGAATCTATTAGTATATTATTTCAGAATAAATTCAAAAAGAAATATTAGTCCTCTTTTCTATTATATAAGTTATTGCCAAAAGACTAAAAGTTTTGGCGGTGTACATGAAAATGAGGCAAATAGAATGAAATGGTAAGCTAAATTATAAGTGCAACAGATTGTGGCGCAACAATTTGTTTTGTTGTCTTTTTCAGATATTTCTTCAAATACCTGAGTTTTAGTAGAGGCGAGATGTGCTTAAAACCGAAGAGGTCATTCTTCCTTATTTTCTTCAGAAGTAGACAGCCAACCTTCAATGTGATGCTCAATCAAAAACAGAGATCCCAAACATGTCTGTTGAAGAATATTGGTCAAGCTATGTCTTGTATATTCCCAACATGGTAAGGAAGGTGCTTGCAGCTGATGTAGTTTCCATCGGATTCTCTGTGAAAAATCTGGGCATTTATGCTGACTAATATGAAATTAAAACATGAAATACTACCATTTTAACTGAATGGAGACAGTATCCTTTCTTCATGTAGGACTCTTAATCATAATAGATAAATCATATTGTTCTTTAATCAAAACAAGTATTTGTATTTATAAAAATTAAGAATTTTAAAATATTGTATTAGTTAAAATTATTCCCAATATTTTTTTCAATTTCAATTGATTAGCAGTAAGACAATACCCGTTCCACCTCATTCCAGATCGTAAAAAGAGACGAGGACTATAGTGTTGTGTACACCTTGCGTAGACTTACTGAAAAACTTTGTGAAAGGTAAAGACAGTGAGTCAAGTGCCATTGGATGTAAAATGATACTCAACTCATGATTTCAGGCAGTCATTAACAGGGTAGGCTTCATATACTGTAATCTAGCATTAAAATAGCGAGATTCGTTTGATAGTATTCCTTGGCAGTGAAGGGCTAAGGTCATTAGTACCGTAAAATGAGGTGTATGTTTTAATTGTAGGATTGATTGATTGTTAGTGATTTCGCGCACGTCAACTACTAAAGTCAACATAAAATACGTAAGTGTAGTGCATGTTTTTTCTCATGCGAAGGCAGTTATCTTCCCCCGCCGTATGGCGAGATTCGGGGACGACCTTCTGTCGGCTAGCGGGGTTTTCCTCAGCCAGGTATCTCCCAACAGCGGGGCACTGCCTCTCCTGAGACAAGATCTGGGCTCCCGACCGGTCTCCAAGAATATGTGCTAGTGTAGTGCATGTTAGTGTAAGTGTGTGTGTGTAAGGGGTGAGGATTGGACAAGAAAGAAGTAGAAAAAATCGCGCGCGTCCATGGCCCGTTACGGGGTACTGCTCCGGCATTCGCCTAGTATTGATCGGAGAAACCACGTAAAACTACCGATCAGAGCAAACGGCCGCAAGACTTCTTCTCCCGACAGCGACTGAATTGGATCAAGCTGACAATCTAGTGTCGAAACTCTTCCCACCGTCCAGACTCGAATCCAGAACCTCCCGGTCAGAGGGAGTGCAGTGACTTCAGTTGATGCCCTGAGCCATTTCTCCCGGTTTTATCGCAGGAGGAGGAGGGGACCTTACCCCCGGATGGTGAGATCCGACACCGACCTTGCAAGGTCACCTTGCAAGGTTTTCCCTAACCAGGTATCTCCCACTCTCGGGGCAGCTCTCCTGCCGTTAGAAGCTCTAAGCTCTCAACTGGTCTCCTACCATGTGTGGTAGTGTAGTGCATGTAAGTAAGGGATGAAAAAGGTGAAGCAAGAGGATGAAAAGATCGCGCGCAGACCCTGACCCGTTTGTTAGGAACTGCTTCGGTTTTCGTCTTGTGTAGATATAAAAAACACGGAGAACTTGCTATCAGAGCAGCGGACCAATAGAATTCTTCCCAAGGAAGCGGATGAATTCGACTTAGCTATGTAGCTAGTGTCGAAAATCCTGACAACCTCGGCAGTCGGACAAACACATCTCCGTGTGAGAGGCTTCTAAACCATTGAAGGATTCCTACATTCCTCACATGTTGCATTTTGTGCTAATCTCAATTAACACGTATTTTTTGGTGGTTAAATTAACTGAGAAACGAAAATTTTCATCTATAATTCGAATAAACATCTTTATACGAGTTGTAATGTGCACAGAAATTCTAAGAAAAGAATGCAGCCTCCAACCACCTGAGAGGTTCTGTTGTTTTGTTAGATACCTACAAACTGGGTAAAATCCAAAAATAATGTTGGTTTAGATTTTGATCGAAGAAATACAAAAATGATTGATTCCATATATTCTAGTACTGCACGTACCGAGGAAGTATCTCATTCAATATGTCACTGCTTACTTCACAGCTGACGTACTGCGCCATCAAGGTTAGAAAGAAGAGGCTGACCGTCATTCGATATATATATATATATATATATATATATATATATATATATATATATATATATATATATATATATACTCTTCGTGCTATGATCGAAATAGCCATTTTTGGATATTCTTGGTATGTAAAAAATTGTTGTAGTACAGTGTATGCGAATATACTGTATTATGTTATTTTAGTATTAGTGAAAACTCTTTTTTAACATTTAATTTATCGAACTCGTGCAATTACTACACAGTATTTCAGTAAAGCTCTTGAGTGTGAGGAAGTGAAGATGTGTGTTTTTGCTATTCCGTCACTATCATCTAGACCACTTCCCGTGCACTAACCGAGTCGTATGAGGTGTCATTCGACGCGTCTCGGTCTCCTGATTGGGAACTGATAATTTGTTTTCGGATCCCGCTAGATTTTAAAAGATTCAAAACCGCCGCGCCGCGATCTTAGTGGTATTGCTAGTAATTAAACCAACGCTTTCTAAATCGGTCTATGTGCTAGGGTTCGAATAGCTTAAGAGCGAGCCACAATGTTATTTATTACGATCGTATCTCCAATACTCATTCTTACAACTTCAACTCATTATAACTAACATTTACCTATGCTAAAAGGAAACATTCTTTTCTCTCTAGAAATGCTTTGATGAGAATATTATTTTAAAAAACTGTAAGGAAGATAACTGGGATGCTTCTGAATTATAAGGGGACACAAGTGAGAATCAAAACTTATTTATATGATTGTAACAAAAATGAGATAAGCAATACAACACATCGTCAAAGAACATATTATTAATATTATTATTATTATTATTATTATACTTTTAACATTTATTTCATTAAAATGTACATGATTTCAGTAATTAACATTATTTTAGGCATGCAATGAAAATTTACATCTTTTTATTTTCCCTGTAGGAGACGAAAATATCCGTACGAAGGTTTGTAATAATTATATATAGTAAGTTTGTAGTAATAATATATTTTATATGTACAATTATCAGGCTTATATATAGTAATAACATAGTACAAAACAAAAGTCAAGAAAATCTGTATGTTCTCACAATTTACACAACTTGACTGCTTTTTTATTTGAGTTAATTATTCTTTACGAATAAATATATTCATTTCTTTTGTAAATAATAAACAGTTTACATGTTTCTGGAGTGTTAACATGTTTCTAAAACGCATACGTTTGCCTAGAAAGTATTTTTTCAAACCACCTTTTAAGTGCTTATTGCGAAATATCCAAGGAGTTAATTAGATAAAATATGCTTAAAACTGTCTTAAGAGTTTATTTTCGAAGTTTCGTCGTGTCCCCTTCACACTCTTCTACTGTCAGGATTCTCTCGTAAGAGAGTAATTTATTTGTTGTTGTGCACTGTGCGTGCTTCTTTTTTTCGAAATCCTTTTCTGGTTTGTTCAGCAACTTTATTTACGTTCTCAATGTGCAATA
Organism: Gryllus longicercus; assembly: GCA_038098605.1. Classification (NCBI taxonomy): domain Eukaryota; kingdom Metazoa; phylum Arthropoda; class Insecta; order Orthoptera; family Gryllidae; genus Gryllus; species Gryllus longicercus. The sequence continues at coordinate 2,357,358 of JAZDUA010000098.1, forward strand.
CAATGTATGGCCTCTGATTGTTGATTGCTGGTTTTATCTCATAAATTTATTTTACTAGTAGATTTTATTCATTTTCACTACGTTTATAATTTATTTTTATTATAATTCTTAAAATGTCCAATATATCACCATATTTGGGTCATCTTGTTTGCAATTTATTTGCAAAAATTTGCAATTTATTTGCAAAAATTTAACAGATATGTAAGTAACAGAAATAGTGAGAGTTTCTTACAAACTAAAAATTGGGAACATGCTGAAATATTACTTTAACTATCACATAAATAAATTTCAAATTTATATTCTTTCTTTGACAAATAAATAAACACACATTTGTGTACCGGAGAAAATAAAGTAAAAAGTATAACCCATCAAAGGATAAAACACGATATAGTGGTTCAAATTAGTAATATTTTAGTAGAAATATTCCCAAAATAATATATATGTTTTATGTAACATCTTTGAACAAATTAACACTAAATGTTTGGTTTAAACACTGCATCAATCTTTCTGTACTTTGACCGAGGAATTCTTGGTACTCCAATTAAACATTGCTGCTGTCATGTACTTCACGTTGCATAAGAGGTTGCATATTCGAAGGAATGACCTCAGACGAGGTGCAATAATCCATACAAGTGAAGTGGGGAGGGCGCTTGGCGCAGGGACCCGCATCAGGCAGCCCCAGCAAAACGGGCCAACCCCCGTCGCCGAAAGCGGGTCAAACTCCGGATCTCTCCAGGAAGCCTATGATTTCAATTTTTAGTTGATTTAGTTCTGTTAAGTGAAGTACTTACACTGTAGTTCCTGGAAAGACTTTCTCAATCAAGGCGGGAGGGGCAACGTGACGCAACTGACGCCGACGGAGGCGACGGTGCAGTGGCTTGTGACCTCCGGATCACGACTGTCTAGCGGAGAGTAGCGGCAAACCACAACGCACACAATACGCGGCTCTTTTCGTCGTTGAACTATTCATAATCATTGTCTTCAGAGCAGCGGCACCAGGAAAGTACGTGTTGATGCAGCATTCCTCTACAAAGTAAAAACATCTACTGCGAAATGGTAGGAGGTAGAAGGCGACGTATTTTTACTTTCTAGTATACCTACGTATATACTCGTACGTATAACGAAAGTTATGTAATGCTGCGAAAAGTTTGCGCAATACTGCATCTCCACAATGCAGCAAATGCAAATAGATAAGTGATAATTCCAAACGTAGGTTGGAGGGAAATTTGAAGAAGACAAATGGATCTCTAAAAGATATGATATGTAACAGTTTAGAATAAGAAATTTGCTTTGAGGCCAGACAAGAGTATCACGTGTTAAAAATAGTGAAGCATATTACCTGCTTAGATAATGACAATAATAATTATCCTTGAGAAATACGTTGTGCCAAGTATGTCACACCACATTAAATAATAATGAGTTAATTTTTAATTTTTTGTCACACTTTCTCACGAAAATGTATCCTGCAAGCAGAGAATCTTTCAACCAGGTTAATAACAGAATCGCAGTGTATAATAACAGATATAAGTGTATAATATAAGTGTATAATAACAGAATCGCAGGATATAAATATACGAATAATCCAGTCTATCGTATGTCCTTATCAATACGATTGATGAGAAATATTGCTGAGATAATTCAAAACTGGGAATGATTAATATTTGTTTCTCCCCTGTCGCCTATTTAATTTGGAACCGATCTACTATTAGAATTAGAGACTTATCACTTATTAAGTGGCAATGAACTACATTTGATGTTTCAATTGTCCCAGCGTAAATGCTTATGACATTTGTCACTGTAAAATAAAAGTTCCATATGAGATATAGTTATGTTGCAAAAATCAAAGTTTAGATGTGTTGTCATTATAAGTGAATATGTGTAATTGCCTGCAGGAGTCATCCCCGTAAGTGCAGACATTTTATTCTTGAGGCTTGGATGTGTTCTGCATAATTATGTTCAATTTTAGATTTTTTAACAATGTCATGCACCTTTTTTAATCAGACTAATTGTTGAGTAATAACCCTAAGAAGAGGAAACGTTTGGGTATGCCACGCATTCGCAGTAGTTTAAACAGTGAGTCTGTCTGGTGGTGCACGTATGTCAACCTGTGACCCACAGTCAAGCAATTAGGGCCTTGAGGCTGCAGCACATTGCCCATAATTCGCTTGGGCGCGGCGAGGGCGCGAGTGTCGCCCCATCCCTTGAAGGCTTCCTTCCGCGCGGGCGGGAGGGCGATTAACCCTGTTCCCTACTCTCGCTTTTATCGCCACTTGACCGACTTGAGAAGCCGAACGGCAGGGGGGAGCCGTCGTTTAGTATTCGGCGGAGAGGGGATGCGAAAAATAGTAGGCGTGGACGAATAACAGACGGTGGAGTAGAGGGAAGTTCGGCCGGTTACGGAGAGAAAGGGGAAAGACGAGCGGGGAGCTAGGCGAGCGAGTGGTAAGAGCGGGGAGTGATGAGAGCGGGGAGTGGCGAGGGTAGGGAGCGGCGAGTGCTGGGATTGACGAGAGGGAGAGGAGGTAGGTGACAGTGGGAAGTGGAGGGAGTGGGAAGTAGTGAGTGCGGGGAGTGGCAAGAGCGGGAAGTGGCAAGAGGGAGTGGCATGATCGGGGATTGGCGAGGTCGAGGAGTGGCAGGATGAGATAATGACGAGAGCGGGAAGTGATGGGATCAGGGAGTGGTGTAATGCGAAAAGTGGCGCGAGCGGGGAGGGGTGTGAGCGGGGAGGGGCGAGAGCGGAGAGGGACGAGAGCGGGGAGGGGCGAGAGCGGGCGGTCGAGAGTGGGGAGGGGAGAGGACGGGTGAGGAATAGGAAGCGGGGAGTGGCGGTAGAGGGGATTGGCGGAAGCGGGAAGTTATGAAAGCAAGGGTGGTACGAGCAGGGGGTGAGAGCTGGGAGTGGTGAGCATGGGGAGCTGCGGGAGATGGAGCGGCGCAGGCTGAGAGCGGGGAGGGAAGGGTGCGGGAAGGGGCGAGACCGGGGAGGGGTGTGAGCGGTGAGGGGCAAGAGCGGGGAGGAGCGAGAGCGGGAAAGGATGAAAGTGGGGAGGGGCGAGAACGGGAAGAGGCGAGAACGGGGAGCGGCGTTAGCGGGGAGGCGAGAGCGAGTATGGTCTTTTGGGTATGGCAGTGGCGAGAGCGGGGAGGGGCAAGAGCGGTGAGGGCTGGGGGGCAAATAGTGAGAGTGCGGAGGGGCGAGAACACGAAATGGCGAGAGCGAGGAGTGACGAGAGTGTTGAGGGGCAAGAGCGGGGAGGGGTGAGAGCGGGGAGGGGCGACAGCGGGGAATGAATGGCGAAAGCGGGGAGGGATGAGAGTGGGGAGGGGTGAAGTGGGGAGAGGTGTGTGTGGGGAGGGGCGAGAGCGAGAGCGGGGGAGGGGTGTACCTCCTTAGGTCGTACGCGGGAGGATGAGAGTGAGCGCGGCTGGCGGCGGCGGGTGGGGGATGGGAGGGGCGTGGGCGGAGACGTTGAGCGACGTCGCTTAGAGGCACGCGTCTCGTCGCGTCGGAGGGATAACGCGTTAAGCACATTGACCTCATTACCCTGCGTAAACGTCTGGCAGGTCGTGCCAGCGGGGCACTGTGCTTCCGGCACCGCGTGATTGAAGGGGTTTTGCGGGGCTGCGATTTGTACCAACGACCCATTACGACACTAAGGTTTAACGACCGAAGGAGGGGATGTGTTTATACACGTTTGGGGAATTATCCAAGGCTTCCCATAGAAAAAATCTTTAAAAAAAGTTTGAAGTGTGGTTAAATTAAAGTAACGTAAGTCTTATTGTAAATTCAGAATACGACATTAAAATTTTATACAATACCTTTTTCGAGTGGGTCAGTAAACATTGATATCATAGCTAACATTTGGAACAGAAACTATACATATTTTAAAGCTATTTTTATTTTTAAATATTTCCCTTCTGAGTTTATTCTCGAATTTGCATATTATTTAAATAAATAATTTGATTTTTTTAAATAATATGTCTGTTCTGCTCATTCATCTGTTACGGCAACCCTCTAAGCATAAGAAAGAGTTTGGAACGTATCTGAAAAGCACTTAAATGTTTAATAACCTATGAATCTACTATTCGCATATGTTTTATTTTGGGAAACGACATTCAAGCATATCAAGTCTTTTCTCTCAGACCCACTTAGGAAGCTTTTGATGTACCCCACTGTTCTACATTGGAGACCCTTCTTGCCGGAATACTAACCAACTTAATTTCAGCTATAAAGTTTATGCTCATTTTGTGACAGTTTGACAAGTTAACTAGGTCAAGGCACTTCAGAGAAATTAACATATAGTCCATGATTTGAATTTACATTCGCATATTGCTTGTAAGAAATCAATTGTAGTAATTGCTAGATGACAGAAAACTATAATACAAGAATCAAATATACAAATTTGTCTATAAAAAAGGTCTTACGTTCTTAATAACCAAAAGATATTTGAAATATTCTACATTGGAGGTTTCCAACCCTTTTCTTGCTTTGATCACTTCTATAACAATAATATTCTTCATCGACCTCTTTCAATTTTTTCTCTAATAAAGGGCAGACAAAATTATCATAATACAAATAACTGACTTAAAAATAGTAATGAGACTAATGTGAACGAGTTTGGAAGAATAGTTTTCATTGTTTTTAAATTATTACTATTTTTAAACTATAAAATACAAATAAATTTTCAAACAAATTACAGGTTTTAATTGCGTTATGTTTTATTTTATTAATGTGAATGATGTGAAATTCCAAAAGATAAGTCAATTAGTAATTTATTATCACATACTTTGTAGATTTATATAAATAAAAAAACTCTAAATATTATTGTAATCAATAGGATATTGATTTTATTATACTAATCAGTCGGCGGTACATATTTGGATACCGACCCGTAAGTCATCATCAACCAGTTTAAAAATGTCATCGACCCCCAGGGGGGCGATACCGACCCCATTGGAAACCCCTGTTCTATATAACTGCAGAACGTATTACACGAGTAGAACTAATATGAACCCCAAGAAAGTATGAGAGACGTGCAGCGAATACCTTGTAGCCTAATAAATTTTAAAGGCAGCCAGGCAATGCTTTCAGAGAGTGGTGGACTTGTGCAAATCGCACGAAGTGGCCGTTTGCGCGCGCTGCAACCGCATTGGCGTGCGCCTGCGGTGCCGTTCGGCGTCGCTCGCGGCTCCGCGGCGCGGCCTTTCAGAGGCGGCTGCGAGCGACGCCTTCAATTTGCTGCCTCTCACCACAGCCGCCGCCGCCGCCGCCGCCGCCCCCGCCCAGGAATTCGCCCGTCGCGTGCTGGCCAGGAGGCATGCAGGCATCTGGAAATAACAATTTGCAACGAGCTATGGCAGTCACGACGGTGCGGTGCATTCGGAATTGCGTGGGCTGCGATTACTGGACTGGATGGTTACCACGTGCTTCGCAGTCATTTGTCAAAGGACAGGTAAAGTGCTTTTGTACAGAGTACTTACCTGACTGTTACAATGAGATATTTCCTCTCTACAATGTAACACAAAGTTAAATGGAATCTTCGTATAAATGTTGCTGTCTGTGGTCGGATTAAACTAAGTTAGTAATCAGTTATTTTTGAGTTTTTAGATTTATGGTTATGGAGCTCATTTAGTGGCTTGGCCGTCATAGTTTTACGTAAATTATATTATTTAACTAACGCTATTGAACCCTTGCTAACAATTTCCACTTTTTAAACCTTTTTTTAATGAAAATGGTGCATTACTGGAACATATCTTTGAACAATCACGACCTGAACTGAAGAAACATCACTAAGGTCCGGTACTTATGGCCATTATTAACAAAAAAGAAATACTTATCATCTGATATTAAATCGTTTTGAATATTAAATAATTAATTTAATTTTACAGAAAGAGCGAAATTATCCTCGTGGCTGACCAGACGTGTTGCGGAACGAGGATACTCAAAAACGCTAAACGTCAAAGAATGTAGTGGGATGCCCAGAAATATTTTATTGTGTGGTTTACAACCCAAGAAAAGTATATAGAACTCCTTTAGAAATTCTGAAAAAATGTCTTTAAGGTTCTCGACACATCGTTTCGGAGTTTCGGATGGTTGTAACGTTTGCTCTTTCGTAACCCGTAATGCGGATTTTATATTCCCTTGCTAATTTTTTTCCGCACAATTATCAAATTTCACATTTTCCGGAAGTCGAGTGACGATGATAATAATGCGGATGGTGGTAATGGTGATAATTAGGATTTCAAAGCAAATGCATGGTTTTATTTAAGCTTCGTAGAGATTTCAAACTTTGTAAATACACATTACATGAAAATTTCGTTTAAAAAATGCATACTTTTCCGTGAATATTGGCATATTTTGGTTGCTTTTGGAGAAATTTATGTATAATACATGTTTGGACGATTTTAAAATTAATACTGACTATTTAGACTTCTATTAAGCATATTAAGTATTTTCTTATTATTTCTCTGTATAATTTGTGAATATTCAAACACGCATTTTTCGTATAAATAGTATATCGACCTTAGACCCTGATAGCACGCAGTTGTCTTTGGTGCTTACTGTTATTCTACACATTTTAACCTTCCGGTACACTACCTGGATTTGCGACGCAAGTACGCGTGTGGTGAGCAACGATCGCGAAATGAATTATCAACGTGATACGTCGCAAAGGATACGGAAGATACACGAAGCCAACACTAAATATCCTTTTATAACTGACAACAAGAGAGGAAAATAATCAAGAGCAGGCTCTCAAGTCTTCTTGCGTGCAACAGAGAATAAGTGTCTTAATTGTGAAGATAAATATAAAGTGGCTTCTCTTAGGCTTCGTATGCGACACTTCTCAAACAAAGGATTGGAAACAATGATTTTCTGGATGGAAATGTAATTTATTGCAATTGCTGTAATAAAGAAGAGCAATATACTGTAAAAATTAATCAACTAAATAATATATGTACTGGTAATGTTTTCCTAGTCGAAATGTTTATTGATTAAGTTTAATGTTGCTGCAAAAATTATGTAATATGGAATACTGAAACTTAGAAAAGGATAAAATAATGTCAGCGAAATAGATATGAAACGAAAAACAAAACCTTGAATTTTTATTGAAGTGAAAATAATTATTTTCGGGATTGTCGGAAATTTTTAGGCAGTTTCGGGACTTTTCTGCCTTACAAGAAGTTGTTTTGTAAAAACTGTTTGGCAATGGTTTTTAAATAGTTATTGTATAGATGAAGAAGAAGAATAGGCATATTCTTTTCAAATTTTTTTCTCAAGTTTCAGAATTTTACCTCTATATCAATTTTACCTCTATATTAATTTTATTGAAAAAGTGTAAACCGTGGAGTATTTAATTTTTTCTTTTAATTTCTTTAGAATTGCTAGTAGCATCTCTGTAAAAACAATACTTTCATCAACAAGAGAAAGTAGTACATGAAACAAGTACAAACTAAACCTGATTTCTACAACCAAATCTCAAATTCGAGCCAATACAATTTATGCTCTGATGGTTTGTATCTAAACGGTTTAGCTCAGATCTTTACATTTTAAAAGAACAATTGCAATTAAATCTGACATTAATTTGTGCCTAAATTTGAGTAAATTTGTTTCAAAATGGTAATTTGTAGCAAAATTCTAATATTATTGTTACGAAATATGTAGTTCTGCATAATTTAAATTTATTTACGCAGATTAAATGTTTCAAGTGAGCTAGCACCTTGCATCTAGCTACTTCATAATAACAAAGCAAGAGAAAGAAAAGAACTACGTCGCACTTAGTGCTAACTTTTGTTACTGAATCAACATTGAAGAAAGTAACAAATCCATTTTTTAATGAAATTTAATGGAAGTATGTGTGCTTTAGTAGGGACAAAAATACCGTTCGAAAGTAGCAAATCCAACGTTTAAAGGATTTCTAGAGAAATATACAAGACAATATATCCCGGATCCATTCACAAGAAGAAAATATTATCTTCCTTATCTTCAGAAATTAGAATCAGTAAGGCTCCCTCTAGTGGAGTCATTAAAAATTGTTAAAAGCATTAAAGTGTCTGGAATTAATGTTTGGAGATGAGTGTGAGACTGCTACGGAGAAATTGCATAAAGTGTTAAATTCAAATCGTTACTTTAAATTTCTCAAAAATGTAAAAAACATTATTGATGGTGAAAAATCAGAAAATGCAGAATTTGATCTTACATTGGCTTAGAAGTATGAAGTATGGTCTAATTACGTCTTGTAATGTAAAAAGGTTATCTTCATCCAAAAAAAATTTCTGATAAAAGAATGAATTTGACATGAAACAGTTTAGAAAAAGGTTTAATTGTTCACTTTTACAGAAGGCAAAGTAACTAAAAATTTAAGTGAAATAAAATTTTGTAAATAATGTTTTGTCCATTTTTACTCTGCATCGTGCTTATTTGGTTATTTGATAGTGTGTGACGTCATGGATACTCACAGCGAACACAGGCACGAGCTTTCATATTGACAAATATTTATTTACAAGGAAAACACAAAAAATATTTACAATGAATTTACGCGGGAGCGATGCCAACCCGATTGATAATCGGTTTCAATTGTGGCACTCGCCACACCTACATCTGTAGCGCGCACAAAGCCAAGCTTCCGTGACCGGATGTCACACTAGGACACAAAGTCCGTACCGACGTACCAACTGATGGTTTGCGTTGATCGCAGGAGCGATCTTACCCGATTGAGAATCGGTGCGAGTCGTGGCTCTCAACCACTCCTCACCTTGGAGCACGCACCCAGCATCGTTCCCAAGTGACCGTAGGCACCCAAAGACCTAAAGTCCTCCACAGGCTCAACACGTGACTTGCCTTGCAAGCCCTGCTCGCCGCTGCACCGTCATGGCGCCAAGTTTGTGCATCTGCATGAGTTTCTCCCACTGTCTCCAGAACCCACTCACTGGCTCTGTGCACTTCCTTATATACTCGAGGCTCACGTGACCTACTACGTTGCCTCCGCAGCGCACTTCTACTTGCCTTGAGATTTGGGTCTCCGTTCCCTAAGACCGGAGTACCCCAAAGCCTCATGTCTCCCTTTGCCACGTGCTTGGTTTTAGGAAAAATCCTTCTCTCTCAAACAAGTGCATGTTTGAATGCATATTTTAGTATTGGATAGTGGATGAAAATCCTGTCCCGAGTGATAATGGTGGTAATGGTGGTAATGGTGATAATGGTGATAATCGTGATAATCGTGATAATCGTGATAATGGTGATAATGGTGATAATGGTGGTAATGGTGATAATGGTGGTAATGGTGATAATGGTGGTAATGGTGATAATGGTGGTAATGGTGATAATGGTGGTAATCGTGGTAATGGTGGTAATGGTGGTAATAATGGTAATGGTGGTAATGGTGGTAATTGTGGTAATTGTGGTAATTGTGGTGATGGTGATAGTGGTGGTGAGGGTCAGAATGCTGATGATGGTGATAATGGTGGTGATGGTGATAATGGTGATGATAATTGTGGTGATGGTGATAATAGTGGTGATGGTGGTAATGATGATGGTAGTGATGGTGATGATGGTGGTGAGGGTGGGAGCGACAGAGAGCGGCATCGAGGTCAGTGTCGGTGTTGGCGTCGGTTTGTGGTGTTGGTGGTGGGAGGTGAAAAAGTAGACGGACAAGTGGATGCAGTCGAAAATGGGGGTGAACCTAGGGGAAGACATCGGGGGTGACGGTGGTAGTGGATTGGCGAAGAAATAAGTGGCAACAAAGGCGTGTGCGAAGGCGGCTGCGGAGGCAGTTGGGTGGGCGGATGCGGAGGCGAGTGCAGATGCGGAAGGCAGTCAAAGGTGAGGACGGAGTCGGAGACGAGGACAGACGTGACGGTGGTAATGAGGGTAGAGGTTAGGATGGAGGCCGAGGTGAGGTGGAGGCGGAGATGAAGCAGGAAACGGAGCTGCCGCAAATGGATCATAGGACGAGCGAGCGGCTGCTCCTCGCGCCCCAGAGGTCAGCGGGGCACGGGGTTCGCGGTTCGTGGCTCGGGGTTGGGGGTCCAACTCGTAAAGAGGTTCGCCCCAAATCTCGACAGGGGCGGAGGCTGAGTGTTTGGCGACGCGAAGGCGCCGTGTTGACTCTTCCCGGAAGATTGTCTAGTGCTCGAGTTTTTTTGTTTGTTTTGTTTGGTTGCCATCGACCTGGACTGTCGGAGGTTTCAGAATGATTCCGCTCTCGATTAAATTGAAGTTGGTTGTTCTCGCCTCCTGCCATCTGACTTCAGGATAACACTAACGTGCTACTGTGAAGAAAAATTGCAGTCACCCTAAAATCCAGGTAAATTAATTTTCATCTTACAGGATTTTAACTGCAGCTGCTCTGGTAGTTTCAAAATAAAGTAAAAATCTAGTCTTACCTATTTCTAATAAATCTAGTGGTACTACAACAGCAATAGTTTCTCCATTTATTTGAAACTTATGCGCATTTCGGAAATTCAGATTGATACGAAAATAAAACCTGTGCGTTTTAAGTGCTCTTTGCTCTATTCAAGAAAAAAATAGAGACAATTTGAAAGCATTTTTGAGAAAAAATTATAAATTGTCTTTCTTTCAAACAAAAATTACGTGAAAAGTATTGTTTTTTTAATTACACATGACTTTAATTCAAGATCTAGTTTTTTAAAACAGATATCATTAACGAAAAAATATTTTTCATCAATATTCTTGTTTTGTATTTTTTTGTTTTGTTATTTTTTGCATTGGTTTTTCAAATGAGACGTCAACCAACTCGTTTTATCCTTCTTTGCAACACACTAGAAAATCTATTTTTTTTAATATGAAGTCATTTTTCAGGATTTTTGAAAAATGCATTAAGTTTGGTTTTTAAACAAATATTGTCCACGGTCTTAGTTGCAGTTAATTTCGTAGAATAATTCTAATGAAGGGAAAATATCTCTATCATCAATATTGCTGTTTTGCAATGTTAACCTTTTGCAGTTTACGCAAGTACGAAGAGGGGACCTGATCCATTTTATAACGTACTTTGTTCTATTTGAGAGAAAATGAAATAAAAACATGTGGAGACTTATCAGAATTTTTTTAATTGCCTATTTTCACGGTAAATCACGCAAAAATTACTCATATTTTCGAAAAATTGAACATTACCTTATTTACAGATCTTTCTTTTTTATAGTGCTTTTTTATACGATGTTTGTGATACGATATTATTCTGAAAGTAAATGGAGTAAAGGATTGTTTTGTTTGCATTATAAATAATATTTATGTTAAAGAAAACACATAAATTATTTGTGCTTGTGACAGTACATGTATAATAAATAAGGAATAAGAGATTAGATAAATGAACAAGCGCAGTCAAACGAAGGAGAAATGTATTGATGGATTTGTGCACAAGTCTAATATTTTTCGAGAACTGATGTCAGCGCTCTAGGTAACGGCCAATTAGCACATAAGTTGGTTACGGGCAGCAAAAGATGTGAAGAAAGACGATCAGACGGTCGATAATTTGTAGAGGTCGGAGGTAAGGCCATGTAGGGAAAAGAGGTCGAGTTTTCGTGCAAAGGCAAAATGAGCGCGGGCGGGAGATCGGGTTGGCGGGCGGGCGTTCGGGCGGGCGGGATGGCATTCGGGCGGGCGATGAGGGAAATAATTCAATTATCACGAAGAAAATTTAAATTGTCTGCTTCCATATGTTTTGAAATTAGGCACCAAGTATCCTATGGATGGTGTGACGGATTTGCAAGAGTCATTTTCAGATTTTATTTATTCATAATGTTCCTTATTTACATAAATGATTTGTTTAAGGTGTGGTTTTCAATATTGCCAGTCTTCGAAAAGAAAAACAAAAGACACTTGACCTCGGTGTACTGGCTCGTCGATAACAGAAGAAAATCGCAGTCTCCAAAATCTTTATCAGTTTTCAAAAATTTAATTTAGAAGCAATCTAATAATTCCAATTCATTGTATTTCAAGAATAGGTTGAATAAAGTGTGTTAATAACTATTGAAAAAAATTAAAAGATAATAGAATTAGTTTCTTAACACTAATGTATTTATCAGCACACCTTCTATCTGATCCCGTGTTTCGGAGTTGGCTTTAAGGAGAAGCCAAAGTCGGCCAAAAAGTTCTAAAACGCGTGGGCCAGTGGACATACATTTTACTATACTTTGCAAGAGTGTTTCCAGCCAGATTGACATTTACTTATGTGAATGCAACAAGTGAATCAGACATTTGGGACACAAACTGAATTCACAACAAAATAAAGCCGCCAGTCGCACCTGTAGCTTTTCAATCGATCCTCGTAACATGAAAACAATTTTTCAATTGCACCTCCTCTCTCAAGCTCTGTGTATAATGTAATAACAGGAACGTTTATCGTTAATTTACATAAAGGTCAAAATAAAGCAGTGATTATCAAACTCATGTAGAAAATATGCTTACAAATCTTTTAAAACAATAATCATGGGAATTATAAGAATAATTTGTAATATTTTCGGTGTATGGTTTATTACATTGTTGACAAAAGTCATATATTATTTAGGTTTTAAAGCAGATAAGTACAATTAAATATATGCATTTTTAGTTTTTGCTCCTATGTCGTTATTTTATTTAACATTTTATATATATATATATATATATATATATATGTGTGTGTGTGTGTGTGTGTGTGTGTGTGTGTGTGTGTGTGTGTGTTATGTGAGAAAAAAGAAGTTATATGTTCCAGAGAGGATGTTCATTTTCTAAAAGTTTATAGTTAGATTTAATATTTAGTTAGTATTTATATCAGCAATACTACCAATATAATAAAATTTCATTCATATTCAAAAATTATAACAACTTTATGTATGTATGTACTTGTAGGCTCAGGCCAACCGGCGACGTCCCTGCCTCGCAGCCATGGGTTAAGGGTGCTGTTAGTGTTGTTAGCCCTGGGGGTATGGAAGATGAAATGATGATGGTGATGATAATGATGATGATGATAGTGAGGGTTGAAAGGACGACACACACATGCAGACATACACAACACAACCATGCCCGACGTGAGACTCGAACCCGCGATCCCTGGTCGGAGACCGCTACGGCATTACTGCCTTAGCGATCTCTGCCATCTGATCGGCAAATAGGATTTAATTCAATTATTTATAAAATTTTATTTAATTATTCTCATTCGTGCTGTCAGTAAAGTCACAAATTAATGGTTCAATTAATATAATTCGAACGTGCGAAACTAAAAAAAATACACCTTTGAAGAAAATTATTTTCAACACACTAATGTAGACAAACTTTCAAATGATATTGCAAAATACCATATATTTCCATTTTCTCTATCTTCCCAATCTCCTTTCTGTAGGTCTCTGGCAGCCATCGTGTCTTGTACATCTTGTGCCCAGCTTCTTGGTAGTCGCCCCGTTTTAGTCGCTGGGGAGGATTCCATTTCCATATCAATTTAGGCCATCTTAATTCCTCCATTCTTTCTAGAAGACTATACCAGAGAAGGTGTTTGGTTTTAATTTTTTCTATAATATGTCTGTTAACGGCCATAATATTCCTTATTTTCTCATCCCGTATGTGTTCCAGTTTAGAAATGCCACAGCTTCTTCTCCAAAAATCCATTTCAAGTACAAGAAGTCTGTCTCGTCCTCTTTTATTCAGTTCTCGTACTTCTACACCATAGGTAGAGATACTTGCAACCACTGAGGAGTAAATAATATGCTTGTTCTTTTTGTTATTTTATCGTTCCACAGAATGGAGTTTAGTCGCCTTATCGCTCTTTTACCGTGTCTAATTTTATTATTCTCATCACTGCTTTTACTATTAGATGATAATGTGACCTCTACATATTTAAAGGTTGTGCAACCTTTAATTTTTTCAGACTCTATCTCTATTTCTTCCAGCTTGTCATCTTCCACTTTCAGATACTCAGACTACTTTGCTGGGCATGGTAAATGAGAAGATTACAAATGTAGAAAATTTACACATCCCACCAATAACGACTCAAGAAGTAATCAGAGCTGTAAAAGTAAGAACATCTTCCACTTACTTTAGACATATTAATCTTTATGCCCCATTTTTCATATTCCTCTTTCAACTTACGGAGCATATAACGCACATAACTCAAGTCATTCTTATCCCCGGCCACAATGACCTAATCGTCAGCAAAGAGAAGGGTATACGTAATTTCATCGCCGACTGGAATGCCCATACCACTATATTTCTTCTTCCACTCTCCAAGGACTTCCTCTAAATATATTTTAAAAAGTGTCGGTGCCATAGTACATGCCTGTCGAAGGCCTTTCGTAATCAGGAATTCCGAAGAAACTTTACTGCCAATTTTGATCATGCTCATACAGTTATGCAGACCATGCTCAAACTGGTACACAACTTGCTTTGTGGAACAGTGTCGTAAGCCTTGTGTAGGTTCACAAAAGCTAGATGAGTTGTTAAACCTCTACAAACTCATTTTCAATCAGGTTTCGCAATGTAAGTATCCCATCTATACGTGAGCGCCCTGGTCTAAATCCATTTTGCTCTTCAGAATCCTTCACTTCCCGCTCTATTTTTTCTTTTAAAATACGATCTTAAACCTAGCTAATGACGGCACTATACTGATTCCACGATAGTTGGAACAGTCTTTCCTATTGCCTTTCTTATAAGCGAAGTGATTATTGTAGTTTCCACTCCCGAGGTTCGATATTCCTTTTCAGACACTTATCATACTCGTACATCTTTTCCAGGATCTCATAGAGTATATCTGGTGCGGCCTTTATTAATTCGTTATAAATATGACCAGGACCAGTTGCTCGACCGTTCTTACTTTTACAGCTCTGATTATTTCTTGAGTCGTTATTGGTGGGATTTGTACATTTTCTACATTTGTACTCTTCTCATTTACCATGTCCAGCAAAAAATGGATCTCTCTTCCGTAAGCAGTGCTTTATAATATTCCCTCCACTCTTCCATTCTTTTTGTATTAATTCATGCAAAATAATTATTTTGTTTTCTCATTGATTTCAGTATACCCCATGCTTTATTGGCTCTAGTGTTTCCAAAACATTTGTCTTTATCCACCCCTATATTTTGCCATACCTCATTTTTGCTGCAGTAACTGCTACGTGCGATTCTTTCCTCCTTTCTCTATATATTTGAAGGTCTTCGTCAGATTTCGTAGCACACAGATTTCGTAGCATTTATTATATGCCATTTTCTTCTTGTATACTACCTTCTTTTCAGTTCCATTTCACCACTTTTCGTTTTTTCCTACTCCATATAGATAGTTGTTCCCTTTTCCCGTAATGCCTCAAGGGCAGATTCGCGTATCTTCTCCTTAACTACCTCATGCATTTTATTGGCATAATCATATGCTATGCCACACAGTTTTGTAGTTAATCTCATTTTATAAAGAAAACATGTATAGTCGTTTTGCAAATTATATTTTATTTTCAAAATATTATTACCACCATTTGAGTAAGCATATTTTGTTATTTTAAAAGGAAAGACAATTTTGGACACAAGTAAATGATGATCTGATCCACAGTCAAGGCCTCTCAATACTCTCTACATCTTTTATCCAGAGTTTTCGTCTTTGTCTTAATATAATATAATCAATTATAGACCTTAAATTCCGAGTTGGTTGTATCCATGTATACTGATGCATCTGTTTATGGTTGAATGAACCATTCATTATTCTGAGAGTATTCTGTTGGCAAAATTCAATCAAACTCTCTCCATTATTATTTATTATATTTTCCCCATGCTGCCCTACGATAGGATTGGCAATTCTCCTTCCAGCGCGAGCACTTAAATCACCAACTAATCAAATTTATTTTCGGTTACTTACTTTCTCTAATGATTTTGTCAATTCTACATAAAATACACCCTTACTTTCCACATCTGCATCATCATTTGGTGCATATGAAACCATAATCGTAATCAACTGCCTTTTAAGCGCCATTTGCACCTTTCAAATTCTATCACTTATTTGTTCCCAGCTGATATTCTTTATATATCTGTTTTTATAGCTACAGAAACCCCACTCCGAGCTCTCTCTTCCTTAGTCACCCCACTATAAATGTGGATGTACCCATTCCTTTCTTCCGTACCCCTGCCCTTCCTTTTAGTTTCTGTGAATCCTATATCCATATAATACTTTCTATAATACTGCTAATATATCCTATACTACTAATATATCCTATGTCCATATAATACTTTCGATTTCTCTAAATACCTCCTCAGTTTTTGTGGCAATTCCCTGAAAGTCCCGTGTACCGATATTCAAAGTCCGTTTCCGCGCGTGTTTTCGTCTTGATGATCCATCCTTCTCCGAGGCTTTGTCGGGAAGTTTTGCAGTTTCTTTCTTTTTAAGGGTGACGGAATACAGGTTCGATGCCCCAATCCCCAACCTGGAGGACCAGAGATTTTCTTTTCGGGGTTACTTTCCCCTCGACAGGTTGGCTTCCCTCCCACCGGTAGAGTCCTGTCCACCCTACCTCCACAAGAAATAGAAAGAAAAGAGATTCAAAAAAGAAGAGACTGAGAACAAGAAAAGTAGAAGAAGCGAAGTGACCCTAGCCCTCGAAACCTAATAGCATCGGGGTCGAAGAACACAAGAGATCAAGAGAGACCAAATGGGACAGTTATGAAGTATGGCACAAGTAAGTGGAAGCAATGCCACACTGTGACCCCCCTCCTTTATTCGGGCTGGGGACCGGCGGTGCCCGCTGCTGCCGCCGTGCTCGCCCCACCCACCACCACATAGACGCGGGTGCGACGAACAGCCCAGCATCATCAACAGAAACACTCCTATGTACTTCTTTAATCTCAAAAAAGAATCGAGTAAATTATCAATGTTATCAATAGATTTTAAACAAATATATTAATTTAACAATCTAAAATTCTTCTTGACACTTTCTATAAACACTTCTGTACTGCAACTATAGAGTACCATGATTAACTACAGAGAAGATTATTCCTTGGTACTTTAAAATATCATTATTCCCTGGACTGCTAACCTCGTCATTACCTTTTTCATTTTGTACTTGTAAGCTAACACATGAATCTCTCTCTTATCAAAGATTGCATCACTAATTCCATCTTTTGCTACCTAGCAGAATCTGACGCAAATAGGAAGAAAGCATGAATAGACGATAAATATTTGTTTATGAAAAAGACAAAGTTTAATTAATCCAAAACTGAAAAGAGCACCGCCTAATCACATACCTTTTGAGGATCGTAAATGTCTCTAACTCACTAAAAAATAGTCGACAGTAGAGGCGAAGAGGGTCAATATATACCATGAAAAATATCGTGGTTGCGTATAAGCATATAAGCAATGATAATTATTTTTCAGATGTGTAAGAATTCAGCAATTCTTAATTTAAGTATATTTAATCTTATGTGTAAAAATTACACTAGTTGTCGTACATCACATACTTTATCTTATTATGTGTTAGTATATAACTAATTAAATCCGTAAATATGTACTAGTCTAACTTGTGAAAACAATAGTAAGCATCATCAAGATTTTTTTCTATTTGACAAAATATGAGTGGTACAAGTGGCATTTTATTTTGCGAAAAGGGAATGTTCTGTCAATAGGCCGATAGTCCGACTGGTGGAATTCAAAGAGCAAAACAAAATCACTAATCTCATGTGTCATAAACTATTTTTAGACAGCCTTACTGAAATTTATTGTATTTAAACTTGCATACAAATCACTACGTTACATTAATGTCAGTAGTAAATGATTCTTCTGTTTATGTTAAATTTAGAGCCATCTTCAATGAGGACAAGAAATGTTTTCCCCTCCGCAGCTTGAACTGCATTATAAGATAAACGAGTAAATAATCCAT
Organism: Gryllus longicercus; assembly: GCA_038098605.1. Lineage (NCBI taxonomy): Eukaryota > Metazoa > Arthropoda > Insecta > Orthoptera > Gryllidae > Gryllus > Gryllus longicercus. Next base: position 2,375,193 of record JAZDUA010000098.1, read on the forward strand.
GGTTAAGTTTAGCAGTGAATAAATACAAGTTTCTAATATGGTTGGTTGGTTAATTGGTTTGCTAATAGACAAGAAAGTTTTAAATTTTGGAGCCAGGGAATCCTGTCACTGGATTTCGTGCCATGGCTCTTAGTACATAATATTTTGATTTTCAGCGTAAATGGATCCAAATTAGACACTTGAAACCAGAAGGCATCCTTGAAATTAGAAATGTTATCTCCTTGGCGAGTTTTTTGTCAAACATTGTCGAAGTTGACGGGAAAAAAACTTTCGGCATGTTTATTGAAAATTTGCTTCTACGAATTTTTCTTGCCTATTTCAATTTCGTAGTAAAAATCAAATGCAGTCTAGTCAGTTCTCTTTCAATGAAATGCTGATATGTATAACAAAGCAAGCGTGTTTGACCTGATGATAGCACGACGAGTGTTACTATCACATACATCTACTTGTTTGCAAGTGCCATGAAAAGGAGTTATCACCATAATATGTTTGTGTTGGTCAGAATTGGAATTGGCAATTAATGTTAAAGTCTCCAAGAGCCACAAAAATATGGGTTTGTTGAAGCATACGTTCCTCTAGAAGTAGCAAAGTAATGAAACAAATAAATTTTAAATAATTAATCTATAAATATTTTAAAACGTTATAAACTATATTTTAATATTGTTCATATTATTGTCGCTAACTGTTACAGGGATGCATCTGTTTCATACGTTTTATTAAAAGTTTATGTACACTTCAGAGACTGATTAATCTTCTTTACGACTGTATATGTATTATGCACTACTTGCAACAACTAAATTTGAAGATTCGGGAGGTGTATTTACACACCAAATTCCACAACCAAATACCGATTTCTCCCTTCTGCTAACAATTTTGAAAATGTGAAAGGAGTTTTTCGCACAATGTAATCTGAGATATATTTCCAGCTGGGTTTAAAATGCCATATTCTATAAGGCAGATATGTCCAAACTGAGAGTGTAAATGGATCGTAGAATAAAGGCACAATGTGATCATAATCTAATTTAGAAAATGGCAGTAGTCTAGCTTACCATTGTCTTTCCCCAAGCAACAGAATTTCATGCATTTGAACTAGATTATGTGTGTTTTTGCGGACATTGGCAGTTTCCTTTACGTATTCTCAACACACGCTTTTGTGTTTCCAAAATTTGCCGGGGCTAGGATTTCAACAGTTCTAAATTCAAAGCTTTTGTGCACTGTATATTGTCAGACAGTTCAGCAACATCGTCGTATAAAAAATAACTTTTGCAACTTTGAAAATTCCAGATTTTTAACGAAAATCGCACCTGCACCATATTCATAAGCGCACTTGTCTCCATTTGAAACAAAAAAAAATCAAAATTGAGTATTTTATTGTTGAGAAGATTTTGTTTAGATACTTTGAAAAATTGTCATAATTTTATTCAAAATTACTAAAAAAAACTACTCATTTTGGCTAAATGAAGGAAAATGTATATTTAACAAAAGGTGTAGGTAATGTGAATGGGAGGATAATCATATGCTGGAGAACCGAAAAAGAAGGGATGGAAACAAGATGGTGAATTATAAGATAGAATAACGGTGAAACAGGGTTGAGATTAGACTGATTGACAATATATTATGTATTAGGAAAGATGCACAAATATAGAAAAGCAATTTGAGGGCGCACCACAACATAGAAAGACTGAAAAGGTGACGTTCAGATGACGTAATAGATGCATGGTAGGATGAAGGTGTGACGGAGTTGAGAGGGGTTAGTGTCAATGAAGATTAAATATAGAGTATTAGGCAAAGGAAAGAGTATAAAGTCAAGATTGAATATTGGTAACAAGAATAAGTTCTGAGCAAATACAGGTAAAAAGATAAGAGAGGGTGTCTCAGAAAAATCTCACAAACATCAAAGGCAAGTAGAGGGATCAAAGATGGTAACAATTTGCCAAGAAGCATATGGTTGACAATTTCATATAAGCGAAGCGACACGTGTGACATTCGCCCCTGATTGTTAGGCAACCGTTCGTACAATGGTGTTGAGCAGGGAAACTAATATTATTATACCTCCTGTTCATTCTGGTCTCTGCCGCCCCAGAAGTAGATTTCATTAATGATGTACAAGTAAGAACTTTTGCACGAGAGTTACCTAACAACAACGAGCAAATGTCACAGGTGTCTTTTCACATACGTGAAGTTTACCAAATTTACCACAGTGTTTCGTGGCAAATAATAATAACTTTCGGCCTCTCTACATGCCTTAGAAGTGTGTAACAATTATTCTCGGATATCCTTTAGTAGTAAATGAATCAATGAAAGAAACTAGTAGTGCTAAAACAGCACGTACTTTCTCGCCATTATTATTATTATTATTATTATTATTATTATTATTATTATTATTATTATTATTATTATTATTATTATTATACTAATTACGCCCAATTACACTAAAAGTACTCACATTTTCGAAAAATTGTACATGAACTTATTTCAAAATATATCGTCAAGGAACCAATTTTATTAGGAGAAAAAATCTCTATATTCAATATTTTAGTTGTAGGAAGACTCAAAAATATGTTGAACGTTTGAAATTTTCGAAAAAGTATCAGTTTTTTAACGCAATTGAGACCAGCACCATTCTCTTAAATGACCTTTACACCATCCAACAACAAAATTTAATCAAACACGATGGAGTCATTTTTTTTTAAATTTTGATACTGTCAGAGAGATACCTCTCAAGAACGTTAATGTAAGGTACCTCTCAAGAACGAAATATCGATTTCAAATTCAAGGAGCCGCGAAATCTTTTTATCCTTTTGAAATATTCTGGATGATATCTAGAAAAAACACACTTTTTGAGCGATTCATGGCATCTACAGTGGTTAATCACTGTGATATACAATCTCCTTTTCGGTACAACATGAGTCGTTGGCGATTGATTAATCAGATGAACGATAATTAAATCTAATTTTGTGATTATACAAATAATTATGATAAAATAAGCTTTTTGATACTCTTTTTCTGTAATTTACTATGTTCCAGAAAGAACGAGACAGATTAATATATTTCGTTTAAGCATTATTTTTGTTATGAACTTGCATACAACAAATATTTATTTTGTTATATTTGTATTACATATTTTGGCATGTATGTTGCTGTATTTAATATCCACTGTTTGAAAGCTATCACTACTTCATTTCAAATGACGCGCCAACGAAGGTGGCGCGTACCGGACAAGACGGGAACTACTATCTGCTTTGGTAAAGGTTTCGAGTGCCGACACCTGTAGCGCCACCTGCTTACGTTGCCTGCGCTACCGCAGAATCTTATCGACAAATAACGCGATCTCTTGGCTGCTGGCTAAAAGCCCCGCACACGGCTTGTAATAAAATGACTGGATACTGGAGCTACATGGTCATTAGTCTGCCATGTGGAAGTGTCTCCTAATTAAATTACATCACTAATAGAACTTGTTACATTTATGCCCATATTCTAATAATAACACATTTAAGTTACGTACACCTTACCGTGTGAAATGTGCTCATGGATGTAAAAACGAAAACTTACTTCTCCGCCGCAACATTACTATCATCCTCTTAGATAAAAACTCCTTCAAATTTATTCTATACAAACCCCATTAACAGAGACTCAAGCTGAGAATCCTTTCTAATGAAGGGAAACTTTTAAAAAAACGTGACTCTTGCCGGCTGCCATCTATCGTTGTCCAAAGTTCATTTTTTTAAATTTTCTCCATTTTTCAGTTTCAGAGTATTAGAAGAGAAATATTACTTTAAGAATAATAAAGAAGAGTAAAGCCTCGTCATAAATGGCAATTTTCATTGAAAAATTTGGAGCCGTTCCTTAGAAAATGACGTGTATGCATTACTGTACATGTGAAAATTGAAGCTCTTTTTTACAGACCTTGTTTGAGTTTTCAATAAACTTCATTCGAAGTCATTTGAATCACATCTACTTACAAGTGCAATAATGTATACAAATCGCTGGAAATGTGCATATTAATGACATGAGAGAAAAAAAATAGATTGTGTATTTTGTGAAAAATCAAAAAATACACCAAACTTAATTGTATGTCATCTTAAGCAGTGGAAATAGCACTATCCGTTCCAAAAGTTTGAAGAATAAATTGGAGCCATTTTTGAGAAAATGGCGTTTAAAGGTTTCTGATGATGTCGAAATTTGAGTTCGTTTTCACAGAAAAGTTATGAGTTTTCGAAAAACTATACAAAAATATATAAGAATATGTACTCGCAAATGTAATAGCGTAAATAAATTGCCGCTAAATAATGATGACGCAAGAGAATAGAAAAAAAATTAAATTTTTGTAATTTTTGTAAAATTTTCAAAAAAATATATAAAACCTGAAAGTATTAATTATAGAGAACGAATTGCATTTGAAGGAAAATCTCTATCTTGAACTTGTAGTTGTAGGAAGACGGCGAAAAATTCAAATGAATTTTAAAAAATTCAAAATTTTGCAATTATCGAAAATATAGAGTTAACAGCGAAAATATGACCTATACGTTTTTATTTATGCATTTTACTCTATTCTTACAACGTAATTCAAGAAAACATTTCGAGCAATTTTTGAGAAATTGTTGAAAATGTCCGTGGGGCTTAATGTAAAGAAGCCCTTTAAAATTAATGAATGTTTTTCAAAATCACAGAGCTTTGACTTAGGTGAAATCGACGTGTGCATTCAGATCGAAAAAATTGTACGGCTCGTTTAGGCACAAGTGTTGTTCATCAGATACATCAGACGGACGGACGGACGAACTATTTTTCTGTATCAAGGACCAACAAAATTTACCCATTTTACATCACCTGGATTTACCCATTTTTTTGGTATCAGAGCTCGGCTATTAATTTTTTTCTGCCGCAAATCCACCCTTTTTTTACACAGCAGTATACTATAATTTTTTGTCTACTACGTATATTACTATATACGTACGTGTACGAGAAAGTAACTAGTGCTGCTGCAGAATGGTACAGACTTTCCCGTATTACTTTTCTATTTCCATTGGTATCGATTAGCTATTCGAACTTGCCACATATTCTTGCCTGCTGCCATCTATCGCCGCCAAAAGTACATTTCTTTGACATTTTCCTAATTTTTCGGTTTCCTCATTGTAGAGCGAAAATATATTTTATAATATTATTAAAGAACAGTAAAACGTCGTCTTAAATGTCAATTTTCTTTCAAAAATTTGGAGCCGTTTTTAAAAATTGGCGTTTAAGTGCTACTGCAAATTTGACATTTGAAACTCTTTTCCACAGAAATTTTTTGCGTTTTCTGTTCTAAACTAGAAAGCCAAAAAGAACAATCATGAATGAACATGAACAGACACGTGAATATTAACAATTTTATTTTATACACTTCTAATTGCAATGAAATTAAGTAAAAAGTGAAAACAATTCTAAAGCAGAGTTTCCTACTACATGGGAGAGCAATTTACATATTTTCAAATGTTGTTAACCCCGCTTTATTAGGACTTTCCTTCATCTTTCAACTACTGCACAAGGATGAAGAAGAGATTCAATAGCTCGAGAACACTTGTGCAGATTGAGATTCAATAGCTCGAGAACACTTGTGCAGATTGTACCTTTCCCCTAAACGTCACATATGGTTTTACTGTATTTTGACCAAAATGAAATCAAAAACAAACTGATCAATAAAGTGTACAAATACAGATGATATTATTATTACTATTATGTTCTTTGAATTATACAATAACAAAATGGTGAAAACATATGTTTACACCTTTAGCACGCATTTAAGTACGAGTAGTGTTATTTTCAAGCGGTGTCACCCTCGCCCTACGATGTGATCAGAGTACCTTATACCTTGGGGTAATTTTCTCTCGCGGACACAAAACTTTCTCACTTTCTGGGGACAATAGGGAATCCCAGTGCCACTACGTGATCACAGACAGATGTCAAGCCTCTCGCCCTCCAATAGGGCATCTTTACTGAGGACAATATTCGAAAGACCGAACTGTAGCAAATAATATACAGTAAAAAATATTAATAATAAATATATCGCTACTATCGACTCGTTCGTATTCGTCGAGAACTAACCAATGAGTTTCCATGAACACTTAAAAAAGCTTCGTGCGACCACTTTCCAGCCACAGAGCATGTACTTGCAAATTTTATTCACCTTGGAGATATTATCTTCGATTTAAATGTGTCAGGGAATCACTAGTTAGCTCTCCATCTTTGGAGACGCCGCGTCTGGGCGAGTGGCTGCGGCCGCCGAAGAGCGCCTGCGCAGAGGCAAACGAGGCTGCGAAGGCACCGGCACAGCCGCGCGCCGGGAGGGGAGCCAGCCTATCCTCCCACGGGGGCGAGGAGCGGAAAATTGCCTCTCCACCTCTGGGGACAAACAGCTTAAGATTTAACCCGTAAGTCTACATTTTACGGCCCTTCGATCTCCTGCGCATCGACTTTGATTGATTTTTCCCGGGCGCGGTAATTGTTATAGTCATTACTTCAGTAAGCGTAGTGACTCCCGGAAGGTGGCAAAGTTCCTCCCTAGCTGGAAAGTGAGATCCGGCATCGACCTACACACCAGCTTACAGATTCCCCGGCCCATGTACCTCCACGAACGTGGCGCTGCTCAAGCTGGCTGCGGGGGGAGTACGTGGACCAGTGCAGTGGGGTGTACGTGTGTACGGGTATACGTGTGTGTGAAGACGGGAGTGTGTATGGAGACGGGAGCACAAATGAAGATTCGCGCGCTCCAGGATCCGTTCATAAGGTACTGCTTCAGCATTCGTCTTGCATTGATCGGAGAAACCATGGAAAACTATCGATCAGAGCAACTGGTCGCTAGACTCCTTCTGCAGCCAGTGGCTGAAATCGACACAGCTCTCTAGCAATTGTCGAAAATCCGTTACCATTAGAACTCCAACCATCCGGTCAGTTAGTGCAGGGACGACGGTAATGCTACATCCGAGCCAACTAAACCGGTCCCACGAAGCTGGAGAAAATGGATCGAAAACGGATTGCTATTTTTACACGATATTGATTCAGTATCCAATCTGGGTGAACAACTAGTAATGTTTTTATATGTTTAGTTAGTTTTCTACACGTTATCATGAAGAAATTTTGCCCAGACGTCGCATGAACAACTCAAGTTTAACCGATTGAATTTTACAAATGTACACCAATTGTATAACTGTATACCAATGACGTGGGGATTGTGCAGAAACTAAACGTGATGTTAGAATATATGAGTGTTCTTATCTCTCGCTTTTGGGCAGCAAAAACATTTTCGTTTGCATAGGACGAAAATGAATAGTGTCTACAGCGACAGTTAGCATTCTTGAAAATGGAAAAACGGTGCGAAAGAAAGAGAAACTATTGATGTTGAGTTTAGCCCGTCCCTATTTTATACACAAACTATTAGTGCTACAGAATGCACAGACTTTCTCATACTAGTAAGTTTTGTAATCTCTTTAGTTATGGCAACCTTGTCAGTTTTGCCCCACCCTCATCCAGCTACTACTTTTCGGAATCTAAAACAATTTTTTTCACATTTTTCTCAATTTTTATTTCCCTAATAGTAGAATTGAAACGTGACTTTAAGTCTGATTGAATGCAAACTTTCTTTGAAAAATGAAATTTGAGTGTATCCGAGAATGCGCAATTTTGAGCTCATTTTCAAAGCTTTTTGAAAATAAATAATGTATAAACAAAGCCTAAAATATAAATATTAAAAACAAGGAATGTATTTTTGTTTTTATGTCGTGATTTTATTTCGTGTTATTTAGTGCGTTCAGCTCTGACCATGCAAAAAGTTACAGAAACAATTAGAGCCGTTTATGAAAAATCTGTTGTTCTTTTAATTTTCCACATTTCACTCAAAATTACATGAAAATGATTAGTATTTTCAAAAAATGAGTATCACATTAAATAACTAAATGCTCCTAACAAGTTCCAATTGAATAAAAATGTCTATCTTCGATGTCGTTGTATTTGAAATTTCTTGCATTTTTCGACAATTTAGAGTTAACAGTGAAAATCAATCTTATGTTATCTTTATATGTGAATATCTCTCTCTCTTTCTTACACGAAAGAAAACTTTTGGAGCTATTTTTGAGTGAATTTTGAAAATGTACCAGATGCTTTATATAAAGAACTCCCAAAATTCAAAGAATTATTTTCAAAATCGCAGAGCTTCGAGTCGGACCAGATCGATCAGGGAATATTCATTTGGCAAAAACCCTACGAATAGTTTAGATGTTGGTGTTGTTCACAGATGGAAAGACAGAGTCTGAAAGACTGATAGACGGAAAGCCAAATTGAGGGAAAGACAGTCGGACAGACTGTCAAGTATACAGACGGACGGACGATTTAAAAACACTTTTTCGATATCAGATGATTTCAAAAGTTTCCGTTAAAATCTCAAAATCGATTTTCCGCAGCATTTCATAACTTTCTCCATGAACATATACGAGAAAGTGAAAATTGGCTGTGTACAGCATACTTAAAAGGCTCTCGACACACGCTCGGTATACGTGTCAGTTTTGCCCTTTCACAAACATGAGAGCGTATAGCTCCAGCCCAGCGGGTGAAAATGTCTCGAACGAAACCAATGGGCTCCCAGCAGTATCAGTAGCGCGCCCTCGCCAGCTCAACCACGCCACCGTTCCACGCCTTCGTCAGTTCAAATGCCAGCAAAGAGCGCGGAGGGAGCTCAGCCAGGCGAACGCGAGGCGCGTTAAAACAAAATGAGCGAAATTGGACGTCAATACGTGCCTTCGGGGAACGGTCAAACTTGAGACTTGCAATTATAGTGGGGGTAAAACTGACAGATTCCCCGATCGTGTATGGGTCTTAAGAATTTCGTATTTTGGCTTGATGCTGGAGCAGAACATTCGTCGCAGACAGGGCCCGGTCTTACCTTCCCAATTCATCTCTCTCGAGTTCTATTTTAGCGGTACACTTATTTATGTCGGAAAAGCACAGGGCAAGTTTTTACTGTACCCGCGACCGAAGATAGTGGCACCGTGTCAAAGACGAAGGGCGCCGGGGGCAACGGCGGCGGGACGAGGCGAGCGGGGCGGGCGTCCTTCCCTGCAACCGCCGCTGCAGCTCCAGACCCACGTGGGCGCCGGGCCGGGGCGAAATGAAAGGCCGCCAAGGCCACATCATACTCCTGGACATGCGCACAATCGACAGACACTTCCTGCGGGCTGGGCCCACTTCAGCTGCCCCGGCAGCTAATTAATTTTACATCAATATTATTTGCTACGTGCACATAGTGACTCAAAAACAGGGATCTCAGTCACTGCTTCGGTTATTAGTAATGCAAATGAATGTAAGACAGGTAATGTGTAACGAGAATATTTTTGATTGTGAGTTAATTTATTAACAACTATGTAAGGAGAAGGTAATACATTTCATCTTACTTCTTTGGGCTGCCATAACGTGCGCAAATGTCATCAATTTATTTTTTGTTCCTTTTTCTTAAAGAATATATAACCTCCCGGGGAGACTACTGCAATTTATTTATATTGTGATAAAAGTATTTAATTACATTATTATTAAATAGTCCCTTGAACCGTACAACCCTTGAACTGTACAAATCGCACTTATGCCTACACTGTTCAGAGGATTTTTTCCAAAATTGATATAATTCAATAACAATTCCTTAAGTTTAGACCGTGCTACAATACAAAACATATTTTAATGGTTGAGGATATTCGTTGTGAAACTCATCCTACATTTTAAACATTTTCCCAAACATATTTCTTCCTTAAATGTCTTGCTCAAAAACATCAATGTGCGAGTGCTCTTTGTGGTCCGAGTAACGCCGCGTCGAATGTTGTGATGCCGATGTTTCGTCCATCTTGTTCTGATCTACCTCAGGGCTGGACTGCGTGACAAGATGGTTGAAACGTCGGCATCACAGCATTCAACGCGGCGTCACTCGGAGAGCCACGAGCACTCACAAGACTCTGGTCGCGGAAGATCACGACTTCACCAACAGTGTTATGGACACCTGTTCTCTTTACTCATTAATAACTCTGGTTAGAGTTTTAGGCGTCAGAAAATTAAGAGGAAAAATTAATTTGTTGTAAGTACAATGCTCACTTCATTTTTCAAAAACATTTTTAGTAAATCTCAAAATAAGGACGGGTGTAAATCGTTAATTAACGAGAATGTCCTTGGTAACGGGCGCCAGAAGGCTAACCAACCGAGCATTAAGTTTCCACGAACTGAGACCTTTTTGGGAACGATCTTATTTTAATAAACCTATTTAATACATTTTCCAGAAATTATCTTACCTTGCCTACGAAACATTGTAATGAAAATCGACAAATAGATTTATCTATAATAGAGATATTTTAAACAAAGTGTTGTACATATTCCACCAGAAAAACTCTCCCCACTCGTTATCTCTAACGTTATTAATAATCACATTACAAAGATTTTTTTTGTAATTTGCAACTACATTTGTGAGAGAAGGTGTGTGAACTGTTTTAACGATGTCTTTCAAATACTCATTTGGATTTCAAAAACTCGTTTGGAATTCATTATTTTCATCATTTGTATAATATCGGATGAAGAGACCTCGTCAAAATTCTGCACTATGTGATCAAAAGAATCCGGACGCGAGGCTTGAAAATGACTTACCAACGCCCTCCATCGCTAATGCTGGAATTCCATAGTGTGTTTTCACCCTTAGCCTTGATGACAGCTTCCACCCTCGCAGGCATTCTTTTAATCAGGTGCGGGAATTTTTTGGGGGGAATGGCAACTCATTCTTCACGGAGTGCTGCATCAAGGAGAGGTATCGATGTAGATCAGTGAGGAGAAGTGACAGAAGACAGCGTTCCAAAACATCCCAAAGTTGTTCGATAGGGTTCAAGTTAGGGCTCTGTGCAGGCCAGCCCATTATAGGGATGTTATTGTCTTGTAATCACTCCGCTACAGGTCGTGCAGTACGAACAGGTAATCGATCGTGTTGAAAGATGTAATCGCCATACACGTATTGCTCTTCGACAGTGGGACGCAATAAGGGATTTAAAACATCAACGTAGGCCTATGCTATGATAGTGCCACACAAAACAACAAAGGATGCAAGTCCACCTCCATGAAAAACCCGACCACACCATAACACCATTTTGAACGTGACGGATACTATTGATCACATAGTGTGCAAGAGAAATACTGGTGTTTAATTATATTTTCTTATCAAAACACATTTATCATCTACACAAACAAAAAATGAAAGAAAACACTAATAAAGCATCTTATGAATTATTCCTCAGTACACTTTTCAATTTTTTGCACAAAATATTTCGCAATGTGTACATTGATTACACGGATCGACGTTCGTAATAAATGACCATGCCCTCTTTTCCCACAGTTCGTAACACGCGAAACAAGATGCTCTTGGCAAGATACCAGCTAATAAATCAAGGTATCCCATGAACGTTTTCCATTCTAGAAGCTCTCGTTCAGCGTTTGTCACGTTAAGATTTTAGAGCTTCGAACAAGTTCTGTGAATTGATTATACTTTGCCCTTGATTGGTCAATGAAAAGTCAAGGGTACGTGAAGAACACGGAAGAATACATGGAGTCGAAATTTGGCTTGTCATCAAGAATGGAGAAGGCGGGGCTCTTGACATTTAGCAGTTCCCCAACGGATGTCGCATACACGTGGGTGCTACTAAAGCAATTACTTCCTTAGTAACAACCGACAAATGTTGAAGATGTAAGTATAACGGATCTGTTTGAGAAATTACAATCCCTAAGTCAGTTTTTGTTTCTAATAAGATGTTCAAACCCCCAAGGAGCTTTCTCAAAAATGTACATGTACATATCTTCGAAATAATAATAGGCTAGTGTGTTTTACATGACACCCCTGGTTTAATTCTCAAAAAAAGAGAGAAACAATTTATAATTAGTTTTCACCACAATGTTTAGTTTTACCTACACCAATACAGGAATCTATTTAGAAAAAATTGTTTCTTAAATCATTTTATTTTGAAGCAGCAATGCGTTACATCTCATACATTTCCTCCTTTTCAATAAAATCTCGATTTCATCACCTCTTGAACAAGGGTATCGTATTTTGATGACACGTTATCTTCGTTATTTTGTTTGTTACACTCAATTCTCATATTTTCCTTGGTTACCTGTTCCTTTGATTAGCACGACATGACTACATAAAGCAAAAATATTTCCTTCTGGTTATGTTCAGCGCCTTTAATTTAGAATTAATTAATTAAGATTCCTCTTGTTGAAATGTCTTGAAATGCACGAGAAAATTCGTGTCATCAAGTTAACTTACACAACATTAATTCAAAAACAGTTTTCAATGTTGTTTTGCCAATTTAAAACCTATTTTCAAAAAACAACTTTAAAATCTTTAGATTGCACTTTTGCAAAGCCTCAAATTTACATTTAGCACGGGATCTCTTGAATGGACCATTCGCTTTCAATATTAGGGAGGCTTACCGTAGATTTGTATGTTAACATCCCAGTTCCCCACTAACTCTGAAGGGGTCAATAACATAGAAGACTTTTGTCTTAGAGGTATAATATGGATGAGTGCACGTGTACCAGGAGTAGCTGGAAAACACGTCCTTCAACTGCCAGGACACACATCCCCTCTGTCACAGGTCTCCATGCACAGCAAATACATGGGCGTACGTTCAGCATACGGACAGTGAAATAGAAGGGGTAGAAGAAAGGAGACAGGATGTCATCAGGGATCGATAATGAACGATGGGGAAGATAAAGATGACTGGTTAAAGAAAGAAATTCTTAAGAGTCCTCCCTGCATTTCTCCGTCAGGACAACCCACCTCTGATTCCGTGAGGTTGTCTGTAAGTCTTACCTAGATGGTAAGTTGTAGTAAGCGCATGCAAAACTGAGAAGACAAAAAAATCGTCATTGTTGTCTTTTGTCTCTTCGTCTCTCTTGACTTCATGGGAAGACTTCTTACAAATGGACGTGAGACCTTGCAGGAGTATTGGACCTTCCTATGTTATGTTCATACACACACACACATACAAACACACACCCATGAAAAATATTACACATGAGCTCTAACTTCTCTTCATGAAATCAAAAGATTAACAATTAATAATAATTAACTGTAAGATCTGGTTGTACGAGATTTTTCGTTGCAGCAGACAAATTTAAAGTTCAAGAAACTTCCTTTGATTTGCGTTGGTATTTTTCCACACAACGGATCTTAACTGCCATATCTTGCAAAGTTCTGTCGATCACTGTTGATGCGTACCGTGTTCTGCACAAAGGTTGGGCAGAACAACTTTGTAAATGAATACTATGAGCACACCTACAAACAAACGTGCATTCACATAGTTAGGTGCAAACAAAAAATCACTTCATCTTTCAGTACAATATACGGAAGAAACATATGTGTTTCAATAAATGTTTCACTAAAATGAGAGATGCATCACATTCTTAATTGAATAATGACGATGTGATAGGTTGTTACTCATCGGAATGATCTTAAAGAAACTTAGGTCCGAAAATTCTGAACTGATCAAAATTACTATAAAACAGATATTACCTACATGCATATTTATTTATAGTGCACACCAATCGTATTGAATTGTGTCTATATTTTGGCTTCGTTAATTTCAACCTACCCTCGAAGTCCAAATCCATATTGCAAAAGCATTCAGCAAATTTACAAGTGGCCAGTTGCTCGTCCATAGCATCTAAACCTAAATAATACTTCCAAGCGTAACATGTGAAAGTATATCATTTTCTTACATAATTACATAAATTACAAAACTTAATTTAAGAGAAACAAGATCATTAGTTACATATAGTTAAGAAATTGTCTATTGACGTTAATTTACACCCTGTTATCAATAGGTATTCATAGTATTGTCAAAACTGCTAGAATTCGTAAAATTGATACCAAAGAAATATTTACTTCCGTGCAATTTACGGCGCTTACAAACTGCACGAATGAAAGATAGTTATATTTTTCACTAAAGCCCTTGTGATTTTCTTACCTGACTAATAACTTTTGAACATGTGCACCGAGGAATTTTGATGATCGATGAACCTTACGACTTATTTTAACAGCGTTAAACGTATACGAAGATGTAATAAGTTTCTGAAAATTCATCATGGCGGACACTAACGAGAGCCGCCATTTATTTTAACACTGAAGTTTAATGTAGGCAACTCAAATACAACAGTTTATATTTTTGTAAACTGAAGTGAAAGAATAATTTTGTTCAAGATGCGTAGTGCTGGAGCGTTAGGCAAGGAAGGGGCCGGACCCGCCCACGCCCCCGCCACTAAGGCCGAGGCCGAGGCCGCTAAGGCCGGCTAAAGACCCCGCCGCCAGGCGCCGCCTGCTCCGCTCCTGCCCACCTCCCCGCTCCGGCGCAAGAGTAACGGGTCGCGTTCCGGCTGCTGCAGCGCCGCACAGTGGAGCAGAAGGACACCGTAGGATACCGTAGTGATTCAATCACCTCAGAAAATGAGTTATATTCTACGGAAAGCTCTCATTACTAGCAAGAGAGATTTTTATTACTTTTATATCTACATTAGGTTTTTGACAACTTGGAGGCAGATTTCTTTAATTTATAATATACTTAACAGAGAAAAATACTTTAACACTTATGTAAAAGTGTGTTCAATGCAACTCAATATTATTTTAAAATAATAATAACCGCATATTAAATTCATATTTATGACTAATCTATATACTTAAAAAATATTAAACTCGTGTTTTCTCTTGCTAATAATCAGATATTTTATGAAATAATAAAAATTCACAAGTAATGATAGTTAATTTATTTTTAAACTTTTCACTTCATAAATGAAAGAGTTCGAAAAGCGTCGCAGGTAACTTGGCGATTCCATTATTGGTCTGTTTAAAGGACAATGTTGAACATTATTCTCCGTGACTTCAACCGAATGTTGTGCTTGTAATTCCCTCAAAAGTTTTTCAAATTGAGTGTATGTTGAGCACACCAGCCACACTGAAACACACACAATACAGTTCGGAATCTCAGATAGCCAGTGGCATGTACAAAACTTTAATTTGATGAATAAATACATACGATGACGAATGCATTTTATCAATTACTACAGATAAGTCACAATGTCAAAAAAAATTTTAAAAATGTATCTGTTAATACTGGAATTACATGAACTAAAAGTTACACAATAAAATAAGTAATAGAGTTAGTAAATTACAATACTTTAGTTAAGAATTATATATAACAATATTTCACGTTATTTAGTAAATGTATCGTATCGCTCAAGAATATTATAAAAACTTCCTTACACGCAGCAAGGAAAAAGTTGATCAGCAATGGATGCTTCAAAATCAGTCTTAATTATCCACTTTTCACTTTGAACACTACTTCTGCGTGGATTCATCAATTTCACACATGAAGAGATCTCGCCCGTTTAGCCTGGTTCTAGTTTGCAAATGGAATGTTAGTAAAGGGGTAAAGTGCATCTCGTTTATACGCTCAACTTATCGTCGGCGGACAAAATGATCGAGGCTTCGTTCGAGAACCAACTAACAACGTTGCAGATATAAAAACAGACAGGTACAAAACTCATTTAAATTTTATATTTTTGTGTTTTGTAGTCCATACATGAATCACAATCTCGAAGACGTTTCAAGACTATCCACCAGAAACAAATGTATTCGACTAGCTGTAAAAAATCAGAAGAGATATCTGAAAGAGGTTTAAACAGAAGATTCATTGGAAGCCAAACAGACGCAGAAATAGAAATTAGGATCGCCTTTACTGTCATTTGTCTCTTTTAGCGATGCTGAAGACGAAGTTTTCCTGTGGCAGGATTTTCGACACTAGCTAGATAGCTAGGTCGAATTGAGCCAGGAGATGTCAGGAGAAGAATTTTAGTGCCAGGCTGTTCTGATCGGTAGTTTTCGGTGGTTTCTCAACACCAGACAAATGCCGGAGCAGTTCTCCTAACAAAGGGGCCACGGACCGTGTACAATCTTCCCTTCCTCTTCCTTGTCTCATTCTCACCCCTTACTTATACACTTACACTTACATGCCCTGCACATGACACACATGCCAGATGACCAGTTCGGGAGCTTAAAGCTTGTCCCGGCTCGGACGTTGCCATGGTGGTGGGAAATGCCTGGTGGGGAAATCCCTACCTAGCCGTCAGGTAGGTTGGCGCCGGATTTCACCATCCAACGTGGGAAGATGACCACCGACTCCCGAGGAGGAAACGCGCACTACGCTTACAGGACGAATGGCCTACGCAATTGTCGCGCTCGAAATCACTAATCAATCAACTAAGTACTGTACATAAGCTTCTGGGTCAATCACACCCATCTCGATGAGGTTTTTCGCCCAGTTTCCCTGTTTCTTTGAACAAATGCTGATGAGGGCCCTTGTTTTGCTTCTGAACATAAATAAATATAACTTCAAAACTTCAATATTTTTGCACGTTTTCTATAGTTCAGTGAGTAACATCGTTATTCAAATTAATGTTTTCCACGTTTTCAGGGCAGTAAATCGATTCCTTTACGAAGGGCACAATGAGCAATAATAGCCAAACTCTGAAGCTTTTTCCTTTCCAAATACTTTTTACTACACGGGAATTTATATATTCTTAGCTTTTTTTAAAAAAAAAAAGCTTGTTCCCATTTGCATTCATAATTCAGTTTGTACATGGGTTAGGGAAGAGATCCCAGAACTTAAGAAAACGCGTTTCCATCGTATGTCACCCAAAATTTTAACTGTTTTTGACGTTAAATAAATAAATCATAGAACAAAGACAAAGAGGAAGGCGAAGAAGAAGAAGAGGAAAGCGAAGCAAAGACGAAGACGTACTGAATTGCACTTGTGCGTTGAACGCGAACCACTGTGTGCGCGGCCGCCCTCCAGACGAAGGGAGTAGGTAGCAATTCCGGTTCCCCTGCCCCGTGCTGCCGCTGCCACTGCCGCTGCCGCTGCCGCTGCTGCGCTGGCGGTGCGGGGGAAGCAACTCCTCCCGACCCCTTCCCACCCCGCAGCCACCCTCTGCCCCCACACTAATCATCATCATAATCAACATCATCATCATCATCATTATTATTATTATTTACATTATTCACAGTATCTACTGGTCGGTATGTCAACCACACACAGGAATGATGACCAGGTGGTGGTTGCTTTACTGAAGGTTCAGATGGCTTCTGACAAGATGGCTTCTGACATATTCAAAATTACAGATTTTTGCATATTATATACATTCCTGGCATCCAAGTGAAGACACTCCAGTGCCCGAAGTGTCATTTTCGGGATCACTCCTGTAACTGATATTATTATAGGTACAGTTGTCACTTTATTGAAGTTCCACTGAGTTGCGACTTCATGGGCGAGATCGGTATACTTCTGGATCTTCTCTTGATATTTTCCCGATATGTTGTGGGTATTGGGTATTGATATATCGTTATTATTATTATTATTATTATTATTATTATTATTATTATTATTATTAGACAGTCAATACTATATAAAATGTTTCATTGAATGGCACGTTTCACAGACGGATTTGTTTGCTTTTTCAGGTGCAACAATTATCTTAATACGTGATATCAACGTTGAGATTTTATTATTTTATTAATAATCATATCATGATCTTAAGAAAAGTATTGCACCTGAAGAGGCAGACAAATCCGTCTGTGAAACGTTGTGCCATTCGATAAAACATTTTATTTGGTATTGACTGTCTATAATCAATAGATATTTTAATCCATAACATTTCACAGACGGTCATCAATATAACGTAAATCACTACTTTGTAAAATGCTTTCTCGTAGCCTCGATATCTTAATATTTTACCCAAGAGCTTTATTCGTACTTTTCAGTATGTTCTGTCAACTCTGAATTCCTAAATTATATCTGAGTCGACATTGAAATCATTGCGTTTTAAAACCTTGTAATCTATTTCTTATTCTTATTGACATTAAATAAAGAAAACACTACTCGATTCGAAAATTTGAGATCTATAGGTGTATATACTAATAATGAATGATAGTTTGGATAAAAAGAAGATAATTGGTCTTTATGACGAAGGAGTAGCTCTGTCTCTATAACACAGACTTCAAAAACATATAACAAATAGCAGTGAATAATCACTCGCATTTTATAACTTGTGCCTCTAGTTTAGAGTAAAATTGGAATTTCTCATTGCATTTCCGTTCAAATCATGACACGTGTTAGTTACCATCCCGTACACTCCTTACGTACACCCTATTTCTAAAACAAAATAAAATAACTTCCCTATTTATTTTGTCTCTGAAACACTATACTCATTTTGTATTTTTTTTATCTTTTACTTAGGTAGACTGAAATATCCATTAATTCGCAACGTTACGCCAAAGCTAACACTAGAATACAAATGAACATTACAATATTCTTATAGGCTAATGCAGTGCTTGTCTTGTAATCACTGTGTATGCAATTACTACTCATTCAACTGAGCACTTCATTTCCATTTGAATGTGCCTATTATACACTCAGATCTTTGTTATTTAGCCTCATGACCACTCCAAAAGTATCTATCAAAAAATTGAATCTGATGGGGCAAGTATTTAACAAAATCTAAACTTCCCTATTTATTTTGTCTCTGAAACACTATACTCATTTTGTATTTTTTTTATCTTTTACTTAGGTAGACTGAAATATCCATTAATTCGCAACGTTACGCCAAAGCTAACACTAGAATACAAATGAACATTACAATATTCTTATAGGCTAATGCAGTGCTTGTCTTGTAATCACTGTGTATGCAATTACTACTCATTCAACTGAGCACTTCATTTCCATTTGAATGTGCCTATTATACACTCAGATCTTTGTTATTTAGCCTCATGACCACTCCAAAAGTATCTATCAAAAAATTGAATCTGATGGGGCAAGTATTTAACAAAATCTAAACTGGCTTGCGTGAATTATTAAACGAAATTAACACCATACAAGTATAAGGCAAACGAGATGTAATTCCCATGTGATTACATGGTTAAACCCATGTATTAACTCTAAAGTGTTAGATATAGGGTAAAGGTGTAGGGTATAAGGTAAAGTACACTATGTTTAACGGAAAACACTTAAATTATCCAAAAGGATACAATTTGTTTCAATTGTTCGGGTATTTCATTTCCTTCCTAATTTCCACATCCCAGTATTATTTTTCAGAACGATCGTTAAGATGAACTCCTAGTTTATTGGATCAGATTAGTAAAGAATGACATGGAGATCCCTACCCCTGGAGGAAGGAGAGTCTTGTTCTTGCAAACAACACGACAGAGCGCTGCTGTTGAATGTACGCAAGATAACACACGAATAAATCCATATTCCAACACTTGGATCATCATTAACAACTAAAAAAATAATTATGTCCATCCAAAAAATAAAAATTAATCATATTGCATGCGTTAAAAAAATGAAATATCGACATATTTAATATGAGAAGTCAATCAAGACAAGAATCAACATTGTAAAATGACCTAAAAAATTCTCAGTATGATAATCCATTCCACACAAATCAAAGGTATGTATTCTCATTGGCATAGCAGCCACGATAAGATACAATCAAAAACAGGGATCCAAAAACAAATGGAGGTGTGGATATGCTGCTTCATTTCCCTCGATTATAATAATAGACATTAGTGCAGACGGCGTAGCATGTGGACAAACGAAATTGTCTCTGATTACTCTTTAATGAAAAAAGGAAAATATTAATAGAAAAAGGCATCAACATTTCTCTATAACATATACTTCAATTGTGTTTTCAAAGCCGGAGTCAGAAGTTGCGTTGAGTCATTATCTTGACTACGCGGATCGAAGAAACCTATGAGAAGAGCTTCAGAGGAGAGGGATTCCGATCCATCTTCTCCGGTAAATTGTCTGTAAGGAAATCCACAGAAGAAACTAAAACAAAGACCGTTCTCATGAGCAAAAACTGCATCCATGGTACATCTAGAGCAGATATATTTGTTCCCGCCCGGGAGACCCGCCCGGGAGAGTTTTGTTAACTTGTGATTCGTCACTGCGTTACTGGAGATGGCTAATAATTCAATTTTTTTAAATAATACTTGTTTTTAGACATTAAGTATATTCCTTACCATTGTATTCAACGTTTTAAATATAAAATAATTATAATTAAGAAAAATGTCTATCTAGGAAACTAATTTAACTTAGGCTACGCCACTGTTCATTACCGTAGAGGCTGCAAAAAATTAGCGCACAGTTAGGCACCCAAGGCAGGGCGCTTCAGAAGGCGTGGACAGGAGGCCGGCTCGTGTGTCGAAAAGTACGCGGCTCTAGGAGGCTGCACCACCGACGAGCCCCGCAACGGAGGCGGCGGCGGCGGCGGCGGCGGCGGCGGCGGCGGCGGTGGCATCAAGGTCTGCCCGGGCCGGCCCCCGCCGCCGCCTCCGGGGCGTGGCCCTCGCCCCGCCGCCGCCGCCGCCGCCGCCTCCGCCGGACACCCCACGCGTGCAGAGTATATATAGCAGGGCGCGCCGTTCAGGGGCCACACTTGCCTTCCTTCACGGCTTCTCCGATTTGTCGGTGCCTCACAACACAGACCTCAACATGTACAAGCTGGTGAGTGGGAGTGGTCCGGCTGAGAGTAGGGCTTTTCGTTGGCAAACACTTAGGAGGCGCGGAACGGGGGACAATGTAGTTCGAAATCCATAGGTCTATTTTCCATACACGTTCTCAGAGAGATGCAGTAGAGATGATTTTCCGTGAGATTGCTTAGATAACATTTTCTGATAAGGTAATATTTGCAAAATTGGAACGTCTTCAAATTGATTTCATTCTTATAATTCATGACTTACTTTATCGTTTTTTTATTATTCTGGAATCAAATATTTATTTAAAAAATTAAATATTTTTAAATTTATAAGTTATGTACGAAGAAAAAAGTATATTCAAATTGCAGTACGTATGACACATTCATTCGATTTTTATTAAAAATGTTAAGACGCAAACCCCTCTTGGAAATATTCTTGTGTTTTTTCATCCTAAAGTATTACCTCTTGGAAATTGTTTATGAGGGAACTGTTTCGTGATATGAATGTAGATTCGTGAAAAGTATATAGGTAATATATAAAGGTATATAGAAGAACAACACTGATAAGCTTCCGAAACCCACGTCTTTTTCTGATTAGTGATTGCCAGTGTGAACTGTTGTCTGTTGTCTGTCGTATCGCCTCTAACGGAGTGACTCGCCCGCAGGTGGTGTTGTCCGCTCTCCTGGCCGTCGCGGCCGCCACCCCTGGCTTCCTGAACGCCGGCATCGCGGCTCCGGCCGTGGCCTCGTACGCGGCCCCCGCCGTCGCCACCTACGCCGCCCCCGCCGTGGCTAAGGTGGCCGCCCCCGTGGCGTACGCCGCCGCCCCCGCCGTCGCCGCCTACGCCGCCCCCGCCGTCGCCACCCCCATCACCGCCACCGCCATCACCAAGAACGTGCACTACGCCTCCACCCCCGTGGTGACCGGCTACTCCTCCACCGTCATCAAGCCTAACCTCGGCGGCATCGCCACCCCCTTGAACACCGTCACCAAGCAGGCCGTGCTCGCCCCCGCCCGCACCGTCGCCACCGTCACCCCCCAGATCACCCAGGTGCAGCCCGTCGCCCCCGCCGTCGCCACCTACGCCGCCCCTGCCGTCGCCGCCTACGCTGCCCCCGCCGCCGTCGCCGCTCCCGCAGCCGTCGCTGCCCCCATCGTCGGCCGCGTCCAGGTGAGTGCTCCACTGCGTCTAATATTTCATCTCGTATAAAACTGTTTGCACTTTTCTCCTCTAATAAAGAAGTGTGCTTCTCGCAAAAATACACGATTCTATTATCTGTAAGGGCAAACAACCTTCTAATATTAAGAAACATTTCTCTTAGTTCAAAAAATTCATTGATGAATAATATCAGTACATTTATTAGTGATGGAACGCCATGTTTATTATAATGTGCCCTGAAAGGTTCTTCTCGGTAATCCAGGAAATACAATTTCTATCATTTTCCACACTTACGTTTCTTACTTTCTACTGCTCCTCAATACAATTTTGAAACGCAAGATCTCCTGAACATCTTCTGAAGCTTCATGTTCTTCCTACAGGTTAGCGCTCCCGTGGTGACCAAGGTGGCTGCCCCCGCCGTGGCTACCTACGCCGCCCCCGCTGTGGCTGCCTATGCTGCCCCCGCCGCCGTCGCCGCCCCCGCCGTGGCTGCCTACGCCGCCCCTGCCGTGGCTGCTTACGCCGCCCCCGCCGTGGCTAAGGTCGCCGCCCCCGTTGCCTACGGTGCCGTCGCTGCCCCCGCCGTGGCCGCCTACGCCGCCCCCGCCGCCTACGCCGCCGCCCCCGTCGCCTACGCCGCCGGCCCCGTTGCCCAGCTCCGTTCCGCCTCTGCCCCCGGCATCGCCACCTACGCCAAGTACCACTAAGTCCCTCCTCACTCCCTCCGCACCCTCCCAACCCCCCTCCCACCCAACGACATCCGTTTGTAGGATGACAGGGCATTATCTTCCTCTTTCTCAAATTATGTAAGATATTTTCTACATTTATGTATTTTGGAATAAACAAGCGTAAATTATATTTATTTGGAATTTTTTTTAATTATTATTATTGTACGTCACCTTACCTTCCCAAAAATCACACCTCAAAACTGAAGATAGATTAAAACGTATGAAACACTAGTAATGTCAATTTACGTAACATTTCTTCTCCGTAACTCACTTGCCATGTGAATTATAAATTGGTATAACATTTATATCAAAATGATGGCATTGTTCCAAACGTATGTTCATGTCCTAAAAAAATTGAGCACTAATTTTCTGAAAGCACTTCTCAGAATTTTAATGAACCTAAATACATTTCTGAACAACTTCCCCAAGGACACCAAGAAAAATAATTGCCTAAAAACCACTTGGAACAACGAAAATTAAATCAGACGGTCTGGAAGATCGTAAATCTTACTATAAGAGTCCCAGGTGACAACCGCATTGAGTTTGAATATCCATTAGTAGTAGGCATCAAGCGAACGGGCGATCAAAGGAGCAAAAACGAAAACAAACCAGAAGAAAAACCTGAAGGGCCGCTCTCTTAAATCTCGTCCGATGCTCTCGCCAGTCGCCAAGGCGCTTGGGCCGGTTTCTTTTGGAGCCCCACCGACGACGCCGGCACGTCGTACGTCTTTCCACCTTGGCCATTGTCGTCACTGACTTGACGGTAACACTGTCGCACCAGTGGTTTAGCTGCAATAAATACTTCTGTACTTTGGATCTCTGCTGACATATTCACTGCCAACTCAGTTACTATTTCCATGTACACTAGTCCATTCTATTCACATTTATACTAGCGGAACTAGATTTCAAAAAAATATCCAGCCGCAGCAGATACCATGGACATTTTAAGCAATTCAATCTCTACTGAGTAGGGAAAATATCACCGGGAAGTTCAATACTTTATTATTGATATTAATACATTGGTATTAATTAGGCACTCTAATGGATTTCCTAATTCCTAAACGCGATTTCAAGAATGATATTTTTGAATATTCTGAAGGGAGTTGCGCAGCGTGATACAGTGTTAGGACGAAGGAAATCGTGTGTGCGGGCCAAGGGAATTCATCTGTGATCACCCACACACTCTCCGAGTCTCCAAGCCTTTGTCACTTTTTCGGATCACCCAGCCCCGCCAATGAAGTTTACCGTTGCCGCTCCGCAGCCGCCGACGTCGTCACACGCTTCCGTGGGCGGCCTCGCGGGTGACCTTGGGCGGCGGCCACGCCCCGCCCCGCCCCGTCCGCGCCCACCGCCCCGCCCCGCCCCGCCCCGCCACCCCGCCCCGCCACCTCGCCCCGCTTCCTCCCGGGCGATGCCGCTCCGCCAGCCGGATGCCGGAGCGGATGCGGGGCGCTGACGTGGGTCGTGCGTTCAAGTCTCCTCCAGAGAGACTCCCCCGTGAAGGATCCTGTCTGGACATTTTTTTCAGTTGATGGTTCGGCTTACATTGGATCGTATGCAAAGTTGTCGCTGCAGAAACAAACTGGAAGTTCTTTTTTGAAACGTTCTCTGCCGGCACGAAGATAAGATCATACAGGCGGGCACAGTTCGATCACATACAAAAGCGATGGTCAGGGAATATATTTTCTCAAGGCTGTCCAATTGTTCGCGCCTGTGAAAATAATCTGGATGTTAGTGAAATTTTAGAATAATCTCCAGGTCTAGGCAGCTAGAATTTGCAAATGAACGTCATGTTACCTTAATTACCACAGAAAAAATAAACGCCGGTTTTGGCATGACAAGAGACAATTCCCTGGCAAGACAAACTCCTCAATCTCTAAGTATCATAACAGCACTTCTTATAGATCAGCAAGAGTAATAAATTCTGATATGGAAAGAAAAATTAAAAATTACTTTAAGGAATAAGAGTAACAACACAAAATTTGGGATTTTGTTCTAGATAAGCATAAGAAATATATTTAATAAAGCGCATTCAGTAAGCCATTCAATCTCAACATCATCATGTCATTAAATCTCACTACCCATAATTTTAGTTCTGAAACAAAAATGTTTTAGTTCGGTGATTAGTGAACGAAATTCAATAAGTTATTTTTTATGCTGAATTTGTTACTAAATCGGATTAATTACGTTTAAACCTTTCCAAAATCTAGTAATATATTTTAAATGTGGTCCATCCTCATCGATATTCAGGTAAAAATTTCTGTAATATATTATCCCACAGGAATTCAGTTTCTCGTAGTAGTTAACAGGCGGAGATTTGTCACATACTTTCACTCAGTTTCGTTGTAAAAGATCACATCCTCAAATTTGTTTTCTTAGAACCAGCGTCTTACATTATTATACATTATTTCAATTATGGAATATAATTATTACATTGTATGTGATACGTTCTACTACAATATTTGTATTAAATAAACTACAACAAATGATAGTCTTCATTTATTCACAAAAGAACAATAACAATAACTAAAATAATATTTACGTAACGTTGCTTAAATTATATCTTCTTAAGAATATTCAAAATTCTTGAAAACTAACAGTACGATGATATTTATTTCCACAAGCCATCTTGAGTGATCATGTATTTATTCTCTTTAAATGATTTCTAAAAATTGCAGTCTCTTCATTGATTAAGATAGAAGAACATGTTTCAATTACTAGTTCCCGTTACTTTCTCCAAAGCATCTTATATCTAGGTGCTATATCTGCTCTCTCGTCGACGCCCCTATTCCTCGTAAGCATTTGCATGAATCGTCCCGTGAACAGATAATCGTCGAGGGAGCGGCAGTGGCTGTGATAACGAGAGTTGCGCGTGACCGGGCCTTCGCCGCGCAAGTGCGGGCATCCGCGTGCTCTTGTTCCGGAGCTCCACGCCGCGCCCTCTCCACTGGGGCCCGGGGCGTTGGTTGGTTAGGTAATCGAGATGATGATGGTTTAGATGATTTTTTAATATCAAGGACTGATTTAGAGTATGGAACAAACGAACTTAAAAGTATGGGTTTAAACTGAACCTAAACCGAAAAATAAGATTAAAACTATATTCAATTACGATTTTTCTTAATTTATATATATTTTGTGGATAGTTAAAGATATGGATCACTATAAAAATAATTAAATTCATCTCAGTGGTTCTGTCTTCTAGAAAAATGTGGGAAAAGTTTTCAGGCTGAAAGAAATACGATAATTATTAGAGATAAGAAATATTAGTCAGTTTCGAAAAAGGGTTTGTTTCCCTAATAATTATTATTATATTAACATATATTTATAATTATATAAATATATAATTATTGATGTTTATTATTAATATAATATATTTATTACTACATTAATAATTATTATTATAATATTATTATTAACAAATAATATACTGTGCAGAAAGAGAACAGATTTTAAATATGCATGGTTGTACATGTATATTGTTTGAAGAATTCGTTAGGATCCGCATGAGTTCAATTGTGCACACGCGGATTAATATTCTAATTTCAATACTCAAGAATTCCACATCTCTATACTTTGACCCTGGCGAAAAATAAAGATATCAATACGTATTTTCTGGATTATATGAGGTCTCCTTCACAGACCGGTATTGTGCTATACAGACCGACTCGCCAGCTGTCTAATAATAAACCGATTTTTGCAGAGCCGCTGTAACGTATTCCGCCAGGGCGAGCGAGTGCGCCTGTCCCGCTGGCGGACAGGGCCCCGTGGGGGCGGAGCGAGCGCTTATGGGGGCGAGGCCCACACGCCACGAAGCGGAGCGGTCCACTAAGGCGGTGGCGGCCGTGACGATAACTGCGAGGGTGGTGACCGTGGTAGTGGTGGAGGCGGGTGAAACAAGGCGGGGCGGGGCTGGTAGGGAGTGGCGGGGCCTTTCTTTGCTGGGCAGGGCGTTAGGGTCAATGGGAGTGATGGAAGCGCAGGAGGTGGCCGTGTGGGTGAGGGCGGTGGAAAGTAGACTCGATAGACGCGGCGGGGCGGGGCGGCAGTGGAAGGGAAGGCGACTGAGGCAGAGGCGGCGGCGCGGTCCAGCCGGCCGCGAGCCCGCCATCCTTGGCAAGTATTCGCCTCCCCTTGAACTTGCCGCTACCGGCGTCTGCCCCGCGCCGCGCCGCGCCGCACCAGTCTGACGCCAGACGCAGCTGGGCGCGGATCCAGCTCGGAGCTGACGTTATCCGTTCGCCCGCGGCGTGGGCGACAGCAGCGAAACACCAAGTTCAGACGAACTATCTCTCATATAGAAAGTCAATTACCCAGTTGATATTTTTCTTCTCGAAACTACTTTAATGGAAATCTAAAACATTTTCTTTAGGCTCTTTGTAGCTTCTGAGACAATCTGAAGAGGAAACTGATATGTTCCTTTTGCTGAAAATGATGGTAGTCCAATATTACACGTGGTAAACGTGGTAAAGTCTTGACGAACACCTGGAATTTTTTTTGTCCACAAATTCCACAATGTTTTAAAACGCTCCAGTTATATTACACAGGTATTTAGATGTATTTGTTAATTGAGAAGTCTGGCAATCCCAACATAGCCTAAGATAGTGCGTTACGCTGATCTATGCTCCCAGACAAATAAAAATTAATGTTCTTAATATGCCCAATGACACACTTCAAATTGAGAATTAAATTCCGTCATCTGGAGTCAGAAGGACCCAAGCATTGTCCAGAAGTCTCGCTTCCATGAGCAGAGCCCTCTTCAGACATTACACACCGCGGTGCATGGCGGGAATCCTAGGCTTTTCAGAATACAATATGTTCCACAATTTAAAATACATAAAAGCAATGTTTTAGAAGTAACTGACCAAAGAAGAGTTTAACAGTCAAGGGATACTTTCTTTAATATGTAATTACGAATTCGTAGACAGAATGTTTATACCGATTGACAGAATCGCCCTTAAAAATGTTTTTTAATGTCTCGCTCTTTTAGATACGTCGCAGGGGAGAATGAAGGATATGCAAGGTCTATGCTCCACAAATATCAACCTCACATAATCCACGTGTTTGCTGATATCTGTGTGGCGTCTCTGACAACAGAAAGAATCCCTCAATAATAACCATCCTCACTATGCCATGTCTCTTTAGATTGCGGGTGGAAAAAAATTCCCTTCGGGTGATAAACTGCCTATGAAAGAAGATCAACGACATGGCGATGGAGGAGAGAAGAGACACAATCGTAATAAAGATATAGTGAATATCACAGGTTTTTTAGCCATGGATAATTCTAGACACACAAGAGTTCTAGTCTTACAGATGGATTATGGATTACCAAGTGCAAGATACTGCACGAAATAAGACAGGTTAGGATCTCCACGTACTCATCCCTGAACATCTTCAAAGAAGAAGATAACTTGAGTCTTGCACATTGGAAATAACAATGAAGGGACGACGGGAAGCTTCGCTCTTCAAACGCATGGTACTCTCTTAAACTTACTACAGAGTCAAGACCTGATCTCTGGTAAATGGTTATGATTTGTCTTAATACATCGGAAAGTATGACATCATATTTAACATTAGAACATCTTAAATAAAATGTTTAAGGTATTTTATTGCAATGAAAGTACATCAACTGCTAGAGTAACTATGCTGCCATTAAAATTATTATCTTTTCACGTGTGTCGTATGTCTTGTTATTAGAGGAAAACTCTTCTTACTAGATGTGTAAGAGCACGATTATCTCTCACCAAACTACCTGTTTTAAAAGTGAATTACGTTGATTAAAGGTGTAATATTAGAATTAAGTGCAGCAATGCCATTACATTTATATTACTAGGGACGCGTTTGACCATGAAATCTTTACGGTAAGTGGAAAGCAAGTTTTATTAAAACGCAGTTAATTCGCCGCAGCGAACGCCCACGTTCCTTAGGAATAACGTTTCAGTCAAAGTTCCTTCTTCGATTCCTGGAAGTTTTCAGATATTGGATGACAATCCAGAGTCTTGTAAATAACGCTAATGAGTTTGAAGAAAATACGACGAAAATACGACGAATTAAAATATAGCACAATAAAATACCTTTTTGTTATAACGTAGACCACATGGCAGGTTGCGTCAGAATCTGATAATACACAAAATATTGCATCAAAAAATTACTTCAATTTTATCCTAGAATACAAATGGTGTATTCAGCACTATAATTCTAAAATTTGAACTTTTCTGTGATAACTGCAGCTATATAATAAGAAATTAAGGGTTTAACCCTTCATTTCTTGAATATGTGGCCGAACAACGAGAGGAGGCCAAGGGCGGTGGTCAGGACAAGCAGCCTTCCAGAATTTTTTTTGTTTTAGTTTAACCTCTATATTTATCGATAGAGTACTTTTCAAAGAAACGTGGCTAGGTAACATGGGAGAGACGATTTAATTCATAGAGCCGTGGTTTATGTCTCGAGAAAATTTCGGTACAGAATTTTTCGTATTTTGGTGTCACCTTGTATTATTTCAGTAGTATTCTTCTTTCTTATATAAGTAGTTTTTCACCGAACATTTTTCGCAGAATATTTCACCGAAAATTTTAGTTAAAGTGACAAATTGCACTTCAACTAAAAATATATGAACGATTTGTTGAAAAAACGCATTTAGATATTCATGCCAAATGCAACCCGCACTCGAAAGTTCAAATTTATATAGTTAAACAACTCCAAAATGAAGCGAACTAGAGCCTTAAAACAGGGAATTTGTAGCCTAAAGGTCTCAAAGAAACATTCTTCACACCGTAATCTATAGGTTAAGGTGTAGTCTAAGGATTATCTTAGATATTCTACTACATTTTTGCTGGTGCGGCGCTTCTCGATTCTACCCTACTTGTTCAGAGACGTGCTAAATCTGCTACTGTATGTGAAATTAAACTAATTACTTGATATTCTAAACGATTTAAACTGTTTGTTAATAAAGTTACACAAGAATAGTTTGTATTGACAAGGGTGCATTGAACAGCAGGTAAGGGGGCATTTAGAACAAGTGATGGAGGATAAGAGGATCTTGAAGACGTAGAAGGATATATAATGGGCTTAATATGGAAATGGAAAAATAGGGACGAAGGTGGGGTTTAACATGCGAGAGCGCTCGCAGTGGTACGTTAGTTTGATCTAATTTCCTAAACCATTATCCTCCCGCGGGAGGTCGTGCTGGGGCCGCCGACAGCCGCTTCACATTGCGTTCCGTTGCGACGCATAGCTCGAGGGGCGTAACGCACGCATGGCGGCCGCCGGCCGCCTCGTCACGTCCCGTCTCGGGTGTCGGGGGGGGGGGAGAGCGGCGTCGGGTTTCGGCCGCGGGCGGGGGCGCGGTGTCCGGTAAGCTGAGAGGGGCGCGGTCCGGGGAGCGGCGCCCGGCGAGGCCCGGCCCGGCCGGACCTCCCCGCCGCCTTTCGCCCGCCCGCCCGCCCGCCCAGGCTGAGGACACCAGGAACACAATCAGCCGGCCCGTGGCGCGGGGGCTTGAGGCAGGTGCGCCTGGGTACGCGGACACCAGGGCGTGGAAGGCACGGGTGTTTTCAGGTTCGTTTGGTGTGAAAGGGTCATTCCCAGTTTCTTGTGAATTATCTGAAAATCCATAATTATTTTTCATTCGCCTAAAAACCTCACTACGCTGACCTATTGTTATCGTCTTTCTAGATAAACTGGCTCCCTAGGCCTGAAAAAAGGCACAATGCCTATCTTGAGCGATATATATGTTAAGTTCGGGACCGAAGTGGGTTATCTCAACATTTAGGTTCGCGGAAAATATGAGTTCTCTACTGATTAGATCAAACCAGGATGCATTCTGATAACTCGAAGATTCTAGAAGGTTCCTCATGCACCTATAGATAGCATTTAGGCCTCTTGATACCAATTAAGAGTTTTGAGAATCCAACGTTAAAAAAATAGGGAGAACACCAAGAATGCAATTCTTCCGAGTTCCCGACTCTAAGGCACGTTTCTACACTCCTCCTTGCCGAAAATCTGGGCGGGAGCTTCCTGATTCCGCCGCATGAATATGGATGGCGCGCGTGAGCCCACACGAATTTTCGGGAGCACCCACGTACTCTCTCACGAGCGCGGGCTTCCCGCCTCGGCGCCTCGCGACGGCGAACGGACGACATGAATGAGCGCGGCCCAGAGGCCGCGGCCCTGGGCGGCAGATATGATCGCCGTGCGGCGTGACGCAGGTGAGAACGGTTCCTGCCTTCGATGAGATTGTGATTCAAAGGAATGGATCGCATTTGTCTCGGGCGAATTACAGCGCTGTTATTCACGAACCGGTGTTAAATTACTAATTTTCTTTCATTCGGCAGTGATACCGAGCATATTTATTCCTATCATGAAGAAATATTGTGCAACATATGATGCTATACTTTTTGTAATTTTTCTCGTTAGTATTGGTAGATGAGGGAAAATGTAAGATTTTACTCTTCGGAGTGCGCATTGCATGACATAATGATATATGGAATCCAGGCAATTGGCGCAAAGATAGAAATTTTGCAGTTTCTGAAAAGAAGAAAAATCAACCCTTAATTACTTTAACTGTGTATTGTTACGGATCAGTAAGAAATGTTTGCAGACTGATTGCAAAGAGATAGTTTTTGCCCTTTTCTTTAATTATTACTATAAAGAGCTCTAGATGTCTTGCTAATTATTAAACCTGTCGACCAGATGACCAAGTAATTGAATACTGTAAATCAAATTGAGAGTAAAGATGTTAAATCTAATGTCACCTTAATAGTTGCCTCAAACAATTACACCAGCCGACCTTCAAACACCTCTTAAAACTCGTTAGTAGAGTTTTAGACACGAAACTACACTTTAGAGTAACATTTTAACTACTCTACACCCCCCAATATCATGAGGTTTCAAATAAATATTTTGATATTAGAGTATATGAGGACTAATCTCATTAACAGTCGCATTCCAGTACCCACAGAATACCAATGTGGGTGACAACGGAAGACCCCACAATAAATTTCAATACAATTAAAGGAAATCTTTTTAAACTTAAGAACCATTTTTTCATGTATTTAGAAATACATTTTCTTGGAAATTGTGTTAAAATATGTTCAGTTTTCGAAATAGGACGAGGACGTATTTCGCAGAGACATAGATAGTTACGTCTTCTTTTTTTAATTTTATAATTCAACATTCACTCTGATGATTCAATTACACAAGTATTTTCTACATTGACAGATACTAAAATAAGATTTCAAGTGATTATGGGCAAGTCTGACCGTATGAAAATGAAGTTTCCACGAAGCGATAACGCATGGTGACGGTTTCGGTTGTTGTTTTTTGTTATTGATTTCATGTAAACTTTTGATACACTTTGGAAAATCGCTAGGGTCCATCCTTGATTAAACAAAAATATAAAAAGCGATACAATGTAAAAAGAAGATATGTCGTGATTTATCGTGATAATGAAAAAGGTCAAAAAAGCGTTTTTTAACATATCTTTCGTTCACCCTAATTGAATATGTATTTCTAAATGTTCACGGATCATCGAATATTTCATTTGCGTCTGTATGTTGATAATAAACCTATACAACACTATATCAATGAAAATTCAATAGAATAGGTCGTCGAATTCCAGAATGTAGATAAGGAATGTGCTACAATTAATTTGTTTCATACTTATTCTCCGTTCAAGATTAAACTTATGAAAGTTATATATTACTTTTCATAAATAACTGTTATATTTCGTGTCCATTGAGTATGTTTTTATAGAAGAGTACGAACGTGGAAACGTAAAACATCTAAAAGGCTAGTGTAGTTTCAAGGAAAATGAGACTTCAACGATGTAGTATGCGAGTCATTTAGAACTCGCAAGATGATGATGACTTGGATCCAAGTCTACCAAGAAAAGACTTTTCGACTCTGTCATACAAAGTATAACATTGTGTGGTGCAGAAACATGGGAACTAAGAAAAAGAGAAAGAGAGAAATTAATGAGCCTACAAATGGATTTTTTGAGAAGTTGTGGAGTATCTATAATGGAACATATTAGAAACGAAGAAGTTCTTAAGCGAATGAAGGTTCAAAAATCAATAATAGATGAATTGGAAACACGAAGGCTGAAATGGTTCGGTCTCGTGAAAAGGCTTGATTGTGAGAGATGGTCCAGAAAGGTATGCGAGTGGTTTCCTTTAGACAGAAGAAAAAGAGGTAGACCCAGAGAGGAATGGCAGAAACAGATTTTTAACGATAAGCAGAGAAGAGGACTAGAAGAGAATGACTGGAACGATAGAGTGGTATGGAGATTGGGATGCGAGAAACGGCCACAAGAGCTGTAAAACACTCGCAAGAAGAAGAAGAAGAAGAAGAAGAAGAAGAAGAAGAAGAAGAAGAAGAAGAAGAAGAAGAAGAAGATGATGATGATGATGATGATGATGATGATCAATTCGCAGAGACTTTGGAATCTTTTGATGGACCCGCGACTGTCCCACCGTTCGGCAGCGCGGTTTCGCGAGGGGGAGGAATGCCGAAATGGCCGCTCGCCCTTGAGGCCGGTGCATGCCGCGGAGGCGCGCCCTGGCCCGCTCCGATCATTCCGCGTTCAGACGCCGCCGCCGAAGCTCGCAGTGGACGCCCGCGGCCGCGTTTTTTTTTGCGTGCGCGGCGCGTTCGGCAGTTGTTCCCGGTCGGCGTGCGGCGAGCGCCGTCGCCCGGGGCCTCCCACCACGCCCAAAGCCAATCCTCGCTCGCCCACCGCCCCAAGGTCCCCCTCCCCCCCACGCTGCTCGGCGCCGGACCGCCCGGTTCAAGGCCATCCGTTGATCTTGCCACACCCTGCGATTCCCCCTCGCGGCGCGAAAAAGGCACTGTCACGAGGGTAAAATTAAGACAGGCTTTGTGTCGTTGGAAACCGGTGTGGTGGAGTAGTAATCGCTGTAGTTAGGACTGCGATTGCAAGAAGAAAGGAGAGGGGCTTACTTTGCGTCTAAATTGATTAGCTCCGTTAAATTCGTGGTATGTGATGTCTAATGTGCCGATTTTTCAATAAAAAATTATGATATTCCCAGAATACTAATCTCTACGTACTCTACAAATTGCATCGTATATCAAAAATCTCTAATTGTAAGTCGGAAACGTAATTTTCACATCAAAAATCAGCAGGTAAATCGCAAATCAATACTGGGAACTAACAAGGTGCGTAGTGTGTCAATTAATTTAATCATCTGAAGAACGTCCATCAAGTGGATGATCCGAAGTCGATGATGAGATGAATCTAAAAAACGTCGATCAAGTGGATGATTTGAAGAAAGTTGATCATCTGAAGAAAAGATGGGGATGATCTAAAGAAAAACGAACAACTGGATAATACAAAGAAATACAATGAACTGGATGATCAGAAAAAAGACTTCTGAAGAATCTCGAGGATTGGATATGTAGTCGCCCAAATAGCTGATGCGAAGAAAGGCCTAGAAGATTGCATTAAGAAAGACAATGATGGACTGTACACGAAATGATTCAAAGTCATAATATTGACATTTATTTAAGAAAATAAATTCTAAATATATGCCAGTCTCTAAACGATTTTAATCAACAGTCATATTTTGAAAAATATTACTTGAAATTATTTAATTAGCCCCGTTCATTTTGGGAAAAGCCAATGATTTAGGCACTAATATTGACTACAGATGGACGTATTGAAAAAAATCACTTCTTTGGTATAACGGCACCTCAAAATGTGTATTTCCGTCAAAATCTCGATATCGATTTTCCGCAGAATTATATAACTATCTACTCGTTTATATTAGGCATAAACTAGCTACATGAGAAAGTAAAAATAGAGGCGAATTCTTTGACGTCAGTTCAAGAACTGGTTGGAATCAATGAAAGAAGGAACATCACTCACAAAGCCTCTCTGGAGACTGTGTTTTAAGGACTGGTAGGCTGTACGCTGCCTGTTCTGAAATAAAACATCCCGTCAAATGTGTAACTGATACATTTAGTTATGCTGTATAACACGTGAAAGTGTGAACGTAATCAATTTTTCTGTCACATTTACAATAAATAGCACAACCCATGATTTAAGATCCTTCCAACCTCGCTAAATCATAAACGTGTGAAGATTAGGTGGCCAGCTTTAGCTCCACATTATGTGAAAAGGTCTTCTTGTCTGATCTTTTGTCAAACGTTGATTTGTGAGCTCAAACCGGAAGATATTATGGACACAACATTAACACAAAAACGTAACGTGGTATTTAAGTAACTATTTTAATTTCAATTCATTATCAAGAAAGGCCGAACAGATTAAGTATTTCAGAAAGCGCGTACAAGCTGATCTGGGTTTATAAAAACAGTTCCGTTTATTTTAACAGAGCATTTGACATAACTTTGATTAACACTCTCTTCGCTCTCCGCGCTTCAGAGAGACTTCATCTCCAAAGAAAATCTTCCAATTCCTAAGAAGGAAATCACTTCGACACACGTTTAGGAGGGACGATTTCTTGCTTAATTGAGAAAACGTTTCTTGTCTCAATTCTTTCGAAAATTTATTGAACACAATAACTAGAACGAAATTAAAAATAAAAATAATATTTTAAAGTCATCTCTAATTTGAATTATGCTAGCTCTTTTCAAGAACACACTGCTGGACCTTTTTTAAAATTGTGTTGCGGAATTAGGTTCATTACAGCATTTATCACATTTGGATAAGAGAGAACTTTTCCTGTTATTAAGGACTGATATGAACCGTAAAAACCTTTTCATCAATATCCTTCGACTCATAGTCGGAAGTCTTGCTTTCTAGTAGAGAGAAGATAGGGATAAACTTCATCAACAAAGTTTAAATTAGCTTTATCATGCCATTACCTTGCGACATCATAATAGGTATTCAGTACTTCTTTTGCTTCCTTCGATCAGTTAGTGAAGGTCCTCAGAGACGACAAAAAGTAGCTTAGACCACCGATCGCATATTTTGATGTTATGATTCTGATGCAAAGAAGTTTTTATAACTCCTGATTGTTAATGACTTTTAAGTCGTGCTGAACATCTCAGGGATATTAATGAAACTGTAAACGAAAGATAATAAGAGGGAATATTTCACATAGCTCTTCTCTCAAATATCTACCACAAACTATTTATAGGTCCTTTTAAACCTAGATAAATCAAAAGAACGTAAAATGATTAGAATGAATTCTTTGGTTGAATTGTCAGAAAAAGCTTCAAAGATGACTCTTAAATTTGCATTCTTAAGTATCTTTTCTTAAGAAATCTACTCAGTTTCGAACTTAGTAAGTTTTGAATTATTTGATAAACCAAATTTGCCAGTACATTTTTACACCTAATATTCCAGGTTTTACTATTACTCTTATTTTTAAACTGTCTCATCACTGTACACGTAAGATTCCGCGGCTCGAATCCATAAATTCTCGGCTATCCGGTAGACGCCGCGTCTCCTATTTTTTCTTTACTTTTCATGTTAAAGATCGCATACGTCAGTTCAATGAACAATACATACAACAGTCAATGTTTATTAAAATACCACGTTATCTTAAATTAATTCAATTTTAATTTAATCAAGGGCACCTTAAGAGATTATTGATCAGCGTTGGTAAATATTTGGTAAAATTCATGGAGAGGATATCTATTCTTGATTCTAGTCTTATTATCACATGCTTGACCAATCTATAAAATGTTGGGAAAGTTGTAAACAGTAGATTGGTGAAGAAAATTTGAGATAGAAAAGTTGGGTAATATTTTATGGATTTAAAACCCAGTATTCAGTGTCATTGTTTGTTGGTAATATATACCATGAGACTAGAGTTACTGTTTGAATTTTTGCAAACACTGAAACTTATTTACGTTGGTGTCGTAGTAATTTCACTCCTAATAACGTTTTATAATCACATTAAAAATAATTTGTAACATAAGTCGAAGAGAGAAAAGAAATAATGCAAACATAGTAATAAAATGGTAATAAAATTGCATAGTAATAAAATAGTAATCCATTCTAAATTATCGAAATAAAACTGCTTTTCTTTCTAAATCGGAAAATATTTTGCTCAGTTATAGTTAGACGAAGGACACCCACATTACCAAATTAATCGATGTTCATTTATTATTCAGGCCACATTTTGAAATAAAGCATGTCTTGTTGGAATTAAAGGATAATCTTATTATGTGGTGCTCTTGTTTCACTTTTATCCTTATTCTTACAATTCATCTAACCAATGAAATCTTTAAAAAGCAGGAGCTCTGGCACACAGTTCCTCGCCCCACCAGCCGGTTCAGTGTGACACTGGTTCACTGGTCGAAGACAGGTGAGTTTAAAGATCACTACATTCTCCAGAAAACCTTAAAAAATCTGCTTTAGAATCTGCTCTCTTGATTTTCCCTTGATTACACCGACAAAAACATTATTAATGAAAATTAATTGTCGTTATTTGAGGATCACTTGTTTTTCTTCGTCTTTTTTCTCCCTGTGTGGTGTGATGCATATAACAAAACGTACTCGAGAGAGACTCGAAAGAGTACTCGAAGAGTACTCGAAACGTACTCGAAGAGACTCAATTATTTATGTCGACATAATTAAAAGAGACTTATAGATTGAGTTACGACAATCCATACGGATTGTAACAACGGCAAGGATATAACTTGCTACCACTTGCATCGGGAATCAAAATTCCTTTTCAGTTCATGCGTAATTCGGGGCAGATAAAAGGTAATTGCGACAAATTTCCTCAAGTTTCTTCCGCCTCTCGCGTTCCACGATTTCTCCACCGTGGTTTATATCGTATCATCTATCCCTTATCAATCAGTTATCAATTCAAGGCATAGATGCTGGAATTATAATAAAGAATTCACTATATTTTTGGCACCACATAGTTTAATTTTGATTATTCAACAGATGCATTTCGTGTACTTTGCACTAATTTTTATAAAATCTCTTTAAATATGTGAAAAATCTTTTAGACAATCTGATTGGCCGTGGCATTATTTTGCCACTACCTTTTCTTACTGAAACGAATTTCCAACAAAAGTTTAAATTGATATGTTCCGCTCAACTGCGTTATTTGTAAAACTCTGCCTAAAAATCGTAAATTAATAGTTATAATTTATCTTAGGTTTGTGTTGTTACAAGCGTAGTTCATAATTAAATATGGTAAATTAAAGGTGTTGTCTGGTATCAAAAATGTATACTGTTACTGATCGTTTCGATCGTGTAGAGATTATCCTCAGAGCTTGCAGCTTCCGGGCCAAACAAAGTTCCGGGCCAAAAACAAACTTTATTTTCGGCCCGGAAGCTTCAAGCTCCGAGGATGATTGCTACGCGATCGAAACGATCATTAGCAAAATAATTTTTTGATACCAGACAACACCTTTAATTTATCGTATTTAATTATTAGAAGGTATCTACCACACCAGCGGTCTAATTAACGTAGTTCATAAGTTGCTCATATGAAACATCTTTCGTTGTTTTAATGAAAATGTTGTCAGGAGAAAACAATTTGAATCTTTGGTGTTGTAACTATTTTCAAGCATATATTAATAGTTATTTACTAAATAAGTTTCACAAGACATCTTATAGAGACTAATCAAACGAGGCCGCTAGGCCATTGACAGATACAGCAACAAGATTTTACGACACGAATATCGCACGTTTCATAGATTTTGTAAAACTTCCACAGTACCAGCATTTTCATTTCAATTTGAAATATTCTTCCAAAGAAAGGTGGCAGACTGACGTTCATAGTAGTTAACAGAAGGCCATCGATTCATTACAACACTTCACTGCTAATAAATCTTATTACGAAGCTGATGTTTCGTATTAATCGTAATAGAAAAATATATTAAAGAAAAAGTATTAATAGAAACTCCCATTTAAATTGATGGCGCATACAAAGTGGCGTCGTATCGGCCAAACTCTTCCTAGAACATTTCCACCGTCGTCGCCGGCAGCAAGGCCGCCCCGCGCGGCGTAAGAGCAGGGGGAGGGGCGCCCACGCGACTGCGCATGCGTCATTAGGCACGCGCCGCGACGCGGAAGGAGCGCGAACAAAGCGGGCGGAGGAACTCGGCGCACGGGGACTGGTGGCGTAGACAGCAGGAACTGTACCAAACGGTTATCCCTAATACAGTTATCAGACAGGTTACACCTTGGGAAAGACTAGCTATTTCTTTAAGAAACGTTATGTTTCTTTGAGTTTATTCAACACAAAAGCAGTTATAAAACACTCTGCATTATCTCTAACTGCTTGAATCTACTTAAAATTTACTTACAATAATGTTACTTACTAGGGTGGTGGAGATATTTTATATCTCTCCCCCATAACTCTACCATGGAGGCGGTGTGTAGGTCGGTGACGAATCTCATCATCCAGCTGGTAAGATAACTATCACATCCCACGGAAACATACACTACACTTACGGGACTAATGCGCCCGAAAAAGTTAATCCGTCAATCAATAATCCATCCAACCCATCATCAACTTTGGATCGAGACCTGAGAATTGGTTTATAAAAGTGTGAAACGGGAATTTATTCTTAATATGGGTTTTAAGTTTTGATTTTGTCAAAACCTTACAGGGATTATATTGGGTATTTTTGGGATGTTTTGAAAGAAGAAAATGGATAAAAACGTAATGTAGATAGTTAAAGGTGCAAACTATAATTCTTTATGGAGTTGTACAGAGGAGATGTAGCATGAAAACTTTCGTGATGTTGCGAAAGAACTGATTTTGGACTACTTGAAGATTTTTATGTTGGATTTGGGAGCTCTGATCCATACAGGGCATGCGTATAAAAGTATTGGTCTTATGATAGTTACCGGCTGTGTAGTTTTAAGAACCAGTTCCCCCATTAGGGCACTGAGGTAGAAATTCTAAAAGGGATTTGTGGTAAGACAAGTTGTCCTTTTGTTTTCCCATCCTCTAGTAGTATTTTTCTATCACTATTTAAATCATACCATCACCACCCTCCCATCAAACCGTTTATCTCACAGTATCAGGGTAGGGGGTAACGCAGTTGACTGAAGATGATGATAAAGAAGAGTTGATCTAACTTATCACAAACATTTATGATTTATTGATTTATCATTTTTTGTTTCGGTGTGTCAACAGCTACAGCCATTATTCTCGTTAGTGTAGTGCATGTTTCGTATCACGTGAGCTGGCAGGTTTCTTCTCCCGCTGGATGGTGAGATCCGGCGACGATCCACACGTGGGATTGTGATATTTTCCCATCCCAGGTATCTCCCATCACCCCACTACCAGATGTATGTTAGTGCAGTCCATATAACTTGTAAGTGTGTATGAGT
The DNA here is from genome assembly GCA_038098605.1 of Gryllus longicercus. Taxonomy (NCBI): domain Eukaryota; kingdom Metazoa; phylum Arthropoda; class Insecta; order Orthoptera; family Gryllidae; genus Gryllus; species Gryllus longicercus. The sequence goes on from JAZDUA010000098.1 coordinate 2,414,942, forward strand.
AAGGAGTGCGGAAAGAACAAGGAAGGGGAAGGAAAGATCACGGCCGTCCGTGACCCGTTTGTTAGCCTCCGACATTTGCCTGGTGATGGATGAAAAAAAACACGGAAAATTACCGACCAGAGCAGCCGGTCACTACATTTCTCCTCTAAAAAGTGGATGCATTTGATCTAGCTAGTGTCGAAAATCTTGCTAGTCAAGACGCCAACCCTAGGATCTGCCGGTCAGAGACACTGCAGTAACATCAGTTGATGTCCTGAGCCATCACAGAGGGAGTGAAACTACGTATCTGGAGATAAGGAAACGACACTGTCAGAACTCTAATCTACGACTCCTCCATCTATGAGGCTTCGATTATGCACAGTGGCAAACCTTCGACTGAATTCCTCATTAATTCACGACAGAAAATGGTACATTTCTTCAATAACACGGTCCCCTCTGGCAACTAAAGACGCCTAAGCCTACTGGTCTCGAACATGACAGTACACATTACATTCAGCAATTTGAAATCTTCGCATTCTTTGTGAATATCATTACATTTCTGTCAAAAATATGTGAAGTGAGTCTTTATGTTACCCTACTATGAAACTTCCCACACAACATTTAATGTTGTATAATTGCTAATTTTTATTTTCGAGTATATTAGATATTACATAATTTGATTCGTAAATTGAACATTTCAAGTTTAGTAGAACATATTTCTGTATTGTTTTACTGAATTAATTGTCGCTTAATATTAACAGTTAATTTTAAAATTAAATTAAACTTATGATTTATTTATTCCCCTTTTTTATCAGAGTGTTTTCGTTCGCCATGCCTTCGATAGTAATTTCTTGAGCAACCCGTTTCTCCACCATCACTACCAGAACCCACATGCCAGTGCCAATGAAGTTAACACTGGAAGCGAAGCGAAGTAAACAACGGAAGCAGTGGTATCAGAAAAGGCGTTGGAATAGAAATTAACTAGACTCGCTGGGAGCACTGCTGTCGCGGAATAATTTGGAGGCCACCATGTAATGGAAACGTGCGAACCTCATATACGCGCGTACATCGTTGCGACAGTGATAGGACCAAGCTCGTTGTTTATAATTACGGTATAGTCTTTTCGGTGGGTGTATTATTTAACAGTATGAAAACATACGTGATATAAATGGTTAAGAGTTGACCGGCCTCTATTAAGTAGACTAACAAATTCATTGTTCCAAGTTCAAATTTAGTGCACACGTTCGCACTGTTTGACTATTCAGACGAGTATTGTGTTGTTCCTTAATCAGAAATTGATTGTAAATGTTGAAGACCGTTCGTGTGAACACTTGCATATGCATATTGTTAAACAAAAATTGCAACTGTCATAGGAACCGTGTATCCCTATGCAACTAATGTTTAGGTTTTTTATATTTTTATTTCTGTTTCACTCACCCCGAAACAAAGATAATGATGAAAACGAGCGCAATTGCAAAGTCAGATTTGAAACCCGCGCGCAAATCATCCACTACAATGTCGGCCACGGTCTCTCAATTTCTCCCGTGTGCTGAACTGTCCGTCCACAGGGTTGTGGGAGCTCGAGTAACAGCCACGGAGTAACTATTGCGAAGTCTAAACTGGAAGTCTATACAGAAGAGGGTGCGGCGAGAGACGTGATGTACGCGTCACGTCTACACGTGGCACTCGACCTTCGCAGTCCTCCGGCGGAAGCCGAGCGCCAAACAACCGCTAAGCGTATTGCGCCTAAATGCGCTCGCAAACTGGGGCCCCTTGTTACTCATTAATAAACTACGTAGAGGCCGTTAGCGCAAAGGCCAGAGCCACCTGCTGCCAGCTCTCTGTTTACTGCCGAGACACCTTAAAGTCGACGGGCGCAGTCGCATGTTTTAATTGCGACTGTTCAATCATCGCGGGACCACTGGACACCCCTTTTTATTGTTTTTGTTGCCCACTTTCCGCGCCATTTGACCTTGTTCTCTCGTTGCTAAGAAGCCGAAACAAAAATAGACGTTGTAATAAATTCTTTTCAGGTTTATGACGCCGAGATAGTACAGCTTAGAGGGCGTATTTTCGCACGAAAGCAAAAAGCTTTCAGTTTAATTACGGGCTGTACGCTTCAAGATCATTCGCTTCAAGTCTGTAGATAAGGCTAATGGTGCAAATAGCTTTATCGGATAAAATGAGTATTATCGAACACACATAAAGAGATCCCACATGATTTCTTGGCAGCAGATGAAACGTTTTATCTTCATTAAGATTAGTTGGCTGTTAAGCCGTGGTTTTCATAATTGTATTATTTTCGACAAGTGATTATACTCAATCATGAAGCTGGCCTCGTGGAATCATTCAGACAGTATGTACGTTTTTTAAATAAAGTCCATATATTTTATAAGGATACTATAAATAGGAATATGTAACATTACAACTATTACGTGGTGTTGAAATTCATTTCTTTAAGAACTAGGAAACGGATAGCAAACTCACATGATGCCGTATAGAAGTGTATTGTCAAATTCAACACAACTATATTGGTTAATTACATCCTTGAAAAATTACACAATGTTTCCCTGTGCTATTGTGTTTGTAACTGATTAGTACTCATAAACACCTATTGCGTTCTCGAAGGTGTGAAGAAGTACTGTAGATTGAATACGATTGTGCTGTATTTCTTGAATGACACTTCAAACTCAAATTACTCTTCAAACATTTCACCCCATTCTGATACTGAAAAGTAATTTATACTTTCATTTTTTTACAAAGTTTATCAACTACGTAAGCAGAGACTACCAATTTTCTCCGATTTATCAATGCATTTCTGTACGTTCGAATTACCAAAATTCTTAAAAGAGTGAAAATCATAAATCTGAAGAATCGCGGTGACACACACACGACAACGGAACAAGCTGTTCTCTTGTTACGGTTTTCCGAGGAACCGACCTGGCGGCCCTACTCTTAGCAGTCCGCCTTTATATACGGCTTCGCCACATGCCATTCTCAAAAAAAATTAGCATGCCTGAGCGAAGCCCACTGCGCCGCCGGGCCGCCGTAAGCCCCAAGGCCGCAGAGCGGTTCTCGTCTATTCGAGCATCGAAGTCTTTGACGCTCCAGAGATAGGATCCCAGCTACGGCACGCCTGCAATGAAAGCCATTACCAACTAAAAAGAGACGACAAAGAAGAGCCTTTGATCAATATCAATTGTTACAGTAATTGGCAAAGAAAGCAGACGAAACAAAAATATTTGGAAAAAACGGATTTCGAAAGAGATTAAGTCAGCGAGTCCTTAGGAGTGGAAGAAGCTGGAGAAAAACCAGTTGAATTATCGCTCGTGAAATTGAGAAATGAAATAAAACAAAACGGTACACTGTTTGGCACTGTCTGGCTCTGGAGCATAAAATTAACTTCTTGTTGCAATGGTATAAATCAAAAAGGACATTATTAATGAGACCGAAACGAGTTTTCAAACTTCTGTATGATATAACGTGTGTGTGTGTGTGTGTGTGTTTGAGTGTGAAATACATCAGTACAATCTCTCTCTAGTAATCAAGTTTTCAAGCACAGTTTTCAAAGTGAAAAAAGTTTCGAAATGTCAACAATGATCTATTGGCAAGAATAAATACAAGTTGTTAGTAATTCCATGACTCCGACTACGGAATGTAATATTTTTGACATAAATAATGGTAAGTATATAAAAGAGAGCATTGTTGGTGTACATTTTGTTTTCTTGCTGATATGGAGTTTATATATAATGGAGATTTTGTCAAATAATGTGAAGTTACTTCAACACTCTAGATATCGCGTGAGATATTCGGAAACCCCGAGGTTACCTTTTTGTGTAGTTTCTTCTCGAAAATCGCGTTCATGCAAATTGATTTTAAGTATTTTTAATGGAACTGTAAGAATGCATTTTACTTTTATTCTTTCACCTGCATGTAATAATATTCAGGTTATTGTTTTACAAACTTGTTTGAAGGATTTTACCCCCACAATCATTTATGTAACTTATCAACCTTATTGCACAATGCAGACGTGCGACTTGCGACCTAAAATTTGTGACAGTTAGCTTGTAGACGTATTAAACGTAATAGTAGACAAAAGGGGCAATACCGAATGACTTCGGATTTAGTATATCGATTCAGAGGATTCCATAGATGCAGACTTAAGTTCGCGTAGACTCTAAACTGTGTTGGTAACCAACACCAACTTCAGATTAATACCTACTGCGAATGATGTTTGCGTTTTGTAAATTAAAATTAATTGATGGAAATATTTCTTCACTTTTTAACTAAACAATACTTTCCGATACTAAAGGGTAACTAAGAAATATAGAAATGAAATGTTATCAAATAATCATATATTTCTAAAAATGAATATGATGGATATATGATGGATGAATGTATTAAACATGATAAAAGTTTTCCCGACTCATAAGATCTCAGTTGCATTTGGGTTAAAGGAAGCAGTAAAAAATTATAACTTTGAGGTAGACTATCGATATTGTAAGAAAATAGCGTCACTTTACGAGAAAAAAGGGAATGGATGGATGTCGGTACGTATGTCCTACAATTATCTTGAACCACTTCAACTATTGCTCCCAAATTATGCAAGAACACATTTAAAACGCCTATAAAACATAGTAAGATCCCAAATTTCGTTTCTCAATCAATGATGTGTTGCAGAAAACTCTCAACGTGTCGAAAAAATAAATAAAAAGGAAACCCGTAATGCGGATTATTTTTTTCTGCAGCAGCGTTGTTTCCAAGCGTTGTCGAGCGAGGCGGATCATAAATAAATACCCGGGCAACGCCGGGTTATTTCAGCTAGTAAATGTCCAATAATCAAACAATGCGGGCAATCATCTTTTTAATCTAGAGCCGTGGTATTTCCTCTGCCCGCAGATCGCCCGCCAACGCGTGCTCAAGAGGCGGTGGAGGTCAGCTAGAGGTGAGGGCGAGAGCCTGCGGAACAGGGGGACGGGGCGAGGGACCGTGGGCGAACGAGCGGCGGAGACTCGGGGTAGTAAATTGCTGGAGCACACGTGTGGGACGCGACGCCGGGTCGCTTGTCCCACGGGCAACGACCCATCCCAGCAGACTCCCAATACCCCCTCGCGCCCCCCCCCGCCCCGCCCCACCCCACCCGCAGGTTTCATTCACCCTCATGCTCTCCTGCGTTTGGTGCGTCCTCGGATGAGTTTAGCTCTGAGCCAGCATTGCTGCTCTGAGATCCTAGGGATCGAGTCCCCATGGTGGTTAAAGCTAAATTCAGCCGCTGCCTGGGGAAGAGTTCTACCGGCCATCTGTTTTGATCGGTAGTTTTCCGCGGTTTCTCCTATCAATTCCAGATGGGTGCAGGAGCAGTACCCTAGGACAAATGTCACGGCCCGCGCACGATCTTTCCTTCCCCTTCCTTGTCCTATCGTCACCCCTTACACACACTTAGAGGTTCTACACTACCTCAAAAGCCGAAGGGCCGGTTGGGAGCTTATAGCTTGACAGGGCTGTGGCGTTGCACTGTTGGTGGGAAATAACTTGTTGGGGAAAATCCCGCTAGCTGACAGGTAGATCTGTGTCAGAACTCGCCATCCACCGAGGAAAGATCACCGCTACCTCCCAATGCAAAAACCTGCATTCTACTTCCGGGTCTAGTAACCTTAGAAGTTGACGCGCCCGGAATCACTATAATCAAGCAATTGAAACAGTACTTAAACACACTCACATAAACTACACTACCACGTATGTTGGGAGCGTAGTGCATAGCCCGACTGTGGTGGTGGTGACCTGACTGAGGCGATGCCCCACTGTGGGAGATACCTGAAAGGGGAATCCCTCGCAAGACAGCGAGTAGATCGGCGCCGGATCTCACCATCCAACGGGGAAGGAATCTCTCCCACCTCCCGGGTTAGTGGACGGAGACTAACTACATCACAAAGGTTGACGTGCCCGCTATCAGCAATCAATCAATTAATTATTCAATCGTTTGTTCCATTCCCTGTTGCCAACTGCCTCATCTGCTTTCTGATCAAATGACCTTTTTTTTCAAATAGAGCATTATCAAAATTTTCTGACCTACAGTTTAAAAAATCCACCAGTAATGTGAACTAACTTCCTCACGATGCGAACTAGTTTATATTACTTACTTTCAAAATGTTATTAGAATATACTACATAAACGATTCTCGTGTTACATTTAGATATTTATTATTAAAATTCGTCAAACTCAGCAGTTACAACTGTCAACCTCTTTGTTAGAGAAGTGAAGTCAGTATCAAAAAGGAAAAAAATAATTTCACTGCCTTGGACCCGTTCTCGCGCCCGTGCCTAGTGTCCTACGCTCTGTATGGCGCCGTCCTGTCGCTGCCGGACGCGGCGCCCACGCGGCAGAGCCGCCACGCCCAGAGGCTGACGACCCCGCCTCGCCCCGCCGCCCCATGCGCCCCCTCCTCCAATCAATCACCCACGCGCACCGACTTAATAGCCTCGGAAGGGTGAAGGAAACTGGTAAAAATAAAACAAAAATAAATAATAATAATAATAATAATAATAATAATAATAATAATAACAATAATTATAGCAGGGGAAGTTCATGCAAGTGCATGTTTCTTGTTAATGGTCATATTTTTCCTGAAACTTCAAATATGGTTTCATGATCTGGGCTGTCCGGGTGACACCACGTCGAAGGTTTAGGTGCCGACGTTTCGACGAACATATCGCGGTCTTCTTCAGGGTTATGGTGCCAGAAGACCGTGATATGGAAGGGGCTGTAATGAGAAGAAGACAGCGTTATGTTGGTCGAACCGTAGGCACCTCACCCTTCAACGCGGCGTCATTCGGACAGCCCAGATCACGACTCCGGCCGTGGAAGCCTACGACATCGCATATGTTTCATGGCAAAATATTAAAAATAAGGTAAGAAATGTGTTGCATATATGGAATATTTTTCATATCAGAATTTGTGACATAAAAAAGAAAGTTTTTGCATATTTTTCGAATTTTTGATTAAATTACCACAAAATTATGAATTTTCATGTAAAAAATATCCATTAATGGAAAGCATGAACTTTCTTGTTGCTTCAAATACGTTAGTACAATAATTTTTAGACTGACGGCCACAGTCGTCTAAGTAACATCTGTTGTCATCGGTTTACAAACAAGATAGAGAGTTCAAGAAAATTCTTAGTAGATGCACTTGAAATTATTCAGTAGGCAAGGGATAAGTTCCTGGTAGCTCCAGGTGAAATGACTTTCGAGTCCTACGCATGCATGGTACCATTTGTCATTGTGCCTTCATCGCTCATCATCTTCCTATTACCTCATAGTTCATCATTCAAGGTTTTAAAATTTTGTCTTACCAAGGGATACAGCCGAAAAGCGGATCATCACAATGACACACGTTAATATCTCTCCAGAACAGAATACGAGTGGGCCTCGGAAGAGAACTTGTAGCGTGGTCAGTAATGAAAAATATGCTGCCAATAATAATAATAATAATAATAATAATAATGACGATAATGATAAATAGTCGTAGATTCAGTAGGTTGTATAACTTGGAGTATCCAAAATTACTCAGCTGATTCTTCAATATTCAATCAGCGGCAACTATTAAATAATGTTATTAATATAAAACAGTTGAATAAAAGTTGATACACAAGATCACAAAATCTATTCCACTATTATTAGTTGTAGAAATATTATTATTATTATTATTATTATTATTATCATTATTATTAACAACCACAACATTCAAATGTCTTAACATTGAAGAATAGTTATACGACATCTACCACGACACTGAAGAAAAGAAATCGAAAGGATTACGAAAAAAATGAAGACTCGTCCTGCGGGACACGTAGAAAAATAGGCGACAGTATTTACTACTACAGGTGCAAATTACTGTAATATAGTTCTGCATAAAAGAGCCCGCATTTGTTTTAGGGACAGTTACGAAATAAAAAATATTTTTCTTGGTCCTCAAATTTGTGTATCGATTTTAATTCTTTAATTTCATTTGGAAGTGTATTGTAAAATAGCGTAAATTATTTACGTGATTTTTGGTAGTGATTTGATATTGACATCTTATGAATATGATTCGTACGTCGTGAGCTATAATTACAGACATCTGTATTGGAAGAAAATATGTTCCAACACTTCAGTAAGTCTGTTGATCAAAAAATACTGATTCGTAAACAAAGGGACCTTTCTTAAAGAGGATATGCTTAGAGGAATTACGTAGATGTTTTTTGCCTATCATTCGTACATTTCTCATCAGTTATCTTGAAGTCTAGGAGCTGTGTAATGTATTTGCCCAGTAGTTGCCCCAGTCATATCTCAGACGTGAATAAACATTCGCAACACACAATGCGGTTAATGAAGACTGACTTCAGTTAAAAATGCTCTAATAAACATATTTTTGTTTAATTGATTTAAATGGACGTTTCATTTGAGAACTGACTGAAAGCAGAGATCCAAATATTTGTTTTTTTAACATCAGTCAGTTGCAAATCGTTCATTTTTAATGAAGATGCAAGCGTTTAATGGAATACTGCATTAAACACTCTTGTTCCCCCTTTACGCTTTTATCTTAGCGTAAATAGTCCGCGAAGGGAAATTAATAGGATCAGTTTAAAAACTTTAGTACATTGATTTGAACTATAGTTAACAGTAGAAATGACTATTTTTTACATGTGGTTCTCATTCACTTATGGAACATCTCAAAATTGTCGTCGACTTCAACAATAATTTTAATCAGAAATCCTTTTTAGCACTTTCAGACGAACATATTTATCTTCTTTCTTACTGCCTCTTTATTCCTCGAGCGTGTCGCGCGGAGACCAGATGGATCACGGAGACGATATCCCCGAAGGAAGGGATCCGGCTCGAGGTGGCCGCAGGGCGCGGTGTCGCAGATGAATTGCCCCGAGAATCCGGTTGCTGGTCAGGTAGCTCCTTTTGTGGGTCACGTGACGCTCCGTCCGATCTGGTGGGCGGTTGGCGGACCAAAAGAGCGCAGGGCGAGGCCAGGGGTAAAGAGCACGTGGGCGAGAGAGCTCTTGTCGCCGTCCCACTGGCGCTAAACGCGCACCCAGGGAAGTTGTTGAAAGCGGTCGAAGCAAAAAGTCCATCCCCGTCTTAATTAAACCACTCATTTATATCCATGCAAATTAAAAGTTGAAACAATTGAAAACGATAAACAATTGAAAAATGTGCAACTAAACTTACAAAATGAAGTCTTAACTAAAAACTATAAAAGGAAAATATAAGCAGTGCCTCTTAGAATTTACTCAAAGAACACTTTAGGGAAAACAATTTAGTTTTAAATAAAAAAATATAATTTTGTAATAGTTATATTTTTGATTAGAAACATTGACAGAATACTCCTTACGATTGTTTTATAAAGTACTATCTGCCACTTCAACGCAAAGTAGTTATTTTGCAAAATATTTTCTTCCCTTTTGGCTTAAAATATCTTAAATATATTTGGATACTGTTGAAACATCTTTTTTATTAACTGAGAAGCAAAAATATCTTAATTATTGTGAGAGTGAAATAAACCGTGGGATAAGGAATATAATTATTATCTTTCAGTGTAAAACTTTTGTCGTAGTCATTAGTCACATAATTTTAATAACTGATTAGTACTCAAAGATGCTCTATTGGATTCTTGAAGATGAGCAGATTTTTACAGAACCGTATGTTGAAAATGTCTGTTGTAATGTTTTAGTGATAGTTTTATAGTGGTAATTTATGGTATAATTGTGTACCCTTACCATTAGATGTCAATGCATTGTGAGAGTAAAATTGTTAAATTTATGGATTCTATAAGTATGTAGTTCTTGGTGGCTTAATTGCTGCCTTGGGAGCCACCAACCCTCGCGGTGATTTTCTTTCGCAGAATTAGCACTATTTTTAAAACAGAGGTGAACCGTCCCATCTACATTTAAATTGAGTGGCTATCACTACTCACAGGAAGTGTCATATCAGAGACTCTTATCTTTTCCGAATGACAGCCAATTATATTTCCGGAGGGGATTCACAAACTGAGATAGTATTCTTGCCCTCAGTGATTCATGAACTATACAAATGTTCTTGATTCTTTTATGGCAGTTTGTCTTCAGAATGTGTGAATTCGAGCATGCGAGCAGCGAATGTAGCAAGAAATATAATGTTAACAAAATTCGAGCATATAGAGTCGTGATTGTTTTAGTGGTGAAGCCGGTCCGTCAATATCCGTACTTAGATTGAGAACTTGAATGATACAGAGAAACATTGTAGTGGCTAATGTTGGTGAAAACGACGCATATAATAAACAAATAATTGTTATGGAATGTTTGTACTTTTCTGTTCTTGTGCAATGACATGATTATAAAGACAAATTGCTTTCTAATCTAGGCTCTGTCTATGTGTTTCTCTTCATAAATAAAAATAATTTTTCAGTTGTATTTATTCTGACAGGCGTTTTTAATTACAATGGCAGATTGTTTTAGAAAAACTTCAGACTGAAAAGAAGAATTGGTCGTTCAATACATAGTAGGTTCCTCTTATTGAAAATTCAGTAACCACTAAGATTTCCGAATATCATTATAGTTTATTAATAATATTTCAACTTATATACATTTGTTTGGATATTTTATTACCTAATAGTCTTCAAAAATTATTTCTGAAGATAGGTAATTCAAAAAGTTTACCTTCAGTACGAAAACGCATAAGATATTGACAAACATATCCAGGAGAAGCGTAAATACCATTGTACCAGTCAATAGTTAAGACCTTCAAACCTAAATCCTTAATTGTGTTAACCCCAAATGAGTATCCGCGTGGTCCAAAAGGTTTAACATCTGAATATCTCAATTTTGAAACTGTGAGAGTTGCTCAGTCACATAGCTGAGCTTATCACTTCCGCCGATTCATAACACCGGGTCACCTCTTTGGTACAATCTATTAGTAGTACCGAGGTGACTACCTCTGATCGTGTGAAATGTTTTGTCATCAAGGAGCTCATCAGTTTTCTCTGTTGTCCGAAATATGTTTACGATTTTGGAAGAACAGAATATTACGATCGACTTATTCCTCAATACAACCTACTTTCTGAGGTCCCAACAATTTTGAAAAATCATGGATAAACAATATCTACGAATGTAGATTCCAACCCAGGTTTCTTCGTAACTACAAAGATATTGTGAACTAAAACTTCGCTTTGAGGCCTGCGGTAAATACATTACGCACTGAAAATTGGCAATACCACAATTCACTGCCTCACCCACCGCCGACACCATATACGACTTCGACACCGACACCTATGTCGACGCCGTCACCGCCACCTTCACTGCTGACGTCTTCTCCATTGCCGGCATGGTACGGCACGGCCTCGGTGGTGACGGAGGCGGAGGCGGTGGCACTGACAGTGGCGGCGGCAGTGGCAGTGGCGGCGGCAGTGACAGTGGCGGCGGCAGTGGCAGGGGCGTTGGCAGTGGCGGTGGCAGGGGTGGTGGCAGGGGCGGTGGCAGTGGCGGTGGCAGTGGCAGGGGCGGTGGCTGTGGCAGTGGCGGTGGCAGTGGCAGTGGCGGTGGCGGTAGCAGTGGTGGTGGCAGGAGCGGTGGCAGTGGCGGTGGCAGGGGCGGTGGCAGGGGCGGTGGCAGGGGCGGTGGCAGGGGCGGTGGCAGTGGCGGTGGCAGTGGCAGTGGCGGTGGCAGTGGCAGGGGCGGTGGCTGTGGCAGGGGCGGTGGCTGTGGCAGTGGCGGTGGCAGTGGCAGTGGCGGTGGCGGTAGCAGTGGTGGTGGCAGGAGCGGTGGCAGTGGTGGTGGCAGGAGCGGTGGCAGTGGAGGTGGAAGTGGCGGGGGCAGGAGCGGTGGCAGGGGCGGTGGCAGGGGCGGTGGCAGGGGCGGTGGCAGGGGCGGCGGTGGCGGCGGCAGCGACGGCGTCGGTATGGACCGCCCCGACGGGCTTCCGCCACGCAAGGCCACGGCCGCCTCGGAGAAGGCGTGGCGTGGCGGGCGGGGCTGCGGACGGGAGTTTGCGGCCCAAGGAGGGGAGGGAGCGGGCACGTTGGGCTCCGGGCGTGGCTGTATAAAAGCAACCGCCTGCTTCCACACCGCATCCATTCAGCAGCCCACAGCAGCTAAAGGAACTCAGCCACCATGTACAAGCTCGTAAGTGATCTTAGTGTTTCAACAGTGACATTTCTCTAGCGTTTAAAACTCAAGAAAACTCAGTGATTAATAATGTGCATTTTTAAAAAGTTCAATTTTCGTGTTATTCTAGATTTTTTCTTAGAAAATGTGTATCTTTAGAATAAAATAATTTCTTATTCATGAGCGCCATCAGCGCCTGCCATGTATGCAATTTCTTTTACATGAGTGACTAACGGGTTGCCTATTCATCGCACGTTTGCAAACTATTGCTTGCAGAATAACAATACTGAGATAAATTTTCATGTTACAAGATTCAAAATAATTATTTTCACATTCATTATCGCTGTTGACATATACTGCTTTTTGTTTCAAATGCAATTAGTATTAGCTAGGTCGTTAACAATAAATTCAGAAGAGAGACTAGATGTACAGAAAATTACACGATTTTGGATACTTGTTGGGAATATTGTTTTTTAACTGTCTACAACCATGCTATTCTTTAAACACTTTGTATTTTTGAAACTGTAAAATAGGTTTACTGTAAATCCACTCTCGTGCTCTTCATATCCGTTATCAGACGGAACACGAGTCCCTCCACAACTACATTTGAAAGAGAGGGTTTTTCTGTTATATCAATATGTTTTAATTAATTTAAATTACATTTTATTTATTTGAATATAAATACAAAAATAACATCAAATGTATTTTAAATAGACAAATAATGACTTATATGGAAACTGCATGAGTTTTTATTTGTGCTACGTGATGTTATTCCTGTCTGTAACGGAGACCTTGTGATGGCTAATGTGAGGTGTGCGCGTGTTGCAGATCGTTTTCGCCGCCCTGCTGGCCCTGGCCGCCGCCGCCCCCGGCCTCATCGCCGCTCCCGGCGCTGTCGCCTACGGCGCGCCCCTCGCCTACGGCTCGCCCCTCGCCTACTCCGCCCTGGCCGCCCCCGCCGTCGCCGTCGGCGCCCCCATCAGCTACGTCTCCGGCCACACCGTCTCCTACAGCGTGGAGCCCGTCGAGCAGCACGGCTACAGGATCGCCTACTAGGCCCTTCCTCCCCCCCCACCCCCCAGCACTGATTTCACCTCTCTGCGACTGCATTCTACATCTTATGTATAAATAAACTATTTTATTTGCAATCATTACCGTGTATTTAATTATTACCTACTCATGACCCAGAACCAATCAAGCCTTGTTGCAAATTCCTCAGTCCATCAAAACAAATTATAATATTTAATTAATTTGCTCAATAATGCCCAACGATCAAAATGAATTTATGCAACAATGATAAGATTTCTTCTCAGTGTATCCTAGAATTTACGAAAAATAATATTTCTCATTTCCAATTGAATTTTTTATTTTCTTGTATTTTGCAATATAGTTGCAAAATATAGCATTCTAATGAAAATTCAAACATGTTTTCAATATTGTGGTAAATAAAAGAAGACATAAGTAAGAAAATCTGATAATTTATTTTATTTGCACGTATTGTATTAATGATAAGCTTCATATTTTAAATTAAATATTTAGCAAATTTGTCGAAAAAATATATTTTTCTAAACTTTTTTGTCGAATAATCACCGATGATTCTGTTTTTTCCTAATATTTTCAGTTGAAAATAAGCTTCGTTCAGAAAGCCTAAAACTTTTCTCATATTTTGCGCACTGTTCAATCAATTCAAATATCGGAATCCACTTATTTTACACCAATTTTTAGAAAAAAATAAAATTATTTCTAAATCAATTAAAAATGTCTATTTTCCTCTTCTAGCTGAGTATATATTTTGAAACTAAATTCGAAACAAAGGAATATATTGGTAAAATTTATCAACCTTAGTTAAATGTGCTTTTACAATCATTAATTCAGGTATACTCTTGTCTTTTTCAAGGCCCAATCTCTTATGAAGGTGTCATTCAAATATTGACGCAATAAGCATTATCATTTTTATCGGTGAAACCAAATATTCGGATTTTCGTGGGTTCATTATATTCCACAAACTCATGGGCAAAAATGTTTGAAGAATCATTCACCAAAATATATTAATCGGCAAAGTGGTGAAAGAAACACAAGTCCTAACCAGACCAGCATGGCTCTTGGTTGCTTGCTGTCGGGTAAAAATACATATGCATTTTGCCACTTCAAAATAACAAATGAATGTTATATAAGATTCTACACCATTCACCCGAAACTATATACTAATTTGCAAGCTACTCGTATATTGCAAGAGAATTATTGCAATATATAAAAAAATATATGTAAATTCACATACTTGTAGTGTTGCGTGAAATATCAAAGCGAGAAGGATATCACTTAATACATTTACCCATTTTTTTCTGAATTCGGTTTACGAAAGGAGAGAAACATAAAACGTCAAGGTGAACTTGAATAATTTCCTTACGATCCTTATGTGGCGAATGATATTTGGGAACTCGTTTCCTGACATCCACCTCAGCTGCTGAGCCAAGAAGTTGCGTCGTGAGCCCGTTGCAGCGCTGCTCTTTCATATTTCCTAGAGCCTGCGCCTTCCACCGTGAGATAGCGCATGAATCTTGTCGGGCATAGGGGCTCTCGTCACGTACAAAGAAGGCGGTGCCTGATATAGAAATATTAATATTTTGAAACCGACGAAAAGATCCTTTAACATCATATAAAGGAGATTGTTCAAGGATGAACAATTTTAGTTCTTTATTATGAAGAAATGGGAAATGCATAGGAAAAGTATTGCGAATTTCCAATTTATCTTCCACTGGGTTTTCATTTAGAAAGGAATTAAAGATTTTTACTCGACCAAATTCTTTTGCTATCAACTAAAGGTTGTTGGTCTTGATGTGTTATCGCTTGTTTTTATTAACATGTTTTGTAGTATAAATACTATTTTTTTTAAATCGTGAACTTAATAGAGTGAACGCGTATCTATCGTCATTTTGTCGTTTTCAAGACCTAGTACATAACTTGTAGTTTGTTGTCTTGCCAGTCTTGTTTTAAGAGTTGCTATGAATCGAAAAAAGGAATGTTTTGTAGTTTTTTTGAATTTAAAGATTAACGATCGTCTTTTTAAAAAGTAATTTTATTTAGTCTGTATAAACGTCCAACAAACGGTCTGATATATGTTATGGCAAAAAATATGATCAATGATTATAATTATATGCGATGCATACTTTTTTAAGTTACAATGGGTATTGGCAAGGTTTCCAGCTATAGTTCAGAAGTTAATGGATGTACAGAAGTTGGTAAATATAAAACATTTCAACTAAATTATCAGAATCATATTTACACTACTCTGTGTTCACAGAAAGTAGTGATTACACTGTTCCAGGATTTGTCTATCTCTCGATTGTTTAGTCTTGGAAAATATGTAACTACTGCACAATATGAAAAATATTTTTGAGGTTTTCAGTATTCTATATTGGCCAGAGATAGTACTTTTATGTTGTTAATTCACCACTGGTCTTGCATCTGTTCGGTATAAACGCACGGGTTCACCTAGTACGATTTTATGCCTCTAAGAAAAACCGTTCAGGTTGTTGCATTTTATCAAACATTGACGAAACTGCATTCAGAATCGACGGCAAGCGCAGGCGAGCGCAGATAGTACATCAATAAAACATTCTTCAAGGAGACAAAATTGATGTATGCTTCGATTTTTTTCCTACAACAGACTATATCCATTCATATTAAATAATGAGATCATTAACCGGTTATTACCCGAAATATCCTGATTCTGGCATTACACGTAACATATAGTTCGTGGCCTGCAATAATGACACAATTCAAATAATATTAATTTTGAGTTAATGCGCTTTTCAGAATTGCAGATTGATCTACCTTCCAGCAGCAACAGCAGTATAACTTACATTAAAGAATTCCACCAACAAATGGCAGAAGTGTGAATGCAATAATGATGTATTTCAATATAAGGTGAACACTTCAAACTAATTTTTCTCAATACCTGATTTTTTTAGTGATGCCACAATTGCAGACACTAACGATTTATCACATGTTACTTACAAGTGGACGGACATAGCGTAATTACGGGAGTAGAAAAAATTTGTAAAGTTATTTCAATTTTTATTCGTAAAAGTATAGTGTATATTGCAGTATTCGTCCCCCAAGAAACATTAGCCAAATTGTGCAGTAGAGTTTCTTTACCTATCAATAATGTCAAATTCCTTTGAAATGTCTCGAAATTTACGAATGAGTGACTTTTTTATCTATGGATGAAGTAATATTTTCAAGAAGGGATAATGTAACCGTTTCCCAACGTTTCCATTAGTTTCGATTTGTTTACTGTTTCCATTCTTACATATAAATGTCTCTCAAATATGTTTAAAAACTGAAAAAGAAAATTGGCCAATAATTTTGAATTTAGTGTTTGTTGACTTTCATGAAAAGCGGATCGATATTAGCAGTTTGAAATTACTGACAACACAACGTTAGGGAAAATAACAAGATGTACCAACTTTTTCGAAACTAGAGTCCCACAATACGAATTCTTCCGCCGAAAAATCGCTGATTTTTGTCACAAAATTATAATACTTACTCTTTGCTACGTCAGTACCCACTAAAACGACAAATTAAAAATTAAAACTGTCCAAACTTCCTGATTATGAATTCTTTAGGACATAAAAAGATTTTATTAGTTACACATGTTACATAACTACATAAAATGCACATATCAAGTAAAAAAACATTAGCTTTACCACCCTTGAAAAGCATCAAAAAATAAAACTTTTTAAGCGGTGAATATTAAAAAGTTTATCGCTTTTTCTATCCGATTTCCTTACCGCTTCTACCTACTGGCCAATCATAAACTGGGACTCATCTATCTTAAGAGACGGTACACATCGATTGATATGTCGATGTCCAATAAACAGCGTGTGTACTATAACATAACTTCTGATTTTAACATACACTTTCAGTTATTTTCAATATTTGACGCGTTTTAGAACTCTGTTGGACATAATTTTACTTGTGAAATAGTCCTATTAAATATCACTCGTGGTTTGGAAATTCACAAATAAATCCCCCCCTTGCTTCGCGAGTCGGAAATTTATCAACAATTTCCAAAGCACTCATGGCATTACCTATGATTATTCAAATCATGAAATTAAAACCAATACGGTTATACTGTACTTATAAATGCCCTAATCAGGGCGATGTATCTCAACAAATGCATTGCTTTTTTATTCAATTTTTCTTACCGCCCCTCCGTTCTAGACAATAATTAGCTGCGACTCATTTATCTTAGGAGGTGGTATGTATCGATTGCTGTGTTGATGGGGAATAAATCACCTATGTACTATACCCTAACCTCTTTTATTTTAACATGTTTTCAACATCTGGACTCTGTTGGACGTAATTTCGTTCGTAGAATATTCCTCTTAAACCAATACACCTCTTAAACCAATCGTGCTTTGGAAAATTTCAGATTAATCTACAATTTACAAATCTCTCGAGGTATTATCTATGATGCACTAGTAGTGCTACTCTACAATTTACAAATCACTCGAGGTAGTATCTGTGATACACTTGTGGTGCTACAATAGCACATACTTTCGCACATCATTTCTAAATTTGCAATTTTCGAAATTGCGAGAGTTCAACGAAAATTAGACCTACGCCATTCATTTAAATGTTTCTTGTTCTGTCCCGAAAAAAACTGGAGCGGTTTTTGAGAATTTTTTTATAAATTACATTTTTTCAAGTACAAATTAAGTAAAACCTTATCACTTTTTTCAAAAAATTGTACATAACCTTTTTTAAAGACCTATTTTTAGAACAGATTTTGTTTTAAGGCAAAAAATCTCTATCTTTATTTACGTAGTTTTAAAATGCTAAATTTTGATTTTCGAAACAAAAAAAGAGTTCGCCGATTACGCGACCAGCACCAATTTTTATACTGTCCTTGGATACATACGAGGGGGGAAATGTTTACAACTTGGAGTATCCCAACAATCAAATTATCCGTTTCAAACTCAAGAGGGCCTCGAGTTCCTTTAAATTGATCGATGATTATCAGTTTCGGAGAAAATCGACTGAACGTTTTTGGCGCTCGCTTTAATCACAGACGAACAGGCAGATATACGGACGGACGGTTGCACGGACGGACTGATGAACGAACGGACGGGCAGATGGGCAATCAGGCAGACTGTCATGCTGGTAGACAGGCAGACCGACAGAGTGGCAGATTGACAGACACACCGAGAGACCGGTAGAACGGAAAACAGGTAAACAG
Source organism: Gryllus longicercus (assembly GCA_038098605.1). Lineage (NCBI taxonomy): Eukaryota > Metazoa > Arthropoda > Insecta > Orthoptera > Gryllidae > Gryllus > Gryllus longicercus. The sequence continues at coordinate 2,433,292 of JAZDUA010000098.1, forward strand.
GCAGACCGGCAGACTGGCCCTTTGCCGTCGATCGTTTTACGGGACCGACTAACTACATAACGTGTAAGAGGAATTAATTTACTATACATAGTATCCAGTTTTTCGCTACTAGGGTCCCGCAATAAGAGTTTTTTCTGTCAAAAATTCACTATTTTTGTCGTACGATTATAAGACTCTTTTTACGAGGCAACGGCGAGATAGTAAAAACTTGATATTTTCGAATCTGCAATTCAAGAGTACTAACGACCCATTCCAATGTGAAATCTTGTCTCTGGAAAGATCAGTATTCTTCAGGCTGCATCAAGACGAGCGCAAAAGTAATGGAGTGCAACGCATGACGTACGACTCCGTGTTCGAGAAACCGAAGGGAAGTTTTGCTGCGGCCAGCCGCTGTCACGCATTCAAACGGACCTGTGGGCAGGCGGCGTGAACGATGACGCATGCGCACGGCGCTCTCTTGCTGCCAGGAGAAACGCCGTCACGCACCCCCGCCCGCCATCGCTTGAAATAGTCTAAACCTGAAGAAGAGGAGGATGCTCGAAGTGCAGTGGCAAACGGTGGAGAACCGTGACGGACGAGCTGGGCATGGCGGGGCACGACGAAGCGTGAGGGGGCAAGCGGGGGCGAGCGGGAATGAGTGGGGAGAGGTGCGGACGGAGGCGGGCGAGGGCAAGCGGAGTCGGAGCTGGGGCGGGGGCGGAGGCGGGGGTAAGGGACGTAGAGGTGCGAAAGCAGGCGGGGACGAATACAGGCGGGGACGAAAGCGGGAGGGGATGGAAGCGGGCGAGAATGGACAGAAGCGGGAGGAAAAGAACGGAAGCGGGCAGGGATGGACAGATGCGGGCGGAGAAGAACGGAAGCAGGCAGGGATGGACAGATGCGGGCGGAGAAGAACGGAAGCAGGCAGGGATGGACGGAAGCGTGAGGGAATGGACGAAAGTGGGCGGGGATACACGGAAGCGGGCGGGGATGGACGAAAACGGGTGAGGATGAACGGAAGCGGGCGGGGAATGGGCGTGAGCGAGAGGATTTGCACTGGAGTGGGCGGGGATGCACGCGAGTGGGCGGGGGTGGACGGGTGCGGTAGGGGATGGACGGGAGCGGGCGGGATGGAAGGAAGGGGGCGGGGCCAGACGCGGCGGGCAGGCGGACAGTCGTCACCGTGCTGTGCACCATCGCATTCGCGAATCGCACTCCGCCCAGGGGCACTCCGCACGGGCCAACGGCGCACGGGCCAACGGCGCACGGGCCAACGGCGCGCGGGCGAAAGTGGTCGGGAATCCCCAGCGCTTTCGCCTGCGGTCTCGGACACACCGACTCGGTTCCCAGGTGGTTGCGACTGCAGCGGGATAACCCCAGGACAGCGGACTTACGCAACGCTTCCATCACGTCACCGTCTTGGCGCTCACCCGCAATGCGTTACGGATTTGCGGATGTATTTCTTGCTTTGGAATGGGGTCAGACGATGAAATAAAAGTGTTTGTGTGTGTGTGTGTGTGTAAGGGGAGAGTAGGGGATAAGTATGAGGAAGGCAAGATTGCTCACACATATGACTAGTTGTGTGACTAGTTGTAGACGCCTGGTATTCATTGGAAAAGTCACGGAAAAACTACCGATAAGGGCAATCGGCCGCTAGAATTCACCTCCAGACAGCAACTGAATTCGACCTAACTATCTAGCTAAAGTCTAAAATTAACCTGCATCGGGACTCGAACGTAAGGGATTACTGGTCAAAACTACTACAGTAGCAACTGTTGTTGCCCGAAGCCAAATCACCAGCTGTATTTTACAAAGAATGTGAAATAGGTTTTGACGAAAATATGTGAATCAGTAGATTACGTTTCTTTGTTTTTTACATCATATGATTTTACTGTGTTATGTATTCGAGTTGTGAAAACGACTTGAAATTTATTTGATCCATATCTAAGTATTTATTTTATTTAGAATATCACAAAAATACTTTCAAGTATTCATAATTGCATTTAATTTTCAGATATTTACGTACTAAAGAGTCATCTCAAAATTTTATTCACATGAGTACTAGGCCAATGATAATCTATTAATGACATTATTGATATCAATGATATTATAAATGTTATTAATTTTTGTACTCCGTACCACTCTCTACATTACCTGCTCGGAATAGATGCTCAAAATAGTGTCTAAGTACAAATTTACAATGTTTTATGTTTATTCTGTAAAGTTTACGAGATTTTTAAATGTTTTGTAATTGTCTTCATATTAAAAAGCATATCAATTATTGTGTCTGCTATGGAATATTGGATTTCTTTCCTCTTGAAAGACTCAGAATTCAATATTTTGTTTAACTAAATATAGTTAATGTTGTATACTTCATCTTCCTGAGTTATTAATGTAGTAAATAGTTTAAAGGTGTTCATTGATTCAACTTATTTTATATTATTGGAAATTATTAAATACATTTAATTTGCCTTTTTATATTTTAAGTATTTAAAAATGTATGCGTTTGCCAATATTTTCATAAATACGCTATTTTTAATAAAGCGATCTTCCTTTATTGGTATGATAATTTCATGTTCTACATTCTTAATTCATTAAATATGCAATCGAAAATCAATGATGTGGGTGAGCACTATTTTCTATGCTTTCTGAGAACCCTTTCATGTTGTACTGTTCAATAACATCTAATGGTCTATTAGTTCTCTATAAATGCATCGCACTTCGACTACTACATAGTATGAACATTATAATTCTACGTCATAATTTCATAGACAAGATGATTCGCTAATTCCTGCATTTCGTCAGCGAGGCTCTGACATTCGAGCTTCGTAATTTTCATAAAACAACCTTGCGATTCTTCAATGCATAACATCGGATGTACTTTTTGCCAAAGCACATGTACTCATTTTCAATTCATTGCTTAATGATATAGGATCCTGTAGGGTTAAACCTTCTGCCCTGTACTTTTTCTTCTAAACGGTACGACCTTGTCCATTACAAACGAAATTCTTTATTAGAACTACCGATCAGAGGAGCGGGGACTATAATTTTCCTTCTGAACACTAAGATCTTCCGATCAAAGACATCAGTTTTGGCTGGAAAAAAAATATCACAAAAATAGTTTTAGTTTGTGGAGTCGGTTGCCAGAAGGTAAAGGGTTCGTTGACACTGTGACAACTAAAGCCAACCGAAAAGTGCTTTACTATCCACAAATGGAATTTTTTATTTCAGATGACCGTTGAGATAAGGGAATTTGAACATAAAATCTGGTCCACTAAAATGAAGAGGTTCATGGAAGGTTTCAGCTAAAAAAGAGAGAGTAGCAAAATATTTCCTCGTCAATATGATAGGCGACAATCCATGAACGACTAAAATATTACTCTTCAAGCTCTAAAACGTATCAGAGATCACAATTCCATCGTCGTTGCACTGATTATATAGAGACCTCTGTGGAGAGTTCGTTACGTCGTGAAGGGCACGTGACACAAAGCTATTACTCAAACCTAAATTTTATTTTATTTAGCGTGTATAAAGATGATTAATGGAAGAAAGGTAAAAAAGAAGGTACAAATTGAACACTTTATTAGTTATTATTTAATCAGCTAAGACGTCATCAGTTTGCATCATTTGGTTAAGGGGAACTTTTTAACATCTTATCCGGAGGTATCCTTTCCTTTTATTTGTAACATGCTCTACAGAATATTATTTTAAGTCGTCTAATCAAGAGGGCAATGAAATTTGCAAAATTGCATATTAACTAAATATGAATCTTTGCTTTGAAAAAAGTTACATTGTTTTTGTGAATTTTAACCGACGACTCGTTAGTTGCGAAGCGTCGCACGTCGTTGCGCTCGGTCAACTTCACCCACGACAGAACCGAACAGAAATGAGATTTCGGAGAAATATAAAAATTAGTATGTGCCAAAAAATTATCTCGCAAATGAAGTCGGTCAATTAATTCGGGATCGTCACCATAGTGTTTAAAAATGTTATAGAACAAAATTTCTTTAACTCTATTTCAAAGATAGGACCCCCTTTGGATCGAAGTCGTTCATCCTATCCCGCACGCAGGGCCCATGATGTGGCGTCAGAATTCAAGATGAGATTGTAAAATAGCGGCGCGTGTTGTGATGACGCAGGCGGCGTGGGCAGTGTGACCTGTAGGGTGCTGAGGGGAAGGAAGGAGGGGGAGACTTTGGGTCTGCGGTGACGCAGCGAGCACTCTCGCTTTCAACCACGCGGCGGCGGCGGCGGCGGCGACTACCGCACCAGGAGGAAAACATCCGAGAAAGAAGAAGGGGCGACGGCGATGGGGGCGGTGCGGCGCGCGGGGAGGGTGGCGGCGGCGGGGCAGCGTCGTCGTCTGGCAAGAGTTTTTTGTGGCGTGTCTCCCGGATGCGCGGCACGCTGCTTCTTTGTTCGTTCCCGGATCTCGACCGCCCTTCGCTCGGCCCTTGGCTAGCCGCCGCCGCCGCGCCGCGCCGCCGGCCGGTCGCCGCCCTGGGCCCTCCGCTGCCCATTTGACGCAACCCTTGGAGGCCTTGGGAGCGCGCCGGACACTGGCGCGGCCGCCCTTCCCGGATGCTTCACGCGCGTGTGGCATGTGGCGTGTGACAAAGGCTCGCTCCGGGTACTTAGGAGATACTACGCGTTCCCCCTAGATGATAAAGAGCAGCGATATTTCATGAAGTTCACTCATAAAATTGAATGGTACAAGAAAACAATGATGTAATTCCTTATACTAATAAACGAACTGTAACAAATAACAGCAGAAAATGTGCTGTTGTAGTACCACTAGTTAAGTGGATTAATACGTTTAGAAAATAGTCTTCTTTCACTAGTGTTCATAAAGTTTCACTGGTTTATACAGATGGTTCATAAGACAGGTGGTGTATGGTGTAAAACGCAATGTATTTGGCCGCGAAATGAACGTCGCTGCTCTGAGATAACTAATGGCTCTGTTTAGATGTGTCACTTTTCCTGTGCGCCGACGATTTGAATTCCCTCGGAAGCCAGTTTAATTCCCTCTTCTAACAAGAATTTGTTTGGTGATAGGGGAGGACGTGACCCGATGGAGCCGCACCTGACCTCGGGCGCTCACAATGAAAGCGAAAGGCTGGCCGTCGTCTGGCCCTTTCCCTTTTAACGGCGCCCCAGACGCCCTTCCTCATACACCAGGTCACCTTCACCTTGCCCTCAGGGCAACCACACATCTACAGGATGCCCTCCACTCCACTACCCCTTTCGAGGAAGTCACTTAACGAAGGTGTTTGGTCTGCTCCGCCAGACGAACACTCGAAATCATTTTTCGTGTCAGAGACAAAGAGCTTATAAAATTTAATCGATTCTTGGAAAGCAGAAAAAATTCAAGGGGAATGAAATGGTACTTTTATTTATACGCGAAAAATATTCTCACGAGAAGAAAACGGTGGTAAAAAATTAAAACCTATGGTATAATTTTGGCAATACTAGTAAAATCGTAATTTTGTAAACTTTGAGCTGTAAGATATGCATGAAATCCTTATTCTTTAGTAAACGTTAAATAACGCACGATACTTAATTACATAGATCGTGATATATATTGTTCGACGTCATAATGTAGATACTTTTCTCTCAATAAAAATAGACAATTTGTGCATTAATTTTACATTTTCAGAAATATAACGGAATTTAAACTACATAATTGTGTTCTAAAACTGCCTTGGAATAACACTCAGTATATACTAAAGATAAATATTGATATGAGAGAATATGTTATATTTTAATGGATAATAATTTGTACGCGAAACTATTAGGAGAATAAGAATCAATTAACCACCTAAACTGCACTCAGGCACGAAGATCTAGTTTGCGATTTAAGAATCCACCTCAAGGCTTTCCTCGCAGAAAATGCCACGCTTTCATAGACTTCTCAGAAACCAGTGAGTAACGGATTATCAACTTTTACCTCAGTCTTTAACTACGGCATTCTCATAACTCCTCTTTTTCAACGAGAATACAGAATAGTGAGACTTACTGTGAAGAAAGTATTATGTCCAGCTTTGCTATGATTCCCTTTCACGTGGCCTGAGTATGACAATTTTCTTTCTGTCATTTTTGCTAAAATGATAATTGACATGTTCGAACTCTCTACTATTAGATTGGTAACGTATTCAAATAGTTTCTAAAAAAGACTTCTAGAAAACTTGAAGACAAAGTGACATTTTGTGTATCATTATTAAGACTCTTCCAAACTTTCAAACCAGTAAAATTCCAGTAAGTCGGATGTAAACTTGTCTTTCAGACGCCACGATAGCATCGAATCAGTCAACATTCAATATATTTCTCCCGATATATATTGTAACAGTGCATCGATTGCCGTCGTGATTTAAATGTGGAAATACGCGGAATATGCGATGTCAGCGGGTGCAGGGAGAGCCGCTTTTGGGCGTCTCCGCCCCCGCGCCCGCTCACACCCAGCTATCACGCATCCCACGGAGTCAGAAAGGCAGAGCAAATATAATTAATTAATAATATTAATTAATAATTAATAATAAATTAGCAAACATACCATGTCGAATCAAATCTAAATTTCCCAAAGATATGCTTAAATCTTCCAAAACTAATAATATCTTCCCGTTTCCTTTCCTATTGCTCGACACGGCAATCCTAACAGTTTATCCCTCCCAAAAAAATCAAGATTAAATTTCAGTAGCATCTAGAAGAAAACGAATGAATTGAAAGAGCCAGATTATTTAATCTCAATTTGTCAAGAAATGCCCAAATTCCAAAAAAATCAGCATGTAAAACTGAAATCCCTCGAAATACCTTAGGTCCAACGAGAAGAAATAAATTTAAAAAAGGAATAATAATTATCTGGACTTATTCGGGACTGAAAAAACAATTTTCATGTTAAATGATCTTATATCAGTTCCTCTAAATTAAAAATTAAGTGAACCAAATTTTCTTAGCTCTTAAACATATTCACACAAGGACGCGTGGTTTTATGATGAACAAAGTCCGTATTTGTAGCAAGTCTATAAATACGCCAGTGACCCTACTCCCCTCGCCATCACAGAAGGATTTGAGGGAAATGATGGTAGGAGACGCGCAGTCTCTGACTTTTCGAATGAAGTACTACTTCGGCCAATCGCCAGGGCATGATCACCCATCACAAGAAAATCACCGGTCAGATCATTCGACCTACTCACTCCAGCCTGGCAGGCGCCGCAACCTCTCTGGTATTCATCGATTATGCAGTTCTCTGACACATCGCCGGGATCGTCCCAGTCAGCGGCAGTTTGATCGTTTGTTTTACGTAAAGCCGCTAACGGTGATAATAAAGTGATAAAGTTGATGATTCCATATATATTCATAATTTCAAACCACAGAAAAATTAATATATACATGTCTCTAAAAACCTTGCATCTTATAATATTAGAATAATGCCTAAATGTGGGCGGTGTTAACAACACTTCATCCATTCATTAAGCAGTAATTATAGTGCTCTAAATCTCCTTTATACTTCAGGTCTACACTCATAACGATGACAAGGAAAAATTACCTTCAGTAGTTCCTCATAAGACGTAAATTTAAATGCAATGGCTTTCAAAATGACAGCATTTGTAAAAGATACATTTTACGAACATGTCATTTGCGGGATAACTTTTTATTCGATAGCTTTAGTTTACATACATATGTACGTTACATCATCGTTTGAAACTATAACGAGATCTGAAATAGAATAATGAATGGAATCGAAACATTTGAAGTTTAGTTACAGAATATTAATGATGTAATTAAAATTGAAAGCTTTTGTTATCAGTATTTATGGCCCGGCTAAACGTCAGTTTAGTCCAATATTCTGTTGGGTAACACAATTAGTAGTACATTTATGTCTGATTCAGCGGAAACACTAAATTCTATTCCTAGGAGAAGAGATGGTGAATTAGTATCAAAATAACTTGATACGTGTATTATAAGAATGCGGATATAAAATGTTTAACATAAAAATGTAATACTCTATCTACTTTTTTTAAACTTATGAATACACCGTATCCATTGCCTTGCTACAGGACCTGAAACAATGTCCAATCTATGTGAACCATCAAACAATAGTGAACTAGAGAGAAACAAGTACATCAACAATGGTAACAGGCCCACAAAAACCCAGCGGAGAAATGCATGAGAAAAACCGCAAGTGTGCCAGTCACACTAGTATCTGTTGGACGGACAGAAAAACATTTTCCCAGGCGTTGTCTACAATAGTCGTCAAGACCTCGGATGTTCGGGACGCATTTCGTTTTTCAGACAGCGATATTCTTCCCCGGTCGACATTGTGTTGCTGGGTTGGAAACGGAGGAGAGAGCAATGCACTTTCTCAGCGTGGCGCGGCACACAGAAGTGTCAAAAGGAGCCAAACGCACTCAAAGGACGAGTTTTATGCGTCCATTATTACTCTGTCTCTTCGGAGTAAAGAGAACGTTATGTAATACTGTGCGTAAAAACGGCAACTTTTCGTCAGAAATACTCTTATTGCAGGACTCTAAAAACGACAAAGTGGATAAATCCAGTTTTAAATTTAGAAAGAATCCTCTAATAAGTGATATTGCCAGAATACATGATTTGTGGGTCCTTGATACCGAAAAATTGAATGACGGCAAAACGTCTGACTGTCCGTCTCTCCGTCTGTCCCTCTATCTGTGAACAACGCTCGTGGCTAAACCGGTAAGCCAATTTTCTCCAAACTTGATATTCCTCAATCGATGTGACTGATGTGGCTACCTCTTGAATTTGAAATCTATATTTAAATTTTGGGGGTACTTAACATAAACCCCTGGGTCATTTTACAAATTTTCAAAAAATATTCGTTCCTTTTTTTACTAAGTTTTGTTGTTGAGGACGTTTAAGAAAATGGTGCAGGTCTCATGTTAATTGGAAACCCTAATTTTTAGAAAATTATATAAGTTCAAATTTTTTTTTCGAAATCTTTAATACAACTAAAATATTAAAGATAGAGATTTTTTCTCTTAATGAAATATGTTTCTTAAAGACAGATTTTGAATTAAGGTCATATGCAATTTTTCTCAAATTTGAGAATTTTTTGCGTAATTTTGCGTAAAAATACGGGGGAGAAAGTACGTGTTTTTGCACCTCTAGTTTTTAGTTTCGCAACTACAAATATACTACGAAATATTTTTTTAGTCAGTCCCTAATAAAATCAGTTTCTTCCTTTTTTACCAGTCGTGTAATAAATAAATATTACAGCAACACTTTTCTTTAAAAAAATGAATCTACTATGTTTATCGATCCTTCGAAGTGAAAATGACATTAGTTAAGAAGGTTGCCGTTTTACAATCCTTGTTTTAAGAAACCCTTAGCAATTGCGATTTTCTAGGGGGATGTCGTAGAAGCTGGAATTTCAAGGGATATTTATTGTTAATTTAATAACATACATTTATTTCGCGAAGGCACTTGCAACATTTTGGCAGATATAAGTTATTTGGCTAAATTAATACAAGCACAATATAGTAAAGTATTCTGAATGTTACTGCACTTGCCAAGTTGCACAGTCCCAAACTAATGCCATTCCGGTAGCCGGAGAACACCAATTGGGGGCAGGGAGGGAGCCAAACGATAATTTGGGGGGGAGGGATCATAGATTTTTGTTAAATAATTATTTGTTATTATATTTTATATTATTTTCGTGGTGTATAAATGATACTATACAATATTAGTTGTATATAATTACATAATTCCAACAAAAAATAAAATCAATTTTGTCAAATAAAGGGAGGTAACACACCAAAACTCTAGACCTTTGGGAGGGCATAGCCCCTATGCCCCCTGTTTGGGAAAGAGGGTCATCGGCGGACCAATTCACTACGTTGATCTGGTTCTAATGTCTCTGTGTGCTCTGTTCACTAGTCTGTATATCTAAAACACTCAACTAAGTGTGGATCGTGATTATACGCAAGCGTGGCTGTACGAGAACAGCGGAGTTGCCACGAAGCATGGCACAGACGGTAAATGGATGTAAACACGAAATAAGCATTGAAATACAAAACTATGTCATAGAGTTCGGAATGGTTCTAATAATAACAGAGATAAACGATGAAAGAGTAACTCCTTGCCTAAGCAAAGATACAACTAAAAACTATGCTACTACTCCGGCCATCAGTATGCCCATCCATGTGCCGGTTAAGAGGTACGCATAATTTAACGAAATTAAATATTTTGTAAGAAAAAGTAATAACAAAAGAAAACTAGTGTATTTTCACTGCTACTGAGCAAAAAAAATGAGAAGGCGTCTTTTAGACAACAACCTTTATAAAGTAAAATCATTTTTAGTGTTTACTGGTATCAAGGAATCGTTGTTTATTAATAAATAACTGTGTCTAAAACTTTTCATTTTTGAACGGACGCGTGTTAGTACCTGGTTCTTACAGTGCTCGGCTCGCACGGTGCAGCGCTGGGGTCCGAGGAGTGAAGGCCCCGGCCGTCCAGGCAGAGCGAGTCGCTCGTTTATGGATGAAGCTCTGGCAGGCCTCTCACTCCGGCCTCACCGCCGCTTCCCGATCCTCTCCGCTGCACTCGACGCGCAACGTGGTCGTCCTTTCGGTCGCCGCGAGCAACCACGAGACTTCCCGCACATTTTGCATTGCAGGAAGCTAGGTGAAATGTTTCGTGGTCGGATGATTATCTAAGATTTTTGGATGAAATGAGAAAGAAGTACAAGCAATACAATACATTTACAGAAAGTATCGTACGACGAAAGTTCATGAAAAAATACACATTATTCGTAAGGGATTTGTAAATACATTTCTACCGTTTTTCAACAGTGTATTAATTAGGAATTAGTAAAAATGTAAATCAATACGCAACATACTATTTTGAAATTAACTATATGTGTTATTTCATGGTAAGAGTTTATTGACAATGTTTAAGATAAGCACATTACATGGTGTAGAATATTTTGTAAAATATAAACGTTCTTTGGAAACTGCGCCAATGGGAATTAACGAAAAATATTTGAGAAGTGTAGTGTGAAAATAAGGAGGAGCCGTTGTTTATTAAATTAATTAAATTAATGTACGAAACGTACTGTAATATACAGTCTTGGTCATTATTATTTTAACTGAAGTGTATTTGAACAGATATTGATTGATTCATTCATTGATTAGTGATTTCGGGAGCGTCAATTAGCAAGGGCATTAATCCCGTAAATGTAGTGCATTTTTAATTGCGAGAGGCGGCGATTCTTTTCCCCCTTGGCTGGCGAGATCTGGCGTCGACCTACGTCCGCTTGCGAGCATTTTCCCCAAATAGGTATCTCCCACGTAAGTAAACGGTTTTGAAATTTGTAATGTTATTTTTTTTATTTGAAATCCTTAAGTTTATATTTATTTGCTGTTTTACAAATCGAAATATTGTTTTTTGAACCAAACCTAACACAATCCTTCTCCTTAGAAATTGTTATTAGTTTTTATTTCGTATTTGTATGTATTTGTTTGTGTAGTAAGGGAAACCTTTCGATAAACTGTTAATTTCAGATAAATTTGTAACAAATACCTAGTAATAATTAACATGAGCAACTATTCAGATAAATGTGTGACAATTATACCTAGTACTATAATTTTTATGTAAGATTCATGCCCATATTATAATCAGTGTAGCGATATCTCTGCCGTCTAATACACCGCTAATAAAAAAATTTAATATTCGATATTGTCAATGTGACCGCAGTTCTCTTTCATACTACGAAACGCGATCAGAAAAAAACTAATTATAATGGGTCGGTGAGACACAATATCGAAATATCCGTATTTGGGTACAAAAATCAAGCAAGGTCGGAAATAATAAAATGAAACTTCGGTCTAGTACGAATTAGCTATTTAAAATACGTGAGAAATGAAATCTCTTAAATCTAATAAACGAATATAAGTGGAAAAACATTAGTAAAAATCTAAATATTTGGGAAACGATACCTCTGTATCTGAAAGAGAAACCGAATTTAAAAAGGGTAACGCCTTAAATTTCACACCGCTATTCCAGTTCTCACTCTCATGTCAATGATACATGGGTAGAAATGAGAAAGAAAATTGCTGGGGAGAAAAGACATTGTCGCGAAATATATTAGGAAGGTCGTTATCGACAAGAAACGCAATTCCAATATAGGTGATAAACGAAATGGATCAATCACAATGGATCAGTAAACCGACTTTTATTCATAGCCGTAAATTATGAACAACAAAACAGAAGGAAACAGGGTCAATGGTTGATCGAGAAGAAAAATGGGTTCCAAAACAGGTCACATCATCTAATCTTTGATCGTTTCGAAAAATGTGACGTGCGCTAACATGTTGAAGCCCATTTAAAATAGTAACCTCTTCCTGAGAAAATATAACAATTCCTGTTGAAGTCTCCTGTCCTGCATACACTTAAAAATGGATCGAAAATCAGGTGGAAGGAAAGTACATTTATTCTGGTATTTGAATAAGGGAGAGCGCCATCAAGCTCGGAAAAAAGAAAATATGTTTTACATTCAAGCTCGCTTCAATGAACTTGTGAATCCATGCAAGAAGTTTTCACATTTGTAAAGTTTCTGAAGTTCAGTCAAAGAGATATTGTACTTTCCGACGTCACGCGATTTCACCATTAATGAAACCTAACTTTTGATCAATCTTCTCTTTGCCTTTTAGTTTTGGAAAACAAAATACTATTTTCCCTGGATTGATAAAAATTCATTTTTATGCCAGGACTTGTAATTGTATTAACAATTACATTATTTTTTTACTTACTATTTTTACTAACAACCTGAAGAGACATCTTAATTTGACTGATGTTAATTAATTTGTACATTATAAAACCCCAAATGTAAATACAATCTATGTATCTTTTCTTCTTTGCGAAGGGTCAATTTACATAGTCGCTGCATTTTCAAATTGCATTCCCGAATATTATTTAATTCGAAAAATTTAACCTTTGAATATATACTAAATGAAATACGAACAGTTCAGTCGGTACAGTTCTACGATCATTTTAGCAGTCTATAATACAGCTTATACGCTATATTTAGTTATGTTGAACAATAGCGTCAACCTAAGTACTGTATCTTTGATTGCACTACCATTGCACAGAAACCGTTCGCCCCTTATTTTTAAATAAACCGATCTCTGAAAAGAATAAATAGTTACCCAAACAAATCCCTAAGTGAACGGGATGAGGGATGCTGAGTGCCAAGATGACACGCGCAGAGACTGGCCCACGTCTGCAAGGCGGCAACGCTGCCTCGACCTTCACCCACTTCCACGGGCTACCGGCGCGGCTCCCTCCCCTCCCCTACCCCCCCCCCCCCCTCAGGGCATTCGGCGCGGACGCTCTGGCACCCCCACGCGTCGCCGCCCCTCTAGAGCGCAACCCCAACATAAAACATTTCCTTTCTCCTACTGCTTACGCAGTAGAGAGAAAGTTCTGTAATGCTACACGAAAAAACGGCGAATTTCCGGCAGACAAACTCGTATTACAGAGCCTTGGTAACAAAAAAGTGGATAAATCCAATTGTTAATTTTTAAAAATTCCCGAACACGTAATGTAGCCAGAATCCATGTTTTCTGGGTCATCGAAAAATCGAATGACAGTTAAACATATATCTGTCCGTCTGCCTGTCAGTGAACAACGATAGCGACTAAATCTTTCAGCCGATTTTCTCCAAAATTGATATTCCCCAATCGATCTGGCTGATGTCCCTGCTTCTTGAATTTGAAACCGTTAATTTTGGGGGTACTTTACATGAAACCGCTGGGACATTTTCAAAATATTTTTAAAAAATAGCTTTGATTACTTTTTTGTTGGAGAGTGTGAATGACATTTAAGAGAATAGGGGGACGTTTAAGACAATAGGTGGTGCTGGACTAATGTTCGTTGAAAACTCAAATTTTTCGGCGCCTTCCTACAACTACAATTTTGAAGATAGAGATTTTTCTCTTAATGAAATATGATCCTTAAATATAGCTTTTAAAATTAGATATTGTACAATTTTTCGAGATTTGAGTACTTTATCCGCAATTTTACGTAAAATTACGAGCGAGAAAGTACGTGCTGTTTTAGCACCACTAGTTTTTAATTGAATAGATTTGGAAGAGAACACTGTCCACTAGTTGTGCAATGCATTGATGTTAAAAAATTTATTAGACTACTTCAGAATTAAATATATTGCTGAAATTGGTTAAACTAAAAATATATTATCCTCGATCAACTAGATTTGCGAGCCATCGTTCATCGATCAGTAACACATGCATCCCCAGGCACGAGTAACAGCTGGACGGTCAATCGCAAAGGGACCATACAGAGGGGTTAACTATGGCCGTATATGATTAAGAAGTGTATACCCGTTGTGAAGTACTAGGTGGGGAAATTTTGCACTTACACTAAGATAAACGAGGCCAGCGTTTGTTGTGCAGGAGCATGCTGGAAGAGCCCTCCTGGGCGCCGCTCCCTACGATCTCGGATGTCCTTTCCAGGAAAAGTAGTAATTTCTCAATACCAAGGGTACAATTAACTCATATAGGGTTCTCAATTATATTTTTTCAACTTCGGAATGTCTAAATCAAGGAATCTAAATCAATGAAATTTGTCAAGAAAACGTTCTAAACAGCATTCTTAAGATTCATACAGACTGTTGCGTAAACGAATATGTTCTTTTGATTCATCATTTCTTCAAATCGTTCCCTCCTGGAGCGTTCAATTTCCCTTAAAGTGATTTGCCCCAATTAGTACCCAGTCCACAATCATTCTTTTCTCACCATCTTTCATCTCTCCCATTATCCTTCCAGTGAAAGGCATTTGCAAATCATTGACCCACAGCTCAACAAAAGTGAGAGAATGAAAACATAATTCCTCTCCCTGATTAACCTTAAAAAAATAAGTGTGACACTCATATTGCCAATTAAGCGAGTCATTGACAAGACACCTTCTTTTTTCAAAAGGACTTTTATACTGATTGGCAGTCACAATATGATGTCGTTTATCTAACTTATTTTATGTCCACTATTTATGCAATGCATACCGCAACCCTCTACTAAAAGCAGGTTCATCCTCTTGATTCGCAGTTGTTCAACTACAGCTACCCAACAAGACGATGTTGTATCGTGCGCATATAGAGATAACACCACACCGTGCCGCGTCAGTCAGAAACAAACCCCATACATTGTGATTACATGATTCGTATCGCATAGGAAACTAGTCACATAATAACACACAAAATCTATGGGAGTTTCGTTTTCTTACGTAAATCTGTTGTTACCTTAAGAGTTCGTGAATGCGCAGGGAGTAAAAAGTAAGTGAGATTCGTATATGATAGAGAGCTGTTTGTTATGCTCTGGTGTACTGCCGTGCCACCACCGGTACGATCCTTCGCTCGCACCCACTGCTCCAACAACCTTCAAACCCCTCCCCTGCTTGTGAGCTACTTAACACCTGCACTGCACAGGCCGCTGTTGACTTTGGTACATTCATATGGAAATGAAGGCTCGCATGCAAACATCCATGCACTTGCCAGGGTCTTGCTTAGCAAACCCTCAAACCCCAGCCTCCTCAATAACGGATATTTGTCTCAATGGTTACGTTAAAAGACACACAGTTAACTAGTTCTGGGAATTGAAAGAAAAGAAATGCCATTGTGATGTCAAAGAGCGTTTGCACAAGTTACGTTGGTAAAACCCGCAACTAGAAAGAGGACACGTGTAAAACATGGGATGAAATATGGTAATCTAATCTTTAGCAGAAAGTACTACTTAATAAAATGCATGTTCTATTTCAGGAAATACTATTTACACTACATCTACTGCTAACACTACAAGAACTAATTTAGAGAATTAATAACTTAAAGAAAATGATGCGGTGCCAGCTATTGGTAAAATACTTATTTATCAACCGGTTAGGCAATAAAAGACCACCGGCAGTGGCTACAAAGAGCGCTTTTTGAACAGAGAGATAAATGCGGGAGCAATAAGGGATGTACAGCGTAAAAGGATGGTAAAGACAACGGACATTCACGATTAATTTATACTTTATAGTTCCAAATTTCTTACAGACGCTTGAGGAAAGAGTTCTAGTCATAACTGGACATTATAGTAAAACCTTCGCTAAGAACACCAGATCTCTTCTTTTGCAATTCAGAAGTTGTTTTATTTTTATATTTTGATTTCCATCCAAAAATTAACCCGAAAACTGTATCAGGCTGTGTGTGAAGGCTGCGACCTTGTCACGCACCAGTCGAGAGGTTTGAAGCCTCAGAGATCGATACGACTGGGATTCTACCAGGGTGACGCTATCACGACAAATTGGAGCCTAACTGGGGAGTCACGTGGTCGAAAATCAGGGGTGCCTGCATTCCCCATCCGCCTTTCCGCTGCAACCTCTTTGGCACTAACAACATGGGTATCGCAGGGATACTTAACCATCCGGGTGGTCGTGTCCAAGTCTCCATCGTGTCCTACAGCGAGGTCGTAGATCGCACACCCTCCGGGTACTTTATGTGCGATCCGGGTGGTTCTCCTCGTAGTGGGTTGCGGGACGGAGGGGCAAAGCGAGGCGGGGCGGGGCGAGCGAGTGAGAGTGGGGCATGGAGGCCTTCTGAGTTGCAGTCGCGGCGCCGCGCCGGAGACAAAGGGCGGAGGCGACGCGAGCAGGTCGCACCCAGCCCCCCGCCCCGGCCTCCCGCACCCCCGCCGACGACACCGACACCACGCTCCCAGCGTGCGATTTCTCCTGGGCGCCATTGCCGCACCCGTTTGTTCGTTGAAAGAGACATCGTCGTTATGCAATATTTTATTGATTCATAAAAATAGATCAAGTTATAGTTATCAATAGTCATTACTTGATAAATTGCTAGTAAGTTATCCATCCATCCATCCTTTCTTCTATAGTAAAGCTATCCATCCATCCACATATATATATCTATGTCTCGATGATACATATCGATCTATCTACGAAGTTTCTAAAGTACATTTCGTGTATGTTTGGAAGCACTGTATGTAACAGAAAATTTCACTGCCAAAAGTCCTGAACCACTGCGCGTTATGAGAGAAAAACAATGTGTTCTGGTCATTCGAAGACGGGACCGAAGCAAGCAATGTCCCCAAATGTGTACGCAAGTTTTAAGAGCTTACTCTACAACGGATGATTTACTTTACAGAACTGAGTGATAGAGGACGTTCAGATTATTGACCGCACGTAGCACGAGTGATGCAGACACGAAGTGAATGGTCTTGTCCAGTGGTGTAACGCTCGGGCAATGCGGGCGGACGAAGTAAAAGAGGGCCCCATTTTTAGGCAGAAGGTTTTGCAATTGAAAGAAATATTAATTACTTGATACTTTCTCTGGTACTTTGCAATAGTTCATACAATAAATTATTGAAAACAGCATCTTCCAGGAGAACGATTTTTTCCGCTTTGGTAGCTTATGAATCCCTGTTTGTAAAACAATAAAGGTACGAATAGGTTTTATAACAGTCTTAATTTCATAAAATTAAATAAAAAAGGCATATTTTTCCAATATTCGTTATAAGCTGTTTGCCATTGTTAACAATAAATATCACACACAAACTATTTTTCGATTGTTGTTTGAAGCTTGTCATTAAAGGTCATTTACCGTGTATTCTCTCGCGTTCTAGTAAGCGAGAAAGGCTGAACAGAGATGGGCCCACGAGAATACATTCTCGAGAGGCGACTCGATACTCTCGTAGCCAGGGCCTCACACGGATGCAGTGACGTAACGTTCGCGCCAGCAAGGCCCGCAATGCTGGCGGGCCCGGGTAAAAGAGGGCTCGTTTTAGGGGATATTTTTTTCTTATTTAAGGTACTATCACTGCTTTTAGCTTTACACTTTTATAAAGAGGGCCCGGATAAATGTTTTGCGGGCGGACCCGCACTCATTTGTTATGCTACTGGTCTGGTCGTGACGTCGAAGCAAGATGTTCATGTGAAAATCTACCTGAACATCATACAATATAGACTTCAGAGAGAGCGAATATCGCATTATTGTGGACTGACGGGTTACTATGTCTTGAAAGGCAATACAACTTTGAAGGCGCAGTGTCTGCCTTTCCCCGAGCGCGGGACACGCAATTCTATAGGAGCGGGTTGTTAAAATTCAGATTATCATTGTGTCAGTGTTCATGAATACTACATAGAAGACTAAAAAACTTAATACAAATATACCATACACCATATCAGATTCACCTACCAAGGTATCTTATTTTTAAAACTACACGAAGTTCCAATTAACCTCGATCCATATTTTATATCAAGGCACAGGCAAAAACACGTGAATCCCAGCATCGGTCGACACAGTGCTATTCTGGAAATTAAGAAAGTTAATTTTGTTGAAACGAATTTAATTTGAGCTTAGCGCATTAAATACGAACATAAGCCGAACATCAGTCAACTATGAAAGTATTTAATTTATTTAATTTTATATAATTAATTTTTAATGCTATTTGTGGATTCTTATACCATTCTTATTTTGAAATCAGGTTGTTGGTAAATGTTATTTTGTTGAATATGACATATGACTGATAACTTTTATGTTCTACGTGACTTTTTAATGAGATACTAGATGAACACTACATAGATAAATTTAAACTAGTAGTGCTACAGAATGCCACAGACTTTCCCGTATTAGTTCTCTATTTCCTTCGGTCTCGGCAAGCTATTCGGACTTGCCACATACTCTTGCCAGCATCTATCTATCGCTGCCCAAAGAACATTTTTTATTCATTTTCTCAATTTTTCGATTTCCTAATAGTAGAATGGAAACCATATTTTAAGAATATTAAAGAACAGTATAACTTCGTCCTAAATGACAATTTTCTTTGAAAAAGTTGAAGTCGTTTTTATGAAAATTAAGAGTTACCGTAAATTTGAAATTTGAAACTCTTTTTACAAAAAATATTTGAGTTTTCGAAAATCTTTATTTGAAGTTATTTAATGTCCATTAATTCACGAATACATTAGTGTTTACAAACTGTTGGAATATGGAACTGGTGGCATATTAACAGCTTGAGAAATCTACCAAAACAACCACATTTCTACAATTTTAGGAAAAAATACGCCAAAATAAACGTAACGTCATATTAATCAGTGCAACTAGCACTATCACTTCGAAAAGTTTGAAGATAAAACTCGGATCCATTTTTGAGAAAATGGCATTTGAGCGATACTGAAAATGCGATATTTTGAGCTAGTTTTCACAGAAAATGTTCGAGTTTTAAAAGAAACTTTATATGACATTATTTAAATCACATGTACTCATAAACATGATAATGTGAACAAATCGCCACTAATATAAATATTAACGTGACAGACACGTCAAAAAATTACATTTTGTTATTTTTTGAAAAAACAAAATAATAGACCAATATGGTGTTTATGTCATCGCATAGAGTACATTTATCACGATCTCTTACAAAAGTTTAAAGAAAAATTTGGAGCCGTTTTTGAAAAAATATTGTTTCTGTAATTTTTTTAAATTGCAAATATCGCATGCAACATTACGCGAAAACTGCTATTTAAGTTTAAAAAATGTACATAATCTAGAACTAATTATAGACAACAAATTTAATGTGAAGGAAACACCACTATCATCAATTTTGTAGTAGTAAGAAGACGGCCGAAAAAAACGCATACTTATGAAATTTTCAAATTTTCAGAGTAAACCGTGAAAACTGGACTTACGCCACTTTTTATAAGAGTGTGTTACTCTATTCTTACAAAGAAAACATTTGAAGCCGTTTTTGAGAAAATTTTGAGAATGCCCGGAGAGCTTTATGTAAAGTACCTCCAAATTTAAAAGAATGTTTCTCAAAATGTCGAAGCTTCGACTCGATCCCGATGGGCACGGGTGTCTTCAGTTCAGAAAAAATCCTGCGCGTGGTTTAGGCACTAGTAGTGTCCTCAGACGGACAGACAGACAGACAGACGTTTTGCCGGCAATTGAATTTTCGGTATCAAGGGCCCACAAAACAGGGATTCTTACTACACCACGCGTTGGAGAAAGTTTTTCATAATTTATCAACTGCACTTATCCACTTTTTCGTTATCAGTGCCCGGCAATAATATATTTTCTGCCGAAAATCCGAGGTTTTTTTCGCGCAGCATTACATAACTTTCCCTACACTACGTACATTACTCCGTATATATGTATGTAGACGGGAAAGTAAAAAAACAAATGATTAATAATCCCTACATTTGTTTTAGTTTCTATTTTCACTTAATGTTCATTTTTGTCGTATATATCACGTTTCAATCATACTTACTGAATTAATTGCATCACTACTTTAACTAATAACTAGATCAAATATTTTCCTTTTTCTGATATATCGAGGTAATATTTAAGGCTAGCAATGAGATAGTTAAAATTGTTGTGGCTTAGTAATATTGAGAGTTTCACCCCGTAAAGCTTTCTTTTTATTTTCAAGTGACAATTTTGTGGGTATCAGGTTGTTTTTCGGTCTGTTTTGTACGTGTGTGAATGCATGTTGACGATTTGTATGTGTGCGAGTGAGAGTGTACGTGAGTGTGTGTATGCGTGCAACGCAGCTCAACGCGTAGGCTCCAGAGAGAGCTGAAGACAGCGCCTCCCACGAGGTTTTTCTCAGAAGGCCCGTGGCCGCCTCTAGCGTCGGTGACCAGCCCACAGCCGCCCAGTCTCCAACAAACTTCTCCGTTCGTGAAAACGTAGGCTTCCACGGCCAGATCGTCTTTCTGGGGAGAGTTCGCGTCCGCGGCACAGTTGCCAACGTTTTGGTTGCCATGCTAAGAACTTCCTCAGGGAGAAATGCGTAGCATATGGTCAAGGTTCAGTTTTGTTTATTGAATTGCGCATCTATTGTCAAAGTACAGTGTATAAGTTATTGTTAGGGCCTATTATCAAAGTACTGAGTGTATAGCATAAATAGAGCCTATTGTGAAAGGTATCTGCTCTTAAAATGATTATATATTAAACAATTTAGAATATCTGAAAGACAATATTTTCGAATAGACAATTTTTTTTAAAATTCTATAAACATTGAGAATAAATGAAGAGCAAGTGATGCTCGAGAACTTTCTTGTCTCCATCTCCCTTTCCTGGAAATGCAAATTCACACATTCAATTCCGGGTTTGTCGCTGATTTCGTAAAAGACATCGGACATGATGAGAACGCGCCGCCGCCGCTGTCGACGTCAATCGCAAGAAAGTGTTTCTGGAACCGAGGGGAGGCGCATTCGCTTTCTCGCCGCCCACGCACCACGTCCTCCACGAACCGCGCAGCGCCGCTTCGCGCCCCCTCCGCCCCGCCGGCGCCGGCCCTGCTCCACTTCGCCGCCGCACCCGGCCAGGATCGCGTTCATTCCTTCGTCAAGTATAATGAATGGTGCAGACAAAATACAAATGAAAAGCAGCTGGCTCAAGAGCGACCTGACTCTTATATAGCGAACAGAAAACGTGGCACCTTTTTAATCCGGCAGAGCTCGGGCCGAATTTCTGAACCGGAATGCTCGCACTGGGTATGAAAGGCCCGGAGACTTCTTTCTATTTCAATTTGAAATCATGGGAATTGCATATATTGTAAAACAATACATATAATTTATATAGTTTTTGGAATGCATTTATTACACACACACACACACACACACACACACACACACACACATATATATATATATATATATATATATATATATATATATAGAGAGAGAGAGAGAGAGAGAGAGAGAGAGAGAGAGAATAAAATTTTGCTGTACATGTTAGAACCTAAAATTACTAGTAAATTTTAATATTTTCGCAAATCAGAGCAAGCATTATTTAACGCTTGAACATTTTAATGGAAAGAATTGTTAAAATTACCAATAAATGATTTTTAATAGTATTTATTATATTATATCTTCTCTCAAACACCCTTGGCAGAGAATAGAAATGTGCTCTTAGAAAAGAAATTTCGCCAATAATACTCGTACATGGAGCAAAAATATTGAGTTTTTTTCTGTCTTTTCCTTCAAACTTCAGAGACCGACCTCTTCCATATCTCTAATACTACTTGAAATGGCTGCTTGATTCTGCACAGCGGTCAGCACATCTCTGACAAGTTAAAAACTCAGATTCTTAAAAAATAATGGCATATAAACTTACAAGTTATTAATGCAATTAGAAATTACGAAAGAATGCAAGCTAGTGACATTCGCCATCATGTATACTCGTACGTCTTGAATTCATAGCTCAACTGTAATACCACACACACTTCAACTACATGTAGTTTGTTTCCTATTCTCCACTGGCTTTTTAATACACTTTTCGCTCTTCTTTCCTTTACTATAACTCATCTTTGCATTAACCTTCATTTATTCAAGCTTACTGTACGGGGTAGGTTTCATAAGTTTCTGGCCCCTCTATCTTCTATCCTTGATACAAATAAGAAATGTATAACTTTTCAATTTAATCATCCTTTACCGCAACCCACTTTTCACATCTGTATATTAACATTTCTGGGCATTTGAAAACATACTCCGAAGCTTTGTTTGCAAAATGTCAAAAACTACTAGTTTCACCTCACACTCATCAGAAAATGGTCTTCTTCGAAGGTCTTTCTTCAGTTTTGATACGTTGTAATCGTCGCTTGGTAATCTGTACTGTAAGGCGAATGGTTCAACTCCTTGAAGCGAGATTCCGTCACAACATTCTTTGCAATGTGAGCAGTAATCACAGTTGCGTTGACGTGAAGAAGCTAAACACCATGTGATTTCACGCATCGCATTAAACACAAGTACCTCTCTGCAAACTGAATGAAATGTCGGCTGTAAACTTTTATCATTACAACAAGTAAAGATAAGAATGTATACAACTGAGAAGGTTTTCCCACTGATGTGCGTTACCTTGGTGAGGCCGGAAACTTATGGAACTCCCTTTTTATTCAATTACGAGCCTCAAAAAGCTTACATAAGCTGACTCAAGAGCATTTACATCCTCTTCGTGACAAAGATAAAACATAACTGAGAATGTGATAAAAATATAACTATAAATATAATATAGGAAGGTATATGGAACAGCAGATCTCTTTTGCGCAGCCGCCTACCGAAGAAAATTAATTGATCCGGGTCTCAAGAGTCCGGCGCCGGGTTAATTCTATTGAAATAGGGATCAGAGTACCTGAGTACCTACGCACAACGTGTAGCTAATAATACCGTACGACTTCGTTTTGTAGTTCCAGCCACCAGAGAAAAAGATAAAGATCTTCGTCACATCTTAATTGCGAACACCGTCGCTGAATGTTAACGGTTCAGGGAGTGCTTACAGCGTCGGAGTGTCGTAAGTCAAGGGTGAATCACGGACACTTCATCCACCTTCGCTTTCTCCGTGTTTACCGTCAGTAACTGGAACTGACATCCAAGAAACTTCGGCGAATTTGAAGGCGCAACTTCTTTTAGCGCGTCCGCGTGTTGCGCATACAGGCACAACATAAGATTGAGCTCCAGCAAAACATCTTTGGAAAACCCCATTGTCTCATGATACAAAGAAACGGGTGAGAAAACCGTAAAAAACAGATTGCACAGACTTTAATAGCTTTTTGAAACTTAAGAAACTAAAATATGAAAATGTACTTAATAATTAACAACAGCAATTTTCTGGGTAGCTCGAATATCCTTCAGTCAATTTTTCAATTATACTCCGAGTGCGCAATTTTACAATGAAAGGCAATACATTTTTGTTTTAAATACGAATGCAAGATTATTGCCACAACCTATACTCCCACGCAATTTATTCACAAACAGTATTGAACAGATACATTAAGAGAAATTCAAAAATTAAGGTATTGTATTAAATATTTTCCCATGAGATTTTGACCAATGACATTCAAGAATTCAAATTGCATTTGGCAATCACAGCTGTAATACACCTCAAAAATTACCGCCTTTACCTTGTACTCTTTGCTAAATGTGTCATATCTATAATACTTTTCTAAGTCATTACTACGTATTATTAGGTCAGATATTTAATAAAATTTACATAATTAGCTATGTTCCTACTCAGTATTTCGTTATTTAGACCTCTTTTATTCTTCTAAAAGCATCGTGGTCTTCCTAAATACCATATGAGGTTTTGATTTTCCGAGATAAAATCTCTCACCGCTACGCGACTAGTGAATTTAGTTGTAAGCTCGGAACTTCCCGTGATAAGTCATCCCCGACCGACGGACTATTATTGATTGTCCCATTTTATACATTTCTTAACGTTAATTTCGTAACACCTCGACCGAGTTCTGAGCTGTGGGTAAAAGTAGTTTTCGAACGGCGCGAGATCTGCGCTTCGGAATTCCCCACAACAGAGAAACTCCCACGCGGGTCATCGGCCGCCTGCCCCCCCCCCTCCCGAGGCCGCTTCGGCCCCGATGACCGCAGCGATCGACGCCGCTGCTGGCGGAGCAGGAAGCGCTGCGGGCAGCCCCGCTCCGTCACCTCAGACACGCCGTGCCGTGCAAATGCATCCCTGGGGCGACACCAGTAGGCAATTGCCTAGGGCCCCCAGCATAAAACAAGTCGGACACTTCATTTTTGTAGCCATCTATTAATTTTAGAGACATTTTCAGCTCAAAAATGCAACTATAAAATTTAATGAGATTATAATATGAACACACATACATTTTAAATCTACATTTATTATTATTGATCACAAAGTCCCTTTTTTTATTTATGCGTTTTCTGGGAGTTGAATGTAATAAAATAAAATCTTGCATCAAAAATGAAATGCAATGAAAATGGAGAGGCTCGTTTGCAATTGCCTAGGACCCCATTGAGTATTAATACACAACTGGTCGATAAGAATTAGGCGTGGTTAACCATCGACTCAGATACGAAACTGTAAGCATCCATTGACATCGACTCACAATTTTCAGATGACGAAGGGATAAGTAAAGCTAATGGCCATTCTCGATATCAACGTACGAATGAAATCTGTACCAGTGGCCTGCAGCAGAAAATATTTGTTCTGAAACTCTGAAAACTGAAGCTTCTTTATTCCTTGCCGCATGACAAGAAGCAGGCTTTGCGAAATATCAAAGTCGCTGAAAGCTGATCATTATTCAAATAAAAATGAAAACATTGATAATGACGATGAACATGCTTCACTTCAAATATTTCAATGTCAACACCTCATCAACAGATCAATACCTGAAATTATAACAAATTTTCAGTGGCAGTGCATTCGCAATCAGAATATTTCAAAATCTACGCACGTGGCTGGAGATCAAGAGGGTCCTTCTCATACAAGAACAATGGCAGATTCCTCATAAGAAATTTGGAGGGGAGATAAAATAATGCATGTGAAGAGTTGACATAATGAGTGATTTTTTTTCGCAAATTCCATCATTATGAATAAATTCAGACAAAACACTAGAAAAACAACCCTTTGTTCGTAATGTTTATTCACAATACACCAACATTTCGTCTGTACCAAACTGTCCTCTCCAAGGCTGAAAGCTCCTTTAACAAGATTCATTAATAAAATAAAACGAACGTCAATTCATTAACTAAATAAAACTAACCATTTCAATAATTTACCTATTACTTCCGGAATTTCATTGACAACGTAACACAATATAATAATTAATAAAACTGTTACAACTGATTTATTTGCCGGTAAATATAATCGATACTGATACATTGCAGATTTGTTATCGAATCCACGAAATTGCCATCCTGGACGTATGAAAAAACAATAGTAAGGATATCGCTAAAAATCGACGTAGATATCGTTTCAAGAAACGAAAAAATAGCAACATCGCCAACAGCAACAAACCTACCATGGGATTTCTGATCTACATCTATCAGTTCGCAAAGAGCTTAAGCCTCCGCGGAGGGGGAGAGGGGGCGTGGACCGGTCCGCGGAGGGGGGGGGGCGTGTTCCGGGAGAAAGCGACAACGGCGCGGGCGAGTGCGCGCGCAGTGGCGTAACGACGACATCCGGTCCGAGGATGCGCTCGCGCTGTCTCCGTCCCCCCCCCCCCCCGCTGCCCACCAACACCTCCTCCACTTGCTCCCCTCCTGCTCCTCCTCTGGGTCACCGTCGCGCGTGTGCCCTCCGGAAGTACTACCACTGCAAGCGCTACGAGGAACGAACACTAATGAAGTTCAAACCCTTCGGAGGCAGCATAACGACGTTTGCGGAGCAACACCACGTATCTCAGTTTCTCACAAGAGCTAAATAAAAACAGTTTTCACTTGTTTATGTAGTTGATAGGAGACCAACCACATAATTATCCAAAATTCAAGCAGAAACATTACATTACATATTACATTGCATTACAATACAATACATTATATTGTATTACATATTATATTATTATATTACAAGTATCATAAGCTCACGTTTTCTTGAGCCCCGGAACACTTACCCCATTCCTTTATAATGATTTGCTCAAATTCAGAATAAATAACAGCAATTAGCGTTGTTGACAAAATATGAAAACCAGAAATGTTTGGTCCTGTGTAATGGAAACTAAATAGAATCGAAAAACGAGCTACAGATTTGGTGTAATAGTTTTCTCCCTGAAATGACCAATATTCCCACTCCTCTCGCATATAGCAAAATTAGGGTTCAAGAAAACGTGCCCAGATAACACTACACTCATTTCCAACAAAAACTGGGATACCTGGTAGTGTACTAAGGCGTACTGCACTGGCCGGGACACCCAATGTTTTTTGTACATGGTATATTTCAAGCAACTTCTCAGTAATATAGTACACCTCATATAATAACTCGTCCCTCATCAATAATTTTGTATTGGTGACTCCAATGATGTGTGAACGACGATAAACAGTTACATTGATTTTAACATTTTATAATGGAGATATAAATATCGGCTAATTGACGTGAAAACTCAAATTTACAAGTTTTCCTACCAATCATCATGAGTGCATCAAAAACCTGACGGCACGAACTAGACAAATTATCAAACCAAATTAGATGAAAACTTCTTACGAAAATCGGGCTAAAACAAGAAAAGTGAAAATGTAATCTCAAAGTATCAGGAAAGAGTGAAGAATATTGATTGATTGAGTGAAGAGAGAGAAAGACGTCAATTCTCTCCCAAAGAAAGACAAAAAGAAGTGAAACTACAACAATAACAACAACAACAACAACAAAATAAACATCATCATCATCATCATCATAAAGAAGAGGGAATGTTCGAACGGCTCTTGGATTTCAAGAGCTGCATAAGTCCTTCGCCTCTGACAGCAGTTGTGTTCTTGCTCAAAAGATCTTCACTGAGTATCAATTTTTTGTTAAATTAAAGTTAACCGATGATGATAACTCCAGAATCTCTGAGAACACTCTTATGACATCAAAAGAACTCTTCAAAAATGCTGTCAATATTTTCACAAAAATTATGCTTATGATATGATAAAAAATAGTGAATACTGATGGTATTGAAGTATTATATGTAAATCAGGCGTCCCTTTCGCGCTTCCGTTTATCGCTTATTTCCAAGAAGTTCACCTTAAAATATCAGTTTTCAGATAACAATAAGACACATGCCATTAACTAGCTCTAAATTATTAAAATGACTCTGAGTCTCGGGATAAGTGAAAGAGAATTAAATGTCCCCATCAAAGACGGAACGCCGATGGAGCAATCACAGATAAAAGCAATTTTATTATCAAAAGTAAATAAAGATTTGAAATAATGAAAACTAAAAAAGGGAGGAAACATGTTAAATTGGATTCAAGCCACTAGATATGAGAAAAATCAAAATTAAATTAATCAAAGAATTCAATAAAGTCGATCATACAATTCTAAATTTGCTACTAAAATATCTAGTCTGATATTGAAGAATCGGTTAAGAGAATTAGGCAAAATGAAGGGACCAAAGGATGACACTACAAGTTACAAAGTAACTGCCCTTTCTAAAACAATCCTAACGGAGTTAAAGGTGGAATTAGAAACACTACACACACAATTGACCAGTGCATTTGCTTGATAATCACCAACAGATTATGTGATAAGCGAAGACGTATCGAAAGCGCCTTCTCTAACCATCTAACACAAAGGAAACCATCAGAAGAGAAATCTAGAGGTCGCCTGCATTAATTAGATTAGTCTTAAAAATTTCATATAATGTGATTAACGTGACATCAAAACTGTTCAAGGCTGCCCGTCAATTTCATAGCCACGGCTATCTACTGAACTTCGACTTATAGTTCCATTTTATCTCTGCGTACGATCATTCACTGCGAGGTGCCCTGCCTCTCTTGAGTCATTAAGTGATGGGCCAATGGCGTCCGTAACAAGCAAACTCAACTGAATTATTGTTACAGTCTTAAAAAATATAATACAAAGATTAGTGTATATAATGAAACACTTTTTGGTAAAATCACAATCTAAAATTAACACAATTTTCTGATATTATTCATTTTCACGTTATTGTATCCAATAATTGTAATGCCGGTCAGAACAGACCTTGAATTTCGTCAGACTATCACGAAAAGATCTCAGAAAACTTTACATCAACCGCCGGGCTATGATTTTGAAAACAACACTTCAAAGTGCAGATGTCCAAATATTTGTGGAGTATTCTTCTCTTACATACAAGTGCAGGTCTCGAATCTCGTACAGTCCTTTAATTCTTAATATCCTTAATATCTTTCAGACGTCAGAACAAATGTAAATGAAGTAGAAAATAGATGGGAAAACACTGTAGAAGGTAACCTCATAGGAAAATACAACGTTCCATCCTTAACAAGGACCCACGAAGAGTAAAGGTCGCACTGGATGTCCAGAAGAAGACCCTGGCTCTGCCGTAGGCGGCGGAGGGAAAGTTTCTGGAAACTCGGCTTCTCTGGAGTGGGCCCACGGCTATTTTCTTGTCCTCGTCCCGAATCTGGCACGAAACTCTTATAAAAATAATTAATAACTCTTCTTCTGACCCCTTCTCGCTTCAAATATTTCAAAAGTTGACTTGAGTAGTTAATGTCAAACATATTTTTCTACACATCAGCGTACACTCCTATTCAAGCATATTCGTTTTCTTCGTAGTTTTGTTCACAAACTGCAACAATAACTGAGAAATGAAAATGGGCGGAAAGAAAAACGATCAAGAAATTATAATAATGCATCAAGCAGTCCGACTTTTCTATTCAAATTTATTTCCCAGAAGAACATTAGGTTAAACATTTGTTTGTTTCGATGAGAAAGATGTTCAGGAGTTAGTATTAGTCCTCTAGAAAAAAATGTATTGGAGTTTGTGTCTCTAATCCAAATAGGCTTAGAGTTTTGCAAAATTAAAATTAGATATGAACAATAAGAGAGAAATTATGATTTCTTAACTTCCGCTCTCATTCAGATTAATTACGAATGTTCTATGCCGTGAGTTATGTCAAGTTATTTTATTACTTTCATTATTATTCAACCCATTCTTCAGTTCATAAAAAAAAGATACTTTTCTCGATTTGAACCGTACTCAATAACATAGGAATACCAGAAGTTCATGTTAACACAGTAATTGAGCAGTGCCCAATAGCGTTGTCTATTTGGTATTCTCTATCCTCATCAAGGCTTAGAATGCTAAGATATTTCGTCAGATCTCCGGGAAAAGCAGGTAGACTAGGGTCTCAATCAATATTTGATCACCCATTAGCCCTCCATTCCTCTATTTTTTCCAGCTCTATTCAGAGATACGTTATTTTGTTATTGTTTTCATCTCCTTTTGATCCACTCTAGTATCTGAAGAAATGCCACTACACTATCCATACTTGCTCCTTTTCAACGACAAGCAAGTTATGATCCAACCTGATATAACTGTACTCGTAAACAGTTGAAAGCCAAAGACCGAATTCAACTTAAGTAAACAAAATCAGAACAGTACAGATCATATCGCCGAATCAAATAATGAGCGAACCGCTCTCCTTTCGCACCTCATATGTCCTCCTCGTTAGGGGAAGAGCTGTCTTGCCGCCTCACTTGTCTTCTGCTCCACACCGCTGCCCCCCAGAATATTTTTATGTTGGATTGTCGACCACCGTAGTCATTAGCATTTGTCACCCCCATCGGCAATTAAATCCAAGTTTCCTGATCTGGATTCAGTTGCTTGATCGCTAAGCTACCAGACGATCGGTTCCCTGAACAGATTCGTGGGCCAGAGACTACATGAATGATAGTCGTATATCACCGCCTCGTCATCTTTATGGAGTTTCAAATAATTTACGCAAAATCATATATTTTCACAAAGGCAGGGACTTTTAAACTCCACTTAATGTCGAACGAGTTAGTTATTTTGTTACTATTTTTTTGTTTCTCTTATTTTACTTGCTTGTACTAAGTGGAATAATTTGGCAATTACAGTATCTAAAACTCAATATATAAGAGATATCAAAGCGGCTCACATCTCCAGATGAAAACCTGACAAACTTTAGTAACCGGGTTTTACGAAATATTTCGTAATAGAGTCCATCAATTTACACTTTAATGTCACACAAACACACGTTACACACAAAAGTCTACAAGTCGATCTCCACCGAATGAAACTTCTGCGAACTGCCTTGCATCCTCCTACAATCCAGCAACGCACGTAAACCCTTCGCCCTTTCGCAAAGGAGCAATCTTCAGATAATGAAGCAGCTCCCAGAAGCGTTTCTGCGTCTTGAGGCGCAGCCCATCCCTTGGCCCGCTCCGCGAACGGCGCGCGAAGATTTGCCGGCGCCCGTGAGTCACCCGAGCGCCGTTTGCGCCACGCTCAGCCGAGAGAAGGAGCGAATCGGGGCCGCGGAGTCGCGCCCTGGGAAACCCTGCCGTCGACACACCCCGGCCCAGCCACCCACAGTCACACTACGACTTTTTGATAATGATGATGATGATGATGATGATGAAGTAGACAAACGAAAAACGGTTCACAATGGTCGAGGAGAGAAACAAATTGAAAAGAGAATAAAAATCATAACAAAAATAAACACCTAAAATTGACGCGTTAGCTGTTCTGATTGTAATGGAAAAGAGAAAAAAGAGAAACGAGATGAAAATAAAAATTAAATAACAACAATAAAATGATTTTTTAGGGTAGCTTCTACAAGACGCCAGCTATATTCAACGCCCGCCTTATCGCTTTCTGGCAGTGGTGAATCAGCAGCGAGCAGTGCGATAACACTCAGTGCCAGTGTCGTTCGTGTGAGCGGTGTGAACAGTGCCACGTTCAGAAACAGTGTTATTTTAGTTGTAGTAAAAACCAATAAATCATTTTAGACTAGTGAATGGCCACAAGTAGTTGCTCCGTTACGGGGCAACTAATTCGAAGCGCAATGGACGCTACATATAGTGAAAATGGTGGTGAAAACTCGTTTAACAGTGAATCTGTGCAACCCATCCCAGATCAAGCAATACGTCAACAGCAAGAACGTCTTCAGCAACAACTACAACACCACCAACATCAGCAACAAATAATAGAAATACAACTCTCTCAACTTCTAACTCAATATCATGTGCCTCCACAACCGCCTCTGCAACTAAATCAACTACAGCAACTCCTGACGCAGCAACCACAGTTACCGCTATCAACAAGCAGTGCAGATACGGATTGTCAGAAGACCGATAGATTAGCACAACAAAGCAGTAGTACAACAGACGTATCAACAATGTCATCTGTTGAAGGTATGTGCGATAACACTCTGGAGTGGCAAGAAGTCGTCCCGAGACGGCGGAAACGAAAAATTAGTGAACCTTCACAAAGAGCTCTAAAGAAAATACCAGTTACAGAAAGTATTACAAATTACAACAAATTCGAACTTCTTTCTTCTACAGAACCAGAAAACAACACAATAGAAAAATCTGAATCCAACGAACGAACCAATGGTAATAAAATTCCACCCATTTTTCTACCAGGAATAAAAGACGTGAATATCTTAAAAAAATGCATTGAAGAAGTATTAAAAAAAGAGGAATACAGCTATAAATTACTGAACAGTGACAGTGTCAAAGTCATATTAAGTACAGTTGAAGCATATAGAAAGCTCATAAAACATTTTGAAAATAAAAAATTGCAATTTCATACATATCAGCTCAAAGAAGAGCGTTCTTTTAGGGTTGTACTTAAACAAATTCATGCAAATGCAGATGTTAAGGAACTGCAAGATGAAATTGAAAGTTACGGCCACAAGGTTCGCCAAATTTATAATATTCAACACAGACAAACAAAAGCGCCACTCCCTCTCTTCTTCATAGATCTACAACCTAGCAAAAATAATAAAGATATTTATAACATAGATAGTTTACTGAACTGCAAAATCAAAATAGAAGCACCTCGAAAGAAGAAAGAAATCGTACAATGCAAAAGATGTCAAGAATATGGACATACAAGGACATACTGCCATCGAAAACATCGCTGTGTGAAATGTGGAGAAAATCATCCGACCGAAGTCTGTAAAAAGCGAAAAGAAGACCCACCTAAATGTGCTCTATGTGAGCAAAACCACCCAGCAAACTACAAGGGATGCGAAGTCTACCAAGAAATAAGACAAAGTAAATATCCCCAGAATACACAAAATTCGTATCTTTCTCACTCACACCATCGAAGCAACAAACTTTTAAATAGTAACGTACCTAGCGAAATGCAACACCGCACTTGGGCCCACGTAGCCAAGTACCCTCCATCACATCAAGTCATAAATGATAATAGTAATATCGAAATTGCACAACTAATATCAACTGTTCAAGAAACTTTTCAAAAATTTGAATCAATACTAACCAAGCAAAGTGATCAAATCTCCAACCTGATAAGCCTCATGACCAAAGTAATAAGCAAATTATGAAGACATTTCGTATTGGTGTATGGAATGCCAATGGACTAGCGCAACATTGCAGAGAAATTAACAATTTTCTACAAGACGAAAAAATTGACATAATGCTCATCTCAGAAACTCATTTCACGGAAAAAAGTTTCTTTAAACTACCTAACTATGAAATATATGATACAAAACACCCAGATGGCACAGCCCATGGAGGTACGGCGATAATAATAAGAAGAAACATACAGCATTCTTTGAAATCAAATTTTGAAAATGATTACCTGCAAGCTACATCTGTACTAGTTTATGACAGTTTCGGTTCATTGACAGTATCAGCTGTCTATAGCCCTCCAAAGCATAAAATAACGGAAGAAATGTATAGAGAATATTTCGATACGTTGGGTGCAAGGTTCATCTCTGGAGGTGATTACAACTCAAAACATTCGCAGTGGGGGTCAAGACTGTCGACTTTACGAGGAAAAACACTACTCAACGTAGTCACGTCACTCAACGCAGAACCGCTATCGACAGGAGAGCCAACGTACTGGCCAACCGACTGTAATAAGCTGCCGGACTTACTTGATTTCTTTATCATGAAAGGAACAAATCAAAGCTTTACATCAATTGAAAATTCTCTCGAATTGTCCTCCGATCACTCTCCAGTAATATTAACTATTAGCTCTCATATAATAGAAAATAATTTTAAACCTAGTATTTCCAATAAAAAAACGAATTGGAGTGACTTTCAAACATGGCTTAATGTAAACATTACTGCAAACGTTCCTCTAAAAAGTGAATTTGATATAGATGAAGCAGTTGAATTTTTAACTTCTAGTATCCAACAAGCAGCATGGTACGCTACACCAGAAACGTACGGAACAGCTTCTCACAAATACCCCAAAATAGTTGACGAAATGAAAAGAAATAAGAGGAGACTTAAGAAAGTTTGGCAAACCACGCATGATCCAAATGATAAACGAAACTTCAACAGGGCAGCGCAGGATCTTAAAAGATTTCTTCAAGACCTACATGAAAATAAAACCAAGGAGTATCTTGAAAGACTATCACCAACCAAAGACAACGACTACTCCCTATGGAAAGCAACCAAACGCATTAAACGACCAATCAAACCTGTGCCGCCTATACGTGATAAACATGGAAAATGGGCTAGAACCAACCACGAAAAAGCAACAGTATTTGCGGAACATTTTGCAAAAGTTTTCCAACCATTCCCATCAGATGAAGAAGAACAAGAAAGAAATATTATTCAGTTCATTAATGCACCATATCAAATGTCTTTACCAATAAAGCATTTCAAGACAACCGAAGTTTCATATGCAATAAAACAAATTAATCCTCATAAAGCACCTGGCTACGATCTCATCACCGGCATTGTTCTAAGAAACCTGCCAAAAAAAGCACTAGCATTGGTAACCTCAATTTTCAACGCCATCATCAGAATTGGACATTTTCCCTCTCAATGGAAATACAGTCAAATTATTGTCATACCAAAACCGGGGAAACCTGTTTCCGAAGTATCCTCGTATAGACCGATAAGCTTATTACCAATCTTGTCAAAAATCTTCGAAAAGCTTCTCCTCAAGCGGATACTTCCAATCATAGCAGAAAACAACATCATTCCAGACTACCAATTCGGCTTTAGGTTGAAACATGCCCCTACCGAACAAATCCACAGAGTAGTAAAAGTCATTAATGAAGCGCTGGAGAAGAAACTTTATTGTTCTGGTGTCTTTTTGGATGTAGTCCAAGCTTTTGACAAGGTGTGGCACTCAGGACTCTTATATAAAATCAAAAATATGTTACCCCACCCGTTTTTTGCACTACTTCGCTCCTATCTTACTGAAAGATGTTTTCAAATAAAATTTAAGGAAGAAACATCATCATTCTATCCTGTTGCAGCTGGAGTACCGCAAGGTAGTGTTCTCGGTCCACTACTGTATCTACTATACACGGCCGACCTACCTGTTTCAACGGACATCACGTCAGCCATGTTTGCTGACGACACAGCATTTTTAACTTCTCATGAAAATGCTATCGAAGCATCAGAAAATCTTCAAGAATACCTCACTGTGCTGCAGGAATGGTTCACAAAGTGGCGTATACAAACTAATGAAAGTAAATCTGTCCATGTAACGTTTGCACTTAGACCAAATAGATGTCCTCCAATTAAAATCAGCAACAAGGATATACCACAGGCAGATTGTGTAAAATACCTTGGTCTACATTTAGATCAAAAAATGACTTGGAAGACACACATCAGAAAGAAAAGAACAGCTCTCGAAATTAAAATCAAGCAATATTATTGGCTTCTAGGCAAACAATCGTCTCTTTCATTGGCTAATAAAGTACTGATTTATAAATCAACAATAAAACCTGTTTGGACCTACGGAATAGAACTTTGGGGCACTGCGGCTAACTCAAACCTAGAAATACTGCAACGATTCCAATCAAAAACTCTAAGATTGCTTGCCAATGCCCCGTGGTTTGTTTCAAATACAACACTACACAATGACTTACACATACCTACAATAAACCAAGAAGTCCAATTCAGATTCCAAAGATATTATAAGCGCTTAGAAAACCATCCAAATTACCTTGCATTAAACTTACTAGACAATAGTCAAGAATTAAGAAGATTGTGCAGATTTCATCCCCTGGACCTCTTAAATAGGTTCGATCATTAATAAACAAAATGTATATTGTACTGTTATAGTAATTGCACTGTAACTAAGCAAAACAGCTTAAATTTATATATATATATATATATATATATATATATATATATGTGTGTGTGTATGTGTATATATGTGTGTATGTATGTATATGTGTGTGTATATATATGTGTGTATGTATATGTATATGTGTATGTATGTGTGTGTATATGTATATATATATATATGGATAAACATAATTACTTTCATGATTGCCAGTGTATTTATATATTGTCTGTTGTTTTTCTGTCTTGGTCATATTTGTCCTATGTTATATTATTTGTGATTTATACCATTTATTTGATCATTACTGAAAATGAATTCACGAAGGACTGAGAATGCCCAGTTCCTTCACATGCCATTGTAACTTTGCTAAATGATTTGCCTATTGTTCAAATGAACAAATTGCAAATAAAATAAATTAAAAAAAAAAAAATATTCAACGCCCAGATGAGTACATCGGCAGTAAATCTTCGTCGATTCATCGGGTCATCGGAACGAATCATTACCCCTCAGAACACGAAAGACAACGAACAAACTTCCTGCCTAGGAAAGATTTGAAGCTTTTGGACATTAATGTGTTCAGGGTTTTGCATTTACCTATAACGCAATGTATACATAATTTCGGGTTAACTCTTCTAAGTTCAGTACGCGTGCAACGCCCCTGTCAGGTAAGTATGTGTTCGTTAACACACTGACCAAGGCGTTTACACAGATCTTTCGAAAGAATTAATTTCTCGCAGATTTTTAATATAGCAACTCACTGTTACTCGTATAGCAAGTACACAAATACAGTTAGACTTATCTGCCCGTTTCACAAGAGCATTCGTAGTTTCAGTTCATGTGAACTTCTGTTTAATTACTTGTAAATGGTCTCATTTCAATCTTTGTGCGAAGAGTGTTTCAACGAAAAG
The DNA here is from genome assembly GCA_038098605.1 of Gryllus longicercus. NCBI lineage: Eukaryota > Metazoa > Arthropoda > Insecta > Orthoptera > Gryllidae > Gryllus > Gryllus longicercus. The sequence continues at coordinate 2,469,701 of JAZDUA010000098.1, forward strand.
AGAGATTTAGAATGTCCCTAGTGTACTCGAAGAAAAAATGAGAGAATAGTTATGAAATGAAATAGTTTAAATGAGAAGAATTTGTTCAAATGTCCGATTTGCAAGAGACAAAGAGCTATAAAAGTAATTGTAATATATGTCTCCTTTGTTTTTTCATTTTAGTTTAGTTTCTTCATTAAATTATTTCAATTATTGTTCCTTTTTTTTAATTTTTCTAAAAACTCCGGCAAAAAAATATTTTGAAACAAAATTCCTTCGGCAAACTCAAGACTTTTATGTGAGTCACGGAGGTCGAAATACCCCGCCTCGACACTAACTTGGCCATTAGAAGCAAAATGTCAAAAGAGCAAATCGCTCTTATCCATTATCTTGACCGACGTGAACGAAGCCACTCCATACCCCCATGGAGTATGGCAATGTGAACTGGAATATGAGCAATGAGATGTTGTCTTATAACCTAATATTACGGTGAAGATAATCTCTTTACATCCCAATACTTTTAGGCCCATGTTGACGCTTATTTACGCGCGTCCACGTTGATGAAGCTCCAGCCTTCGACCTCGAATTTTCTCTCTTGCAAATCGAACATCACCAGCAGTGTTCACAACCTAACATGGTGGTTCTGTTTCTTTGTTCACATTGTATTCTTGATATTTTAAACATGTGCCGTCTCTTAATAAACATGCACCGACGCACGAAATCATGAAACTATCGACCCGAAATGAAAAAAGAACTTCAACCACGGACAGTCAAACTAGAGTTATCTACTCTATCCGGGACGAGCCGCGTCAATGACATGGTGGCTAACGTTTCGACCAGCGTATTGTGGCCTTCGTCAGCAGTACGCTCTGCGCGGAAGCCTACGCAACCATTCAAACTAGCGAACGGGAATGCATTCGTTCCTGCCTATCGTTGTGTACTTTCGTCGACAGTTGATTCCTGAGAAGCATCTCGTTAGAGGATAAGATATCCTTCCTCCAAATAAGAAATCACTACATTATCGTCCAGTGACACTAAATAATCACGCTACGTGTACTGTTGCTGTATGACGTATGGTTAACAGCAATGTCTAATCTTACCAGACTTTAAATACTATTAAGACATTATTGTATATGATAGAAAGCTATAGTGTAGAGTGAATGCTTTGAAAACATACATATGATTCCTAATTTTTTTCACATTTTAAATATAAAGAAGGGGAAATTGAAAAAACATGCGAAAACGGCTCCCCAAGTTCATAATTTAAGGACTAAAATAAAAAATAACTGACATTTTTATCGAAACTTATGTCACTAAACTTGCTGCTCTGCAAAATGTTTATGTGACAGAATTTGATTTCACAACATTTTAAGACTGTTATTAGTAATTGACAATGCTAGTTTCACCTGAGTTTTGTAACATACTTTACATCTTGCGCACATGCCAAGCACACTCAAAATCACAGGAATCCCTAAATCTTTACATATATCTCTTAGTCTTCGCCTTACAAATGATGAATAACGAATTGCTCAGTAGAAAATATGTTTTGAGGAATTCAAATTGGAAAATGCAATATCTTCCAATCCAACAACTTCCAATATCGGACTTCTTTATAAATTGATTGCATTTACAGGAGTACATAAAATTATTTTTGTAAGGTTCTATTTTAAAATCTATTTCAATATGGATCTAAAACTGTAATTTAATTTCAATCTGTTCTACCATTTATTTTAGGTGTTGTAAAGGCTTCTAATTTACAACCAACTAGTATGAACTTCGGAATCCATAATGTGGGAGGTATAATTGTCTTGACTCGTGATATCAGAAACCGTCTCTTTTCAAAGTGACATATCACCCAATAGTTGCAATATTTCTTTTAAAAGACAGTCCGTAGTCGACTAAAAATATATTCTACAAACACAATTGTATTTTTAACGTTTATCACAACACAATCTTCAATGAAATATTTTTACAATATTAGTGTACATTGCCACCAATCAAATATTACATGTCAAGATTATTGTTATGTCAAAAAATACTTATTATAGATAGCAAGACATTCAGTTCAATAGCCCTGTAACTCTACAACTACAATAAATGTAAAATATTACTTTTGAAAACCTTTGCATGATTGCGAAGAACACGCCAAGCTGCATAGACCTTGCAGCCAGCGACCAGGGTATCCGCTAACCGAAGATCGTTTCTACGTCAATAAAAACGCTACAGGAATCACTACACACCAACAGCGCCTATTGTAATAACACAGGCCTACAACATTATAACTATTGCAAGTACTTAGTTGTGCATTAACACTGCATGAATTCCATGGGAGGTATTACTCTCTTGGCTCATTATAACCCCTATTAATAACCGCGTACGTTTTCTTAAGCTCCGTATCCACTTCCCCCTTTTCTTTTACCATTCATAGCTGAATTACGAATATACGATACAAACGATCTTTGGCAAACTTTGTTGACATGAAATTTTTTCACGTTCAATAGAAAATATTTTTATCGGCAACAAAGCCCGAAGATTGATTTGAGACTACTGTCGATAATATCCCTGACTTCTCTCGACATCTAGCAAAATGCGAATCCAATCACACAAGCGCAGATTATACATGGGATTTAGCTTGAAACCAAATGCGCTTTTATTTTCTCGGGATTTATTGTACTTTATCGAACTAAACGTTACTTTCTCAAACTATCGAACATCTCTGTATCATGCAGACGAACATGCTCGACTCGGAATACAACACGGTTCCTCCCTCAAACGATCGGGTCGAACAGAAGACTGACTGAAAATCTGGCAATTGAAAAGCGCCATTTTATGTTGCATTTCATTTTGAAGTATAGATTGTTTGGCCAATATCAAAAGACGATGGTTTTTCCTTTCTTCTTATAAATTTACTTACAAAACGTTTTTGTAAGGGTAACGTTTCTCGATGTTTTTCCATCCCATCATCAGGTTCTACCGCAGTATACTTGTAGTAAATTTCAAAACAAATGATTTGAAGTTATTAAATGTCAATTTTCATTAAATTTTCTCAAGATGGAAATAAATTTCATTGAATTATTTTCTTTCAATATTTGTTTTCTCAATAAGTATAATAAAGGTACCAAAGATGGCCATGAGAAAATAGAAGGCAAGAAAGAATATTTATAAGAAGAAAAGAAAAAATATTTATTGTCTGTAGATATTGATCGAACATAATCTTTGTATTCCGATGAAATATACGATCCAACAGAGATTCCTTGAATCCTCCAGACGGAATGCACATGTGAAATAAAAAGAAATGTAGAACATCCCTCGAAAAGATCGTGTGAACTATTTTGAAATGGTGCAGACCAGGAGGTCGAATCCTTCTTGATGATCGTTTATTCAGTGTAATTCATTCACGAGATGAAGTTTTATAGATTTTATTATTACGAACACTTCATATGCAGGAAAGACAAAAGAGTTTGTTGTACTTTTCAACAACGCCTAGGGTATGAGTAGCTATGAGTCTGCAGGGCTAGTGCCAGCGCTACGTGCGACAGGGAATCCCATGGAGCAGAGGCCACGCCGAAAGAGGTGTGAGGGCGTGTGCCAGCGGTGTTCGGGCTGGGGAGGGGGCGGAGGGGCCACAACTCAGGCCGGTGCGGCGCGCCCGCCAAGTGACGCTGAATGGGGAGGTTGCGTAACCGGGAACTCCGCCGCTCTGTGGGTCAAGGAACGTGCGGCCGGCAGTGGGTCGACGTACCCCAGCGCCCCCGCGCACCTTCAACACGTACCAATTCTCCGGCGCGCGTCTTAGCACCAATACCATCAACGAAATGAAATGTGGAAATTAGGATACTAATAACAACAAATAGATTGAAACAAATAGATTCCTTTGCTTTTTATACACTTCTTGACATAAACACACAAGTATTGTCCATTTTATTTTACATTCGAAAGTTATCCATTTATTTTAATAAATAATATATTGCAAACAATTCTTATTTATTCTCCTTCAACATTTCGTATTAAATTCTTGATGAAAGACTCTGAACTTCCCCATTTTATGATATTTCACAGCACAGCAAAGAAACCACAAAAACGAACACAAAATTAAGTGCTACTTATTTTCAGTATCGAGTTACTAAATCAATGATATGTGTACACTGTACATTTCTTTCGAAAACGATTCTACAATTTTGAAATCAATTTTACTTTATATTATATTTTTTCCCGTCTGTTTTCACTTTTTTAAATAGGTAATTACCTCGAAATATGCTCCACATAGTAGAGTTTAATGGCGTGAGCACGATGCCCTCGCATGCCCCAGGATATTAATTCCGAAACGATTGAAATAATGACAATTAAGAAATAACGTATGTGCACTAAAACTGCAGAAATGGATCCCTTTGTTATGATACTGCTGAAGCATTCGCCTCATACTGATTGAAAAAACACATAATAGTATCGATCAGAGCGGTCATCCATTAGAATCCTCCTTCAGAGTGTGACTGAATTAAACCAAGCTATAGAGTTAGAGAGTGGAGAGTGGAAATCCGCATTGGAACTCGATCAAAATGACCTTCCGGTCAGAATCGCTGGAGAGACAGAGGCAATACTGGCTCTGAGTAACTAAGCCAGTAATGATGTTGATGGAGATGATGATACAATTGAAGAGGAGTGCTGGTTCTGCAACGACAATGCCGACTCTGTGTAACTAAGCTGGTAAGGATGGTGATGGAATGATTGAATGAGAGGCAGAAGAAAGGTATTATCCCAAGAAAATCTCCCGCGAACAAGCTTTGCCTAACAGAAACCGCACCTGGAAGTGGAAGCTGAGCGGAGCGGCCAGGGCCAGTACCACACGGGTCGTCCCACACCCGCTGCCAGGTGGTTGCGGATGCTGCCGTTTTCGCAGTGCGCGAGTGCAGATGTGATGGAGCCGAGTGCAGATAGCGCCAGCGGCGGAAGAGGGCGCTTGGGCCATAACGGCGCGTGACGGACACAATGAGCTCCCTGGGTGCGGATGTGGGTCGGAAGCGGACGGCCGGTTCACCGGCACCCTCTGCCCGCACTTGCGCGCGCCGCCACGCACCTCGCACCTCTTCAGGGAAGGAAAATTCGATTTCGCAATCTCTTAAGGTGTGCAATTTTGAGGATTTTAGATATGTTAATGAAACTCTTACGCACATCTTAATAATAAGTGCACTTTGCCTTATTGAAGCAAAAACTCCACAAAAAAAACCATTGAGTGACATTTTGGACAAAAGTGCGCCTAGGTATTTTTGAAAATCCTCATGATTTGACTCAAAATTACTTCATAACAACGCTTATTTAGAAAACTTGGAAGTAAAACAATAAATATTTCAGTTTGAAGAATATATTTCAATGAATAAAATTATATTATTTTATCAAACAAATTGTGAACACTCGCAATTTTTTGAAAATCAAAGTTTTTAATACAAACGGGACCTGTGTATTTTTATAAACATACGTTGCTCTATCTTAGCTACAAACTGCAGAAACAAATTGAAGCCATTCTTGAGAAAAGTCTGAAAATATTAGAAGGGTCTCGTGAAATAAAGATCCGTTTAAAAATCGCAGGGGCACAAGTTCAGCCAGATCGTTTGGAAATGTCAATTTTGGTGAAAAACCTGCCTAAAGTTTAAGCGCTGTATTGTTTACAAATGGACAATGGATAGTCAGACGGACGGATAGACCTTTGGAAAACAATATTTTTCGGTATCAAGGATGAACAGCCAAAACATGTTTTTGGATCAAACTTTTGACACCATTTTTTACAGCGTTAGATAACTTTCAGTATTCTATGGTTATACACAGGGGCGCCCAAAGAAAACCAGGGTCCTGGGGTAGTTGATTCACGGGCGTCCTGCATTTCAAACAAAATATTCCTTCCTCTGGCTATTCATAAACATAATTCATTTCCCCATTTGTCAGAAATAACGTATAGCATTAAATTTGGATTAGAGTTAAATACATTTGTTTTATTTTTTTAATAAAACAATTGGAGCCCCAATTCAGGATGGGACTAGGACAAGTTGTCCCTACTGCCTCCCTTCCCAATAAATCGAATACTTATCTTATACTAGCCTATATCACAATTATTAGATTGGTATTCAATTTATTTTACCGAGTGAATATATAAAATCCCTATATTATTGCCCTGATGAAGACAAAACGTTGGCACTTTAAATGATGTGTTTTTGTTGAAAGAAACCCAATAAAATTCCATATTATTAATTCTATTATTGGAAATTAGCTTATGTCGTACCAATTTTTAAAAATTGTGACGAAACTACAGTAAGTAATTATAAGCCGCAAAGTCTTACGTCAGTGGTCTGCAAACTAATGGAGCATCTAGATGCGAGTTACATTAAGCAAGAATGGGAAATCAAAAAATGACTCTACGATGGCCAACACCAACTCTATGATGGTGATTATTCATGCGAAAATCAGGTAGTCACGCAATTTCAGGATCTACCAGATGAAATTAACGCGGGCGAGAGAGTAGACGCATTAGTTATAGATTTTGCCAATGCGTTTGATGCCGTTCCCCACGATCGGCTTGTGCAGAAATTAATGAATTCAGGCTTAGATTTCAGGGTGGTGGTATGGATTAGCGAGTTTCTGTGAGACAGAAAACTAGAAAGTCCGAATTGGCCATGAGTTTTCTATCGAGGTAAGCGTTACGTCAAGAATACGGCAGGGGAGTGTCATTGGACCTCTTCTATTTCTAGCGTTCGTCAATGATCTGCCAGACCACTTAATCTCAAATGTTCGATTATTTGCAGACGAATTAATTAGGAAATTAATTCAGGGTATTACTAAATAAATGAGTGACTTAACTAAGAATAGTAGGTTATAGAGTGAAACATAAGTGAAATATTGTGAAGTGAGGTGTCGTGCAGTGACAGTGCAGTGTGGACTTAATTGAACAAACATTCAGTGCAAGAAACCAATCACGCGTACTGATATTATATTCTCGAATATTACAAATAGTGCTGAGTTTTACAAGACAATGTCTGAACCATCTTCGTCATTGAGAGCAACCAAAAAGTGAAGTTCTTTTTCTTGCCCCAAATCTATGAATTGGTACAACAGGCTTACTTCCCTTCCGAAGGAAGAATTTTCACATTTAAGAATCAATTATCAACTCTTCTTAAATTCATGAAATTCCATACGCTAACCGATGCGCCTCCAATAATAAAAATTATAAATCAATAAATAAATTAGTAAATCAATTTCCTTGATACAGATCTAGACTAAGATTGCAATACCATGTATTCTAATATGAGTTATTTTATTCAATGTCGTTTCAACTTTTGTGAATTGTGATAAAGTTATTCGCATAATGCTAGATGTATAGATTTGTTATGATTTTAAATTGAGTACCACATGACAAGTTTTAGAAAATTCATAAAGACTTTATTTTGAAAGGCAAGTGACGTCCTCGCTGATTTTCTCTCCAATACGGAATTCTGTCACCCGTCTGAACAAAAAGTCAGACTCCGGACGCGCTAACGTAACTCATACATCACGTTCCGCCATCAACGCCTCCCCCCTTCTAGCCATGGGTGCCCGCGACTGTGTCTCAACGGGTAGGGATTCCCGAACGGGCACTGGACGGTGGGTCCTGGAGGCGGCGGCTGCTGGAAAGCGGCACATCCTGGAGGCGCCTCACGCGCCCGCGCCCCCGCCCCTGCCGCCACCGCCGCCGCCACCGCCGCCGCCACCGCCGCCGCCACCGCCCGGCCTAGGGAGGGAGGGATGCTTTAAAAGCGAATCGCGCCGGGAGCCGCCACAGTTGGAGCGCAGTGCTCCTAGCCCCTAGGAGCAGAGAAAGTGTTGAAGCGCTGCAGACGACTCCGAGCCTCTGGACAGCAGGTGAGCAGCCGTTCAACTCTTCGGTGCTAGCCCGTGCGTTCAAGTCTCCGGCGCGACACTTGGATTTATCTCGTGCAAATGTGTATAGATCGCGTCTCGGTCTACCTGTTTGATTGTAATCAAATCTTCTGAATAGTGAGGAACGAAATATCAGTGGAAAAGTTCCTGGTGATAAAAAATGTGCTGGTTAGTATAGTGATCGTGATTGGAAATAAAACAAGAGTATTTAACTTGCTCAAAAAATAATATTTATTGTTTCATAAAATTTAAGAAAATGTATAAGATATATAAAATAATAATGTATAAAATATATAAGATGTCAATTTTGAACCATTCTCACATGACACAGTACCTATACACATTCGCTAATGAAGAAATCATATTCCGTCTACCGATATTTTTGTACTAGAGACATCGGAATACAACATGTTGATTGTTATTTTTTCTGTCAATTGCATTAAAAAATAACTACATATATTTAAGCGCTTAGAAAGCCTAAGAACGGATTGCCTTTCATCCAATTCTCGCAAATCCAAAAAAAAAATACTTTTATTACTTGTTAATTTTCAATTTTCGTCCGTCAATTACCACTGAAGCTTACTATCAAGGCTTGGAATATACATTAGTGTGATACTACTCTAGATCACGCAATATGTAGACCAGATTGAAAGTTTAAAGAAGGATTCAACGAGAAAGTACCTAGAGAAGCGAAGAGATTCCAATCCTCCAAGAGATAAACAAAAGTTTCAAGAGAACTTCTAAGTAATTGTACTCTTAGATTTATATTACATTTTATTTCTAACACGTTTTGTAAAGTACTAGTTTTGTTAATAGTCCTTATGGGATAATATTCTCTGTCCCATAATACCTATTAAATGATGATAATATTTTATCATGCTCACAATGTGTACCTCTCAGTAGCACAGCACGAATATGAAGGGTCTTTTTTCGAAAAGTTTTTCCTTTCTAGACAAATCAACTTTATAATGGATAGCTCGTGTTTCCATTCCGCCACCCGTTAAATTGTCTTTGCAAAGCTAGAAGACAAACCATTCCGTAAATTTGTGAAAGTAGGGAATTCACGGATTCAAACCGTTCAACTTCATGAAAACGTCTGCATAACAATATTTCGTCTTGCTACTTTTGAACAGTTTTCATTTCAACACACAAAAGATATATATATATATATATATATATATATATATATATATATATATATATATATATAGTCATTTTGTACAAAATGCAATAAATAGTTTTGTAAACTGCGTGGGAATACTTTAGATTTGTCACTCAATAAATTTGAAGAAAGCGAGGTACGAATAAAGAAGGACATTACTTTAAAATTTCGTGTTTTGTTCTTTTTTGTATTTTTCATTTCAAGTACATAGAAGTTAGCATGCTTAGTTTGTACATTAAAAGAATAACTAAATTATTTCACGTTTTCTACAAAAATTTCCCGTTGTAAATACAGCAGTAAATATTATATTGTTCATCCAAACTTAAGCGACTGCAAAGTAAACGCAATCTATAAATCGATCTGAACTGATCGTTTAGTAATGCGTTCTCCACTTCGGTCGATTACTTTCGCTGTTGTGCGACAGAGGCGAATCGAAGGCAGGGCGGGCGGGTGGAGCTGTATACAAACAGGGAGCGCCGGCCGGCGAGTGGGCGGCGGGGGCGGGGCGGGCGCGGGGCGCGGGCGATGACGCAGCAGTGAAAGTGGCAGCGGGGCGCGGGCTCTTTTCCATTTCACTGGCGGCGCGCGGGCGGTGGGCGGTGGGCGGCGGGCGGGCGTTGGCACAGGGGCGGCACTTTCTCCGCTCGGTGACGTATGCCCTCGCCCGCCCACGCCCACGGCTGCTTAATACGCGACTCACAGGGCGCTCCGAAGAACCATGCTCTGTTCCGGTATGGAGCCCGGGGCAGTACGTACAATGAATGCAAGCTCACGAGGCTCATTTCTAATAAATTGATTTACTAATATCTACATACGTCACCGCGTAAACTATTTTTAAAATCCTCAAGTGCATTGTTGTTTGGGGAAAACTTATTGGTTGTCTTACACGAGTAAGTCCAGTTTGCGCTTCTCTCCGCTCCTGCTGGTGCTCTCCACTTCATTCATGTTGTAAATCAGACGCCATGGTCACCTGCAACATTGATCCGCAATGGGGCTGGCAGCAGTGACGACGATAAATTCACATTCGGCTGGAGTCAGGCTTACTTGCGAGCCAGGCTTGCTGGTGTATGTACCTCTTGAGAGGCGTTCAGGCACAAACCAATGGACCAAGATCGGCCACTTGACTCCCTGGGTGAGCCAAATTAACAAATTCGCGGCTCCTCTCGCACTGAGTAGTATTATTGTTGCACCTACAGTCAGAAGCGATTCTGCTTGAGACCCCTTCATTCCAATGAAATAGTAGTTTGTTCTCGCAGTATACAAATCCTCCCTTTTTGACTCCAGCAAACCAAAAATTCCCTTTTTGACTCGAGCGACCCATTTTCAATTCCAAAAGTCCAAGTCCAGAGGGCTTGGACCCAATATTTTTTTATCTATAACTGTGCCTTTTTATCAATCCACCTGAGGTTGATGTGATCTATGCATTTATGGATTTATGTAAGGTAGATCTTCGAATTTCTACCCGGTTCGTCACCTACATCGTCATGCAGATCGATTTATTTTCTTGATGATTCTTCATTTTTTATTTAACTATTACGTCTGCGTGTACTATGACTATTGACATTTGCATGAGTATACAGTGTAAGCAATAACAATTATCAGGCCGTGAAACTCCATCTTAAAAGCGAACGTGACATTTTTTGTTTAGAATAGTTATATTATCATGATCGTACTGTAAAATATGTAAAAGAAAAGAGTAGAAGGAATATTCAAATGGTCGGCGAGTATTGTAAAGACAATCACGCAACGTGCGTCACGTAACAAACGTTGAATTTTTGTACAGCGTCATGTACTTTCTCATTCCATTTCTCTACAGGATTAAAAGGAGAATGTAAGTTTGCGGAGGAGTGAGAGGATTTTTTAGTAGCTACAAGTCGCGGAGAGAGGACTGGGTTTTGCTGGCGATCGGCAACCACCTCTCTTTGTTTACCGAGGGTTCGAGATGCCGGGAAAGCGTTCCCAAGGAATTTTTGTTGCAGAGCGAAAGCACTGCAGTTCTTGGGAATCGTCGTGCGTCGATAATCTTCTATCAAAGGGGGACTCGATCTCTCTTTACTTTCAGACATCGAAGTTAACGCTGGACATTTTATTTTCCAGGTTGGTCAGTCAATAATATTCGAAATTCATTTTGTCCAAACATCCAAGTTTCTGAAGTTTGTTTAGTGTTGTAGAAATTTTGAACTAAATAACATCGAACGATTCCTTATTTTGACATTGATTGATTTTTGTTCATTATTTCGATACTTACGTGCTCGAAAGAATATCGCAACAACTTCAGAATCCTATGACATTATATAAGTATAATAATTTATACCTTGTTTAATCTCTTCATTTAATTTCTTCATTTTATGACTTTTTATGGCTCATACTTCTGCCTTGGCCTATTTCCAACATTACACAGACATGTTTTTGTAAATTATTGGGGAATAGGCTATTCAAGGACGGGTAACCTGTCCATACAGCTCGGTCCTAGGGAAGGGGAATAGGGACGAGCTAGGGAAGGAAGAGAGACTTGTGACCTGTATTCAATGGTGGTTCTCCGACATCCGGCTGGAAGTGATCAGGGAAGCCACGAAAACCATTTATCAAAGCAGTCGGCCTACGAATTCGATTCGCGCCACAAACTATAATAAGGTATTCCCTACAAATAAATGGTTTCTTCGTTAGTACGTATTTTATAATCATTTTTATTTACGTTCTCCAAGAGTAACTGTAGTATCCCAACGAGTGCTCTTGGCTGTCCGGGTGACGCCGCATCTAAGGCTGTGATGCCGACGTTTAGACTATCTTCTCATGTGTTCTGCCCAAACCAGCCGAAGCAGAGCAGTCCTGGCAAAGACTGCGACAAGATGGTCGAAACGTCGGCACTACAGCCTTCGATGCGGGTTCACCCATACAGCCAAGAGCACTCGCAAGACTCTGATCGTGGAAGCCTTGGAGTTCATGTAGTTACCTTACTTTTTAGGTTTCAAGTATCTGCAAATCTCACATCGTGTAAAGATTGTACGTCTAAGTAGTATTCATTACGAAAGATTTCAAAGACCTGACTACCAACCATGAGAAGTTGTTGGGATTCCCGCAAACATTTCCGAACTTTCTAGTGGCATTTATGTCACAAACCGCGGAACCGCGTGACATCACCCTGCACACATTTTCGCAAAGGGAAGCGCGAGTCACGGAGCAAGCGCGGGCGCTGGGTCTCCCCATTCCTGGCTTATCTGCTGGACCCACGTCCTGCGCGCGACACGCGCGCTTCCTGCTCCTTTTTTTTCTTTTTTCGCGAAGGCATAAGCCCCTTGCGACAGGGCGGCAGCAACGCCAGCCCCACCGCATTGTGCCGGTGGGGCATCGTAAGAAGGAGGGAACGTATCCCTCGGGCGGAACGGGTAGGAATAATTTAGTTAAGAAACTCGTTTTCTTTATTTTATTGTTTTCATGCCGTTAACGTGCACGTTTTGCTGACTGTTTCGCGAAGCCAAATAGACTACTTAGTCACGGAAGGGTTTAGAAGCAACTTTAATATTGATACATTGCAATATTTTCCAAAATGTATTACAAATTTGGTATGTATATTACCAAATTTACATACTTCCTCGCATTAAATTTCTCCCGCTTTTTTGTCCGTCTTGTTTCATTTATCATTCGTTTTCTCAGCCGATTCATATTCACTGCATTACCATCAACATGTAGGAGATCACACACCTACTACGGTTCTTTGCCGTCATAGTAATATTTTTGACAAAAAACATTTATGATTGGGATACCCACAATATTCGCAAGATAAAACTAGTAGGACAAACAAATATTCTATCCGGAATATTGAAAGCACTACGAAATGTGTCCAATATGTTAGCCATTAATTTTATTCGACATTGTTTTTCACAATAGAGAATATATCAATTTCGATCGTGTTTTAAGGTAGATCGTGTAGATCGTATATTAATTTCGATCTTTCTTTTTTTTCACGGTAATTTCGATATCATCAAAATCAATTGTAGAGAGATGGTAAAATTTCCACAATACTGTGAGACTCAATTCATTGAAAGGACAAAGCTCACCCTCCTTCCTTTTTACTTGTATAAATAATGCCATGCCGTCTCTGGGAATTGCGGTTCCACTTTCTCACAGTTATTCACAACCGATTTGTGTTGGCAGACTCTCTTTCAATATGATCATAAACGTCACCAAACCTCTCCTGGGAAAGAGAATTTACGTCCAACAATATGAGACCGCAGATTAGCGGTCGATGGCGCCACCTTCAGTGCGATGCGGACCCCAAAAACTTTGACATGGAAAGCATGACGACGCTCCTACCGCACACAAGGGAGATTCAGGAAATATTTCAAAAAGCATTTGTAATAGTTTAAAGAAACAGTTTTTTAATTTAATTAATTCATTTACGGTAATAAATATTTAACTTATAAATTTTCAATTTGTATATTTTATGCATCAACAATTGGATAATAATATATCTTCGTAATATTTACAAAACATAAGTGTCCCAAAAGTAATTTTCTTCCAGTAAAAATTTGAATAAAAAACTCGAAGGCGACGATTAAAATATTATGTTTTAAAAATACATTAATGGTCATTAAAATTAAAATAAATTCGAAAATAATATCTGTATCGTTAAAAGAATATATGTAATTGTTTTTTTTATCTGTACATTCCTTGGGGGTTCCTTGTGCCGCCCCTCTCATGACACTTTTCCGGAAGTTCTTTGTGCTGCCTATCTTTTATTATTGACGTCTCAAAAAAATTGTTTCTCACTGTCCCTTCCAGGAAATTAATTAGAGGTATTCACCTCTTGCCGCTTTTTGGTACTTTTGGTAAAAGTGATATATATCTTGCGAAGGTAAGAATCTCAAATTAACTGAGTTTCCTCATATGACGTGATCTGCATCCACCTTTAGGTATCTTAATGCGTGGGCATACAGAATTTCCTCCTAGACTTCATCTAAGGGAAGAAGGGGAGGCGTTTGGGTTTCCGAAGTAATGATGGGCTACGTGTTGCCGCTGAGGCTCGGCCGAGCGCCGGAGAAACCCCGGGCGCCAAGTAACGGAGGCGCAATTAGCCTCGCGTTCAGGGCGCGCGCGCGACTGCAGCGGAGACAAGGCGGCGCCACCGGATGCCTTACCGCCGGCCGGCGCTTTCTCCCGACACACGCCGCTGCGGCGGCCCATTGTTCCTTGCTCCAGAGCCGGCGCCGCCTCGCGTTCAAGTATATGCCGGCCAAGCAAGGGCTACGTTCCTCTACGATGACCGAACGCTAGAACCTCATTTAAAACTTACAAACTACTCATGTCGGCTAGCCACGAGCGAGACTCAAATTGGATGGCGTGGATGGCACAACCAAATCTCTGCTACGTCAAAGGCCATCTCGTCAAAGAAAGCAGAAGTGAAAGGGTCTGGACTTTACAAGTGATATGCGATTAGGTGGGGGTTAGAAAAATCAATGGAGGTACATTTGTTATTATGTTAATGAATGTTATCATTTTACTTAGTGTATTATCATCTTTTTGTAGGATTAAAATAAACTACGACCTTTTTTGGACACGCTGCTAGGCAGGTTGCGACAGCGCCGTACAAAAATTAGCGCTTAGCATGCAATGGAGGCTCGGGTCGTATCCCTGCCACACTGCAACCTGAGCATAACTGATATAAACACTCGAAGACGAAATCGATTACAATTAGGTACCATTCGTTTTTCGATCAAAAATATATTTTTCTTTCGAAAAATGTGAGAGTAGATATTTATTTGATGACTAACACAAGCACGTATTCTAAATTCTAGCAAAGGTGGACTTACATAAGGAAAAAGCAATTATATTGCTCAACGACAGGAAACTTCTAATGAACATATTGTTAAAACCAAGTATCTCTATTACCAACCAGATTTTCCACCCGATTCTTTTCATAGAGCAAGCAACGCCCATGAAGTGAACAATTGAAATGCTCGAATTTTTTTCTACACATGTTCAAATCATAAAGAGTCATGTTGAAAGTCGAAACCGAAATTTTTTTCTAACCGAAACTAAAATGCTCTATGCGAAACGGTTAGGTGCTTTCGTTCTCCAGATCTTTCGTTTCCGTGCCGTGGTCGCTTGGCGGGCGGCGACGGTCAAGGCGGCGGCGGCGGCGAAAGCTGGTGGAGCGACGGCGACGAATGCCAGTCAAGGGCGGGGGCGGCGACCGCGCGCTGCTGCCTCTAGCGCGCCAGAGGCACTCCAGCGGAGCGGAGGCGAAACCAGGCCGACGAAAGCAAAAGCTGCCAGGGGATTCGGAACGAGACTGTCGCATGGGCTGAATGTTTATGTCACTCGCAACGGTTGTTGTTGTTTTTTTTGCCATCGGGATTTTCCTCAATCGTAAAAGAAAGTGAACAACCAGCACAACCATACCATATACTTGCCATGAATCATTTTTGTTTCATAAAATTTAAAAAGGAAAACTGGTTTGTTGCGGAGCCAAGACATCTGAGAAATTATTATGGTTCTGTCACATTTACTAACTGCCACCTTAGTTATTTGCAAAAGAAAGTTGCCTCATATTATAATTGTTAATTATGAGATTATGATTAAAATTTGGTGTGACATAATCATTATTACGCATCTGAAACTCGAAGTATCAACATTTTTCCGTTTGGTTACTGATCCCAGTGAGTTGTGCTACAGACATTATTAGAAATAGCAATATCATAAATACTATATAAATAAATGAATTATTCTTATTTCAGTCCGTATTTCAGTAAAATATTTTTATTGGATTATAACAATACATAAGTATGCTAAAACTATCCAGAAAAGCACTGTAATAATAAGTAATATGCTACTCATTCCTTGCATTCTAAATGGACACTGGAAGCCTCAATACTTGAGGTTGGCTCACATCGCCGCACCGGCACTTTGTTTGGCATCGATAGCAAATAAGGCATGGGGGGCGGTGTGGCAAGAGAGCGCGTGCCGAGCGCCGGGTGTCGGGGAGCGGCGCGCGTGGGGCGGCGGGCTGTGGGCGGCAGGCGAAAGCGCAACGGCGATCGGTCCTCCGCGCCGAAACCGACGCGCGGCACCCACGCCCTTCCACGGCGGCGGCTTTGCGACTCTCGTCGCTACAAAGCTAGGTCCAATTCGGCGCTGTCCGGAAGAGAGTTCTAGCTGCTCTGGTCGGTAGTTTTCTCCGATCAACAGTCGAATGCCGAAGGAATACCTTAACAAACGGGCCACGTGCCGCGTGCGATCCTTCCTTCCTCTTCCTTGTCCTATCCTTTGCTTGCACTCACTATATTACCACGCATGTCGGGAGACCAGTCAGGAGCATAGATCTTGTGCTCCGCTGGGGGATACCTCGATGGGAAAACCCCGCATGCCGACGGGTAGGTCGCCGCCGGATCTCACCATCCGGCAGGGAAAGATCACTGCCACCGCAGTTTCGTACCCTACACAATTTTTAATACGCATTAAGGGCATACGTAGAATCTTATAAACAACTTTTGAGTTTTAATTTACATCTGACATTACATTGTGTTTCTCCTTTCTCAGAATTCTCGTACTTGACAACAACTTTTGCAATGGTTTATCTGTCTCGTGCTGCAATGAACAGTTTTCCACCCATCGGGTGCCAAATCATGCTTTCATATTTCTTAGCCAGGATAGTCTAATTATTTCAACACCACACTGACCTTGAATTCTTTCTTTAAGCATCAATTGCAGAAGATAGGATTTCTTTCCCCCTTAAAACTGGTACTCGACTTCATCAATTTCCACTCGATAAAAGCTTTTGTGTTTCATGACTATTAATATTGTACTGCAATATTTCGTCGTACTCAATTCGTCAGCTAGGCGAAACGCTTCCTCCAAGAAGTCGTTTTCACGGCAGCAAACCTCTCCACCTCCCTCGGAGAAACCAGATGACGGACGACGTTTCCCGCTTTTTCCGCGCGCGCGCGCCCCCGCGTGGGCTGTGGGCCTGGGTGGCAAGGCGCCCACGAGCGCTTTCTTCCCGCGCCTAAAAGGAGAGGACAGGGTGGCACCCCGCAGTTACGACTGCCCGACCGCTTGCTTTCGTCGGATTTTGATTTCCTTTTCCCAGGACCTCTTCCTTTCTAGATTCTATTCTCTGCTTTCTACTGTCCCGTGCTTACTTTCGGCTCCAGACACATCCGGCGAGGAAACCGGTAATGAAAAGAATCACACACTCATTGCCCTTGTTCCAAGGCGATGGGAATCATGGGATAATCGACATTAGAAAGTGAACCGTAAATGTACTTTATTACTATGACCTCTTGTAATTTTATGGGATTTAATATGGTGACTTCGCTCACCTTCATGTTTTCAAAAAGAATATCGAATAATTATTTCATTACTTTTTAACTTAGAGATTAGGATGTTGCTGATGGTGTTGCATATCTTTAATTTATTCGGCCGTAACTTTATGAACAGACATATGATACACAAAGCATTTCCGAAAAAAGCTTTTATAATGAAGAGTCAGTTAATGGATTATTTTATGACATTTATGATTGTTTTATTATTTTTATATTTCAAACGTCCCACATCTTATTTGCAATAAAAAGTCTTGAAAACATGAAGTAAATTTGCGGAACCCTTGAGATAATGGATGGGAGAACCAAGTAGAAAATACAAGATTGCACAAGGTCTTTGCTTTCAAAACCAGATAATTCGATTGTTTACTAAAATTTACTCTTTTACACTTTCGTTAAGTTTAGAACATCCTACATAACCTCACTATGGTGTTTATTTTAAATCCTCCGTATTTCCACATAACACGTGATGAGAACACATCCCTCCTATTATAACCGCCTATGGACGCGAGAATATGTTTGTTTCTCTTGAAAAATATTTACAAGTGGAATGAGAAGGTTTAGATCTATTAATCGATCAATAGGCTCACTAATTTTATGTTTATGGACGCGTCAACAGCTAGGGTCATTAGTACTGTAAGTGTGGTGCACGTTATACCCCTGAAGGTGGCGGTGTTTCTCCTCCGCTAGAACGAGACGGCCTCCATCGGGTTGTGGGAATGGCCTCTCTAGGCATCTCCCTCAGATAGGCACTACCCCAGCTGGGACAAGCTCTTAGTTTCCGATACGTCTGTCTTCCAATGTGTGTGGTAGAATGTGCATGTAAGTGCGTGTTTATGTAAGAGGTGAGGTTAGGACAAGGAAGAAACATATCGACAAAAGATCGAGCGCGTTCTTAGGATTCTTCTTAGATATTCGCCTGGAATTGATCGGATACACCATTCGTTGCTGGCCCGGATAGTCGAGGTCGCTAAGTCTGAAGGGTCGAAGCTGCCTCGTGCCTGAAGGACCATAGGTTTCAATCCCGTCGGGGCATGGGTGTTGGTGTGTGTGTGTGTAAAAGAGTATGCGAGTTCCTTAAGTATTGCCCCCAAAGTTACAAAACCAATGTTACTTACAGTGGATGCTGTATGACCTTAGCAGTTGGAAAGCGACTTAAAATAAGTAAAAAGAACAAGAATATCTGTTGCAGAATCAGCTTTTGCCTTGAATCTTCTCCGCCGGTGGTTCAGACAGCAAGCGCCTCCCATGCGAGTGCGAGCGGTGCGGCGGAGGCGCAAGGCGCAGCGAGCAGCGGCGGCGCCGCGCCCGCCCTCGCGGGGCGACGCGTCGCGTGAAAGCGCGGGGGCGGCGCGGGCGGGCGGGCAGGCGGGCGGAGCGCTTTTACTTCCTGGCGGACGCCACGCTCCTTCATCGCAAGGCAATGCGCGCCACGAGAATGTCTCATCGAAAATTGTCAACGTCGGTTATTAATGATGCATCCGGTTCTGTCGTGAAATTTCAGTTTCGACAAGTCTGGCGACATTTCTTCCTTCATTAAGGCGCGACTTGAGTGAAAGTGGGGTAGGATAACGATCTAAGTACTTGAAATTGCTAAAAGTCTCCACCATCAGCACTTTAGTAGTAGCAATTAATAATTGTGAAAAATGTGAAATCTACGAGAAGACGGTATTAGCAAAAGATTTTTGATATTACAAATTACGACCGATGTGTTTAATTATATTTCCAAAAATTATGTGATGTAGCTTCGAAATTGTGTCAAGAATTACATCGTTATGTATTCATTTAATGCATCACTTAAGTAGAGAATATTAGGCTGTTAAATTTGAGAACCGTTCGAGAAGCGCGCTGAATTCTTATTTGAATCTCTAGAATGCAGTGGGAGAGAGACTAGTCAAAGATTCCTCTAACTTCTCATAACTCATTATGTTTGAGAGGACGTTGCCTTCCCGACATCTTCCAAACAGAATACGTAACACAATAAGAGAGGAACTTCGGAAAGCTCTCACGTAAAGCAACTAAGCTTGCCTAGGCAGACGGCAATCGCTCCGTCGCGGAAGGAAAAGGTCTGAGTTCGAATCCTGCGGAAGACATAAGTACTGATTTCACCTTCTGGTTGTAGAGTAATAGCAAATTGTAGCAATGGCAAACCACCGTGAATACCATTTCCACGTGGTTTTCATTAATTCTTGTCTGTCCAATGGCATGGAAGGCTGGGCCTCAAACATGGCGAAAGGCTGAGGGAGATGGAGCGTGCGTTGGCTTGAAGGGTAATGGAGTAGAGGGCCCAGGGTGCGGGGCGATGCGGCGGGGGGTGGTGGAGGGGAGAGGCCGACAAGCTGAGCGTCGCCCTCCGTGAAAGCCACGGCCCCGTCGCCGCCGAGAAAGCGCCTGTCTCCGCCCGGGCACGAACCCAAGCCGCCTACGAGCGCGGCGAGTCCCCTCTCGGAAGAAGGCAGGCGCTCATACCGAGCTTATTCAACATGCCGAGTCGCTTTCGCCAATGGAACAAATGTTAACCATCTGAAGCGTGCGTTTCTCATTGGCGCGATGAAAGAAAGCTTGCAGGGTTACGAGACTTTTTGTATCTTTCTGCCTCCCTTTAATAGGGGAATATGTACTATCGTGATGCCACGACGTAAATGTTGAGAAATAACTAAATAAATGAATTATTTTAGTTAGCATGTTGTGTAGCGCACACGAGTATTGCTGTCGACAAATAAGAAGACTTCGACGTAGTCGCAGTTGATTAAATTAATCACGTTGGAAATAATTTGATCTGCATTGATTTCCTCAATATTTGTATAGAATAGACCACCGTTTATAGAATAGATCCAACCTTTAAATCATTTCATGATGTTTCATCCGCCTATTGCCTAGCCTTAGACAGCGAATAAACATTTTGTGCACTATTCTACGTCATGTATACACACATTATCAGAATGGTCTGGTTCTCTCTGGAATAAAATGGAATATTATCACAGAATGTTACCATGCGCACAACAGATATAACAGCGTAAGACTTACAAGATCTGCGTGCATACAAACGTGGCGTTGGAGATAAGATGTTTGTAAAAGCATCGGCTATAAGGAATTTCTTTAGAGAAACGACTTATTTACAATGTTTTAGAAACTTCCTTTGTCACCAAATGATGGTAACATCTGTAGATCCCATTTTCTGAGCTGGTCCATCCTCGCACTTAATGTAGAAAAATCGCGTAATTCAAATAGAGCATTATTTTCAGTATTTCGTGATTGGTCGGGGCGCACAAAACCATTAGTTGAGCTGAATTATTGTGAATCACTGCCAGTTAATGAGTGGAGAGGCGAGGTTCGCTGATTCAAGCGGCGCCCCCCTCAATGTCCTGACAGTCGCCTAGAAGATGTGTTTTCTGTGTTCTAGATCCCGAGAGAGAGGATCAGCGGGCGCAGAGCGACATACCAGCATGAGGAGCAGCGGCGTGTGGACGCGGGGCGCACTGGCGCTGGCGCTGGCGCTAGCGCTGCTGGCGG
The DNA here is from genome assembly GCA_038098605.1 of Gryllus longicercus. Lineage (NCBI taxonomy): Eukaryota > Metazoa > Arthropoda > Insecta > Orthoptera > Gryllidae > Gryllus > Gryllus longicercus. Next base: position 2,490,578 of record JAZDUA010000098.1, read on the forward strand.
CGGCGGCGGCGGGCAGCGCGGCGGCCGAGAGCAACGACTGGGCGTGGGGCAAGGGGTCCCGCGCGGAGCCACAGACAGACAAGGCACCCGCCCCGGCCGCCGGCCCCGGCACGGAGGGCGCCAAGCCGCGATCCGCCGGATCAGGTCAGTCTCACCCCCCCCCAACACACACAAACACATTGTGCTTCAAAACAATCGACACTTAAGTAACTAGTGCAAAAAGGGATACTTCGGGGCACGAATAAAGTTTTTTCGGACGAGGCGATTTGTGTGAAAGATTTTGTGTACCTGAACAACAGTACAATTTGATATAGGTACCTACCAATTAGGGGCAAATGTATTAGTAGAAGTTTGTTAAATGAAATTTCCCATCACATGTTCACCAGCAAAAACCGATCATTTTTGACCTCTCTACAAACCCTACAAGTTTTTCATATTTATTCTGACATCTGCATATTAATTTTTTTCTAAATCTCGGGCTCTAGACACATGATTGCCACCCATGACAAGAACGGTTTCAGTCGAATCTATGCAATACTGGCGTCTTACCTTGTTTAAACAAATATGAGATCTAATTAAGACAGAACTTGTCACCGGATTTAATTTTTACCGGGTTCCTGGGCAGGGTATCAGTTCACATTTTTCACGAGAAATAGTCAAATTTAAACGATAGTTATAGTTCATTGAGATTTTTACAAACTGGATAAACCCCACGATAAACGTAGCGTATCGTTACAATATGAACTTGCAATAAATATAACGTTTACAATTCATATTCGATTAATTAGCAAAATCTGCCTAACAGCCCCGTGTGATAATTATTTCCTAACCTCGAATTGTAATAAGATGACTTATAATACTTTTTTCGTAAATATAAAAAGGAAGGATTGGCTAGGATGGGATAGCACTGAGTGATGTTTCTTTCCTCGCACGCAGAGGAGAGAGCTCTCGTGACGTGTGTGTGTGTGTGTGGCAGTGGTGTTCGTGGACGAGGCGCCGACCGGGGTGGACGGCGACGGCACGCTGGGCGAGCTGCCAGCCCCCGCGTCCTCCGACCGCGACCAGGTGGTCGACAGCATCCTCGAGTCCGGCCGCCAGGGCCGCAACCTGCAGGGCTACGACCAGGTGTACGCCGACCCCGGCGTCCAGGAGGCGCTGCAGGCCGGCAACGACTCGCAGGCCAGGCACTACATCCGCGAGCGCCTCTGCAACCTGGGGCTCATGGCGGTGAGTTCCCCTTCGACCTCTTCCGCAGTGTGGCGCAGTGGGGGAAGTCATTGTTTTTTGTAATTTTTGACTAAATATATTCAAAAACTTATCAGATTAAAAAACGCCACAAGCAAAGCACTATTCTCATCATAAATATCCTCATGCATTTTTAAATTCATGCTAATATTTTTCAAATGTTATTTCCAAAATATTTGTAGGGGTCTGAACTGAAATTGGATCCAACCTGAAATACTTTCGGGATCCGCCTCAGTTTCTCGGCACCCGCGTATAGCCCTCGGCTGAAGGGTGAATCACTAGGTCAAATCCACGCTGTGCACTTCAAATCAGTGTTCCTGTGCAAAACTCTGAGAAACAGAATACAGTTGAATTCTTTATTTGGCGCTTGAGAAACTATAAAAAAAAATATATTACTCAATAATCGCAAGGTACACGCTGCTTCAGAGTATGTTTTAAGACGTATCGAATGTATAAATCTTACCAAAATGCGAATGTGAAAGCTTCTTGCAAACTTTCACAAGGAAGTCTTCTGTTCACGTGTATGTTTACATTGAACGTTCACCAACCCGGATGGTTCTATCGAAAAATGTGACAGCAAGCTTTTTCGTGTGCGTTACATTTCCGTTTCAGGGTGACTTTTGCGATTCTGGTCATTTTTGAGATGGACGTGAACAACTGGAATCCTCGTTTCCAGTGCGACGGCGGCGTGGTAGAGGCGAAGCGTCCGTTCCTGCAACCGCAGGACCTCATCTACGCGCAGCCCGTGCACATCAAGCCGGTGGGGCGGCCCATCCCGGCGGTGCCCGTGCGTGGGCCGCCGCTGCGGCCGGGCTACGGGCCCAAACCGGGCCTGGGCCTGCCGTACCCGCCCGTGCGCCCGCACGGCCCGCCGCCCCCGCCACCGCCCTTCGTGGCCCGCCCGCCGCTCTACCCGCCCGTGGACGGCCCCATCTACGGCCCGCCCAAGCCGCTGGCGCCGCCCGTCTACGAGTCGCACGACGACCTCGACCACCTGCCGGCCTTCCGCCCGCCGCCGCCCGCCACGCTGCACCACGGCGCGCACCCCGGCAAGGGGCCCGTTGAGGTGAGCCGCTCCCACCCCCACCCCTTAATCACTTTCAGTTTTATAAATAAGGGGAAGTGCAGATCTGAGTTTCAGATAACCGCTGGATGCAATCACATTATCAAAATGGCGTTTCAATGGAAAGGATTAACTTCTCGCACCATTTGAATTTGTTTTTGTCATTTCTATGTCATAAAGAATGCGTTTTCAAATAAACATGTGCAACAAAAACGTACGCTATTGCGCAAAATTGAGACTACAAACCTCCCAACAAAGAACTTTGAAGACCCCTCAATACTTTGATAATTAGCCTTGTAGACTAGAGTGTAGTGCATGGTATAACCGGAATATGGTGGAGTTCCTCCCCTTCTGTATCATGAGACCAGGCACTGATCTACACGTCGGCTTATGGGGTTTTTCGCCTCCGGGTATCTCCTCCAACGGAGCATTGTCCAGCAGGATAACTGCTAAGCTCCCGACTGATATCCCTATTTGTGTGGTAGTACAATGCAAATGTGTGTATAAGGGTAGGGGGGGACAAGGATTAGGCAAAGAAGACCGCGCGCGGTCCCTGGCCCATTTGTTAAGATACTGCTCCGATATTCATTTGACAATGATGCGGAAAAATTCCATTCAGAGTAACCGACCCCTAACGTTCTCCACTTGCCGGTGGCTGAATTCGACCTAGCTCTCTAGCTTGTCTAAAATCCGTTAAAGTCGGAACTGAAACCGCCCATTAAGAGACCGCGCAGGGTCATCGGTAATTCACCCTCCGCGGCAACTAAGTCGGCCCCATTTAATTCCAGAAAATGCATAAGAAATGGAAGTGTTGTTTTTACGAGATACTGATTCAGTATCGTTTGTTGATGAAGCAAAATCCGCCTCAGTCATGCCTTGAATCCTATGGCCACCGTGTTAGAGCCGCTGCAGGCCAACCAAGAGCGCCCGTATGCCCGCAGGTTGTAGTGAACGCGCAGAGCGGCAACGCCGGCGGCCTGCAGCAGCACGTGCACCACCACTACCACCACGCGGACGCCACACTGAACGTGGTGAAGCCCTCGCTCATCGACTCGCACCCGCCCGTGCACCACCTGGGCGTGGGCGGCATCGGCGTGGGCGGCCACGCGCCCTTCGACGGCGGGCTGGTGGGCGTGGGCGGCGGCTACAACCCATCGCCCTTCTACAAGAAGGAGCTCAACCTCAACAAGGGCAGCAGCGGCGTGGCCAGTGAGTACTGCGGATATTGAAGAGATCTTCTTCACATAATTTGACGGTATTCGGGTTAAGGGAGGTTTAAGTCATAAAATTTAGTTTGAAGAGAAGAGGAAATATAATTTTGAGTGATCATCGCAAAGAAAAGAATATTTCAAAAATATTATTTTCACCCTCAAAATTAATTACAGATGTTATATATATATATATATATATATATATATATATATATATATATATATATATAACATGTCTTGTTTATCTCCTGAAGCAACAGAACTTCAGCGTCAAAAATTTACTACTTATTTTTTCCGAAAACCATCGAATTTATAGGTAAAATAAAAGGCATCTTCACCAACTGAAATGATAATACATAGAGGATAGGTTTGTTCTCTAACCTTACAAAAATGCATTAACAACCGAGTGACGTTGTGCAGGTAACTCGATCGCGCAGAACAGCTACGCATCGTCCTACCCCAACTACGGCTCCCCGCGCGCCGACGACTGCTACTGCGTGCCGTTCGACCAGTGCCTGCCGCACGAGGTTGCGCGCAAGGACGAGCGCGGCCCGCTCATCGACCCGCGCCACCTGCCCTCCGACATCGAGGCCATCACCCTCGACGACGTCGTCATCACCGACGGCAACGGCACCGTCATCCCCAACCCCAACCCCAACCACCAGAAGCGCGACAGCGCAGCCGCCGCCAACGCCACCGTCACCCACGCAGAGGAGACGCCCGCCCTCGCCTCCCGCAGGCGCCGCCAGGCCGCCGCCGCCGCCGCTCCCGCCGGCAGCGCGCAGGTCGACCCGGTGAGTGCCTCTCACAAAAATAATTTTAAAAATAATTAAAAAAGAGATTAGTACAAGAAGGGACGGCTTTGACAGCTACTGCTTGGCAACTTTTGGCAACATAATTGCAGGTTATGTCCGCGCACTCATTTTGGCAGTGCGTTCGTTTACAAGTAGCTCATTTGCAGATGACTTCGTCTAACTATCTCTTGCAAAGTCATCATCGTGCATGACGATCATTTGCTTCCCGACCTGTCAAAGTGATCCCTTCTTAGAGCAACTCCTCTTTTCCTTCGGGGACGGACACATGGTGACGAGTGCGCGGAAACGAGGCTGCCAGAAAGCGCTGAGCGAGGTACTATCTGAAAAGACGTCACATGGCTAGGGGATAGACTTTTATTTCTAAGAACAAAATAAATTACAATCTGTAATCAGTAGCCAACAACCAGTTAATAGTCAGCTTTCACATCCGTATAATAGAATGGGACACAACACCGAAACATTCAAATGCTAAATAAAAGTAATCCGGCTTGGCTATGGTTGCAACTTTAGACATTTCCAAATTTTATGTTGTCTAATTTTACAATCCCAGGTAAAATTTCATAAATAATTTCAGTCTTTCACATTTCGTTGTAGGTGTCAAATTTATAAAAGCGGGTTTCGCGTAACAGTCAAACATTTACGTAATAAGTTCCCAAAAAATATATTTAATTAAAATCTTAATTAAATCTAATAATGAAATGAATTGACAAACGACCTTCAGCACTATAATTATTTAGTGGCCTCTATATTGATTTTCAAATAAATTACTCTTTATAACTTCCACGTTGAAAATACATGATTCGTTTTTTCGATCATGATATCATTAGTTGTTCCACAACTTAAGACGTAAGGAATAAATTTACAAATTCCAGAGTAAAAACAACAGTGAAACGAAGTCCGCTTAAAAACAATACCCTGATTTGAAGGAAAAACATCTAAACCGTAAAGGCAAATTACATGATGCATGATAAATTACTGAAGATATTGTCTGGTTTTTTATCATTATCATAATTTATCATAATAAAAAGGTATCTACATCACCAACAATCCAATTAATACATGATGCATCTTAATTCAAGACATTTTAATTATAACAGCATTCGTAATCAATAATTTTATCTGGTAGGACTGCCTGTAATTGATGTTTGTTAGACAACTGTCCTAGCCAAGCATTGTCTGGCAGTCATGTTTCTGTTTGTAACGCTGCATGATAAAATTAAAAATAATTTGTGAAGAGTTGGAAGTGGTGTAGACCCGGAGGTAATTCCATTGAATCTCTAAACGGTCTCCATATCTTTTTAAATAACTTCGAAATATAATTATTTCTTATAAAAGAAAATAATTGAGTGAATTGAATTTAGGAATATTAAAATGCATTGTAATTATATATTTTAAGATAAGATTAAAATGCATTGTAATAAGATTTTTCAGTAATTACTTAACTAGAAAAACTTTTTTCGATGCATACAATTAGTATTTTTTTACGTATTATATTCATATAAAAATGTTTACCTTGCCATGTCTACATCACTTCAACTTTAACAATATTAAAACAGTAGTATTAATAGTTTTGTGACTTTTTGGTTTTTCAAACATTGGTTTTCTTTTGGTTACCAGCTAATTCTAACCGTAAGCTAAATTTCAAAAAAATATAGAAGAGAGTTGTGATATTAAATTGAACTCCAGAAAATTTACTTCAATAAAAACGTCATTTGATGCATATTTAAAAATACAATTACGAATTCCTAATATCTAATTCTTCTTGTTTGAAAACCATTTTACCAATCTGATGGGCTGACAATTAACTCTGGGAGTTACTGCATTAGAGAACGTAATGTAAATTAATAGGGATGAAGTTAGCTTGCAGTTCTATTACTAACGCTTAGTAGATTGTAGTAGTAGTAGTATTAATGAAACAGAAAATGCTGCCTATTAAAATAGCCATAAGTTGTGTGTCTCATGTCGCCATCACAAATTAAATTATTTATTTACAAAAGATGTTCTCAAAGAAGATTTTAATGAGTGAAATATAACGAATTAGTAAAAAAGTATAATTTGCAGTAAATCCATTGAAACAGTGCGGTTCAAAACGGAAACAAAGATCTTTCTCGCCCGTGAAAGTCCAGAACTATTGCAGTATTCTCTTACCGGAATTCCATTCCGTCCTGCTTTTGAGGACAAAGAGGAAAACGTGCTTTCACAACAAATGTATTTTGACTTAGTCTGGCCTTCTGTCCAAAGTTCCGGTTTTGGAAAATTTTCGCGTACGCTCTAGTTGGTTTGGGTACATTCGAAAACCGCATAATATATTTTCTGAGAAAGTTCTAAAAGACAATATTCAAGACAAAAAATAAAATGATCAGAGTGAGACATGCAGCTCTTGGTGTACATACCGCTGCCTTCTTAACGCACCGCTTCTCTCCCCTCTGCCCCCGTAGCGTCAGGTGGTGGCCCAGACCGAAGTCTCGCGGGAGGGCAAGAGCGACGTCAGCGATACCAACTCAGCCGGCACGGAAACGGACGCTGTAAGTTGGCACCACTGAAGTTCTCCCACCGCACAACGAAAACTGAATCAGACCTGGATTTTTTAAGACAACTATCAAAAAATCCATTCTGGTAGAAAATAATATTCGATTTCGGAGTAGAATTTCATGGAATGAGAAGTAGATAGCAACTCTGTTTTAACAAAACGTCAACACTTCTTTTGAAAGTACACGGTAACAAGAATCAAATACGAGTGAAACAAACACAAAACGATATATGAGATCCCCGTTTTAAAATGTTTCATTCATGCTTCTCTTCGCATGAACTAGAACCCCAAGTACTTGGCAAAATTGAAAATAAACTTTGCCAGGAATGAACAGAATGGAATAGAACAGGAATAGAACATGCTCTTTCTCTTCTAATCATTCTTGCAACATTCACAAAAACGCAAATTTTTCAAATTTCTCTAACATTAAAAGACAAACAATAGGACAATTGACGTACTATGAAACCTGACGTCCTGACACATCAATTTTTACTTCCTTTCCTGACCAAAGTTTTGCCAAATGACACTCCTAATAAAAATACAAATGTCATTGTAAAAACTCCTTCTGGAAATGGGTAGCATAGCAGTGATGTCCTAACAAAATGGAGGTTTCATTTAACCTTAGTAGTTAGAATTTTATTAACTGCAGTTAAAACTGTTGGTGACAGTTGGACTGTGGCCTTTTGTACAACATTCTTTTCTCTGTAATATATATATCATTCATTGCACAGTAGAGTTGGAAATTTGAATACCTGCTGTTGCACCACAAATTATTACTTATTCTGCATTATTTCACTGTTTGAAAGTTGATTTGTAAAATTTATAATTAGTAGCAATTGTGAAAATCTAAGCTTAAAGAATGGAAGAAATTTTACAGAAAAGTACAGGGATCTTCTGTCCCATCATTGCTATGTTCTCTGAGGACACTGTGATGCCTTCTGTTTACAGAGGCTTCTCGGTGACACCTCAAAATTGAAACTGACCCCCACATTCGGAGTGTCCTTTGGCCTTCCCAACGGAGGGGGCGCGGGGTACCCCGTGAACCCCTTCGGGGGGCACCCGCCCTACAATCCATACGGGCCGTCGGTGGGCCCAGGGGGCATCGACCTCGGTCTGATTAGCGTGAACCCACTCGTGTCAGTGCAGATCACCAAAAACGACTACGGGGAGAAGGAGGTGAAGCCCTTCGTCAACTTACACGTCACCCCCAACCAGTCCATTCTGTATAAGCTTAAAGGGCTGTTCCACGGGCACAAGCCTTATTTGTACGGCCACAAGCCGATCCCGTTCAAGCACGACCATCACCACCACCACGTGCACAACTATCGCCCGCGCCCACCATCGTATTACCCACACAAGCCGGCTTACTACCACCACTACGGGCCGCCCAGGCCCAGTTACTACTACTCGTCCCCGGATTACTACGGCTACCGCTCAATGGAGGACGCTGGCTACGCGGGCTCGTACAACTACGGCACCTACGCCCCATCGGCAGGGTACTACGAAAGCGAGGGCCCGTCTGCCCAGTACTACGATGCTCCCGGGAACCAGGAACCTGCGGGAGGGTACATTAACGACCAGGAGGACCTCGACTACGACGAAGGTCCCAACTACCGTTCGGCTCGCAACGGCTCGGCCCCCGCCTCCCCCTCCGACCCCCGCGCCCCGCCCTTCGCCCCCGGCCCCGGCTCCGGTCCCGCCTCTGGAAGGTCCAGGGTTCAGTTCCCGAGTAACCGACGCAGCTTCTCCAGAGACAAACGACAGCTCTCGGACGATGACGCCCGACTCTACGCAGCAGCCAATGAGGTGGTTTCCGCCCATGAGGTAAGGCCTTCTCAATCAGGTGCCCCTCCCACACGACGCCTTGCTCTAGACCCCACCTGTTCAGCAGTTTGCAATTTTTGCATTTTGTCAACAGAAAGAAACATTAATATTAACTGAACTCAAACTCCTTTTTCATGACAAAAATAACTTGAGATGGAATTACATAATTCATAAAGTATTGAGCCTTAATAGTAAACCTTAGATTTATTCATGTACTGTACATTGGAGTTTCAGCAACTGACCAGCAGAAACACAACCCTGACAACTTGGATGCGACGATTAAGCTGAGGACATACGTCATTACAACAGTGACGTAGACAACTCACTGATGCAACAGTAACTCTTACTGTGACCATACTGTCACAAACTTCTGACCTCTACTGCTTTAGACTTCATCTACTTGACTTCTACTTCTCTATAAAAAAAATACGATGTTTAATAACACATGAATCTCTTCCCTCTTTCCATCTTTTGATTAACACGTGTATCTTTTTCCTTTTTCGAATCCTTCGGCTATTTCTTTATTCTGCTTCAATTCTGGCATTATTTAAAGTCTTTAGCATAGCATCTAATTCTCTTAAAATATTTTCTGACTAGAAAATGTCTTTTTTAGCTTTTGTGAGTGGAAATTGACATGAATATATTCTCCAAACTTGAAAATATTTGGAACTTCCTCACGGTTTGATCAACACACATTTTTCCATCAGAAAAAACATTACAACTTTCTTGAAAATTATTGTAAGATAACCAGCTAAAGTATTTACATCATTTATTTTGAGATGTAATATCAAAACGCCAAAATATCCCAAAATAAATCAAACTTCTCTTATTGTCATATGCTAAAATTGTCATATGCCACGTTTCTCCTCAGACCAAAGAAATGAACACTGAATGAACTAGAGAACATTTCAACGCTGTGCGAAATTAATATTCAAAAGAAATTAAACGTACTATTCAATAATCTCGATTTAAATCGGAATTTCACAATTAAACCTTGATTATTGCAGAAAATAATTACAAGTTTATTGAGTCTTCATCAGTCTTGACTTTTAAAATCGTCTGATTGACGATTAAATTTCACAAATAAGAGTTCAAATGAAAACGCATTATTATTTTGTTTCCAAATTTCGATTTCGAGCGAAAATCTTGAGAAACACCGCTTTTTTCGGTATGTCGGGTTTCGGTATTTCGGTATGTCAGTAGCGCCTTGAGGGGCAAATGTTTGAGGGGGGCGGTGATGTTTGAGGCGTGTGGTCTGCCCGCAGCGTCAGGCGCCCTTCGGCAACCACGTGAACCGCTGCGGGCCGCGCTACGTGTGTTGCCGCCGCCCCGGACGCCCACAAGCGCCTCAACGCCCTCTCTACGGCCAGTGCGGCCGGCGCAACGCCCAAGGCGTCAACGGCCGCATCAAGACGCCCGTCTACGTCGACGGTGACAGCGAGTTCGGTGAGTAGCTCATCAGCACAGCCTCTCATCTTCACTTTGTCTATTAATTTCTTAGGATTGTTCTTCAATTTACATCAAATACATAGAATTATTTCAGTTACCAACATTTTGGCCTGTATTGAGCCTTCATCAAGACAATTTGTATACTGTTATCATAATTCACATCCTGCTACAACTCATTCGTAGAATCCAAAATTGTCACCCACTAACTCCGCATCAGTGTGGTAATTCAGTTGATGCATGACGTCAGTGTGAGAATATTTGATGGAAATATTCTTAAACCGTAGCAACATATCTAAATTAGCGAATCTCCTGTAATGGAAAACGACATCTTGTGGCTTAGAAGCTGACAAGTGCGTGCGTGTTTCAGGCGAGTACCCGTGGCAGGCCGCCATCTTGAAGAAGGACACTCACGAGAGCGTGTACGTGTGCGGAGGCACACTCATCGACGCACAGCACATCATCACAGCAGCGCACTGCGTCAAGACGTGAGTACACACGCCCACCACTCTTCCACTCCACCAGCACTATTAAACAGCGAAGCCTCAAGTCAAAATGAGCATCCAATCAAAATTCTCAAACGGTTCAACACCCCAGCAATCGCTGCGTTCATAAATTTGAGGCCCTCTTGCAATTGGAGTTGATCCCAGTAACACCGTCACAAATGCATACGTACTAACGTCGTCGGAGCCCATGAAGGAAAGTTACTCCCGAAAAAGCACATTTAAAGGTAAAGCCAAAACCATCAGGATTTTGAAGAAGAGAGTTACACATTAATTAATCACGTTTTAAATAGTTAATCAATCTGCAACACTATTCTTGAGCTGCTGATTTACGACACTTAATTTAATATTTAATTTCACCCCATCTCAAAAGCCACCCTTTGCACTTTCGTGTCTTGACGTACTGCCACCGTTATATATGCGTACGAAGAAACGTACCCAAATTCAAGGCCGAAATGCAGATCCTTCCAGTTGTGAACGCCTTTGTAAGAACGCCGCAGATCATAACATCAAATCAAGAAGATCATACATTGGTTCAGTATCAAATTTAAATACATCTATTTTAAATGTAATAGAAGGTAATTTTTTTTAATTCACCTTTCAGTACTTTCACCGCGCGATGCCCGTGATATGAGCCCCTACTCTAAACCGGCGTTGGCTGCAACGCGTTTCTTGCTTCTCCGAGTTACTTTCAAACGTGCTCACACAGCGAGACATTGCTCCTAAATTAACGAAGCAAATTATTGAGAGTGGCCGCGGCGACTCTCCGCAAGTGAAGACACGGTTTCCAGCTCAGAGATATTGAAGAAAGTGCGAACGATAGCATACAGGAATTTGGGTCGGGCAATTCTTCAGGATTGCTGACACCTTTTGGCATTGATTAACTAGTAGTTCCATGTATTAAAGATATTTTGATTTTTTGGCGACATTCATTTATCTAAGCTTTTTAGGGTAAAATCATCTTTCTTAAAAAGAAGCTGGCTATTCTAAGAATTTTCGTTTCTTTTCATTTTATTGCCTTAGTATCTCCTATTTTCATCGTGTAATTACTACAATTACAACTTAGTATTTTAACTACGTATTTTTGATCAAACACGAAACAGAATAATTTATTTCCGAAAGCTACACTGACAGGTGTGAGTTAACATTGAATATCGTATTTTCATTTTCTCGCCTGGTGGGGTCATTATGAAAATGGATAAAAAAATACGGTACACTATGTAAGAAAAGAACAAGAAGAGAAGAAATAAGGAAAATTGCACCAAAACAACAATCTTTAGTCTGATAAACCCAACGATCTTTCTCAGAATTAACTGGGAAACCATCCTCACATCTCCACTCTTCAAGTTCCGATATTCAAGATATTCCACTATAGTAACATTCAAGGCAATAATTACTATCACGGTTAAGAAAATAGATTGGCAATTGAAAATAAGAACTCAAGATAAAATACAGTGGGGCTCAATGGTGCCGACGACCAATGCCAGAACTAGCAAGTGAAAATTTGCTATTCAATTACTCTCAGGCTCCGTATTTCGGCTACTGAGGGACGAATCAACTTGCTAATTTTACTATCGTATAAATCTAGGCAAAAATATCAATTTTATTTCCGACACGTATTTTTTCCAAAAATAAACTTTGCAGTGACCTCCTCTGACTCTGTGCCGACTTACGTTTACGACTTACGCTTACGCGAGAAGATAAGTTTCACTTCAAATATTATTCTACCATACAAATGTCCCATTCCCGTATCTCTGTGCACAAGCATCTCTTTTCTAAATGCACCTCTGTCGCATCATCTTCCCAGCCCCCATCCGCCCGCGATGCGCGAAGTGGCCGGAGGCTGAAAGTGTGTTCCGCTGCAGGTACTCCAGCCACGACCTGCGCGTGCGCCTGGGCGAGTGGGACGTGAACCACGACGTGGAGTTCTACCCGTACGTGGAGCGCGACGTGTCGGCCGTAGTGGTGCACCCCGAGTTCTACGCCGGCACGCTCTACAACGACCTGGCCGTGCTGCGGCTGAGCTCGCCCGTCGACCTGCAGGCGCACCCGCACATCAGCCCGGCGTGCCTGCCGCAGGCGCACGTCGACTACGCGGGCAGCCGCTGCTGGACCACGGGCTGGGGCAAGGACGCCTTCGGGGACTACGGCAAATACCAGAACATCCTCAAGGTAAAGGCGCAATACCTTCAGTCGCGATTTACTTGCTTCGTTTTGAGGAACGATCCTGGATTGATTGATTATTTCGTTTCCGGGCACGTCATCGGCTGCCATTTGTCCCGTAAGTGTAGTGCATGTTTTTTTCTTCGCGCGGTGGCTATGATCTTCCGCTGATGGTGAGATCTGACTCCGACCTACGCGTCAAACCATTGAAGTTTTGTCCAGCCAGGTTTCTCCCATTCGCAGGGCACCGTCCCTGCCGGGACAAACTAAGCCCCTGAGCCGCCTAATCCGGTACGATTCTGGAATTCTAGCGAAACCGCGCATGGCTTCTGGATCCCAAGACGCGTGTGTATCGAATCTTATACGGAACCCCGGATTTCGTAAGCAAAAGTTTTCGAACGATTCGTCTTTAGTAACATTTTTTCCAAAAGTTTGTTTTCGTTCATCTTCTGTGTTTTTTATAATTGAAAATGGTCCGTTACCTTACTCGTCAGCGTGGCCGTGTGACTCGACCACTCGTTTCCCGGAATCGAACGCCAGCACGAAGCAGCCGTTAAGAGCGTGTCGCGGACTGAATTTTTCTCGTTCAATGAGCATCACCCTGCACATTCACTAAGCATACTTCGTAATAATCCATTATTTTTGTCCTTGTTTATTAAGGTTGACTGTCAAGTAAGATACCACGTGAATGAAAAAATTGCCAGAGAAAAAAGCCTTTCGACAAAGAAATCGAGAAAATGTTTTGTTCATTATATAAAATGTATTTTGGTAAATATTTTTGGGTGTTTGCAACAAATAATTCAGATTTACATTATTTCTTACGGAAAAATATTGCTTTACATTTACGTTCATTTTTGGTGGACCTTTTCGGACGAATTAATCTAGATAATTGATATATCATTGAATTCGATTGATCTACGGACTAGCGGCTAGGTTCTATGATCGTAGGGTGACAGATGACCTTTAGCAATTGCGACATTACACTATGAAATGTATTGAAAAAATCAGCAATTCAAACCTTCAGCAAAGAAGTTGCATAATGTATCAAACAGACCAGGGAGAAACATTTGAACCTCTATCCGAGTCAAGGTAACACAAATCAAAACGCAAGAAGCCTTGCGCAATGACGAGAATGCTCTTGAAGTATCAGTGCTTGGGGTCCCTTGGAAAGTTATTATTACTTGGGCAAACACTCCAATTTTCCATCAGACAAAATTGCAATGTTGCTATCTCTTTCTTCTCCGTACTCCCCGAATATGTGGTCCCCTTCACATCTCCTTTTCAGTAGTTGAAACTGAACTGCTGAGAAATATAAACTGGGATAAATCTCGAATAACGTCTCTTTGTGGGTTGAGACGAGCAGTAATTCGCTCAATTTATTCGTTTTAAAGAAAATATTTCAGTTTGTAGATAATATATTCCCCGTCAAACATCCATCATCCATTAACAATGATACTTGCAAACTGAAACAACTGAAACTTGATAGCAAAAACATAGCGTACTATTGAATTACACGGAAATCATCAATACAGTTCTCATATTGAAGTAGTTCCTCTGGCTGCCCGACCTGAGTCTTGTGTGTAACGGTGCTGTGTCAATGTGCGCAGGAGGTGGACGTGCCGGTGGTGTCGCATCACCAGTGCCAGGCGCAGCTGCAGCAGACGCGCCTGGGCTACGACTTCAAGCTGCACCCGGGCATGGTGTGCGCCGGCGGCGAGGAGGGCAAGGACGCCTGCAAGGTCAGTGTTCCAGGGAGGACGTCAATTGCCCAAGCTACTTTAAATGAAGACAAAGCCAATTAGATGACGAGCGTCGACTTGCGATGAGCCATAGGGCTCCATTAAAAACGTTTTCTCTTGTGATCTCACATAGGAGCATTTGCTACTTGCGAAAAGGAACTTCTAAATATTTCTTCTCGCAGCGATTTCGCAATTGTTTTGATGTCGCTTAAAAGCACGCGTAGTTTAAAATTTGATCAAAGTAAATATCCTCACAGCTAATAACTTGAAAATAATTCAACTCATCTCTTCTGCTCAGACTATTTCCTCCTTCCATCCAGTATATTTTTCCATAATGTTGCCGTAGGTGCAAATGTTCACGTGGGTGTGCGTGTGTGTGTTGCAGGGCGACGGCGGCGGCCCCATGGTGTGCGAGCGCGGCGGCGTGTGGCAGGTGGTGGGCGTGGTGTCGTGGGGAATTGGCTGCGGGCAGTATGGCGTCCCGGGCGTCTACGTCAAGGTGGCGCACTACCTGGACTGGATACGGCAGATCACGCACCAGTTTTAGGCAACTCCCCCGCGCACCGGCTCGCTAAACGTTCTCTCGAGCGGAAGAGACCAGCAGCGGCTACTGATATCTTTCCAAAAAATAGTGAATGTGCCAAGGCCGAAATGTGAAGGTTTTTGGACGAGATAGGTAAATGCCCGAGCCCATAAACATTCACATTTCGTCCAAGGTACACACTTACTTCTTATAGCAGCCATTTCTGTACTACAATAAAACGAGAACATTCATATAACTCATAGTGTATACGAAATGTAAACGTAGTTACTCACAGAAAAATTGCTGTCATGTTCATTGTCGCACCAGGGATAGAGTATAGTCTTTGGGTTATGTACAGTGCTCTGCTTCACATTTGTGAATTTTACCGAACTAATCCGATAAAATGTTTTTACCAGCCTAGTCTGAGAAACGACAAATTTACAGACGATTCAAAGTACAGACGTGATTGCTTTATGAGTAAGTGTGCAAAAAAATTGTTAGTACGCAAAAAATAGCTTCTTATTGCCAATTCTTACGTTCTCTCGTAAATCTTACTAAAGAGTGCAGCATTTTCTCTGTATTCCCTTTCTATCCGTCTGGATGGACATGGAATGTTATTGCACATCTTTTTTCAAAGGAAGGATTGGAGTTGGAAGTTAATAAGATTTATGTCAAATGACACTAATATTTGAGAAATTATCTTCTGCTGCAAGTAAGATACCAATATTCTTTAAATCCTCAAAGAAGGAATAAGTTATTAACTCAGAAATTCAAACACATTTCGCCTCTATTTAATCTATTATTTCATGCATGTTTTATTATGCACACATATTCATCATTTTAATTTATTATGTCTCATTCAAGATTAAAATATTAACACTGATAAAAGCTCAAACATATGACTAACAAAAACGTAACGCACAGTTCAAGTTAATAACAAATATAAATGATGCTTATTTCAAAAATTCTCTACAATGCAAGCATTTTTTTACGTTTACATGACATGAATTTCTTCAAATACAGTTAACATGAACATTATTGTGCAAATTTAGGAACTGCCACGTGAATTTCCATATTTATCAAGTTAATTTTATTAGTTTCATTACGTTGTCTTGCTACTAGCCTTCGTGTTGTAAGTACGTTATTGTTTGCTTTCATTATGAATGAGTCCTTGAAAACGATTCTTGGAAACAGTCACAGAAAAACATCCAAGAATATTACCCATCTCACTTCCTCAGGAACAGATGAGTAACAAATAAATTAAAGTTAATTTATTTAACACATATTACTTGTTCCATTTCTTATAATTAATTTCGGGGCCCTTGGTCACGTACATTGCATAAAAAATAATAATGAATCATCTCCTTTCGTAGCTTATGCAATGCCCTGACCAAGAATCCTGGAGTCTAGGTAATGCATATTACATGCACATTAGAATAATATTATTATATACATGAGTTACAAAACAATTTGTCACAATGAATGCGTGTTAGATATTACTGTATTTTACAATTTGAATAAATATTGTTCATTATATTTATCAAAGGCGTTCAACACTAATTTCATACTCTAATTCCCATTTTCTGACAACATACTTTCAACCTGTGATATCAACCTATCCTCCCGCAGAAGATTAGTTACTACGACCCCCCCCCCTGCATATTTAATATAAAATTCAAGAAACGTGTGAGCGAATTAAAATCAAATGAAAAAAGTATAGCGTAGTAGTAGCGCTCAAAGTAGTATAAGCGCTTTTAATTGTGGAAAGTCTAGAATGAACTGAACTGTGATGTAGATGGCACTTCTGCGCAAAATCGAAGGAACAATAATCAATATTTTTTTTAAACCGTACCGCGAGCGCTCAAACGGATCCCGCCCTCAGATGTTTTCTTCGAAAATGGTGCTGATCTTCCCCCACCGAATGGCGAGATCCGGTGGCGACTTGCACGCCGTTAGCGACGTTTTCCCCACCAACGGGGCACCGCAACAGCCAGGACAAGCTCTGAGCTTCCAACTGGTCTCTCGACATGTGTAGTAGCGAAGTGTATGTAAGTGTAAATGTGTGTTTGTAAGGGGTGAGAATAAGAAAAGTAAGAAGACGGAACGTACGCGGTTCGTGGTATGTTTGTTAGGGTACTTCTCCGGCATTCACCTGCTCTTAACACGAAAAATCATTTCAATCATATTTTAGATCCTCCAATGATCACTGCGAAAATCAGAATTCCAACGTTGCTTCTGCATCAGAATCGCTTACAATACCACCAACAAAAAAATCTCTGTCGCCATCTCGAAAGAGGAAAAGGAGATTGTTGCCTGCTAATCTCATGACTTGGAAAATGGAAAACATGAGGTGGTGAGTGATCCATCAAAAACATCAATCGAAAACTGCACAACTCTTCGGTGACAACAGAGACAACGCAGAGACAACAAATGTACTCATTTTTCATATTTTACTTTTTTCATGTTACAAACATAAGATGCACAAACTTTTAGAATTTCGTTGATCAGTCACAAAAGCTTTGTGTTCTCTCTCTTGTATCTGCCTGTTAGTCTGTACAACAGAGATTGTGACAGTATTGCATGTCTGTCCTAGCGACTCTAATCTCACAGGTCTACCCTTGATTTCGGTACTTTTTAATAAATGTAAATAGAAATAATAATAATAATAATAATAATAATAATAATGATAATATAAAACAAAAATTACACTGTAGATAACTGCGGCTACATGCATAAAAAATACCAAGAAATTCAAAATTATAATTTACTTTTAGTTTAAGAGATAAAACTCTCCCCAATGTTACCAGCAATTGCAGCTCGCGTCATGAAAATTGAAGTCTCCCCCCTCATCACTTCGCCTCTCTCCCTGAAGCGTTGCCGTGGGAGACGCCTGATCTGTGCAGAATCTGCGGTCACTTCCGATGACATACGAGGGTCTGTGTTATCGCCTTCCGCTTACGAAGTTAGAAGAGGTTTCACAGCAGGAGCGGATCCAGCCGATCATTTTTCGGGAGAGGGGGGGTCATCGTATATTTTTGTAAATAATAAATGTATTTGTTATACTATTGTATATTATTTATATACTAAATATGATACTATATAATATTATTGTTAAAGTAATATTGGGCATGGCCCCCATGCCCCCCTCCCCCTGGATCCGACAGTGTGTTACGAAGAGGCGTTGAAGGATTTGAAAAGAGACGTACGAGGAGATATTCCAAAAAAGGAAACATTGCTGGAGAATTCTAAACACTGTGTACTGTTACACGTTTCAATTCAGATGACTGTTCCGATTCAGACCCTGCTTCTTATGAAGTGTGAAAATTGAAATGTCTTTACATAAGGGTGAATTACCTATTACCGAAATTTATAAATCCACATTTATCTAACTCTTGTTGCTTATTATGACATTTATGAAGGTTTAGGAACTATTGACACTACCTGGAAAAGATTCTTGGTGATGACATAAGTGTATCGATCATAACTTTGAGTTCGGATTCTTATGTAATAACATATTTTTTGTACTTCTATGTAGTTCTCAAATTGTGGTTTTGGCACATCATTTCAATTCTAACCAAGCGTTTTGCTAATATTTTGAGTAGTGTGGCGTCTATCTGTCGCCAGCACAAACGTACTATATCAGCCATGAGGACAGCGCTGGCGGAAGTGACGCCGGGCTGCACAAAGGCTTGGGAAGGAGTGCCGTGTCGTGGGTGCAGGTTTGGAAACCCCGAAGCCGGCGGAAAAGCGTCGGCGGACACTGCGGGTGACGCGCTTCCGTCAGCCTGCCCAGAGGGTATATAAGCGGACTCCGACTTAAGAGCTTTCTTCTGTTCTTCTGATTCTTCAGGTTTGGGCGCGTCGGTAGGGCGTCGTGAGGGTTGTGCGCGGCGTTGCATTGTAATGCATAGGCTACCGAGGCGGGGAATCGAAGCCGGCGTGCTACGTCGTGACGGCATACTCGCATGTATGCTCGCGTAAGGTACTGGTGCATCACACCGGGGATGGTAATTAATTATCGGGCCAGCGGTGGTGGTAACCAGGGAAGGTTCCTTCTTGTAACGGTTAACTTTAATTGTAAATATTGTATATAGTGTTATGGTGTCGGAGTATCTTTATTCTAATAAATACTAAATATTTACAAGCCGTTCACGTCTGTAATTATTTGCCCCGGCAAAGACGCCACAAACGTAGGAGGGATAGAATGGTGGCAGCGGTTAACGAACGACCACGCACGTGTAGTGTAAGTAGCGGTTTAGGAACTACCACGCAAGTGTAGTGTATGCAGCGGATCACGAACTACCACGTAGGTGTAGAATGGTGACAGCAGTTCAAGAACTACCACGTAGTTATAGTGTAGGCAGCGGTTCAGGAACTACCACCAAGTGTAGTTTATGTAGCGGTTCAAGCACGCAGTTTATGGTTAGTAAACGACCACGCAGTTGTGTATGTGCGGTGTTTGTCTGTGGTAGGCAGCATCACACGGAAGCACGCCAGGAACGGCAGGTAGTATAATTACGCCAGTAAGGGGCTTCATCCGTCCATGGGTAATTAGTGAGCGTAGAAGGGATAGAATTCTGCGGTTCACGTTCAAGGTTCGGTCGGTATTGTAGCAACAGCTATAGAAACGAACAAAACACCCAGCCGTTAGGGCGCTTTGTACCAGCGGGACAGTCACCCAGAACAGCGGACCGTGCGCGCGGAAGTGAAAGTAAATTTGGCCGCAGGTATCCGCCGGAGAAAGATTAAATAGTGGGTGAGTGAGCAAGGCTCAGCCAGGGAACAGTTTCGACGTAAATATATTCATAGTGAGCGAAATAAAGTAAAACGCGAACGAAAACGTGCGAGTACACCGGCGGGGCGAAACTTCAAGCAGAAGGACGGGAAGGAAGGAAGGACGAGTTGCAGCCAATCCATCCATCTCATCACGACATCCGTCAGCGCCGAACGTGCACGCATAAGCACAGGAAGCAGCCACGGACGTGCAAGCAGTGGAAGCTAAGGGTAAGTGTGTTCTTTTGCAACGCGTAAGGCACTGTTCGAAAGCAATGGCGCATTTACTGAGATTTCGAAAGGAGGGAATGATCCGAATCGCCAGGGATTTAGGAATAGAATTAGATGGATCGGAAACAAATCCGACTTTAAAGAAATTAATAGTAGAGCATGAGGATTATTCCGTTGAATTAACGGAGGAATTGGGGCAACAGCACGAAAGAGATAGGGAGGATAGGAGAATATTAGAAGAAAGGGAATATCAGTTAGAACTTGCGAGAGTGCAAAATGCCCAGACGGGCGAAACAAATTCTGAGAATCGTTCGGAAGCGCGTTCGGAACACGCTAGGGATTATATTAGAATAGGACAAATAATTGGTAGATTTAAAGGAGAGCAGGACGACATCACTTCTTATCTGAGCGCGTTTGAAAGCCAGTGCAGGCAATTGAAAATCTGCGAAGAAGATTGGGTTGTGAATTTAATTGGATTACTTCCGCATAATGTTAACACATGGCTTACTTTAGATGAACAAGAAGAAGCGTTAGATTATGCGGAGTTGAAATCGAAATTGTTAGAATTGTACAGGTTTGATGCCGAGAAATTCCGGCAACTGTTTAGGAAATATAGCAAAAACGGAGCGACTTGGAGCATATTCGCGAGGGAATTGCTAGACTATGCCAGAGAGTGGGTAGCGGGACTTAAAATAAACACATTCGAGGGTTTATTGAATTTGATCGTGGCCGATCAAATGAAGCATTAAGTTCCAGGGGATATGCGGGAACACTTTGTGGATAGATGGGCCGAATTTTCGAATCCTCTTGAGTTCGCGAAAAGACTTGATGCGTACGAGAATGCGCGGCAAGGGTGGAAGAAGCCACAGTTACCATCTCTCCGGCCGGAAAGAACATTCCGGAAAGAACACGGAAACAACAGAGCACCTGTTGCTCCTCACGTGGCACCCAAGCCGGCAGGAAGTACGAATGGGGTAGAAAAACGTAGCGCGAAGAAAGAATTCGAGGCACCTTATGTCCGCAAGTGTTATGAATGTCAGTCGACAACGCACTTGATTAAGAACTGTCCGCGGAAACAGGGCAATCAAATAAATCACGTGTGTGAACCCGAGGCAAGGGAATTCTTGAGGCAGCACATTGTGGCAGGGGCCGTGAATGAGCAGCCGACTGAGATCTTGAGAGACACGGGCGCGTCATTTGATCTTGTATCTGCGAATCTAGTCACAGATCGTGATTATACGGGCGAATCGGTCTGGATCAAACAGCCGCTTCATTCAGCTGCCATTAATTTGCCGGTGGCGGAAATTCGCCTAAATTCAGAATTAGGTAGTGTAATCACTAGGGCCGCTATAGTGCCGCAGGAAAACCAACTTAATTATTATCTTTTGAGTAACAGAACGTATCAACTTCTGCAAGATATTAAACAGGGCTTAGTAGAAGAACAAAGGGTGAACATGGTTACGACGCGCAGTAAGGCTGCGGCGGAAAGCAGAACAAAAGCAGAGGATGCGGGGGACCCGCAGGTAGGATTGCCGGACGCGGAAGGCGACCCCACAGCAAAGCCGGGCGAAGGCGAGCATGAGCCGTCGGAGGAATTCCCGGAAATCTGTCTATTAGCAGACGGAGAAGAATTAGAATTGGCAGTGCCGATCGCTGAAATGTTGAAAGTAAATACGGAACAATTCAGCGCGGCGCAGAAGGGAGATGAGGGTGTAAATACTTTGTTTGAAAAGTATAAGGACGTAAAAGCAGAATCTGAAAGAGATACATATTTTGTTCGGAATTCCTTATTATTTAAGAAACGGAAGAGCAAAAAGGGCGACATTTATGAAATGTTAGTTGTGCCCGGTAAATTTCGTGGGCCTATATTAAGGATTTGTCATGAAGTTGTCAGTGCTCACCTAGGAATAGCTAAATCGAAGAACAATTTGTCTAAGCACTTCTTCTGGCCGAATTGTTTTAAAGAGGGAGCAATTTGTGCGTTCATGCGACAGCTGCCAGCGCGTAGGTCATAGTGGTGATCGGAAGAAGGCACCTTTAGTGTTGGTCCCCACTATAAGAGAGGTCTTTTCTCGATTGAATTTAGATACGATAGGCCCGTTTCAGAGAAGCAGTACCGGAAATGTCCACGTACTTACTGCTATTTGTGTTGCGTCGAGGTACCCCGAAGCAATACCCATTCCAGATCTTCAAACTCCTACTGTAATTGATGCGCTTTTGCAGTTGTTCAGCAGAACCGGTTTCCCACGGGAAATTCAAACGGATCAAGGCCCGTGCTTCAGAAGCACGCTGATGGCAGAATTCGCAAATAAATTCGGAATTAAATTGATCCATAGTTCAGTTTATCATCCGCAAACCAATCCGGTTGAGCGTGTACATAGTACAATAAATAGGCTGTTTAAAGTTCTGTGTCTTGAAGCTGGAACTGACTGGGAAAAACAGATCCCGGCCATATTGTTCGCTTTAAGAACAAGTTTTCATGAAAGTTTTGGATTCCCGCCCGCAGAATTAGTATTCGGTAGAAATTTAAGGACTCCTATTACGTTGCTTTACGAGAATCTCTCTGGAATAGAGCCGGAAAGTAGCGAAGTAACGGAGTATATATTTCGTCTTGCAAATAGATTGAAGGTAATTAGAGACTCAGGTCATGAAAAACTATCGGCACTTCAGGTGAAAAGAAAAACCTGGTATGATAGGAAAGCGGTGATACGTACATTTAATGTGGGAAACAAAGTATTAGTGTTTGCTCCGAACAAGGTGCGTAAATTATCTGTGCAATGGATAGGACCGGGAGAGATTGCAGAGAAGGTGTCTGACACGAATTACGTCATTCAAATGCCGAACAAAAGTACAGGCAAGGTATATCATGTCAATATGATCAAAGCATACGTACAAAGGACAGAGTATGTTAACTTTATTGTCAATCAAGAACAAATTGTTGAATTTATGGAGGACGGAATAGAGAAATACGCCTTAAAATTAGAACCGGAGGAATTTGATGTAGAGGCAATGCTCGCAGGCACAGAAATGGAGCCGGAAGGAAGTGAAAGGCTGAGAGAGCTTGTAATTGAGTTTAGGGACATCTTTTCTGATAGGCCAGGGCTTACTAAGAACGTTCAAATGGACATTGAATTGCTGGACGAAAATGCAAGGGTGAGGAGCGCTCCGTATCGCACGTCACATCGCCAAACTAAAATCCTCCAGGATGAAATAACGAAAATGCTAAGGGATGGTATCATCGAGCCTTCAGATTCTGATTTCACATCCCCCATGATTTTGGTGGAAGCACCCGGAAAAAAACCCAGGCCATGTATTGACTACCGCAAGTTAAATCAGGTTATTCGTACTAAATATTTTCCGCTTCCGAGTTTAGCCGAGCGAATTGAAACAGTTGCGAGGGCCAAAATCATAACCACCACTGACTTATGTAAAGGATTTTGGCAGATCCAAATGAGCGAGCGCGCTCAACGGTATGCCACCTTTACGACAAAATTCGGGTCTTATAAACCCCTCAGGATGCCTTTCAGCATCAAAAATGCACCATATGTTTGCAGCAAGCTTATGGAGGCATTACTGAAAGATTGCGCGGAGTTCGCCGTCCCATATATGGACGACATAGCAATCTTTAGCGACAACTGGGATGATCACTGCAAACATCTCAGAATCGTATTCCAAAAGTTACGTGAGGCCAATTTACGCGTGCAACCGGCGAAATGTAAGTTCGCTAGGAAATCGGTTACGTTCCTCGGATACGAGATTGGCAGTGGTCTGATGAGACCAAATGAAGCCAAAGTTCAAGTAATAAAAGAATATCCACGGCCTACGACAAAAAAGGAAATCCGTAAATTTATAGGTCTGATATCGTATTATAAACGGTTCATCAGAAATTTCTCGGAGAAATCAGCTGCGCTCACTGATCTATTGAGGGGAACACATAGGCAAGGCAAAATCCGGTGGTCGGAAGAGTGCGAAAACTCGTTTATACAGCTTCGCGACGCACTGTGTCAGGGGGCAGTCACACATGCACCTGATTTTAGTAAGCCATTTTTATTGCAATGTGATGCGGCACTTAGGGGAGCAGCCATTGTGTTATCACAGTTAGATCAGGAAGGGAATGAAAATCCGATTCTTTTTCTCAGTAAAAAATTCTCAGACGGGGAATTAAAATGGAGCACCACGGAGAAAGAGTGTGCTGCTTTAATTTTGGGGTTTAGGGAAGTTGCGTTACTATTTAGACGGTAATGTTTTGCTAAAGATAGAAACGGATCATAACCCGTTAGTCTGGTTACAACAGAATGCTGGGAATAATCCCAGATTGCTTAGGTGGTCTCTGGCGATTCAGCATTACAACATTATCATAAGCCATAGGAAAGGGATATTGAACGTAAATGCTGACATTCTCAGTAGGGTGTTTGAAAATGAGCGCCAGACAGTGTCCGAAGTTGCAGAGGGGCACACTGCACCCGGCAATGCCGATACGTGTGCGCCGAGAACACTGGAACACAGTGCAAAACAAATAGTGCAAGAAGAATGATGTATAGGTGAATGTGATGTTTGTTGTGTTGTGTCAAGATTGAGTAAACTTTTCCCAAGAAACCTACGAAAGAATAGTTTCCAGCAAATATCATGAACTTTTGTATTCATTTATATTCATTCTGGCAAGAAGAAAACTTCGTACAATCCTTCAAGAGATGTAAAAATTGTTTATTTGTTTCATTTTAAGTGTATCACTGTATGTGGTTTTAAATGTAAAACAGGGTAAAAGTTAGTTTTTTTGTGCATTTATCACTGTATAGGGTTTTGTAATTCAGTGTGTCAGTTTGTGTGTATAGAACTGTATCTGATTTTGAATGTTTATTGATGTAATGTTTGTGGCTATATTGGTGATATTGTATGTGTCATTTTGGTAGTGGGTGTATTGTACAAAATTAATTTAATTCAAGAATTTGGTTGTAAAAGGAAAAGGAACATACTATGGTTATTTGAGGTTACCACACCAGGCTGAAAAATCTTAACAATGCATAAGAGGGACCGACCGTACGGCAAGATCTTTAATATTTCAAGTACAATGTACAATGTGAGAGTAAAAATATGTCAATGGGGTAGGTTAGTAGGGCCTTCTCTGTTTGTTTTCTTTATCTGTGTATTAGCCAAGTCAGGCGCAGTTGTATATAATGTGAGCCGATCGGCCTAGGATTTTCACACTTGTGGAATTTTCCTTCTGTGTTGATTGCAACTGCGACGAAAATTCCCGGGGGGTATAGAGGAGTTTGTGGCGTCATATCTGTCGCCAGCACAAACGTACTATATCAGCCATGTGGACAGCGCTGGCGGAAGTGACGCCGGGCTGCACAAAGGCTTGGAAAGGAGTGCCGTGTCGTGGGTGCAGGTTTGGAAACCCCGAAGCCGGCGGAAAAGCGTCGGCGGACACTGCGGGTGACGCGCTTCCGTCAGCCTGCCCAGAGGGTATATAAGCGGACTCCGACTTAAGAGCTTTCTTCTGTTCTTCTGATTCTTCAGGTTTGGGCGCGTCGGTAGGGCGTCGTGAGGGTTGTGCGCGGCGTTGCATTGTAATGCATAGGCTACCGAGGCGGGGAATCGAAGCCGGCGTGCTACGTCGTGACGGCATACTCGCATGTATGCTCGCGTAAGGTACTGGTGCATCACACCGGGGATGGTAATTATCGGGCCAGCGGTGGTGGTAACCAGGGAAGGTTCCTTCTTGTAACGGTTAACTTTAATTGTAAATATTGTATATAGTGTTATGGTGTCGGAGTATCTTTATTCTAATACTAAATATTTACAAGCCGTTCACGTCTGTAATTATTTGCCCCGGCAAAGACGCCACAGTAGTAAATAAAATATCTACCAATTTCCTTGAATTGTCTAAAAATATTTGGTTAATTTCCAATCATATTTTTATTTCAAAATTCGGCGTAATTCACAATGGGCATGGGAACGAGCAGAGATGCCGCACGTGAGCACGCGGCCGGCTGAACGCGTTCTCTTTGGACTTCAGTCTGCACTGCCCTATCGCAACAAGTGCGGAGCACCCCTAAGAATATTACTTATAAGTGTAAAAAGTATGAGTGACGTATTTCTTTAAACTAATCGCAAGTTCCGAAAAAGATTGGTCGTCGCAAATGTGTTCTTGATAACGCTAAATGATACGTTTCTACCATTGCTCTCATTGCTGCCAAAGATAAAAATCTATTCTTCAAAAAAGAGTAGGCCAAGAAAGTTTTGTTTTTAGAGTTGGTTAAATAAATATTTTAATAATGTAATTTCAAATTCTAAACATTAGTTTTTTTGTTTGAAAAAATTTTGAGAGGATACTTGAGCGGTATTCGAGTACTAAATGTTTTTAGTGAATTGTGATGTTGCATATTATATCTGTTTTTACGTATTTAATATATATTCTTAGTTTTCTTTACATATTTATAATGGACATATTTTGTCATTTCGTACATCTATTTCCGGACTCGCGGAATACGGGATCAAGCTGTTCCTTGTCCATACAGCAGTCACCCGCCTCGACGCTCAGACCGTCGCTGATGGAAAAGGTAGGGGGAGGGGATGGGTAGCAGGCAGTAGCGGCGGTGGCAGGTACACAACCAAGCAGGGGCGGGCAGTTTCGTGTATTGCAATGCAAAGTATGTGCCTGTAATGATGTTTATCATTGTAATGTATTAGTTGGTAATGGCCTCAGAAGTCGACGTGAATGAATATAAAGTTAATAAATGTAAAATGCTCTTTGCGGTGAAACCACATCAACGCGCAGCCCGTTCCATCCCGGGGCCTAGCCTCTCGTCCCCAACCCCCTCGTCCTCCATCTCGTCTCGTCCCCAACCGAGACATCGGGCGGCAATCAGCGTCGTGCCACCGCCACCCCCCTTCCCTCGCAACCAAGACAGTCCAAAAACGAAGCGGTCACACTCACCGGCATAGACTGGCCTGCCGCTGCACGAGTCGCGATCTCTGAACCCTCGCTCGTTTCCAACTTGCGGAGAGTTCACCAGGCATCAGCTTTGGCTGTTGGCGCTCTCGTGAGCTGGGGCACTTCCGCTGGTGGTTCACGAATGGTTGCCGTAAAGGTTAGACCCACTCGAAACCCGCTTAGCGCAGATTGAGCGATCGCGCCACCCGCGTGCCTGCCTCCCACCCAGCCTGTCGCAACCACTGCCCATTGGCAAAGCCATCAGTAGGTTCGATCGCTGTCGAGGTGCACTTTGAGTGCGAGTATGTGCGACCGTCGTCGCACAGGCCGGCCTACCTGTCACTTGCTTACTGCCTCCGCCGCCGCTGCCTACTTCCCTTTTATAAGGGTACATGAGCATCATTAGTGTACTAAGTGATTTTTAGTGAATTTGGATCTTATTAAAACTATTTTTACACATTAGTGTCATTTTCTTAGTTTTTGTTTTACAAATTTATAAACATATTTCCATTTCATACAGTTTTTCCGCTCGATCACCTCCCATTCTGGTGGATCTGGCGCTCTTCTCGTGATCTTGGTGTGCGTTCGACGCAACCGACCCGTCAGATGCGCAATCTTGGAGAAGAGGGTGGTTTTGGTCGAGGCTAGCTATGAACCCATTTCTTGAAATAAATGACTAAAGATATTGTCTGGTATCAATTTTAATCAACTTATGATCATTTCGATCGCGTTGCGATCATCATCAGAGCTAAAATGTAATACAAATATTATACAAATATTATTAAATACAAATATTATAACAGGTTGTAGGTAACAGGTTATTGTATGCACGATGCGTAAGCAAACTGGGTCGTACATACCTTACAGCTTCTGGGCCGAAAACAAAGTTCTGCGAATTTTTTGGGCGTGTGTCTGTTTAAGAACACAGCCGGGCGGCAGCTGGGAGGGGGCGGGAAGAGGGGTGGGGTGCGGGTGTAGGGTCGTAAACCGCGGGGGTGCTGGTGGAGGCTGAGAGACGGTCGGGCGAGCGAAGGTCAGGGGAGTGGGGAGGGCTGGGGGTGGGTTAGGGGTGTACACTTTGTGCTAATTTTAGCAGAGGTGACGAGAGTTCAGGTATTTGCTGGTTGAGACATGTCATGTTCTGTTTTTTGAGTACGTTGTGTATGTGTATGGTTTCTAATTTTATTCTGTTCCAGTACCTGTTTTCAATTTCTAGAATTCGGAAATTTATGTGTTTATCAAATGTGTGTTTGTTTAAATTTAGGTGATCCGCAAAGTGTGAGACTGTGGTAGTGGTATTTTTCCATGCTTGTTCGTGTTCTTTGATTCTCTGTGTGAATTTACGGCCTGTTTGTCCTATGTATATGTCATTGCAATTGTTACACGTGAGAGCATAGACTCCGCATAAGGATGTAGGTGGGATTGGATCTTTAGTGTTCGATAGTGTTTTATATAATGTGTGAGTATTGTTGAAAGAAGTTTTTAGACCGAATTTATTGAGTGTGGAGGCTATTTTTAGAGAAAGGGGTCCTACATAAGGGATTGTGTGGTACGTGGCTGTAGTGCTTCTGTCAATTGGTGTGAGGGTAGTGTGTTTGCGGATATTGAGTGTATTTGTTTTTTTGGCTATTAATTTGTCAATCATGTTGCAGTCGTATCCATTTATTCTGGCTATATGTTTTATGGTGTTTATTTCCTTTTTTGTGTTTTCTGGGGACTTAGGTATGGAAATTAATCGATGCACCATCGCATGGAAGGCTGCGTGTTTGTGTGTGGGGGGGGGGGTGTTGTGAAGTGTTGTGAATGATTGTGTCCGTGTGTGTGGGTTTTCTGAATATGTTAAATTCATGATGGTCCTGTGCTAGTGTGATGGTGAGATCAAGGAAGTTTAAAGATTTTTGTTCATTTTCTATCTCCGTGGTGAATTTTATGTTGGGGTGTAAGGAGTTGATGTACTGTGTAAAAATATAAAGTTGTCTGGTGGTGCCTGTCCATAGTGCTAACACGTCGTCTACGTATCTGTGCCAGTACAGGAGATTTTTTAGAAGTGGATGACCAGAAGTAAACAATGTGTTTTCCCAGTTGTCCATAAATATATCAGCTAATAAAGGTGAGAGGGGTGAACCCATGGGTAGTCCAGAATCTTGGGTGTAGAATTTGTCATTATATTTGAAGTAGTTGGCATCTATGCAACAGGAAATTAGATTGTACAGTTCAGTTTTGATGGGAACGGCACACTGGGATCTGTCAATTTTGTCTTTAAGAATATTCTTGCAGTCAGATGTAGGCACACTGGGAAAAAGATTTACCACATCGAAAGAAACAAGTTTGGCGTTAGAGGGCACTGGAAAGTCCTTTATCTTGTTAATGAGGTCAGGGCTGTTGCGTATTGTGTGTTGAGGTGTGTAACTGACGTATTGTTTGAAGTCTTTGTTCAGTTTGTAAGCAATTCTGTGTGTTAGTGTATGATACTACAGGTCTAATGGGGATAGTAGATTTGTGTATTTTAGGTAAACCATATAATCGTGGAGGGAGTGGATTGCGTGGAAGAAATCTCTGTGGATGAGTGAATAGAGCTTTAGATTCAGCGAGTTCTTGTTTTAAGGAAGTGTGGTGTTTGTTAGTGGGGTCGTTTTTTAGGAGTGAGATGCCGTTGTTGCCATTGATAAAATCGAGTACTTTGTTGTTGTATTCTTCCTTGTCCAGAATCACTATAGAATTGCCTTTGTCCGCTTTCGTTATAACAATATTGTCTTGTGAGATTTTGTCTTTTAGTTTTTTAGCAGTTAAATGTTCTGACGAGATGGGCTTTGGGTGCGAGTGGTGTTCAATATGTTGTTTGATAGTATGTGTAACAGTGTGCTTGATTTCTGTGTGATTAGTATCATTGGGAAGGACAGTGTCTAGGTGAATATACAGATTTTTTAGAGTATTGGCGTTGGGTGGAGAAGGAGGTGAAAATTTGAGACCTTTTTGTAGGAGTGTGGCTTCAGTATGGGATAGAGTAGAGGACGAGAGATTTATGATACGAGGATGAAAGTTGGGGTGAGTCACAGAGTCAGATTGTTTCGTATGTGTTTGATATAGCGCTTTGCTGCAAGATAGACGTTCCAGCTTGCTTACCTGTTTTTGTTTCTGGCGGCTGCATATTCTGAAGATGCGGCTTCTAATGGAGTCCAGGAGGACCTCCCACTCAGCAGGATGTAGTGAAGAGGCCAGGTGTAGAGACAGTTCATATTTCCGTAGTGAGAGACGGTCACGAGTAGCGTACCAGCGTTTCCTCTCCCAATGTAGCCAGGATGAGCGAGCTGCAGCGGTTGCTTTTGAGGCGGCAAATGATGAGCTTTTGATTTTAATATTGATGAATTTAGGGGTTACTCCCTTAACGATGCACTGTGTGATGAACCATATATGTAAGTTTGCCAGACCAAATTTCAGGGATGTCTTGTAAAAGTCGGAGACCAACGAGGCTTGACTAGCCGACATTATTAATTGGATTGTTGGTGATGTAGATACCTTTTTATATGATAAATGACTAAAGATATTGTCTGGTATCAATTTTAATCAACTTATGATCATTTCGATCGCGTTGCGATCATCATCAGAGCTAAAATGTAATACAAATATTATACAAATATTATTAAATACAAATATTATAACAGGTTGTAGGTAACAGGTTATTGTATGCACGATGCGTAAGCAAACTGGGTCGTACATACCTTACAGCTTCTGGGCCGAAAACAAAGTTCTGCGAATTTTTTGGGCGTGTGTCTGTTTAAGAACACAGCCGGGCGGCAGCTGGGAGGGGGCGGGAAGAGGGGTGGGGTGCGGGTGTAGGGTCGTAAACCGCGGGGGTGCTGGTGGAGGCTGAGAGACGGTCGGGCGAGCGAAGGTCAGGGGAGTGGGGAGGGCTGGCTTCTTTCAACAATACTCACACATTATATAAAACACTATCGAACACTAAAGATCCAATCCCACCTACATTCTTATGCGGAGTCTATGTTCTCACGTGTAACAATTGCAATGCCATATACATAGGACAAACAGGCCGTAAATTCACACAGAGAATCAAAGAACACGAACAAGCATGGATAAATACCACTACCACAGTCTCACACTTTGCGGATCACCTAAATTTAAACACACATTTGATAAACACATAAATTTCCGAATTCTAGAAATTGAAAACAGGTACTGGAACAGAATAAAATTAGAAACCATACACATACACAACGTACTCAAAAAACAGAACATGACATGTCTCAACCAGCAAATACCTGAACTCTCGTCACCTCTGCTAAAATTAGCACAAAGTGTACACCCCTAACCCACCCCCAGCCCTCCCCACTCCCCTGACCTTCGCTCGCCCGACCGTCTCTCAGCCTCTACCAGCACCCCCACGGTTTACGACCCTACACCCGCACCCCACCCCTCTTCCCGCCCCCTCCCAGCTGCCGCCCGGCTGTGTTCTTAAACAGACACACGCCCAAAAAATTCGCAGAACTTTGTTTTCGGCCCAGAAGCTGTAAGGTATGTACGACCCAGTTTGCTTACGCATCGTGCATACAATAACCTGTTACCTACAACCTGTTATATTTGTATTTAATAATATTTGTATAATATTTGTATTACATTTTAGCTCTGATGATGATCGCAACGCGATCGAAATGATCATAAGTTGATTAAAATTGATACCAGACAATATCTTTAGTCATTTATCATATAAAAAGGTATCTACATCACCAACAATCCAATTAACCATTTCTTGAAGTTCCAACTCCCCTATTAAAAATATTCCCTTTTTAGAACTGCGCAATTCCACCGACAAGTTGAGAATTTGAAAACGATGCGTTTACTACTAAAATAGCAAGTAATTACAAACACGCGGATACGCCAGGCCGCGTTAGGCCGAGTCTGCAAATACTGAAAAGTTTCAATGTACGTACTAAATAATTATGTGGGTCTCAGAAAGTTATCTTCGAAGGAGCATCCTGCCTCTAGTGGAGGAGTGGAGTCTGTATTCGATCTTGCCTCATCCACTTCTCTTCTTTCTTCGTTGTCGCCCACTAATCAAGGCTCTAAAATAACTATTGAAAGGTGAGATCGCATTTTATAGTTTGCGTTTTATAGTGCAAGCTGTAGCGTAGTAGTTTTCTCAAGGAACGGTGCCACCTGTTTCTGACTTCTAAATACCTTCAGGGATTTTGTTTTGAATGCTGCTGGGTCCTGCAGTGTTGAAAAATAGAGATTTGATTAATAGTGAAAATTACATCGTCAATGGGCAGTACTTCTGCAACTCGCAGGGAAAAGTAGTTGCCATTTCGTTGTATGGACCACAAAGGATACGCATCACGAACTTACTCACTGCAATGACGCTTTCTGGGAGAAAAAAATGATACAGAAACTTGGGTTCTGCTACAAAGAAGTGCTCATACCCTACCTTTTGTTCCTCGAATGACGAGATCTATTAGCATAAGGGAGCCATATATTTAAAAACTGCATTAAATTTTACTATTGCACTCGAGAAGATCACCTGATAAGACATTCAGACTAATTAGGTAGGTTGGTTAATCCTAGGAACCTGCTAGTGTTTTTGTTCATCTGAAATGACTCTTGTGTAAGTGTGTATGTATATCAAGAATATTTTGGTTCAGAAATAAAAAAGCCCTCTACACACAAAATTTCGTGACAGCGAAGCCTAGTAGCGTTTTACCTTGTTCTTATTAACCTATTTTAAAGTACAAATAATAAAGTTTGATGCTTAGTAATTTGAAGGTTGAATGCTTATCTGCAGCCATTTGTTCATTATGACGTTTGTTGAGCGAGTTGTAATCAATCTATCGAAAGCAGTCGTCGTTTCACCCAGCTCGCGCAAGCATGAGATTACAGTTAGTAAAGCGAGAACAGTGAGTTTTTAAATTCCAAAACGGAAATTTTAAAATATTACTTAGTGAATATGAATGCAATGACCAGTAATCGTGACACATGATACCCTTTAAAAAAACTTTTCGGTAATGTATCTTACAAATTTTCACAGCGCATAGAAATCGAAAGAAAACTGCAGCCTCGGTGCCTTTCAGAAGTGACAATGGTCTCTCGCTCTAAATGGAAGCAATCATCTAGGAGTTATCCAATTGCATCATTACACTTTATTCATTTACGTAGTCTGTACGAAACGATGCGCCGGGAATTATTTATTCCCTTCAAAATTATACAAACATAACATATTTATTTTATATCAATATAACTCACCAAGTAAGCTGGGATAAGTCATGATTCGTAATATCTTATTTCGATCCTTGTTACGGCGTTGGATGCAGGATGCAGCTCGCCACCGCGCTATTTTACCACCTTTTTAAATTTGTCCAAAAGTACGAAAACATTTTTAAAATTTGCTTCGGCTATTTTACTTGGGAAAAGAGAATCACCAGATGAACACTATAAAACAGATAAACGTCGTTTTGAGATCAAAAATCGAGCTGTAGGATAGATAGGTGTAGCTCGTTCGTACACTCCGCTCATTCTTTCCGGTATGTGACAACGGAAGATCTTAGAGTAAGGTGGAATGATAACGGAAGACCTTAGAAGTAAAGTATATATAATATAAGATTTGAGATGGAATAATGGTGATATTTACAGAATTAGTTCATTTTTTTTAAAAAACAGTCCCAAATCGGAATCGATATTTTGAGTAATGCCTCAAACAATTTTAAGAAGTTTTTCAAAAAACGGAAATCTGTGAAAAAGATAGTTATGTACTACTATTACAGACCGTTTACCTCGGTCTGTAATAGTAGTATAGCATCTCTAGTTTGATGTCTGTGGAAAAATAGACACAGATGCAAAGTGACGAAAGCATAAACCGAAGGTCTGGCTTGCCTGTTCCGCAAGTCCCTCCTCCTCCGCCGGGGCTGACCGTGCCGCCGCGCCGACTAAAGGGCCCACAACGCGTGACGCAAAGGCGCGGAAGGGGGAGGGGGAGGGGGAGATGTTTTCCCAAATTGCACTTTACGACGCTCCTATTCGTCTGATTTGCATTATTGTCACGGCGTAGCATGTCGCCATCGCGCTATAAGCCCACATCTTTTAATTTTTTCTCGAAAGTTTGAAAACCAATTTTAAATTCGAGTTTTTGCTAGATTTTTGGCAAAGGGGCTTCGTAGCGTAAATTCTATTTTAAAAAGGAGTCAAATGCATTTTACAGATCGAAATTGGACCATTAGTTCAGATGTTATTGGTTAAGTAAATTTTACTTATTTTGTTGCTGCCACGTGGTGGCTACAAATTGTACTAGTGTCGGTACATTAAGCCTGAACAGTTGTGATTTAACGTAGCTGGCAAATTCGGCTAGACACCCCGGTTTTGTGGTCATGGCCTCTCAGCAGAACCATCCAGCATTCGCCTGGACGACCGAGGGAAATCACGAAAACCCAGGTCAGGCACGGGGGTTGAACCCAGGCCTCCCGAATGCGAAGTCAGCGTGCTACGTCCTGAGCCACGTAATGAAGTACTCAGTTCTAATACACAAACAAAACATTCTCAGTTTTCCAAGAAAAATTGTCTTCACGTGAAGCGGTCTCTCTCCCCATCTCGGAGAGCCACAGACCAACTCCCGGCATGATGAGGAGGCAAAATCAATCTCTAATGCCAACAAAATGGTAGGCAATTCTATTTTTCCACAAATTCACCCACTCTCTGAAGAAATTTTCATCCATCCAATGTCCACATCGTTCTGTGGTAAAACAACATCAACCATTTTGGAACCACCTTCGACTCTCGACTTACGAAGCAACCACCCACTGTATCAAATTTTTTAAACTTTGATCTATACAACGTACAGGAATATTTATTTCTATTCACGACAAACACTTCTAACAGAACGAAATTTTAAAAAAAATTCATTTCCTGTGCCCGTAAAGTTGACATGTTGGCATGTCAAGAAGGGACCAAAGCAAACAAAAGAAAGCTTCACCAGCAAACCATTTTCTTCATTATCTTACTGCGTACAGTGGTTCGCGCTTGTTTGTGCTGGTGAATGCTCATTGGTGAACCCTTCTCAAAACACGCAGTGTGCATCTCCCAGAGAAACGATACATTTACCAAACAGTAACTCTCAACAAGCCGAAAATCGCTTCGAGACTGAAACGAACATATATATGTGTAGGAATTTGTCGTCTTCATTATGAGTGTTACTGGTCGCGCGTCATCGTGGCCTGATTTTCCAAGACTATCTTTAGCAAAGCGTAAATCAAAAACTGAAAGCTCAAGCACTGAAGATAATTCACAGGAGCCAACCATTTGGCAGCAGATATTAGAAGGTATTATCTCTCAGGCAACTTTTTCCCAATTAATATTGAGATTGCACGCTACTTCAAACTGAAGTATACATTCACGTGTATACCCATCAAATATTTCCAAAAAGTATTATTATACATTTCTTTTTATTTCAATAATGTTTATTATGACTTGGTTTATGGCTATTTACTGAAATTGCGAGAAGATGAACATTTTTTTAAACATTCTCTTTTTATCGTTTCATTTACATCACAATTTGGCATGTCATATGAAAATATTGCATTCTACAGAACGCACAGTCTTTTCTTACTACTGATTTCGAGAGTAGCGGATTGTTAATAATTAACAAAGCTAATAATTAATTCGTGATAGTTGTTTTTCAACATGATGTAGTGACACTAAAGCGCTGCGGAGAGATAATAGGGCGGGAGAAGACTTTTCTCCATTTTTGACCAGAGGACCAAAAAAAGGATTTTTCAGTGCACTATAGTGCCTGAATCACAAGGTTGATATGCGAAGGAAAGTTAGTTTGCTTTAATTTTGTATATAAAAGAAATTTCGATAAAACGCGTAGTTATTGACATGTAAGCGAACTTGTGCGCTACAGAATGGCACAGACGCTCTAATACTAGTTAGATATCTACTTTCTTTGGTCTGGGCTAGCTTTTCAGTTTTGCCTCACCTTCCCGGCTACCATCTGTCGCCCCCCAAGAAGATTTTTTTCACATTTTGTCGATTTTTCTGTCCCCTAATTTTAGAACTGAAATATAACAAAAAATATTATGGAAGAGTAAAACCTCGTCACATATAGCAATTTTCTTTGAAAAATTTGGAGCCGTTCTTGAGAAAATGTAATTTGAGCGTTTCTTTAAATGCGAATTTTAAAGCTCTTATTCACAGAAAACTTATAAGTTTTGGAGAAACTTCATTGGAAATCATTTGAAGTACTCATACAAATAAAATAATAAACAAATCGCTACACTAATCGCTAAACTACGCTAAACCAAATCCACACACGTACTCATACAACAATAATATACAAATCGCTGGTAATATAAAATTAACGCTGGGAGATATACTTAAAAAAATACATTTGTATAACTATAAAAAACAAAAGAATGCATCAAAGTGACATTTTTATGTCATGTTATTTAGCATTATCCTTACACAAAAAAACATGGAGCCGCTCCCTTTCACACCATTTATTCAACTTGTTTATAGAAGAAGCAATCAAATACTTTAAAGGAAAAACAAAGGGGATACAGTTTAATGGTTTAGAAATACACTCCTCAAGATATGCCGATAGAGTAATATTAGAAAGTTGAAGAAAAGATTTACAGAAAATTATAAATAGCCTCGCAAGAATTCTCCAATGGTTCCTCATCAAAATTAACATAAAGAAATCTAAATTCATGATATTTGGGAAAGAAAAATTACACATCAAATGAAATAATGTTAGATACAACAGAAATAGAACATGTACACAACTTTTGCTATGTAGGCTGCACTTTCACAGAAGACAATAGAAATAGAAAGCACAACATAAATAAGAAAGCATATTACACTAGCAAAGAAGGCTTAATTTAAAAAAATAAAATTACTTATAAATACCAACTTTAATTTGAATATTAGAAAGAAATTTCTGAAAAGTTATATCAGGAGTGTCCTATTATATAGGTGTGAAGGATGGGCACTTTATAAATGGACAGGAGTCATTTAGAAGTTTTAGAGATGTGCTTGTGGTGAAAAATACTGAAGATTTCCTGGACTGAAAAGGATTCCTTCAGGAACAAGAAGACCATTGATGATATCGTCTTAGCAATATTAGCAAAGAACGAACAGACTCGACAGGATGTGTAGTTACCTCCAATGCCAGATCTGTGCGGCCCTGATGTTTCATGCACATGCTCCAAGTGGTACGAAGATTCGTCTGTTGTCACACATGACATCTGTTGGACTGTGTGCAATACTGTTCAACCAACATATTCAAACTGATCGCACAAAAGCGGCAAACAAATCGGATATTTTTACATGAGATTTTAAGAAAAAATAGTATCTACTTGGAGATATTTGTGCCGTGCAATTAAAACGTTACCACGGACGCTCAAATGCCTTAAATACAAGAGTGGAAATCGAGATCAGCCGGATGTGGGGCGTGGTCCCATCAGTGTGAGGGCTTTGTTCTGTAAACTTTGTCTAAGAACTTGGCTAAACTCCCAAGTCATTCAAGTCTGGGAAGATAGAAACATTTCTTTCCTGGGTGCAGCCCACATTTAGTACACAGTATTGTAGAGATTGACAGCAATCTGCTCGTTTTAGGAAGCTAGTTGCAATCTGGAGTAGATTTTACCATGTACCGCCGCCAGTGCTTCGTGATATTCATGGACTGCAAAATTTAAATATTGAAATGCGTTACTAAGGCGGTGTTTATTTAAACTTGCAATAAGTGTTAATTTCATTGATACACGCGGCGTAAGTTGTGTTGGTAGAGAATGTGCAGATCAGCACAAAACTATTCCTTTTAAAATAAATTCTCTTAAAAGTGTTAAAGGTTTATTAAACATGAGCTCAGCTCTGTCGGATCCAGGGGGAGGACATGGCCTCTTCCAAAAGGCATAGAGTTTTCATTTACTTTCCTTTATTTGGAAAAATTCATTTAAATATTTGTATTCGAATTATTGAATTATTTAAACAATAATATTGTATAGAATCATATCAATGGTACATAAATAACATACAATATTACAATAATAACAAAAATCTACGATGACCTCCACCAAAATGATTGGCTGGATCCGCCCCTGATGCTCAGGAGCGACAGCTGAGGTGCGAACCAGGACGAAAGAGCGAGGGCCGGAAGCGTCTTTGGTGAAGACCTTCACGATCACAGTCAGAGTTGGAACCGTAATGGGCCACTTTATATCAAAATATATATAATATATTTTGATATAAAATTAATTTCTAATGTGAATAATACGGATTGAAATAATCAGTTCATTGGATTATACCTCATTACAGGATAACTGAAAATGAAATCACAGCCTAGAGGAATGGCAACCAAGGAAAATAAAAATATCATCAATATCTCATACCTAGAGACTCATAGTCGAAAAATCAATGCAAAAGATGTGGAATGACATCTGGGTGACTTACAAATCTAGTGGCCTTCATAAAAACATTGTAATTTTTTATCAATTAAAAATAAATAAAACTTCAAATCGCAAAGAACAGGTTGCCGTAGCCAGAATAAGGACAACTTGTAGTAAATAGTCTTTTATACCTCATAATGCAAAACACCCTTCCTAAATCTGATAACTGTAATGTTTCACTTGATATTAATCATTTAATTACAGAGTTTTCACTATTTAAGAATTGTCAGGCGTACTTAGATGGAAACAACTTTGAATCAATTCTGGTATACACTGACTTTATCAAAAAAGGGTTCTGAAATACTGTAAGGCTGTCAATGTCATTAAGGAATTGTAAATTATATTTTTTTCAGCCAATGGTCAAACACAATTTTTTGTCAAGCAATGCAATGTATGTGTGTGTAATGTTCTTTCACTGTACTCGCAACAATTACTACAATTTTACTCGCTAATGACTTCAGTCAACATTACGCCTTTTTTTTTTTTTTTTTTTTTCCCAAGTTCATTGATTTATTTGAATCAATGAAGTTATGGCAACCTTCTCATTTACCAATTAGTGTTAACTCCATATGGATTAATTACAAAATATCACCTACATAATTATTTTAGTAAAGTTTCATCAATGTTAAAAAAACAGGCATTTATCAAAAAAAAAATTATGCAAAAAACACCAGATGATTGTACTTTGAAACTAACTCAACATTCATATTATATTTTCAGTAATATAAATGATAAAAAATAGTTTTCACATTCAACACACAAAATTTATGCAGGATAATTGCTGACTTTGGGAAATGTTTGTGGTATTGTTTAGAATCAGATAAAGGGCGTCGTCTCTATCAGCAAATCAAGCAATTTGATTCCTGGGCAGAACCAGAGCTACCAAAGACAAGTATGTATTTTCACTGTAGCTCAAAAGAAAAAAAGATGGCCATATATTAAAATAAGACATTCTATGATATTTTTCCTGAATAATTTGAATCATGTATTCTAGATTCTGTGACCGAATTCCTGGACAATGAGATATTTTCAACATTGCTACCGGCTCTTGAGGAGACACTCCTACAAGCCACAAAATGGAAATGCTTATGGGTATATAATACTGCAGAAAATGTCAATGCAACAAAAAATACAAAACATTGAAATTATTTGCTAGAAAAAATCTTGAAAGTAATACCACTGCTTTCAGAAACAGAAATGTCTCTTCAATGGCATAGACAATCTTGCAGAACAACTCTGGAATAAAAATCCTCTACATCCTGAACGAGTTAAGAATTGGACTCCTCTCATGCAAATACCAGCAATGAAGGAATGGCTAAAAGAGCAGTATGTGAAAATATTAGTTGTACTAGGAGCAGAATGAATAAGGCTAGAATAGCCTAAAAAGCAATACTTTTTTTAAATTGAGAATTAGGCTAGAATAAATTCATTTAGACCTTCTCCCTAAAGTGAACCTCATTCACAAGCCAAAAAGAATTTAGAGGATCTGCTTCTTTCCTTCTAATTTGCTAACAAAAAAACAACAACGATTGACTTCCATTAGTACAACCCACATTTTCCAAATAAATTATCACCGTAATCTTTTTCTACAAAATAAAAATGATCAAATCATCATTCAAGACAAGTCTTGAGAATCATTAACAATCGTTTTGTTGTTTTTGTTTTTAGAAAAAGTAAAATTATGTTAGCATTTTTTAAACAAGGAATCTCTAATAATGACTCCCCTTTCCCAACATTTCATTGAACATCAGTGATGTACCAGGGTGGCTTCAATCATACACACACCCCTCCTTAACTCAGTGACAAAAAAATCAAAAAATGTAATTTATCTTTTTCTATCATAATGAAGGTAATTTAATATCTCAATTGAATGTGTTATAAATAACTTTAAGCCAAAAACTATAATTACATTGTATGTAAGTTCACCATATATAAAAAATTATTTAAAAGAAAACAAGTCAGCTGGACACTACGAATATACCCTAATGTTACCAAATTTTTGCAATGAATCCGGTGACACTCTTTAGCCTTAGTCAGAATGATAGTTTGAATTTCTAACTTCTTTGCAAAATAATACATTAAAACTAAATAAACGTAATCGAAACTATAATCTCATTTCACCCTGAGGAAGGTCACTGCATGACAGCTGAAACGTTGGCGTTCGTGCCTCGGACATGGCATCTCCCAGACTCAGACCAGTTTCTACCAGACTTCTATCAATTTTACATTATAAATGTATTTTCAAGGACATTATATATTTCAAAGTAGAATTTGTAAATTCATGGTTGGTGCCCTGTACATGGGAATCGCTGGTAAACTTAATGTACCCTAACCAATAAAATAAATCTTGGTTGTATCATTGTCAATGAGCATTGCATATACTTAATGATTAAATATTAAGGAATATCAACTTAACAATTTTCCTTACTTACTTTCTTTCTTTCAAGTGTTTTTTTTTTTTTTATAATTTGGATTCTCCTAAAAATTTCAGTGCAAGATGCAAAATACATTGTTTTATATCAAATGATTTTTTAATTATTATTATACACTAGTCCCAGACCAAAATTTCCATTGTCTTGGCTATGGACACCTGAAGAGGCAGCAACAGTAATACAAGCTGCCTACAGAGGATATCTAGCAAGGCGCAGAGATGATGTACAAGAAGTGCGATTATTCTGGAAGGTATACAAATTCATAGATTCAAATTCTTAATTAATGTCATACAACTGATCAGAATTGTCACTGTTAATTTCTCAATAACGTTCAGGCACTGCAACAAGAGAAAGAAGAAGCAGAGTTAAAACAACTTGAAAAACAACAGAGAGATTTAGAAAAAATACGGAGAGTCCTCATGAAGCCACAATTGACATCACAAGAAAAACTTGAACTTGAACAACAAGCTGATGTGCAGAAGAGTGCAAAGGGATTTGTTGACAGGGTTCTGGAGTTAGCTTGGGAAAAAATTAGAAAAGACGAAGAAGAATGGCAAAAGTCTGTGGATCGTGAGCATGTTGAGCCATATATGGTATTAAGGCGATCATTATTAAATTGGGATAACATATCACAAGAACATTTTGAAATGTTCTTTAAAGATTAATAATTAAAATTCACTCTGAAGTAACATTTAAAATACAGCTTTTATTAAATTACTCTTACGTTTATCAGTTGACAGAAATGATAGAACTTTGTACGAATACTGTCACAAATTATAATTCTACTGAGTAGTCCCACTTGGTGCACTAAATCCTACTGGAATTTATTTGCATAAAAAATATTACCAGGAATTTTAACCAATACAGTATTTTTTGTCATTAACTATTGCAAATAAATCATTTACTTGTTATAAAACACCTTCATACAATTGAGGACTTGCCGGCTTTCCTAGATCCATCTTGATTTCGATTGTAGGCAAAGTATCTTCAGATTCTAGTCTGGCAACATTATCTATGCTCTGTTTATACTGCAATACCATTCGTGGTTCTGATTCAGGTTGCCCTTGACTTCTCCTATCACGGATGACTAGCGCCTACAAATTAAAGCAATGTTGGTTAATACATTGCTTTCCCTCAAAACAGCAAAAAATGTTCATATATGTTTCTTACCCTTAGCAAAGGTGGAAGTGGGGCTGTTCGGGGTAATACTTTAATGCGTTTGTTAATGTTACATTTACAATAAGATGCCTCTTCATCTTTAGGGATGAGCTTGTAGTCTGCCTTAAACGTTACTCCGGATAATCGAACTAGTTCCGGATATTTACGTCCACGAAAGACTTTTTCAGCCCACACATCAACCTTTCTTCGTTCCTAAAATGTAAATAAAGCATTAAATTCATGCACGAGGTGACAGAACTTTGAAATATCTTCACTTGCCTCGTGTGGGAGAGCTTCTACTTTACAAATTTTAATGTAACATGGTTCCGGGTACCGCTCCATGGAACCCCGGGCAATAATCCTGCCAACTCCATAATTCTGCAAATTTCCTATTATTTCCCATAAAGTTTTGCCCACATTATTCGTTGTTTGGCCAATATACTTGATAGGCATAGTTCAGTTTTCAGAAATAATTATGTAATCAGGCTGACGCCAAGTTGTACACAGCGACACTTAATTTACAATACTACTTAATTAATATTTTGTAATTTCCGGTATTAAATCGCACTTTTCAAGTTATGTTGTGTCGCTTCATCACAAGTACATACACAGTTTAAAGTAATATACTCTCTGGTTTAAACACAGTTGCACTTCAAGATCACGGGCTGAACAGTGAGAGAGGATGAGACATGTTATCCAATCTGAAGCATCATTTCAACTTAAATTTTTGGTGCTGAAGCTCTCGATTGGATCGTGTTGTTGTGCCACTACGTTTCGTGCATCTTCCGCT
Source organism: Gryllus longicercus (assembly GCA_038098605.1). NCBI lineage: Eukaryota > Metazoa > Arthropoda > Insecta > Orthoptera > Gryllidae > Gryllus > Gryllus longicercus. Next base: position 2,533,405 of record JAZDUA010000098.1, read on the forward strand.
AATGTTGGCAACGCTAGAAAATAAACACATCAACGTTTTGCACGTTCTTTGACACAGTTGTCTCTTGATATATACTCTCTGGTTGTCTCCATGCTGTGGAGTTCTTTATACTATTTCGTGGACCACCAGTTGGTTGCTTCAGACCTTATAGATGGCTGATAGTGTGTGATTTTTTTATTTTATTTTTTGTTCACTGTTTGATAATTCTATCATTCTTTTACGATCGTTATTAATTTTGAGTTACACGGTACAAACAATAACACTGTCTTGTATGGAATGTATGTTGAAAGGATTTATTATTTATAAAAAGATTAATCAAATTACAAAATAGTTATTTGTACAATTACAGCCCTGAAAGTTGAATATTGAATTGAAATATTTGCAAATGAAATAAAATAGTCTCACAAAGTTCTGTGCAAAGTCTAATTTTTCCTCGTAATCGTTAGGAACGTATTGAATTCGTAAATCGCGCAATATACAATGCAATTTTAGGATATACGTAACTATTGAACATCAAATTAACAGAATTATGACAAGAATTTTCTTGTGTTCAAATTCGTACTGTATTTAAAATTGAAATACTATACTGATACAAGCCTATCATAACCTTAACCTGAGTTACAGATATTACCTTTTTACTATTACAAGAGATACTGTTTAATAAAAGTGTAAACTTTCAGTTCTCCGTTATGTAGTTACAACTAGGCTACACTACATATCTGTCAGATGTAAATTCTAGTTGTTGTTTTTCTTTAATTTGCTTTAACACCAATAATGTCGATCTCTTCGAAAGGCGAAAGCGAGTCCAAAACTCAATTTCGTTGGAGTCTTCGAAGAAATTTGCCCTCTCTCGGATCCATCTAGTTTGCCAAGGTGGAGAAATTCTATCTCCAAGAATGTGGTCGTCGTCACCGAATTGCACATAACCTCTCCGCCATGTTTCTTTGGTCTCCTTAAGCCTGCTTACGTCCCTTTCGTTCCGCGAGCGCTTATGTACAAACCGTAGTTTAATGCTAAGCGACGCTTACGAACCATGGTGAAACGCTATTTTGCCCTAAGCTCGCTTATTTTTGCTAAAGCCTCGCTTAACAACCTTCGGAGTGCGGACGTGATGAAACTGGCCCTCAATGTTAATCGGAAATTATTTTATGGAGGGGGAAGGTCGCCCCCCCACTCCGACAGAAGCAACAAATCAGAAAGAAGCATACATTTCTGCCCCTCGCCAGCCAATAAGTGTCGAAAGGCGATCTACCAATTGAAATGGATGGCAGATGTTAAATCGGGACATTTGAAATTACATTATCAAGCAGTTTCAATATGGCGGACAATTATAGAATATAATATATTTTACGTGAAATTAATGCGTAAGGTAATGAAGTAAGTAATTCTGAAAAGATATATAATTGGGAGGTAGTAAAGTAAATTATAATGAAGGAAGTGGGAAAAAAAGGTATTTCATATAAACAATATATATTTGTAAAATATGTAAAACAAATCATTCACAAAAAATGTACAATATGCATGAAGAATAATCCTGTTATGTGAAATAAAGGAATAAAACCTGGCCAATCATCATGTGCGACACTAATATTACACATATTAAGAGCCGAGAGAGAAAACCATCCACCGGAAGCGCCTCTATTGGCTACCCGCCGTGTAGTACCGGCGCACAGTGTGTTATGTGTTTCAGGCATCTAGCTCGCAAAAAATCATTTTTCGACCCAGTTCCTATACATTTTTGGAGTTGCTCACACTATTCTCTAATACCCAGAGCATCTGGCAACACAGATTGTTTAATGTTTGAGATCACATTAGCGCCGCTGAAACCCTCCGATTGTTGAGTTTTGGAGGTCACTTCGCACCCTCACTAGAGTTTCAAGAGTGCGCCTGTTCAACACGTGTTCTCAGAAGGATCCGCTGCAGGAGTATTCGTGTATTTGCTGAATATCATAGTGTAAGGTACGTACTTTACTTTGAAACTTTCATATTTCATGTTCTGATTGCAGAACACATCATTAACCGTTTTTGAATATAAGATAGTAACATTTCCATAAAATTCTTGACTTTGTTTTTGCCGAGATGAATAAAAAAAGTTACACGGAGTTACAGCGGGAAACTGCATCGCTTATTGTGCTTTATTATTCATTTACAAGATACAGTTAGTCCTAACTGCTCGAAATTGCCCCTATCCCAGAAAATATTTTTCAGAAACGATGCACGGCATACGAAGACGAGATTTCTTTCCCGTTTAGCGAGCTTCTGCTAGTGTATGAAATGAAGAAATACTTGTATATCGATTCGTTGCAAAAAAATGTTTACAAAACTGTTCAGATGATATATCTAAGTTGGTTAAGATCACGATGTATTTTGTGCTCAAATAAGCTCTCTGTGGGCAAAGTGCAATAGAACACTTGAACGTTTCCCGGAACGCTACTTATACTGGCTTAATGAAGACGTTAATTTTGATAGTCGTGTTATTCTTGCCATGCCTTCAACTAGTACCGCCCCCACATCAAAGAGAGGACGACCTTGTAAGCATTTTGACACGTGCAGCGATTCTGGACATTGGAAAAAAGCAGAAAAAATTATCGGGTGCAGTGCATGGTGAAGCCATAATTCAGTAAAATGTGCTTCCAATCGGACAACTTTCTGAAGAACCGCAAGAGGCTGGAAATAAAGACAATGGATTTAAAAATAAAGATAAAAATAAATATAAATCTCAATTCAATCAATACATACGTATTTACAGAGGAATAAGCGTAGTATAAGGAAAGTTATGTAATACTATGGAAATTTGATTTCGAAATTTCAACGGAGATACACGTTTTGTGGTCCTCTAATACCGAAAAAGTGGTTCTTCACTAAGATGGACGTTTTGAAAAGAACCACTTTTTCGGTATTAGAGGACCACAAAACGTGTATCTCCATTGAAATTTCGATATTATATATATATATATATATATATATATATATATATATATATATATATATATATATATATAATTTGGAGATACTTTACATGAAGCGCCTCCAAACATTTTCAAAATTTTCTCAAAAACGGCTCCCAATGTTTTCTTTCAATTTCTTGTAGAATACAGTAAAATGCAATTATAAATGTGACATTTGTCCAATTTTCGCGGTTAACTCTAATTTTTCGAAAATTGCAAAAGTTTGAATTTTTTCTAATTCTTCCTATAACTGCAATATTGAGATTTTTCCTTCAAGTAAAGTTTGTTCTCTATATTTAGTTCTTTCAAAATTGGGATGTACAATTTTTTTAAAATATTTTAGTAGTTTTCGAGCAACATTTGCAATATTTACTAGGCTGTCCGGGTGACGCCGCGTCCATGGCGAAGGTGCCGACGTTTCAGTCGCCAACCTCCTCTACCGAGAAACTGAGCCCCATTTAAACTCGTGCGCAGCACATCTCCGCGCATTACGCCCTGAGGAAGATCGCAGAATAGAGACCGAAACGTCGGCACCTTCGCCATGGACACGGCGTCACCCGGACAGCCTAGTAAGTGTTTGGAGGTGCTTCATGTAAAGTACCTCCAAATTATAAAGGATTTTTTTTTAATTCCCCTCGCCTCGAGTGGAGTGAGATTGATCGGGAAATATCCATTTTCGAAAAATCGCACGTAATGGTGTTCACTCGGACGAACGTTTTGAAAATAACTTTTTCGGTATCAGAGGACCTCAAAACGTGTATCTCCGTTGAAGTTTCGAAATCTATTTTCTATAGAATTACATAATTTTCCCTGTACTTTATTCCTCTGTATATACATCTGTAAACGGGAAAGTAAAAATGAACCAATGATTGAAATATCAAATTGAATTAAAATAAAGATGTTCACATGACTTTCACAAACAGGTGCACTGAACACATTCAAACTTATATAAAAAACCATATGGCACCATAAGCAAATACAGCTAAATATCTTGTCAGGACTCCAGTGGTGGCCCGTGCTTAAGTTGCACGTTTGTTTAACCTCCAGGTATAATCTAAAATTAATCTTAGGAGTACTTACAGCTAAATATCTTAGGAATACATATTTTCCGTTTAATGGCATACAATATTCAAGACATTGCAGAAAAATAGATGTATATGAAATCGTTTTGAAAGCAAAGAGTGTCCAACTGCCGCTCTCTCCGAGGCGTGGTTCCTTGCCAGGTATTTTATCTCGCTCTTGGATCTTTGCTGTATTACTAGGTTTACTGAAGTTACTCTTTAGCCCTTTTGGTTGGACAACCAGACGAGTGGTGGTGTGCGACAACCAGACTAGCGCTGCGCGGCGACGGAGGTAGTTTCAGGGGAATACTAAAATTCTATCTTTGCCTGACTGGCTGCATCGTAATTTTATGAATTTCGCTTGTTATTGAAAGTAGACGAATTTAATTACTGACCAAATTTAATGCATTATTTATGATGTTTATATAATTTGTTTTCATTTGATATTAGATTTACTGATTTAAAATATACACTTGATGGTTTATTTTTGTAAAGATGGCTGATCTGGAAGGAAGTCCCTTTCTCAGTAGAGGCAACAGGTTGCAGTTATACCACAGAGAGAGCCGTCGGAATATGCCTAAATTCTGAACCACGTGCGCGGGAGATGTGAATCGGTCACGACGTAAAAAAATTATGAAAGTAATGAATCAATATAAACATTTATTTAACTCTTTTCATTAATTTGAATTGCTTACATTTTTATTATATTTTCGAATTTTGAATTTTGGAAATAGTATTTCGGTCATTCGATGGAGGTGCAACCTTCAGTCTGTTGGGACACCAGCCGCCATTGCATGACGCTGGCTAGTAAAAGTTTATGGAAAAAACATATAAACACAATTAGTAATGCTACAGAATGGAACAGACTTTCCCGTATTAGTTTTCTATTTCTTTTGGTATCGGTTAGCTATTCGGACTTGACACATACCCTTGCCTGATACGTCTCCCAAATTTGCCTGATTTGCCCGATACGTCGCCAAATCACCCGTCACCAAATTTGCCTACATTACATTTTCTTGAAATGTTCTTAATTTTTCGGAGCAGTTTTTAAGAAAATGGCGTATAAGCGCTACTATAAATTCGAAATTTGAAGTTCTTATTCACAGAAAATTTATTATAGAGTTTTCGAAATACTTCATTAAAAGTCATTTGAAATTCCTGGAAATTAGAATATTAACGGGGTGAGAAATCTGTCAAAAAAAGTACATTTTTGTAATTTTGAAAAAAGATTTTAAAAAATACCTCAAAATGAATTACCACTATCCGTTTGAAATGTTTGAAGGAAAAAAATGATGCCGTTTTTTTTTAAAAAAAATAGCGTTTGAGCGTTTTGAAAATGCGACAGCTTGAGCTAGTTTTCACAGAAAACGGTAGAGTTTTGAAGAATCGTCATATGACAACATTTAAAGCACATTGCCGTGGCCGAACAGACACCCTTAAAGTTGCCGCCGGATGACGGTACCAATACCGCCCAAGAGAGTGCGCTGTCCGACAGCGCGGCAGTACCGTCACGCTCGAGCAGACAGCGGCGCGCGAGAACCCACCCGTATCACCGGGTTGGCCAGCGGACCTTCGCCTCGAGCGGGCTATAAAAGAGCCGCTCGGGCAAGCAGGAGGCAGTCGATAGCGAGCGCCTACAAGTGATTAGAGAGTGACATTGTGAATAAGTGATACGTCGAAGTGCTAACGGACTCTGGACTGCCCCACGGATATTTGGTGATCTAGCGACGTATTTGGACTCTCTTCTGGAATTTTGTTAGAACTTGGCTATTGTTATTGGATTTGCTCTTTTGGATTGTGAAATAAAACACGTCGTAAGAAACCGTGTTTATCTTTGTTGTTTTCTGGTCATAACAACTTGGCGACGAGGAAAACTAAAATGGAGGCCGGCGACCCGATAGTGCAAATGCTAGCACTAATGCAGCAGCAGATGCAGCTGCAACAGGAGGCGTTCGCGCAGCAGCTACGGCAACAAGCTGAGGCGCAGCGGCAGCAAGCAGAGGCGCAGGCGCAGCAGCTGGCGATTCTGTTGGAAGCAATCAACAGACGCCCCCCGCCCCAATTCCACTGCTTCCAGCCCGACTCGGAGGAGTGGTCAGAGTACCTAGAGAGTTTCGAACAGCATTTATTATGTCACCAGGTAGGAGACGCAAAAACAAAAAAAGCGTTTTTTCTAAGCTGCGTTGGGAGCAAAGTGACTAGTTTGTTAGGAAAACTACTCCCAGAAAGAGACTCAACAGAGTGGAGTTGGGAAGAAATTAAACACAAATTAGACACTTACTTTAACAAAACGCCACATGTACTGGCGGCCAGGTATAAATTCTTCCAGTGCAGGAAAAGCGAAGGACAGTCGCACTGCGAGTGGATTACAGAGTTAGCTGGCCTGGCGCGGCAGTGTCAATTCAAATGCCCGCCATCAGAGGGAGAGACATCATACGCTGAAACACTGATCAGAGATATGGTAGTCTTGCACACGCCGGAGGACAAAATTCGGTTTTTAGCTTTGCAGAACGGAGATCCTTCATTGGAAGAAGTAAAAACCTTGTGCAAGACTTACGAGACCACGCGTGAGACAGCCCGCCAAATCACGGCCGGATCATGCGTGTGTAGTGTTACCGATAACAATTCAGTGAAAGACAGTAGCTCAGACAGTGTTAACAGTTTAAGTAGTAGTGTCAGTATGAGAACGGCGCGAGAGAAAAGAAGTGAAGTGAGGAAAGGTAGACAAAATAATCAGATAGGGGCAAAGTCGGCAAAGTGGGGCGGCGACTCAAAGGAAAGGAAAAGTACGAACATTTTCAAGAGAAAGAAATCTTGTAAAGGTTGCGGGAAGTATCACAATAGAGCCGAGTGCAGGTTCAGGGAAGCACAATGCTTTTACTGCAAGAGAGTGGGCCACATCCAAGAAGTCTGTGAACAAAAACGACATGCGGCACGAAGCGCAAGACACGAAGAAGACATGGAGGTAGCCATGGTTAGTGAGGTCATTAGCGGAGAGGGGCAGAAAAAATTAACGGTGCGAATTAAGTTAGACAGTCAACCAGTAGACTTCCTGTTAGATACGGGAGCACCGGTTACGCTGATCAATCTAAACACGTACCGCCGTTTAGGGTCTCCCGGTTACGCAAAAGTACAAAAAAGATTGACCAGTTTCGGGAAGACGCCCATTAAGGTGTTAGGAAGTGTGCGCGTGCAAGCATCATACAAGAGCAAGCAGGCAGTCATAGAAATATTAGTGGTCGACCGGTATGACGTAACGAATATCCTGGGGTTGGACTCCTTCGATAAACTGGGGTTTGGAGTCGTAGACGAGGTAAACCAGGTATCAGACCAGGATGAGGTTCACGTCATCAAGGATTTAGTTTCTGAGTTCGCGGAGGTGTTTTCGCCCGGGTTGGGAGAGTGCAAGAGCTTTCAGGCTAAGATCCAGCTTAAAGAGGGACATAAACCACGCTTTTACAAAGCGAGACCGGTGCCATGGGCACTTAGGGACAAAGTGAAAGAACTAACACGGCTGCAGAAAGAAGGGGTGATTACGCCAGTAACAGTGAGCCAGTGGGCCACGCCTTTAGTTCTAGTGAAAAAATCGAACGGGAAGATTAGGTTGTGTGGCGACTTCAAAAGCACGGTGAACCAACAGGTGGAAGTTGAGCAATATCCGATTCCCAAGCCGGAAGATCTGTTCTACAAACTGTCAGGCGGACAACAGTTTTCTAAAATAGACCTCAGGGATGCTTACCTACAAATACCTTTGGATCCCGCGGCCAAGGAAGTATTGGTAATCAACACACCGCTCGGTTTATTTAGCTACAACAGATTGCCTTTTGGGGTAAACTCAGCGGCAGCAATCTTCCAGCGCTGTCTGGAGCAAATTACCTCGGGCCTGGATGGTTGCTGCAATTATCTGGATGATATCATCGTCACAGGACGCAGCTTAGAAGACCATAAACAAAACCTGAGAAAGTTGTTCACGGTTTTGCGAGACAAGGGTTTTAAGGTAAATCAGGAGAAATGTGAATTCTTCAAAGAAAAAGTAGTTTTTCTGGGACACGTGTTAGACAGCACGGGGATAGCCCCTACCCAGCAGCACGTACAAGCTATTATTCAGATGCCTCCGCCAACAGATCTAAAACAGCTGCAAGCACTGTTAGGCAAAGTTAACTACTATAATAAATTCATTAGAAACTTTTCGACGATAGCAGCTCCTTTAAACCATCTGAGAAAGAAAGGGGTCAAATTTGTATGGTCGGAAGATTGCAACAAAGCTTGGAACAGTTTAAAACAAGAGTTACTGCGCACGGTAAGACTTAATCATTTTGTCCCGGGAAGGATCACAACTGTGGCGGCAGATGCCTCAGATTACGGTCTGGGGGCGGTGTTATCCCAAAAAGATGGAAAAGGGGTCGAGAGACCAATCGCTTTTATGTCGAAAACTCTAAACAAACACCAGAGAAATTACTCCCAGATAGAGAAGGAAGCATTGGCGATCATTTTTGCGGTGAGAAAATTCAACGAGTTCCTTTACGGGACCAAATTTCACATCATCACTGACCATAAACCTCTGGTGCAACTCTTTCACCCAGGGAAGAAGATCCCAGAATCCACAGCCAAGAAGCTGCAGAGGTGGGCGTTGTTTCTTGCAGATTACGACTACCAGATCCATTATAGAAGCACGTCGCAACACGCGAACGCGGACGCGTTGTCTAGACTACCCGCCGGCCCAGACCCAGAATTCGACGCGTCTGAAGAAGAATGCCTCCAGTTGGACCTGGAGGATCTGGGAAACCTAGCAGATTTTCCGTTAGAGGCAAGGACTATAGCGAGGGAGACGGACAAGGACCCGGAGTTGAACCAGGTACGGCGCTTCATCAGAGAAGGTTGGCCAACAAGAAGATTAAGAAGCAACGCCAGGTGGTTTAACAAACAAGACAGATTGTCGTGCAAAGCTGGAGTTCTATTGTTAGAGGGCGAAGAGTTCACAAAGGTAATCATACCCAAGAGCCTCAGCCAGACAGTGCTTAAATTGTTACATCAAGGGCATTGGGGGGTAGTACGTACGAAGCAGCTGGCGCGACGGCACTGTACGTGGCCAGGTATGAACAACGACATTGAACAAATGCTAAAGAGATGCGAGGCTTGCCAGCTTAATCAAAGCGCCCCCCCCCCCCCAAAGACTTGACACCTTGGCCGGAGCCGGCGGAACCGTGGGAAAGGGTCCACGTGGATTTCGCCGGCCCCTTTTGGGGGTCCATGTGGTTGGTGGTAGTGGACGCGAAGTCCAACTACCCGTATGTGGTTGAAATGGGAAGCACCACCTCTACACAGACCGTAGAGATGCTGGAGAGGATCTTTGTTACGGAGGGTCTACCTGTGGTATTGATTTCAGACAATGGTCCGCAGTTTTCGTCCCAAGAATTCGCAAAATTTTGTGCGAGCAACGGCATCCAACACATCTGTGCACCGCCTTTCCACCCACAGTCTAATGGAGAGGCGGAGAGGTTCGTCCGAACCTTCAAAACTGCTATGGGGAAAGCGCGGGCAGCGGGGACACCAAAGTCCCGAGCACTCTTAAGGGTCCTGGCAACGTACAGGGTCCTGCCAGGCTCAACGGGCAGAAGCCCAGCTGAAGTGCTCCACGGCAGGCAGCCCCGGACCCTGCTGTCACTGCTGAGCCCTAGCGACCCGCATAGAGCTGGAGGTATTAGACCAAAATACAAGGTAGGTGACAAGGTATATATTCAGTCACTTAAGAAAGAGCCAGCATGGGTGCCCGGGGTAATACAAGAGATTCGAGGCAGCAGAGTTTATGCGGTACGAACCTTAGAAAGGCTGGTCACACGCCACCAGGGGCAGATCAGACCTCGAACTAACGAGAGTCAAGTAGACAACAGGCCGTGGATATCACCCGAGGAATTCCGCAGGAAAGTGATGAGGGAAATAATTTATGTCCCACAGGAGCGCACGGCCGTTGGAACACCAGCAGTTGCAGCGGACACGCGGGAGGAAGCAGCCACCAGCAGCAGCAGAGAATCCGCCTGTTCGACCAGGACAGAACTCCGGCCCAGGAGGGTTACCCGTTCAGTGCGTTTTGCGCCATACGCAACGCATTTGGGCGCGGAGGGTGCCGTGGCCGAACAGACACCCTTAAAGTTGCCGCCGGATGACGGTACCAATACCGCCCAAGAGAGTGCGCTGTCCGACAGCGCGGCAGTACCGTCACGCTCGAGCAGACAGCGGCGCGCGAGAACCCACCCGTATCACCGGGTTGGCCAGCGGACCTTCGCCTCGAGCGGGCTATAAAAGAGCCGCTCGGGCAAGCAGGAGGCAGTCGATAGCGAGCGCCTACAAGTGATTAGAGAGTGACATTGTGAATAAGTGATACGTCGAAGTGCTAACGGACTCTGGACTGCCCCACGGATATTTGGTGATCTAGCGACGTATTTGGACTCTCTTCTGGAATTTTGTTAGAACTTGGCTATTGTTATTGGTTTTGCTCTTTTGGATTGTGAAATAAAACACGTCGTAAGAAACCGTGTTTATCTTTGTTGTTTTCTGGTCATAACACACATGTACTCATAAATACATTAATATGAACTAATTGCCGCTAATGAAAATATTAGTGAGGTGAGAGGCAATTCCAAAAAAATACATCTTTGTAAATTTTTGGAAAAAGAAAAGAATAGAGCCAAATTATTATTATGTCATCTCATTGAGTACATTTCGCACTATCCCTTCCTAAAGTTTAAAGAAAAGATTTGAAGCTGTTTTTAAGAAAATTATTATTTTTTTTTCTTGCACATATTCCATATATTGCGCAAAAATTACTAAAATCTTCAGAAATATGTACATGACCTTCGTGAAGAACTAATTATGGACAACAAATTTCATTTGAAGGAAAAATATCTTTATGTTTGTAGTTGTAGGAAGACGCCGAAAAAAATAATACTTTTACTTTTTTCGAAAATTAACTGTGAAGTTCGGACCTACAGTACTTTACTCTATTTTTACAAGAAATTTAAAGAAAAATATTTGGAGCTGTTTTTGAGAAAATTATTAATATGACCGAGGGACGTGTAAAATACCCCCAAATTTAAAAGAATGATTTGCAAAAACTCAAAGCTTTGACTCGAGCCAGATAGACAAGGATCAGTTCAATTATGTTCCTTAATTCTAGTACTATCTGAATTATACTGAATCCAGAATGTTTTTGTAACTAGATAACGTACGTTCCACTTCACAAAAATTAAAGGGGCAGACTAAATGAAGTCTCTTCAGCAGGAAAAAAACCCTGTAGTTCCTTGCGGGTTAACTTTGCTGGCAAAGGGATTGAAGCCATCTGTACCCCGCAGTATCCCTTCCTCAATAGACATGAGACATCTGCTCTGTATTTATTCCCATATGACTGCCTCCACAAGTTGCTCGACTACTACTGTTTCGTCGATGTCCCGGATTTCCACTAACTGTTTTGGTAAAAGTATATTTACTTTGGCTTGAGTACCTGCAGCCTCATTTAGTGAGGCTACATTGCCATTCTTGCCAAGAACAATTAGTACCTCTTTCTTCTGGGCCCTGCATATAGACAGTATCTCCACACCGTGTATTTTAGGATCTACGTCAATCTTCATTTTTTAAATCATGTCTCCGTACGATTTCCCTTATTTGGTCGCCACTTTAATAGTCTGATTTAGAGTGTAGTTTATTCCTATTTTTCTTCCTGTGTTCCTTCGGAGCCAACCATTCTGTCGTAGCTTCGCTTGCTGTTTCTGCTTCAATTTCTTATTCATTTTTCTGTCTGCAATTTTTAACAGGAGAGCAATGAGTCTTATACTTCTTCCTCTCCTGCCGAGCGAAACCTTTTCCGTCCCAGTATGGCTCGTCGGGCTCTTCCTTCTTTGCTATTCACCTGCGAGCAGTTGTTGCCAGACCTCTCGTCGTTCTTCTGCCATAGCTTGACATTTGTTCATCACCCCAATTTCTTCTATGACTTTAGCCAGTCACTCCTTCACTGTTGTTGGATTATTCCTTAACAAGTTGCTCCCAACTACATTCAGATTACCAGACTTTCTATTGGTTTCATCTGAGCCTTTTGCAGCTGTACCGTGCAATTCCATTTATCACACATTAGGTCCGTAACGGCTTCTGATTTTGCTTCTTTAGAGCTACTGCCAGGGTCTCCTCCAGAAGGGTTTCATTTGAGGCACTATCTGACATAGATGCCCCACGGGTCACATCTCTGCCATTGCAGTGGCTGGATGACGACGCCTCGGAGCCTGCTCGCGCGCTCCTCCGCCGGCACTGAGGATTCGAACCCCTACACCGTAAGGTTTGATCCTGTAGAACCTTCCATAACGGTTTTATTTCGGGGTATTCTTCTCCTAGTAGTTTCACCCTATTGCCAGGGACCCTCGACATGTATGTTAACCCTACCCGAGTCAGGCAAGGGCTGGGGTTAGTTTTAAAAGGGAGGAAAATCATTGGGAAGGTGTTGGGGTAGGGGAGTTGAAGTGAGAGAATAAGAAATCTGAAAGACACGCCATAGCCCTCGAAACGTAATAGCGCCTGTGTCGAAAGAAGCGAGGGTTAGCCAAGGAAGGCACAATAGTCTCCCAAGGTCTCCCTTGCCGGCCAGATCGAAGGGGAGGAGTCAGACAAAAACGTACTCTAGAAGAGGACGACAACGCTAAGAAGAGGAATCCAGGCAAGAAATTTCAGAAGACTAAGCAACGAAGTTTAGGAGAGAGCGTCATAGAGAGATGAGATAGAGAGAGAGAGAGAGAGAGAGAGAGAGAGAGAGAGAGAGAGAAGACGTCTTCTACACCATCCCGACAATAGGGTAGATGGAACTCTTTAGCCTGGGCTGGGTTCCTGTCTAAGAGATAACTACTCTGAATTCAAACCACTTGTGGGGCAGCCCCCCCATGTAACGCCGTATGGTGAAGTAGAGAAACAGGGAAGTAAATACTGCGTCGCGCAGGAGAATCAGGAGCACGTTCAGCGGTTAGGCAGATGCCGTTGTTCGACAAGTAAGCTACGATCTCCCGTTGTCACCCTTGGCGAAAGCAGCGTGAGTCAACGAGGTGTGCGACCACCAAGTCCACCCCCTACTGCAACACTCAATAGAAGCAACCAACATTACCGAGCTTCACCTGCTGAAAGTGCTTTGCCGAGCAGTCAGCCGCGACAACCACCCAAGCAGGCCTCATACGGCAGCAAATCAAATGGTGTTCCAATTTGAATAAGGACGTCATTCGCTGTTTCATGAGAGCTACGAAACTAGAAATAAATATGACATGCTACAGAAAAGAAATGCACATATAGTTTCTTATCCTTCATCCAGAATTCATTAATGAACAGAAACTCCTGGACAGGAAAAGAGCAATTATTCAGACCCACATTCTATCCTCACAGGAGATCAGCGACATCAAACGCGAAATAGAACAATAGCAAGTCTTAGAAGATCATGAAAGAAACGCAGCACTATAAGAGGAAACTCAAAATACCCCAATTTCGACTAGCGTGGAGTACAAATCTATAGTGAATTAACAAATGAGAATGATAATACGAAACTAAAAAGTGCAACTGAGCATGAATTTTACTCTTTATACAAAGTTTCATGACATGCACCCTACCGTAAAACCTCATTTAGGTAAACCAAAATTGTCTGGAAAAGCATGGAACATAATCAAATTTCTCAAAACAGAAATCATGCCACGTTTCCTTAATCAACAAAACGTGACCATATGAGAACTACATTATGTTGTATATTGTGCGGCCACGACAACTATTAACCTGATGCTACCATGTCACAGAACACAAAAACATTCAAACCCACAAACAAATAGAAAGAAAGGGGAAAAAACTCTCATACGACAAATTAGATTAAAAAAACGCATCAGCATTCTTCAAGAGAAGATGGGTGGACTTTACCAGTATACGAACAGCCACAACCAAGAAGTTGAAGTAAAATGTGGAAGAAATTATCAAGCCCACGTCATTGGAACAGCTATCACCTGTTTACTTAACAGAAATACTTGCCAGTCACACCCAGCATTTGGCAGTTTACGCCAAGAGACTCCGACAAAAAAGCTACCCTACGTAAAAAGCAAAATGCGGAATTTCAAAACCAGACGCAATTCTACAGAAAATTGAAAAGTGCAAGCAGTGTAAACTCTGTTTTAAGTCAGCCAGTACCTGATGAACAATTAATCATAGATTTTTGGTCCGCCATATGGGAAGAGCCAAAACAACATGACTTAGATTGACGGACGAAAAACGAAGAATGAAGATAATTGAACCCCCATGACACCGCTGTGCATCAATGAAGCAATGTAAGTCATTATAATGAAAACATGAAATTGGAAAGCCCTTGGCCCGTATCACAGACCAAATTTTTGGTTTAAGCAATTTTCATATACATACCGATGGATGGAATGGAATGGAATTATATATCTGACACAGTCTATAAATATATGACAGCCATCATTACAAACAAAATATATGCGTTTTTGTCACATTCTTATCTTGTTGATATTTTGGAAATATATAAAATACTCAGAAATAATCCTCTTTGTCACATGATGTGCAACAGGATCACAACCCTGCATGTTTCATCAGGGCATACCAGTATAAAGAATGTCCCATTAAAATCAATTGAGGTATTTCCCAAGGCGATTCACTGAGTGCACTTTGGTTCTGTGTGGCACTAAATCCTCTTAGTAACACTCCTGAATACTCAATATGGATACAAGATAACCACAACCACTAAAGATAGCTACACAATTATCCATCTGTTATATATGGATGATTTGAAGTTGTATGCTAAATCAAATGATCAGCTTCATAGACTTCTGGATATTGTCACTAAATTTAGCAATGAAATCTGTATGGAACTTGGTCTGGAAAAATGTACATATGAAACGAGGCAAAGTTGTTGCATCTACAGGATATTATGTCACACCTGATGGAATGATTGAAGATCTGGAAGAACCTGATGGTTACACATACCTAGGAATTACTCAGCTATGAGGAATTGATCACACTGGTATTAAACGAAAACTGAAAGAAAATTTTCTTCAAAGAATCAAAAGCAACCTCAACACACAGCTCTAATGCAGAAACAAAGTAAAAGCGATTAATACATATGCAATACCACTACTTACTTACTCATTTGGATTAGTTAAATGGTCAGCAACAGACTTGCAAGATATATCAAGGTTAGTCAGAACAAAACTGACAAAACACCAAATGAAACATCCAAAATCAGCAATAGAACAGGTGACTCTTCCAATACTGACGGGTGGCATGGAAATCACCGACATACTGCGACTCCATACCAAACAAATTAACGACCTCATATCCCACTTTCACGAGAAGCAAACCGACAACAGTATATTTGATATTATTTACAAAGCCGATATCAAGGCAACTCCACTATCAGGTGCTGCCACTTTTACTTCAAAAAGTACATCAATCAGAAAAAGAACTGGAAGCAAAAAGAATTGCATGGCACATTTCCCAATCAATTAGAGAAAGATAATATAGATAAGGAAGCCACAAGCCTCTGGCTCAAAATGGAAACCTGTTTGGCGAAACAATTGGATTTATGATGGTGATTCAAGATAGAGTAACAGCTACTAGAAATTGTCGGAAATACATAATCAAAGAAACAATTTCAGATGACAAATACCGAAAATGTCATGACACAGCAGAAACAATAGAACACATCCTGAATCGATCCTGCCATACACTAGCAAACACAGAATATAGCAAAAGATACAATAATATAGCAAAAATATTCATCAAAATTTAGCATGAATCACAGCTTCAGCATCACCTTATTATAAATATGAACCATCACCAGTAGTTGATAACAGTGATTTCAAGCTCTATTGGGATAGAGAAATAAGGACTGACATTAATACCAGCCAATAGACCTTGACATCACTTTGCTAAACAAAAAGAAGTTCATCTGATTGACATTGCCATTCCACTCTCCCACAATGTTGACAATAGCTATAATAACAAGATCAGCAAATACAAGGACCTGGCAAATCAAGTTAAGAAAATGTGGAAAGTCAAGTTTATATTAGACCCATAATCATTTCGGCCACAGGACTAATTTCTAAAACTGAGAAGAAACACTTTGAAATCCTTCAATTAGAAAGATAATTATCACAAATTCAGAAGTCTGTGATACTAGACACTAGCCATATTGTGAGAACGTTCTTGAGAGACGAGCTTGACTGAATTCAACTTTTAACCAATAGTGCAAGGCCAATGAATGCCATGTATGTGAATCAGGGAATGGTGATAGTGGATAGTTTATATGAATGTGTTATCTCTATTATTTATTTCAATTCAATTTTACTTGTATTCTTATATATAAGTTGATTTGTTTTGTGATGAAGAAAAACAATGTGTCAACTGTAATGTCTTGAATCTGAATTCCAGTATTATGTAAAGTCCAACATTGTTGTTAAAATTAATAAATAATAATAATAATTGTTATAATAATAATAATTATTATTATTATTATTATGGTTGTGTGTGTGTATGTTTCTGAGTGTCTATTTCATCACTCATCATCATATTATTATTACTACTAGAAAAAAGTAGTAACTACATGAATAAAGTAATTAATAATTGCATTTTTTTAAACATTTTCCTATGAAAATAGAAAAATATACATCATTCTAACAGTATGCTCTTAATATTATGCAATTATAAAGACTTCCAAAATATGCACCACTCACACTAATGTCATCATGACTATTCTGCTCCCCTGGCACAACATTACCACAAACAATGAAATTAAAATGGCAAACACACACTTGAAACATCACTTGAGGGAGACACTAATTACACTACTTGATCTTGACAGTCTCTCAAGAAACCTTTTAACAAAACATTGTCTCCACCTAAATCATGTGGGCAAGCAGAAATGTGGTGCCATGTTAACACAACAAGTGTTGAGCTCTTTTCCATCTTCGCAGCCACACACTTCATCCCCACCTATCCTACCATCTACACCTACTTTCACACTACCTTCTCCATCTCTACCTACCCTGTCACCACCACCTCCATTTCATGATCCTATCCCAGTAGCCACACTTGTTCTCTCACACCTGCTCCAACTGCCTCTCCTAGCCCTAATCCTCAGCCAACGTACAACTTTCTTTGCAACTGCAGACCACCTGCAGCAACTAAACTGTACTACACAACAAACAATAACAATTATCTACATGTACTACATCAAAATGTTCATTCTTTAAGAAACAAGCTCACAGATTTAGAAATCATCAGCTTGAACACGACCTACAACACTTAACAATATTATGCTTTAGTGAACATTGGTCAACACAACAACTAGATAGCACACACATTCCAGGTTTCACCCTAGGTAGTGGCGCATGTAGGGAAATAGGCAAATTCATTTTCATGAAGGTACTTACATCTTTGTTAAAAATTATATTAATTATCTGTCAATCACAGGTTACTCTTATCTCTTTAAAGATAAAAACTTTGAAATATCTATTATAGACTTACTGAAACAAAGAGTATGTACCACAGCTTCACAGGAAACACAAATGTTATCCTAAAAATCTTGAAATTGTTCTTGTTAGACTTAAAAACTATAAAATTATATTTTGCGGTGATTTCAATATAAACTGTTTGTCAAAATCAAATGAAGAGAAACTATTGAAAAATTTACTTAAATATTTGAACTTACAAACTATTATAAATCAACCTACCAGAATATCTTAAAAAAAGCAGTACCGGCATTGATCAAATAATAATAGACACAAATAATTGCAGCTATTCAGTTGTTACATATAACAGTGTTTAGTGACCGTACAGCGCAAATACTCAAACTTAAAATGGACACAAAATTTATTAAGGAAACACTTTGTAAAGTCAAAACTTCTCTCAGGAAAACTTAAAGACAAATTTTATTCTTTAATAAGTTCAGAAAACTGGGAGGTGTACAAAGCAACAGACATGAACACCAAATTTAACTTATTCATAAACATATTCCAAAGTTATTTCAACACTGTTTTCCCACAAACACTGAAGAAAATAAAAAGCAAAACCCACAAATCATGGATAACAAAAGTTAAATTTGGTGTTCATGTCTGTTGCTTTGTACACCTCCCAGTTTTCTGAACTTATTAAAGAATAAAATTTGTCTTTAAGTTTTCCTGAGAGAAGTTTTGACTTTACAAAGTGTTTCCTTAATAAATTTTGTGTCCATTTTAAGTTTGAGTATTTGAGATATATATATATATATATATATATATATATATATATATATATATATATATATATATATATATATATATATATATATATATAGATATAGATATAAATGTGTGAGTGCTTTCAGGGGCATTTCCCCAGAATATTATTCCATATTTTAGGTGTGAGTGCACATTTACAAAATACATTGTTCGAAGTGTCTCAATGTTGGAGCTTGACCTGAGGGTGTATAGGGCAAAGCAAGATTTGCTGAGCTTCTTGTTAAGATTTGAGATGTGTGTGTTCCATTTTAGGTTTTCTTGAATTGTTAGTCCGAAGAAGGTATTTTCAAGAGATATTGTTACAGGGTTATTGTTAATGAGCAAATGCTGAGAGAGTTTTTCTTTAGATCGAGGATTCATGAAATTTAAAGAGACTGTCTTGCTGGTGTTTATAATGAGTTTGTTGTCTTGAAACCATTTTACTAGTGCTTGCAAAGTTTTGTGAGTTTCTTTTTCTAATGATTGTTGTGTTTTTGCTTTGATTGCTTTGATGGTTTACATTTGTTGATGCATGGATATTTGACTGCATATTTATATTATTTAAAGAGTTGCAGTGGATTAATTTTCTCCAATTTCTGAGAAATGTCTATTGAATGTGTTTGCTACTGCTTGTGGGTTGAGCATAACATTATTTTTGTCGTGAAGTTCAATGTTCTTAGTGTTTCTGTTTTTAGAGTATTTTTCACAATGTTCCACTTTGCATTTGTTTTGTTTTGAGCTTGGGCAATGCATTGATTATTCATTAACAGTTTGGTCTGTTAAATTACTTACTTCAGTATACTTTTGTATATTTTGTAATAAGCAATGAAAGCAGAACGACATTCGTGGTGAAGGATTGTTTCATGCATGATTCATTACTTCTATGCTGTCCGGGAATATATATATATATATATATATATATATATATATATATATATATATATATATATATATATATATATATATATATATTCATATATATCATATATATATATATATATTCCCGGACAGCATAGAAGTAATGAATCATGCATGAAACAATCCTTCACCACGAATGTCGTTCTGCTTTCATTGCTTATTACAAAATATACAAAAGTATACTGAAGTAAGTAATTTAACAGACCAAACTGTTAATGAATAATCAATGCATTGCCCAAGCTCAAAACAAAACAAATGCAAAGTGGAACATTGTGAAAAATACTCTAAAAACAGAAACACTAAGAACATTGAACTTCACGACAAAAATAATGTTATGCTCAACCCACAAGCAGTAGCAAACACATTCAATAGACATTTCTCAGAAATTGGAGAAAATTAATCCACTGCAACTCTTTAAATAATATAAATATGCAGTCAAATATCCATGCATCAACAAATGTAAACCATCAAAGCAATCAAAGCAAAAACACAACAATCATTAGAAAAAGAAACTCACAAAACTTTGCAAGCACTAGTAAAATGGTTTCAAGACAACAAACTCATTATAAACACCAGCAAGACAGTCTCTTTAAATTTCATGAATCCTCGATCTAAAGAAAAACTCTCTCAGCATTTGCTCATTAACAATAACCCTGTAACAATATCTCTTGAAAATACCTTCTTCGGACTAACAATTCAAGAAAACCTAAAATGGAACACACACATCTCAAATCTTAACAAGAAGCTCAGCAAATCTTGCTATGCCCTATACACCCTCAGGTCAAGCTCCAACATTGAGACACTTCGAACAATGTATTTTGTAAATGTGCACTCACACCTAAAATATGGAATAATATTCTGGGGAAATGCCCCTGAAAGCACTCGCACATTTATTATCCAAAAAAGAATACTGCGAACAATGACCAGCACTCATAAGCTGGAGTCTTGCAAACCCTTGTTTAATAAACTAAGGATTCTTCCTCTACCATGCATGTACATATTTGAAATAGTGGTCTTCACAAAGAAAATTCTCATGGAAAACAAAGACACTTTTACTTTAAATTCTGATGTACATAACTACAACACCCGTCAAAAGGATAACCTACACGTTCCCTACTCTGAATCTACACTTTATCAAAAAAGTACCCTAATAGAGGGCATTACACTTTACAACAAACTAAGCAGTGATATCAAAGACATAAACACAATTCATACATTTGAAAGTAAATTGAAAGCTTTCCTGCTTAACAACATGTTCTACAGTGTAAAGGAATTTTCAAATTACAACATTTCCCTTAAAAAGTATAAATAAATAAGAATTTTTTATCCCATTAGACTTTCTGTTTCATGTGAACTGTTTCAAGCTGAAGCAAAGAAAAAAGAATTGCATATCACATCCTGTGAAATAGAAGGAGAATAGAAGAAGAAGAAAATGGGTCAAAACTTGCCTCCTCACCATTTCAAGTTATAAATATAGAATGTACTACTATTGTTAATTTTGATGTAGTTGCAAACATAATTGATATGTATTATTAATGTAATTATTATTTTTAATGTAATTATTATTATTAATGTTAACTATTAGCAGATAATTTATCTACTGTATAATATCTTAATCTACTGTAACAAATATTGTATTTCTAGGCCAATGACCCCATCTCGATCAGGTTTTGTTCAGTTTCCCTGGTCCTTTGAGCAAATGCTGAGATGTTTGCTCCTGAACAGTAATATAACTTCGCTCTCTCCACCCAAGGCATATTGACTCGTCATACACGATTGTAATTGTATATGTGACTCAATAAATATTATTATTATTATTATTATTATTAAACCCCTGTATCTGTATGTATCTGTAAAACATCACCTGCAGAAATACAAAAAATCATAAATCAAATGAAAAACAAATTCTCTACAGGACTGGATAATATCTTTGACACCCTCATTAAACGTACTGCAACAAACATAATAGAACCGCTCACTCACATTTATAACCACTCCTTAATGATGGATATCTTCCCAGAAATTCTCAAAAAAGCAAAAGTTAAGCCTATATTAAAAAAATGTAACACTCATTATCTCATGAATTACAGACCAATATCCTTACTATCCGGATTATCAAAAATTCTAGAAAAGCTTTTCAATGATAAACTCAAAAATTTTCTTAATTCAAATAACATATTGACAAAGGTCCAACATTGATACAGAAATGGTAGATTTACAGACATAGCTATCTTCACCTTCCTAAATGACATACTTGTTGCTCTAGATCAGAAAGAAATCCCCATTAGTTTGTTTCTAGATTTATCAAAAGCATTTGACATTATTGACCATCACATACTGTTATCCGAACTTGAAACTTGGGGAATTAGAGGCATTGCACATTAATAGGTTAAATCTTGACTTTCAAATCGTTGTCAAGTAGTCACAATCAAGCATGTTAGAAATAAAAAGATTTCTACTCATTTTTCCCAACCTAGAAAGATAAATTATGGTGTCACAAGGATCAATTCTAGGCTCTATACTATTTCTATTATACATCAATGACATGCCCCTGACCCTACAAAAGAGCAAAATAGTCATATTTGCAGATGACACAAACATTATTATTGAAGCAAATACGCAACAAACTCTACAAAAAGAAGCACAAACAGTCCTAGAGGCACTAGTAAAATGGTTCAAGGAAAATAAACTCATTGTTAACACCAGTAAAACTGTCTCCCTAAACTTTCGGAATCCACTCTAAAGAAAAGCCTGCAGCACAATTGATGATAAAAAAACATGCCAGTAAAAACAACTTTCTTTGGATTGACTATTCAAGATGATCTAAAATTGAACTCCCATGTCACAAATCTAAACAACAAGCTTACAAGTCATGTTATGCCATTTACATTCTGAAGTGAAATTTTAACTTAGATACACTGCAAACGGTGTACTTCGCAAATGTTCACTAGGAAGTATTCACACTTTCATCATCCAAAAATGAATATTTAAAACAATGACAAACACTCACAAACATGTCCTGCAAAACACTTCAAAAAAATACAAATACTACCCCTCCCTTGCATGTACATATTTGAAATATTAATCTTCACAGCCCCCCCACCAAATCGATAATTTGCTATCCTACTCGTCCCGACTTACATTCTGATTACTCAAGTCTAGAAAATGGCAATGATTATTTTTGGGCATATTCTTTTATGGAAAATTTCTCTTCTTGGTCCAACAGTAGTCATCCAACATGGAACTATTTTTGCCTTAATACTTGTTTCCCATTGTAGAAATTTACAGATGAAAACACTCACACTCACTCATTGCTGACATCCCCGGATTTTCCAGGATTTAAAGTCAAGTGTCAAAGAAGTGAATTTTAAAAGACATATTTCATCCCATAGCTTTATAAAAATGCAGAAAATTTGTCCCAATGTCCAATAGTTTTCTGCCTTATGGTTTCAAAGGAAATTGCGATATAAAGTTTTGAAAGATTACCAGGCTGCTTATTCTAGTGGATTTAATTGTTCTTCAAAATGTTCATCAGCCGTTAATGACTGCATTTGTGGTCCTAAAATATCCCTTCTTTCACTTTAGCATCACTTTCTTTGGGATATGTCAATTTCTAGTACAAGAATCCATCACAAAGTTTATCTATAGCTTTTACGAAATTTTTCATTCCTCTGAATTTCATATGCAATGGAGGTAAATATATTTCTCAATATTCAAATGGACATGTGAAAAATTTTTTCTGGCCAGGGGCATGAGATTTCTTTAATATTTGTCAAATAGAAATAACAATATTTTAGATGATCCTTCGGTTACCACCAAATCATAGCAATTGCAAATGGCATTTGAAGTGAACCATTTTTCTATCAAATCAACGGTCTTAACACAAAACATATTTGTGGTCCAACTCTTTTCAAAAGCACTAACTTGACAGCCAAAGTAATGTTGATAATACTTTTTCGCAAGTGGAGTTAAATTTTGCTTCCGAGTCTTTCAAGTCAGCTCACACCGCTTAAACCAGCTAAAACACAGCTTATACAGTAAACCTGTAAACCCAAAGGAAGGAAATATATCACTAGCGATATTCTTGTCAACAAAGCTTATAGTCACTTCAATACTGACACATCACAATGTCAGATTAACTGGTCTGAGCATGTGAAAATATGAATGAACCTGCACGGTGTTGCCTGTTGGTGATTCAGCATGATATTACATAAAATTTCCTTAAATACAGCTAGAATGAAATTGCTACATATAAGGTAAATGTTCCTACAACATGTCAGAGAGAATGTGAAGAACTTCAAATGAAGTCAAATGAATTTTATCGAACACTCAATAGTTTTCTTTGAAAAGAAGTTCAAATTTCAAATTTACAGTAGCACTTACATGCCATTTTTTTAAAAACAGCTCAAAATTTTTCAAATAAAATTACCATTTAGGACGAGATTTACTGTTCTTTAATATTCTTAAAATAATATTTCTGTTCTACTATTAGGAAACCAAAAATTTAAGAACATTTCAAAAAAATGTAATTTGGGCGGTGATAGATGACAGCAGTCAAGAGTATGTGGCAAGTTCGAATAGCTAGCTAAGTCCAATGGAAATAGAAAACTAAAACAGGAAAGTCTGTGCCATTCTGTAGCACCACTAGTTAATGAATGATACCTAGTTTTATAAGACTGTTTTCCTGAATTGTAACGACTCTTACAAATTCTCTCACTTCTCCAGAGCAATGAAATTCCCCTCCCCAAGTTTTTCCAGAAAGTGCCCACCCTGTGTTTTGCATTTGGACAGAGTTTTTCAAGAGATTGCAAAAATATTTTTAGCACATAAGTAGCAATATATTCTTATGTACCTGTTACAATTAATATATACAAGAATGTGCTGATATAACACCATTACTTTTCCTTACTAATAATAACTGTGTGAAAATATACATGTAATAAGAATTTGCATTTTGAATTTATCAAACTGTTCTAGAATTTAGTTTTCACATGTTAAGTACACAACACGAAAAGCACAACTAAAAAAAATTGTTCCATGTGCACATATTTCCGCCTGAGCCATTTATAAAGAAGTGTTTAGTAAGTACGTTCAAGATGTTTTCTCTCTTTCCCACATTACTTCTCATATTGATACGAGTCAGCTGATAAGATTCTTTTTACTGCACAAATCCATAGTACAATTTTTCCCCCATTTTCTTTCATTTTTGACTTGTAGACAATAAAAAACTACAGAACTTTTAAGGGGGGGGGGGGAATCAGACATTGCAACTTTTAACTTCAATGTGTTTTTTTAGTCTAAACCATTAACATTTCACATTTAAATTAAGAATAGAATTTGAACAAAATATGAGAATTTTGTCAACATGAAAACATTTTGACAAAATGGAAACAAACTATAACAACATGCACGTAACCAGAAATAAAACACCTTTAAATTTTAAATTTTTTAATACATAAGGAGGTATTTCTTTTTACAATATTTTGATGATTTTTACGAGCTAAATACACATATTGTAGTTCTTGCCACAGTTAAAAGCTAGTGAATATAAGTAAACACACATTTCACGAATATATACATCAACTGCCTGATTGAACATCACGTAGGGAAAGAACCCCGTCTCACTCATGCATGCATATTATGTACACCGATATATGTATTTTTTACATGTATAAACAAATCAATATATTCAACCAATACACCACAGACAAAATACCATACATGGCTTCCTACAGGAAATAGATTTTGCAAGTGGCCAAGTTTTGTTTTCAACATAATGGAGAGCCCAAGCACACAAATAATGACATTTCACTTAATAAATAGAAATAACTTAACAAAAACATTTTGAAAACTTTCATTCGTATGGTGAAAATATTCCTAAGTTCCCTAAACACAAAATATTTAAAGAGACAGTAAATAAAAAATACCTCCAAAAATAGATTATTACATTGTTGTAACTTAGATAAGAAAATGTAATTAATCACAAATATCAGGTATTCTCACAGCAACATAATTAAACTATTTGAATATATACCAACAAAACAGGTTGCAGTAACTGATTTGATGAATGCCACATGTTAATTCTTTAAAATAAAACTTCAATATTCAGCTGCGAACAAAAATGAAAGTCAAATATAGCATAACAGACATATTTCAACATGATGTAGCATCTCAAAATCAATATCTCGCAAAACAGTATTCAGATAATTTTCTTAATTGCCAAAAGTAATTTAGGAAGTCTACAATAATAATAAAAGATTTTTCACAAAATAATATCAAAAGAACATTGTGTCATGATATCGAATCTGGTTGGGTAAATTCAATAATGATGTTAAGAAATAAAATTGGCATATTTCTCAGGCATGCCACACAGCTGTTGAAGATGGGTTCTAACTTTTAATAACGCCAAAAAAGAACAATAATATTGCCCATTTTCATACAAACAATTACACACAATGCGAGTGATTTTGTAACATGCAACTACTTTCTAGAATATCTTAAACAAAATCATGTAGAACTCTCATGAAATAGCACCAACTTGCAAAAGCAATGTATGTACAAAGCATGCACAGAATAACATCACATCTGGGACTCCATATATTCACACTTTGTATTTACAAAACACACACCTGATTGACTCTCATTTGTGTTCTTTGTCCAAGCTGAATGGTCAATGGCATTTACAAAATTGATAGAATGAAACAATAATACCTGATGAAACTTCTGTAGTAATTGAACGACAGGAATATTCAAATATAAAACAAAATTCTTCGAGAAAATAATATACTGTAGAATTTGAGGTTTCCAAAATAGAGCACATTTTTCACTACCACCAAATTACAACATAGCCATGTAGAATTGGTACTTACAAATCAGTTAATACTGCCTCTGAGCATGTCCCTTCGTTGCGCTCTTAAATCACACACATATATATATATATATATTATAAATGGAAATGATCCATCAGCAAAAAAATAAAATCACAAGTTTCATATGATACCCAATGCAAATCTCGCATCAAATGTAATACATCACTACATCCTTTTAATGGATGGGAGAGACAATGAATTTTAAGCTTCTGTTACATAGAACGAAGGGCAATAAAAACATATTTACAGGAGGATGGGACGTGAAACAATGCACTAACATTTAATGTTGACTCCTGAACACTACGCACAGAATTTAAATGTAAGGGACAGAAGTGTATGTACATGTATTTCAATTCCTGTCAATAAGTTTTGCATTGCATCTTCCCTAAAGGCAGCTATAGACTTTCATCACTGTCTGTAGCATGAAGAGTAACAAATTCAGCTCCTTCCTGCGATGAGGATTCATGAACATGAGATGAACAGCCTTCACTAGGAAAATCTTCACCTGTAAAAGTACAAATATTTTCTTAACATTCTACGTCATAGTTTGATAATTGTTTCAGTAATCAATAAAAATACTCTTGGCAGTAAAAAACAATATGAGTCTTCACCTGGATGTGCTGCTGATGGATCTTCCTCTCCTAAATTACGACTCATAGCAGGATCGATAGCCTCTTTTATTTGGCTGTTGGCTCCTTTTGGATCCAAGTCTGTGGCCCAACTAAAGTGCATTAATGCTAAATGTGTATTTCCTAACTTTTTATGTACCTACAAAAAAAATTCACCATTATTACCATTATTAGAACTGTATTGTGTTACTACTTGTGTACTTATTCCAACACATTCATCAACAGTGCAGCATAATGCAACATCAATAAAAATTAGACAAGACATATGTCATCAAACTATCCTTTTACCCACAATGAGAGAATGAAGTGATTATAAACTTTTGCTCCACATCCATCTGCTGCACTGCTTTTCCCTCTCCTTTTGCTGCTTCTGCTATTTTTTCGTTCCCTCCCTTCTTTTTTCTCCTCCTCCAATTAATCTGCTTTGCACATTCCTGGCTGTCCATCTGCCCTACCATTTGGCCAGCTCTGCCTACTCAGCCCTGCCTTGTGTCACATGGCAATACCCAGCAACAATGAAGCCCAGGAGGAGTGAGAATTGAATTTAACTAAATATTGAAAAAAAATTTGAGGTGACAGTTTTGAATCATAACCTCACTATTTTTCATACAAGGTACATCAATGCATTTGAGCCAAATTTGGGAACAATCACTCCAGAGTTTAAAGTTTTTGTGGCATATACAAACATATGCACTCACTTTTATGTATTAGAACCTCGAAGATGAGCAATGCTGGGCAAGAGGAGGGGATACAAAACCATAACTTCGTAACCATTGGGAAAACAAAAACTAAGTTAGCCCCATGGGTAGTGTTTATAAGGAGTGTTATTTTCATGTTGATTGATCAAGTAGTTTTTAAGTTAAATTAGTTCATACAGATGGACAGACAAACAACAACAGATTTCATGTGAGACTCCTTTTAATAATAGAATAAGCAAGTTGAAAAAATATTTAAAAGCAGAAAATTCGAACATTACAAGGAGACACTTCACATTTATTTATCTGTATAGATGATTTGAAATTTATATTTCCTAATGTATTACTCCTTGAGTAAGCTGACTTTTGGAGGACTGTCCCCTTCCAATGAAATTTGGAAAATTAGGCAATGGAAAAATTGTCCCAAAACAAATAACTTTGAACTACAGTATTTTAAAATGTAAAGTCATGATATTTCTCATTAGAGGTGTAACATTTGCTTATATTAGTTAATGATCTTTTCTTTTTTTCTTTTTTCTTCTCCTGAAATGAAACTTTTAATTTATATTGATGAAGTAGTATATAGGCTTGCCAAAAGTTGGGCTACATTAAAAGAAGTGACAACTGACTACACAAATCCCAAATTGCGCACCACATTATACTTAACATTGGTCAGACCAGTATTGCACGAGTTCTGCACAGATTCTGTTCCGCAAGTATTTTTAAATTTTGATGCAGGAATTGCACTTGCTCTCTTCTAGAATTAGTCATTACTACACCCAAATTACCTTTGCACTAAATATCAGTCTGATAAGGTCTCAGAATTTATTATGATTTATATTTTTTAAACAGTTTAATCATTAATAATGTTGACAGTTTTTATCTGTTTTTGGAGCTACTTTGGAGAGCCCCAACAATTCAACTGAAAATCAGAACCATCGCGTTTTTCCAGACCCCACTATCTTTATTACGTGCCCATGGAGGATGCAATTATTTGTGAATAATTTTGCTCAGACTTTGAGAACTTAAGGTTTTGTGTAATATTCTTTATCTTGTGGGTTTAATAGTATCATGTATTTGGTATTTGAGGTCTACTGCTGCATGTACATATGTATTTTATTTAAATATTTTCTTTTGAACAATTTCTGGTTTAAAAAATATGTAAATAAAATAAAAGACTAGTGTGAAACTACCATTAACTATTCTTAAATATTCTAATATATTATGATACTGTATCTTATATAGTAAAAAGTTTACATTCAATTTATATTATTAAAGTGCTCTTCTGTCACAAAAGAATTTATCTATTCTTGATGAAAAAAATCAGAAAATCTGCAGCATTCTGTTTAATATATGAACATGCATTTAACATTGCAAAACATTTATCGGTGAAGGTTGTTTGAAAAAAGATAATGCATAGAATTGAGTAAATTATTTGTTGTTTAATTTTTTACCTCTAAAATAAACATTAATTACAAAAGGGTCAGTCCATTTTAAGAGGTCCAGAATTGAATAAAGTGGTCCTAGACCATAACCACAAAATTCATATTTTGCACATAAATTTCCTTATGTTTTTACTGTTCAATAACATCATTAATTTTATTTTTATTGAACCTGGTTTACAAATGGCGGACATTTTTGTTTAACGCCGTGCGCCATTTTTTGCGTTTGAAGACATTTACTTTTTTCTAAATAACTCAGCTCTGGGTAGTTCTAACATTCTAGAATAAAACAAACTGTATTCAGTTTACTCTGGCCAACATATCAAAATATTATTTATATACCTTCTATGTTTTTATTTGGGAAATATTTTCAATAAATTCTATAGAACGCGAATAAACGAAATTTGATTTTCAGAGTAATTTTCGGTGCGATGGTGTAACGTTCGGCGTATCGGACTTTTATACCCAAGTTCGCGGGTTGAAACCCGATCTAAGGAGCGAAAAAATCCTTCGCACGCCTTCGTTCGGAGGGGAAGTAAAGCCGGCTGTCCCATGTTAGATTTACTGCATGTAACAGATCCTCAAGCCTAAATGAAGCTTCTGAGCTAAATTCAATACGCCTGTTTTGTCGCCAAAGAAATATCCCTTTCACCGCTAGTTGGTGAAGGAGCGTATGGATGGCTAGAGAGAGCTGTTCTTCCGCATCGGCCAGAGGCACAAAAAGTAACCGCTTTTGTGCCATAAAAAGTAACCGCTTCTATGTAAAAAGTGCCCGCTGCCCTTCTGCAGTAAAAAGTAACCGCTTCTGTGCCATATGAGCATTTGGTTAACGCGCTTCACCTAACGCTGATGCCAGTTGCGTCGGTGCCAGTTCACACGAGTTATTTAACGTGCTTGGTGGATTAATAATCTTATTCAAAACTACACACGAGCGCTCTTGGCGACGTGCGTTGTTGCAAACGCTCGTCGCCTAGCGGGCGTTGCACGTTGAAAGCTATAAAAAGCATTTTATCTTGACTTACGTCGTAGGCTGTCCATCTTGCTTCAGCTGTTGGCGCATGCATGTTGCTAAGTGCGCTCGTGTTTCGCATAAGTGTTAATCTACGACGCGCGTTATGTGATGAGTGCACAGGCAACGACGCAATTAACGTCATCAGCGTGAGATGACGCGCGTCAACGCATCGCTCATGTGACACAGGCCTAAGAGAGGAAGCTTCACGATATTTTATATTATCCTTGCTAAAAATAAATGTATTTTTTCCTCATCCTTTAATAGCTCAAACATCAATATTTGTCCGTTATTAACTACAAATAGGTTTCATGAACCCTCTTCCTATTATTTCATAAATAAATAAATTTAAAAAAATACTAGTGGGAAATCATTATGAATGGCTAAAAAACATTTTATTGCGTTGGGAAAAATGTAAGTTTTCTTTTTTTTTTTTTTCTTACAGAAATACCATTTCCGCCCTTCATCCAAAATTGAGTACATTGTTTTATTGTCAAAGGCTACCATCAGTGGATGGCAGGGACTCGTGGAAATATTGCAAAATTTAAAATGCACTATGCTTCCGTTATACGCCTTCAATTTTCAATTTAAATTACAGTCAGATTTCTATCTGACCTTGTAATATCTTTTATCATGTATCTAACACTGCATATTAAAGCATATTGATCCTTATTGATTGTACATATCTAAATACATTATACTGTACTCATAGTTCCGAAGAAAAAATCATTTCCCCTTATTTACACCATTTTCTCTACGGCCCCATTAAAGTGTAAAAGTGGGGTTTCACTGTACTTCACAAATTTTATTCACGAAAAAATAAGGAAATGACCTGAATTACCTTGAAAGGTGAGAAATTCATCATAGAATAAGGGGTGACCATGATGTTCTTCAAAGTGTGCAATGTAATTTATCTTGATCTATTATTTAGCTGTATTTAGTTGTATAAAAATAAACAATTTGTTCTCAGATATTTTCAAATGTCCTGAATTCCATTGTTATCCTTATGGCAACCCTAACAGTGGTGATTTTAAACTAGTTTTCATAGTTTCTTAAACAAAACATATCCTCTTTACTGATCTGAGGGTAATAGCTTCCCTTAAGAAAAGGAACACACATTGAAAAAGTATGAGAAGGAATATGTATCATAGACTTGCAATTAATGAGCAAGTAGGAACGTTATATACACTTCACTGTTTCGTTGGATAAAGAAAAGGTTTAATTCATAACCACATTTTAAGCACCTGTGTTTAATCAGAGACAATTACGCATATAGTGCATTTTACTTACTTTGCCAGTAAGATAATAGACTAGAGACTCTTTGGGTACTATTTCCTTTAATTCTTCCAACTCCTTCAATGCATCATTATGCCGTCCAGCGGCGAAATAAATGGAAGCACGATGAAATTTGCAGAGTGCATTTTTAGGATCAGTAGCAATTGCAGCATTTAATGTTTGCAACGCTTTCTCAGTTTTTTGAAGTGCATGTTGAACCTAGAATAAATAAAATAAAGTACAGTGAAATCGCTACTACACAATAATACTAAACAATAATATAATACTTTATTCAGGCTTTAGAAAATACAAAATATACGTATAATTTTGTATCTCGCTGAGGACACAGTCCTGTGTGCGAGACCTGAATTTACAATTTTCACCTAAAATATTATCACTTTTTAAATAAAGAATGAATGAAGAGTACAAATTTTACATTTTAAATAACAATGGACAAATTAAATTATATAATGAGCCGGATTGTAATTAAAGGTTCGGTGTAAGGCGAGTTCGAGTAAGGTAGAGAAATCTAAGAAGAAAAAAGAACTATATACAAAACAAATACAAGTGAATATACAAAATATACAATAATTTTGTGACTCGCTGAGGACACAGTCCTGTGCGAGACCTGATAGCACAGAATACAATTTTCTCAAACTAATATCACTTTTAAAATGAAGAATGAATAAAAAGTATCAAATTTAAAATATAAAATGAATGAAAATAACTAATTTTTCATTTAAAATAACAATGGATAACTTACGTTAAATTAAATATTGAGTCGGATCATAATTAAAGGCTCTGTATAAGATAAGATGTAGACGATGAGAGTAAGGAAGAGAAATCTACAACGGAAAAAGAACTATTCTTTCTATTATTCCCTTTATCAGTTAATACTTCCGTGCATAGTGCTAGCATATTTCCAATATTTATAATTTTACTTATATGATTTATGTTTTCTCTCTCTCTCTGTCTCTCTCTCTCTCTCCCCCTCCCTCCCTCTCTCTCTCTCTCACACACACAGACACACACACACACATTGTGGCGTTACGGGATTGTGCAACCCATAACACCACCGTTTGGTACTGTCTGGGTCCCAGTTTTCCGACCGCCGGAGAGGGGTCCTAGTTTCCGCGCGGGGCGAGCGGCAGGGTAGGAGGGGATGGCTTTCGCTGCACCCACAATGTCACGTGACAATCGCAACCGTTCCAAGAACATCGGAGCGGCTAGTTCGCTTGTGGCAGGACCAGAGTGTTAACATGTGAAAACCATTAGTTTATCATCATGGCAAAGAGAGTTACTAATTCTACTATACACAGCGAGGTTCGCGAAATCATTGCCCGTGTGATTGAAATATGTGATAAGGAGAAAGAAGATAAATGTTTACATTTACCTTTAATGAAAGCGAGTGAAAGAGCCTCCGAATACACAGGAGTTCGACTCACCACCATCAAAGCCATTCGGAAAGAAAATAAAAAGAGGAATGAGAATAGCCCAAATCGGAAGCTGAAGTCTCCTGGTCACGTGGCAATTCTGTCCATGTAGATAGTTTTGACCGGTGTGTCATTAGAAATACGATTCTGGATTTCTACATGAGAGAAAAGGTAGTGCCGACGGTGCTAAGGCTTCTTCCAATTATTAAGAGCAAAATTAAATTTCCTTGGGGCCCAAAATCTTTATTGCGGGTTATGAAATCAATGGGTTTTAAATGGAAAAGGTGCCAATCAAAGCGGCGGGTGCTGATAGAGAGACCGGACATAGTGGATTGGAGATCCAGATACATTGTTCAATTGAAACAATTTCGAGAAGAGAACCGAGATATCAGCTATGTGGGTGAGACATGGGTTGATAACACCCTTAAATTTCAAAAGTGCTGGCAGACTGATAACGTTTGTGGTGTCCAAGTGATGGGAAATGCAACAAGTAGACTAATAATTGTTCACGCAGGGGAAGAAAATGGATTTCTTTGCGACACGTGTCTAATCTTTCGAGCTAGTAGTACTGTGGGAGACTACCACGGCCAAATGAATGGCATTAATTTTGAGAAATGGAATCCTTGACAATGCTCCATACCACAGTATGGAAGTCAACAAAACGCGGCCGCATACTCAAGAAAAGCTGATATGATTGGATGGCTTCAAAGAAAGGGAGTGCATTGTGAAGAAACTAGGCGTAAGACTGATTTGTACCGATTAATTGCACCTCTCAAACCACGGGCTAAGCAGTACAAGATCGATGAGTTGCTAGCAGCACACGGACATAGTTGTACGACTCCTTCCCTACATGTGTGAGATGAACCCAATTGAACTTGCTTGGGCGAAAGTAAAGCATATATTTAGGGAGCGTAATGTAACAGGTGATATGTCAGTTACCAAGTTGCAAGAAAACATTGAAACTGCAATACAAGACCTTGCAGGACTGGCACGTGGAAAAAATAGAAAGTGATTATTGGGAAAAAGATAGTATTGTACCGGACATCATTGACGAAATAATTAATTTGGACTCCGACAGTGATTCATCAGAGAGTGAAGCCTACAGATCATCATCAGATTCTGAATAAGTTAAGTTAGATACTAAAATAATCATGCAAGAAAAACGTCCGCGATCGTGAAATAAAAAAAAATGTTTTTCGCGCGGCTAGTAGTACGTTGACGGCCGGGATGTCCTCCCCACCACCGCTCCGTTTCTGGGAAGAGGCCTAGGTCCCTTCCGTCCCGCGGTCGGAGAACTCAGTCCCGGACAGTATGTATGAACACCCACAGGCAGCGAGGAGAGCAGGCGCAAAGCAAAAGTTCATAAACGCGCAACCTGGTATCCGTTGCCCGTACTAAACAAAAGCGAACTAGCGAGCAATGTTTTCCTTGTGAAGGGTTGAGAGAGGGGAAGTAGCCCCACC
Organism: Gryllus longicercus; assembly: GCA_038098605.1. Lineage (NCBI taxonomy): Eukaryota > Metazoa > Arthropoda > Insecta > Orthoptera > Gryllidae > Gryllus > Gryllus longicercus. The sequence goes on from JAZDUA010000098.1 coordinate 2,567,423, forward strand.
ACTGAGAATTTCCCCAGGCGTCGGACAATAAATACGCAAACCCGCAAGCGGAAGCCCTCTTTTGATTGTCGCCGTCGCCGAGTAAGCAGCATTTTGATCACCGCTCGTTAACGTCAGCTTAGATATTGTTTGCCGCCGCAACGACCGCTAGGTAGGAGTTTTCGGCGTTGAACAGACGATCTAGTTAGTCGACCGCGAGATAGTGAAGATTTAGTAAAGCGTTTCTTCAATTAACAACACGGGAAGTAAAAGTTACCCGTTGTGAGAAAAGCATTGAAAGTTCTGGTTTAACAAAGTAGAAGTAGCAACGAGCGAGGAACTTGCACGAGTATTCGGGGAAGTGCAAGGGACATTTTCACAACGTGGGCGTGGTCAAAGGCGCCGGTAGTAGTCGAGGGGGAAGAAGAGGCCGACTAGGAAGAACGGAAGAGGACGCAAGAAGACAGGAGAAGAGGAGGCCGACTAGGAAGAACGGAAGAGGGCGCAAGAAGACAGCGTAGACGGCAGAGGCGAATCCTCTCTCGTACGACGCAGAAGCTGGGACCGAGCGACGTCGGTGCAGAGACCAGCGCATGACCATCAAGGCCAAAAAGCGGGAAGTCACGAGGTAACGCTTAGGGCGAGGAAAAGTAGGTCAAGTTCACGTCGGCAGGAAAAAAGACTAGTATAGGAAAGTGTTAGGAAATTGAGGACACGGGTGGCAACAAATTGCAGTATTGTAGGAGGAGACTTTTGATGCGCTATTGCCTGCCTAAAACATTATATTTGGGACATTTATTATTCTGCTATTAGCAGTCACAGTTATATTGTAAATGAGAGTAGTGCACCTGCACACATTTTGTTCTTCGCATGTAATATTTTTTTTTTTTTGAAGCAAGAGATTGTAGATTGAAATTTGGTTTCATGTGTAACTAGAATAGCATAAATTTAGATATAATTAATTTTCAAGGGAATTCCCAGTGTAGATTAGAGTAATTATTTCAGAGAATCAATTTTGGAGTAAATTATGTGTTCATTCATTTAATGAGCTGTAAAGGTTTCTATTTGTGTTTTTGATCATTTTTTGTAAGTGTGGTTCTATTCTTGTTTTTTTTTTTTTTTGTCATTAACTTATGCCACAAAGTTTATGGGTAAATTATACGCTCGTTTATGTGAAATGTGTGATTTTATTGTGTCAAGGGTTCAAACCTTTCTCGCACCCTGAAGATCCTGCTCCCTACATTTTAAGCTCGCTTCACGAGCAAAATCTTGTTAACCCGCTTACGGTTCATGCGTGCAACTGTGAAGGTGGCAGTTGTGGGCAAAGGTGGGTTGGTTAGAATATATATATATATATATATATATATATATATATATATATATATATATATATATCGTACGACGCAGAAGCTGGGACCGAGCATAATATATATTTATATATTATGTATATGTGAGTGGGAGTGAGTGAAAGAGAGTGTGTGTGAGTGTGTGAGAAAGAGAATGAGGGAGTACGAGTATTTAATTTCATATGTACAATCTTATCTATGTCCTAAGATATGTTTCCTAAAACTAAGGTACAATTTCTACATATGAGTATCAGAGTCAGAGCCAGACATATTTTCAGTACAAGGTGTTAGCGATCACAACATTTTAAAAATATTTATATGAGCTACACAATTTTCTTTGAATGCTTAATGGTTCATGTCAAGTTTAAGTTTGTAAATATTATTAGCTCTGGTACAGCAACAACAGTTTTTCTTGGTATTATCAGAGCAATCTTTTCCGTAATGTTCACCCGCACATTACTTACAAGAATTTGTCTTTACACTTTTTAGCTGAATGTCCATAGTCATTACAATTGCAGCCAGCTGTTGATATTATTGTAGTCCTCAAACACCTGGCATATTTGCCATTCAATATAGACAAATCTCTCACTTATAATTACATGAAATGACTGACTGATTAACTTCAACGTAGAAAGTATAGGTTCCTTTTGACTTAATATTTTGAATATGTACAACTTTCAGTCCTCCCTCCTGGAACTTTTGGAGTGAACTTTTTGGTGGAACTTTTTTTTATCTATTTATTAACACTCGAATATAATATTTTCAGAGTTTTATTCCTATCTCGAATCTTATCCTTCAACATTACGATATTTTCTCTAAGTAATCTATTATTCCCTTTCAACTGATTGAATAAAAAATGTATATAAATCTACCTGTCGTTTCTAACTAATATCGTCTGAAATATCTCTCTCGCAACACATAATGAAGCCTCCATTTATAGTTCTAATGTCTCCCCATCTAATAATACAAGACTTGTGGTACACAGCACCACAATGTATACACACAGAAGTTGACAGATGTTTATCTATACAAGTAAACATTTTAACATCTCACAAATAAATCCAGCACTTCTGCATTCCAACTCATGGGTATAGAGCACAATATTCACTTCGAACTCTCAAGTTTTCAGGGCACTCCGGGCCCTCTGAGCACTGAGCTAGTAGAGGCCTCGCCGGACCAAGCCACGGAGCCGGTCAGAAAGAGATAACAATCCACGGGATTGTAGCAGCTGTCTTATAGCACTTTGGGTTAGAAGCCAAGTTTTCCACAGAAGGTATTAAAAATCCAAAAATTTGGAGCAAAGCTGTCCCAGATCAAGTGGACCATCATAGCCAGTCTGAATCACTCAATATAGATATACAACTCCACTTCCAAATCCAATACATTTAACTAAATAAAAATGCTTCATAAGATTCACTACATGATCACACTATGTAACACGGCAAGAGAGGAGGGAATGCCAGGCAGAGTGCATATTAAAAAGGCCAATTTTTTTGAGAATCAAGGAAATAAAAAAAATATTGAGAAAACGATTGATACGAGAAAAAATTATCTAGGTATCAATAAAATATTAAATCTTTTAAAACTGTGGTAAATAAATTACAATTTAGATTGAACATAATTACACTACGTAACATGGCAAGTGAGGTGGGAATGCCGGGCAGAGCACACGTTAAAAAAGTCAATTTTTTTGAGAATCAAGGGAATAAAAAAAATATTGAGAAAACGATTGGTACGTGAAAAAATATTATCTAGGTATCAATAGAATATTAAATATTTTAAAACTGGTAAACAAATTACAATTTGGATTAAACATAAAAATTTTAATTTATTTTTCTTTAAAAAGTTATTATATTACTCTTTATTTTCTCTCGTTTATACTGGGTGAGTGTGACAAACATTATATGGTATGTGAAATATTTTGAAAATGAGATGTAAAGGCTTTGTGCAGTCTGTTAACCTCAGCTAAAATTTTTTCAAAATTACCCAAATAAAAGGCAGTTGTTTTTTATTTGTACACATCTTGTCCAAAAACTACAGGGTTGCAGATTAACTCTAGTTGGTTAGGATTTAAATCACAGAGATAGATATTCCTCATACAACTAAAGAGAAAGAATGTTAAAAAAAAAAAAAAAATTAACAAGAACCTTTCAAACTTGAAAGCATACCGCTCTCTTTGGCATTATTCGCAAAACGAGAGGAACGGGGATATACAAGTTCACAGTTCACAACTCGATCAAGTGAACATTTATCAATGCAAATTGTAAGTATAATCTGTGAAAGAACTGTTTAAGAAGCAAAGGCCGCGAACAAGAGTGCAACAAGATGAAAATCTGGTGACAGAAGAGAATGTTGTTAGGTAACATCCGATGGAAGAGTAACGCAAATTCATTGCGCAAAACTTTCGGGGAGGGGGGGCTGTAAAGTGGGGAGACAACGTAGTACAGGGGATAGAACAAAATGAAAGAAAACATGATAAACATGAAGATGATAGTGTCAAAAACCATGACAAGATGATTATAAGATACAAGGAAATAGTGATAGCTCAGACAATACTAAGTTTTAACATTCTCGTCGTAATTGACAGAAGAATCATTTCCAATTAATCAATTAATTAGTTAAAAAGTAACAATTGATTAAAAGGAAGGAATTTTAATGCGAGATAATAAAAAAAATACCATTTTTTAATATTTAAAGGCAAATAAAAGAGTTTGAAAAGTAATTCAAAATAAACTGTAGCTGAAACAATACAAGAGAATAACAATAAAAATCTTAATTATTTTTGTCTATTCCTTTTACATTCTTGCTTATAACAATATTGAAAGACAAGGTACAAATACTTCTGACATAAATAGGACTTCAGTATATTTTTAAGTAAGCAAACAACTTAATATACAGTCAACTTCAGTTACAGTGAATTTCTGGGGCTGAATTATTGGTTCACTATATCCGATGAAGACAAAATTAAATGGAATTTTCCCATAACGATTGATTTTATTAATATAGAGATACAGTAAAATACATTAACTTGAAAATTTCAATATCGTAATTTGTCCTTAAAAAAATAAATTATTTCCAATTGTTAGCTTTGTACATTTTTCATTAGCAATTTCTCTGGATCCTTCTCCAGAATTCATGCCCCCTCCTTACTTGATTTTGCATTGTCTTCAGTGTCTAAGTAACGTATTGCAGTATTCACACCCTTCAATGCCTCTTTCACAGTTGGAACACCATCCTACACTCAGAAGACGATTTTACTCGCCTAATTACATACAAGATGCTTTTGGCAGTGGGATGGTGCAAACTACTAACGAAACTGAGCGCTTTTCCGTGTGGCACAACGGATATTGCCAGGCTGTGGCATTTGCATGCTTCCTGTTGCCTACGCAAAACTAGATGTGTTTTGCCCTGTGCAGAATATCAAGTAACACCAAGCTTGAAACCGAAGCAAGTAATCGTGCACGCTGCCATCAGTTGTAGGCCAAGCACGACACAGCCTTTGTTTCCACAGAGACACAGTGGCATAAGGTCATCAGTAAGGTCCCCATTCTAGGTCCGCTACCTTCATCCCAGTTCTTCGATAATGACCTTTGGCCAACGATATTTTTTCAAGCTGCCTAGTGTTGGAATTTGTGGCTCTGAAGTGATATATTTTTTTCCAGGAGGGAATTAATTTGATGAATATTGTATTTCCTATGTTCACTATAGCCGAGGTTCAGGTTAACCGAATCTTCTTACGCTTATTTGTAATGTAAGTGATACGAGACCAGCGACTTTAGCTCACTATAACCAAGCTATATCCACGATAATCACTACAAGTTTCACTATATCCAAGATCACTCCAGCCGGAGATAACTGCATAAAGCAAAAAGTTTACTTACTAAGAATAAAAAATAAAAGTATAAAAACATGTGTTAGGGAAAGAAAACAAAAACAAAACAACAAAATCATACCAATCCTATTATCATTGAAGTTTATCACATATCCGAATACGAGTATTTATTAATTAAATAAAATTAATATTTCATCTTAATTTGAAAATTACATAAGAATAAAAAAATTCGGCAAAAATTGAGGTGGGTGGCATCTCTATAACACTTTTTGTGTGAAAACTTACTTTTTAAATAACATTAGAACAAAAAGGTAATAAAGTTCACGAAAAAGGCATTTAAATTTTAAATGCTGCACATTTTAGCCAAAATAGGCAAAATAAAAATTGGTTATAATTTTTGTGCCCAGAGCACAACAATGAATTACTTAAGAGTTATTCATCTGGGTAAAAACTACTGAAATGCTTATTCAGAAATTGTCACCTTCTACTCAAGCCCGAGTCTTAGAATATACTTATTATGCCTTTTCAATTAAATATATCTAAAAATATTTGAAAGTAGTACATACCACACCGATGTGGCACATTAGCACAGCACTCTGGGGATTGATTGACAATGCTTTCTTAAAATGCAACTCTGCCAACAGATATCTCTCTTGTTTGGAGTAAATTGTTCCAATGCCATACCTAGGAAAAGGAAAATGTTCATATTTGCTATTCGTTTCAAAATAACAAATACAAAAATATGTTGATAACTTACCAAGCATTGTAGTGCCTAGAATCAATTCTTATCGCACTTCTAAAGCAACTAAGAGCTTTGTCTAACTCTTCAGTAGTAACATATTCATGTCCCAGTAACGTGTATGCATAAACAAAGGAAGGATCTACCTGCAATCACAAAGAAAATATATAAATTTACAGCCAATGAATAATCACAAAATACAATTATTTAAAAAATATACTGGCAAGCTACTAATGAAACTGAAAAATAGACAATAATGCTGTTTTAAAATTACAAGCATTTCCAATACAACTTCCAATACTCAATTCCTGATAATTAGGGAATGGAATTAATTGTAAAAAAAAATGCAAAATATGTACATGCACATGTATTTATTCAAAAATATTTAAGAAAAAATAGAAAATAGGTAAAATAATGGTAGTGTTTAAAATTGCCCCTCACAGGTATTTCCAAATTTTTGAACACAAAATATCACTAATCCAATCTTAAAATGGATTCGGAGCAGCTGAACAAACTTTACACCTCTGTAGAAGTAATTGGTTTACATGAAATACAAAATATGTACATAGAACATAGAAAGTTTTCAAGAAACACAAAAGCAGCCTTTCTGCTCAGTGACAGAACAGAGGGATGGTGGTAAGGAGACCACGCTCCACACAAAATCCAATACTGTTTACATTGCCTTTTCAACGAATCACTGCCCAAGGTTTGAATTCCTACATAGGAATATTATCTATACTACCTAGTGCATAATAAGATTGAATTCAGCTGCTGTCTGGAGAGAATTCTAAGTGGTGGCTGCTCTAACCATGTTTTCCCCAATCAATAACAAGCAAAAGCCAAAGCAGGATCTTAACAGATGGACCGTAGACTACATGCGATCTTTCCTTCCTCAAACTTGTGCCCTCATCTCCCGTTTCACGTTCACTTACATACTACCAGGAGCTTGGACATTTTCCCAATTGTTGATTTGCTCTGTTAACAGTTGACTGTATATCATCTTCTAGAGTCCAAAAATGTACCTCCAATTATAAAATTACAATGATTTTAGTTCATTCAGAATGCCAAGCAAACACGAAAATAGGTTATGAATACAGGAATGTTGTACCTCTAAAAATATTTATTTATAGGAAAATTCATTCCCTACTGATAATTATTGGATCCAATACCTTTCATCCTATTTAAAAACTGCATCCTAAAATCATCACTTTGAGAAGAACCTAAACAAAACCAAAACCAGAAATATTAAGAATGCAGGCAGTCCTTGTTCATTTGAAAATTATTTAACAGCTACACAACAAGTTCAGAGAAAGTTAGGAAAACTACAATATACTCCTATAACCATGCATATCTTTCCCATATTATTAGAAACTGATAGTGATGATGATGAAACTGACTCTATCCTACTAAACACTTCAGGCATCACTTGAAAAATGCAAACAATGTCTATGTGACTCATTTCCAATGCTCACGGAAATCAAAAGAAAATTATGGAGCCCTGAATATGTGAGAGGTGTCCATGCCATGGATTCCTAGGAACTTAGATGGGAAAAACCAATCATCAATGAAAGAGTTTAGATTTTAACTTAAGAATAGGTGTTACTCTGCCTATTTACACACACTGTGGACCACTGAAGTACCACACTCAGTGCATCACTTCAAATGACACAGGTGATGCCATGTGATAGCAAAGCTCCACAGGTCGCCCACCATTAAATCATTGCTATTCATGTGTAGCATTAAGAAACACTTTTTTTTTATTCTTGGTATTGCGACGTACAGGTCCTGTCGTCGCCCGCGACGTCATTTTGAAGCGCGTTCTTTTCATAAAACGCAGATTTTGTAAGCAAGAAGGCTGTTCCTACGGCCCTCTCGATGCTTCTAGAAAAGGAGACAAATACGTACGTATTTATGACTCCTTTTCAGGTCAAAGAGACGTCAGCTCGCCGAAGAGTCGGCCATGTGCCAAAAGCTACCCCGCTACCCGCCTGCGCCCACGTGTCGCCCGGAAGAAAATTTGTTTTTTTACGCGTAAACCCGTACATTATACGGCGCCTCAATCTTTGTCAATCGTGCCCGTCCCGCGAACTACATCATGCGCATTAGCTCTCTAATAATTGCTTTAAAAGTTTCTTTAGCACGGGCGGAAAGAGACGCGACGCCCCCCCATAGCTCTTTACAAATCATGGTAGAAAGAACATTTACCCTCCCCGAAGCACCCTCCGTGACACTCTTTCAGTCGCTCCAATCCCAGAAGAATGTAAGGGCCGCTTCCCACGGCGCGGCCGCAGCGTGCTTCCTTCAAGGAGCAGAGCTCTTCCGACGCCGTCACCGCCGGAGCCACGGCCGTACCGCCGCCCGCCGTGGAAGGGGGTGGGGCCTGGAGGGGTAGGTTTCGCCGACCCTCCGGCGACGACGAACAATGGGACCGGAGCAGGTAGAAAGCTGCGGCCGCGGCGCAGTGGGAACGCTCCCATTTAAAGCTGTGTTCTGCTAGCGGTGGCGCGTGGCCCCTCCTCCGCTTCGCGTAGCTGGAGTTCGGCGTCGGCTGCCGCAGCAGCCGCCACCCGCACGTGGGAAGGCCTCCATTCAAACCAATGCTCTGCTACGCGCCGCGCTGCTGCGAAGCGCGCTGCGGCCGCGCCGTGGGAAGGGGCGCTAAGCAGTAGGCGAGAGCTTCCCTGGGCGCATAGTGTTACTTTAACAACCGTGGAGACCCATGCACACAAAATCAATGTTTGCGCACTTCCGAGACGGGCATGTGCAGGAGACGAGAAAAAGAACGCGGTAAACAGCCAAACAAGCGCAAGATATCGGTGGAAAGTTCTAGAGCTAGGCCACGTGAAACGTCGGCAGCGAATTCGGAGATTAATCGCCGACGCGAGTACCGCGTTGCGGAATTGCTAAAATTCAATTGAGTGAGAGACAAAATTGATATTGGAACAAGACTGAGCGGGAATGCAGGCTTACGAGGTGGGAACTCGACAGACAAAATCGAGTCTAACAGACGATTCAGAGACTTCGAATAGAAGAGACGCACCATTGACTTTGAGGAGAGCAGGAGAAATTGACTTGGAGCGTATCAGAATTTGGCCAAACGAAATTGTGATCTTCATGTCATTAATTTAACTTGGCCAGCAAGCTTTCGCCGCTTCGCGATCCGAACTGTCGGTGATTGCCTGCTACGCTTGACTACACCTGAGACAACGCGGATGCGACAATTACGTCATCACACGAACTTCGGCGCCGATACCGGGAGACCAACGGATCGACCCGTCACGGTGCAGGGAACCTTGCCCCTCGCTCGCGCCGCCAAGCCCAGCCTTCGCTCTCGAGGGTTAACGACTCGGCACGGCCATGCAACCCCGCCAGCAGCGCAGCACCTTTGCGCTGTACGAAGGACGCGCCGGCTTCATTCACTACTAGTCAGGCGTTAATGGGTCCTACCATCCTTCATTGGCAACAACTAATCCATCAACTGTGAGTGCAGTAACTAAATTGTAATCACGAGATGCGCAGAATGTCAGGTGTTGTGAACGTTCCAGAACGGATTTATTAGACTTATAAAACAGATTGTTGAACAATCTAGAAAGATCATCGAAATGAAAGTACATTATAATTTGATATCAAGTAATTTAAAGTTTAAGTGAAACATTGTATATGCAAGAAATTCAGAAATAAATTTATTGAAACTTTATTCAGTAGTACATGATGAGCATACCTGATCTGAATTTTATTGAAAAATCTAACCCAGGGAGACACAAATCCATGAAGACAGTCTCGGTTCTATAGGGAGCTAATTCCATTCAGGCCTTCGTCAGCTGTCGAATATCGGCGTGAAAAGGGTAAGTGATTGCGACTCGCCTGTCGAGGACGCCTGGCGCCCAACCCTGGCAGAGCGATTACGAGGGGAGATCGTTTCATTGGGTCATATGAATGAAAATGAGCACTTGCTCAGGTCTTGCTCCGGAGCAAAGTGAGTCTACTCCGCGGCACTGAGCAAAAGCTCCATTTCGTATGAATAAAAACTTCGTATGTCTGAAGAACTCACTCGTGTCTCGCGAGCATTTGCTCGTCGTGAACAAGTGATAGTGTAGGCTAAGAGTTTTAAAAATTGGTTTCTTGAGCAACAAAGAGGTTACATACGTTACGCGCTCATTTGTGCGGAATAAAGAACAATGTTTTGTTGTCTCGTTCTTTAAATTCGAATATGAGTAGCAGTAACGAAAAACAGGCACCAGAAGCCAAGCTACTTTTTTCCGAAATGCTAAGCGAATATGAAATTATTTTTGATAAGAACCAGCCTTCAAAGGTACGCTGTGGCCGAAACGTAACAAAAGTTTGAAAAAACAGTACCCCAAAAAATTCCAAGTAGAAAAGAGCGATGGCCAATTAACATAGAGGATATTCAATATGAAAACGCGCCTGAAAGCAAACGCCGATAAAAATCGTACCAACCATACATTGTTCTTTTCGAATCGGCAAAGATTCTAATAGTCTACATCACGAGAATTTCGCCTTATCTTGTATTTTTTTAGTCCGCTGCATCTGCATATCAACACACGTTAAAAAATCGGCCAATTTAACTTTACTTTTCAAATATGAGACTGTTACTAAGGTCCCTCCAAAATTTTGGAGCAAGTGCTCACTTTTGAGAGTAAACGCTTAACTTTATTCATACCAATTCTGAGCATTTGCTCGCCAGTTGAGAGTACGCTCAGTGATGGAGCAAGTGCTCAGAGACTGAGCAATTGCTCACCCACTTCATTCATACGAAACTGAGTAGGATCTCCGAAACTTGGAGCAAAGAGTAATTGCTTACTTTTATTCATACCACCTATTATGTCGAAAGAACTGTTGAATTTTTCAATTACTTTGATATTAGACGATTCTTTTTGATAAAATATTTAGTTTATTGCAAAGTTATATGAGAGTATTTTATTTGATGTTCTTCAGTAGCTTGCAACCTACATTTAGGACAAGTATTTTATCTGGTTTTGCTCAGCAGCGTTTTTGCTGCTGTAGGCTACTAGAATCTCAAAATTACTCATTTATATATATATATATATATATATATATATATATATATATATATATATATATACATAAATTATATACATACATATATACATACATATATATATATATATATATATATATATATATATATATATATATACACGTAAGTGCATGTCATTAAAGAGAAGAACTAATTTAGAATAATTTCATTTAAAAAAATTATCTTCTATATTGTAGTTTCAGGAAGATGCTCAAAAAAGTAAACTTTGGCAATTTTCGAATATTCACAGATTTCAGTGAAATTCAAACCTGCACCACTTACATATTAGTGTACTTTCATAGCTCTATTCAAGAAGAAAAAAAGATAGAGAATAATTTGCAGCCAATTTTTGGGGAAATTTTGAAAATGGCAATGAGGCTTCATTATGAAATTATTGTTGAAGCTACTCCCAAAAAATAAAAAAATATATCTTTCATTTTCAGGGGGCGGCAACATCAGCCAAATTCCTCAGGGAATATTAAATTTGGTGAAAATACTGTGACTGGTCGAGGCCTTAAGTGTTGTTCACAAATAGACGGATGGATGGATGGATGGACATACCAAAATTTTGAAAAGAAGGAAAAGGAAAACAACAACACTTCCCAAAACACGTATATACGTATTTTTGTCAAAATTGCAGCTCCAATTTTTTCCTCAGCATTACATAAATTACATATACATGAAAGCAAACACAAATATTGGGCAAGATGCAAGACAGCACATCATCAACAACAGAGCCTAGCAAGTTCCTGACCTTTTGAAGACATATCTTGATGGTCAGATACAAAAACAAATCAATTATCAAATTACTGTTTATTAAAGAACAGTTTTAAAGGAGTCATGTCATGTCCCAGAGATACTAAGCATTGCTAATCACTTGCTACTCTCCTTCCAGTAGTACAGGTGCACATAGTGACTATTGAAATAAAGGATATAGAGTGGACACCACTATGCACTCACTGTTATTATCATTCGGCTACCACCATCGTTCTTATGATATCCAGCTCAGATTGATATTATAACATTAAGAAAACATTGTTTATTGTGGTTAGAATTCATGTTATGTCGTTATTATATTGAAACAATATTACTCGCAGTTTTGAGTCCTCATGGGTCATATCACGCGAAAGATCTAAAGCAAAAATTATTAGATGCTCACATACAAAAAATCTTGTGCACTCGTCTACTGAATATGACAAAAAATGAATTTCAGAAATGCATGGCTGTAGAGAACATCACTATATCTACTAGACAAACAAAAGACGACACATGTAAAACCATTACTTCTTCAGATTCAATTCTGTAATGTTTCGGGAGATATTTGTCTTCAAGCTTCAGTGACAAAATGCAATGCTTGAAGGATGTTTAATTTCGTTTTTTGAAGCATCTTCAAGCATCCCTCTATCTATCATTACTGTTTACGTACGCGAATTGCATTCGGCTGCCCGCACGCCGCTTCTACGCCCTCCGCGCGAGGTCCTCGCGCTTTTCTTTTGTCAAGGGCCGCCTTTCACTCAGTGCGGCCGCACCGCGGATACCTCGCCACCCAGGACCACCCCACCCCCTTAGCGGAGGCGCGGGCGCTTTCAAAACACTAGTTCCCAGTAGCCGACAAAGATATTTGTCGGCGAAATGGAGTGCAGGTTTTGTGACTTTATTTGCCTGCTACCCACAGCTGAGGATGCGGCCCGGCCCTGCCGCGCCCCACGCCACCTAGAAGCTTATTTCTCGGGAACCCTTCCCGCAGTGGCTCAGAGAGCCCCCCTCCACTTTAGACCAGCCTCCACCGCCACGCTTCGCGGTAGCCCCCCCCCCCCCCCTTCCCGGTAGGGAGGGGCGGTTTCTATCAAGTTTTGTGATTCACCGCGTCTCGCCCCAAGATATTTTAGACTTCAGAGCTCAGATGCCAGATACATTCAGGGCCGCTTCCCATTGGCGTATGATTTTCCGCGACGCAACGATCATGTGAGCTCCCATGCTCTACGCCGGCAGTCGGTACTTGCGCGGTGCCGCATGGCATCACGCCGCTCGCAACTAATTAGGGCTACAGGCACCCATCAGCGTGTGTATTTTACTATTAACTAAATTGTGTGATTTAATAAACGAAGTCAAATGCGAGAGATAATGCCTCTTGGAAATAAAATTAATGTAAGTTACGATCTTAAAGTAAAGAGAAAATCAAAACAATAAGTTATTTGACTATTTACAAATTGTTATTTTATTATATTATCACTAGCTTTTTAGCATTTATTAAATTAATATTTAAGCCAATTTTGCTTTTTCATTATCATTCGGCCGATCCTGTTATTTCCTCTTTCTCCTTCATTTTAGTAGCTCTTTGGCTACATCGTCGAGCTACCGGAGGCCGATGTGTGTGCTGTGCGCGCATATAGTTGCAGTAGAGTTCACGCTGTTGGCTCATCACCGCGCGTGACGCCATGTGACAGGTGGGTACGAGGTGAGTACCGCGTCTGCATGCGCTCGCTTGACACGGACGCGCGGTGCGCACACAATTACTATAACTTTTTGTATTAGCTTTAACTTATAACTCTTGAATGGATGATATCCATGTTCAGTGGTTGTAGTTGACTAGCACAGTTTGGTGGCAAAAATACAACTTAAATTTCGTAGTCCACCAGTGTCTTTCGTATGAGCAGCACACTGATCAACGAAAACAATTTTACTGTTATTTTCCCCCATCTGCCTATCTAATTGTAAAAGAAAGTCTTCAAAAATTCTTCCAGTCATCCAGAGTGGTTGGTTGTTTTGCCTTGTATTTTTTGGAATAGTTTTAATGTTTTGAAAACATTGGGGGTTCTGAAACTTACCGATAACTAAAGGAGGCAATTTTTCGCTTCCGTCGGCATTACATGCCAGTTGATTTAGTGCCTCCATGACATGGGCCCCCTTTAAAAGCCAATTGTTTGTTGGGCTGGAGATTGAAGGACATGCCAGTTTCGTCTGCAGGGAAAATATTCATTTTATAGCCTTCAGTTAGCTGATGAATCTGCTGTTTCCAGTCTCAAACGGTAGCTGAATTCACACTTGCACATTCTCCAGAAGCAGTTTTGTAAGTAGATTCTTATGCCTTTGGAAGCGGTCCAGCCAGTCATTGGACGCCTTGAAGTCTTAGACGTCCTGCCACATGTAGAGCCTTTTCTTTTGGATAAGATTCATTAAAGGCTAAATTAGATGTTCTTGTTTACTTAAATCAATTCGCAAGGTTGTTTCCAATTCTGCCATCAGAAAAAGTTTCAGTGATTTTCGCGACTTCGAAAATGAGGGGCCACATCTCACGCAACACGTTCAAATTTGCTCATGCTGTTTTACTATTGAATTCAAAAGGGTCACACTCAAACCAATTTTGGCGGCGAGGTCTACTCTCTTCCCAACGAGAGCATCAACCTCTGAATACACGAATTTACGCAAAAGCTTTTTTCTTTCGGGTACTTTCTTTCTTTAATTGCGGGTACTTTTGTATCGATTTAATACATACAGACTCCTCATTGAGCATGTATGTGTGTTAGGAACGTTTTCTGGATGGAAATATCGGAGATATGAGTGATTTTTCCTGCGGCGCCCTCAGCCGTACCAAGCATTTGAAAGCATATTCAACTGTAGATTACCGTTACTTTTTAGATTGTGTAATTTATAATGACAATGGTGTTTTTTTAGTGATTCCATTCGTAGCTGAATACAATACGTAGCCTAGTTTACCGGTAACAGCGTCATTTTCAAAGACAATGAACAGTTGCTAAAGTAGAAATAGCACGATGTTGGAAGGCAAGTCCGATGCATCGCGGCCTATCGCTGTTACTTCCAAAAAGCGGAGTGGTGAATCTTCGCGATAGCCATTAACCGTAGCTGTATTTAGTGTGAATCCCGCCTTCCCTTCTAACTAATCCCTTCTCTAAAAATGCTTCCCTTCTAGCGAGCGAGTGGAGTGGTGCACTGTTGCCAGCGCACCGCGCGCTCGGCGACGTGGCTGACGGCGTTGCCGCCTGGGCCACTTGGTGCGCTTGTTGAGACTTTGCTGTCGGTCATTGGCATGCGCAGTTACCATTTGAATCGCTTGCATGACCTCTGTCCCACCGAAACCATACCCTGTCTGCCGTATAAGCAGAACATAGCAGTAGTGTAGTGTAGTGTAGTGTAGTGCGTCCTGAAGGTAAACGAGACCTGGCAGACTGATGTCACGATAGTTTCTTTGTTGCATTGCTGTCGCATGTTTCTTGCCCCGTAGTGGCATATATCCCCATTGACCTTTGCCATCAAGTGACCTCTTTTCATACATCTTGCGCCTAGGGCCCCTCTTTGCCACCCAGTGGCATATGCCACAGTGACCTTTGCCCCCAGCGACCATTGTTACCCTCAGACGACTGCGCTTTACGTGTTTTTCAATTGTTCTTTGCCTCTGCACGGGTACCATGACTAGTCTTGAAGGAACTCAAGTGTCCAGTTCAGATGCTTGGTACACCTGTAGCTGTTGCGGTACGTGCCTGTTTGGAAGCAGTACTTTAGGCTTCGATATCTAGCGAACAAACTGTTTATGTTACGGAGGGAGGAATGTGCTAATTGTTGCAAGTAATAAGGGAGGTGAGAGAAACAAGAGGCTCTTTTTAACCTCGAGAAGATCATTGAGCTTCTAGTTTTTTCAACCTCGTCGCAATGTTCAAGGCGAAATCAAGCAGTTAGCCCGTGTAATTCGCATATGTTTCTATAACGTTGCGGTTCACGAAACAGAACCGCCTGTCCCTGATCCCCAGTGTACTAGTAAGGAGTACGCCAATGTGGTATTCTCCAAGAAGAATAGACCCAAAAAGTTCTAGGAGAAAGTAAAGTCAGAAATTGTCTGGCAACCAAGGGTGGAGGATTCACCCACTTGTGAAAGGAGCCCAACTGAGTCTGGCGATGAACCCGAGAGCGAATTAAAACAGTTGAGGCAAGGAGGTAGAAACCATCGCACTTCATTTCCAAGCGTCGGGATGCCTTGTTGGTGAAAGCCAAAGGGGGGCCACGTACGCGAAAATTTTGCGACACATGAAGGAATCCCCGGATCTTGAACTGCGCCTCAATGTAGTTGAAATAAGAAAGAGGCACGGGAGACCTGCTTTTGGAGATGGGAGCCGCGTGCTGCTCGAAGGCAGCGCAGTTTCAGACCATAGTGGCCGATCATCTGCAAGGAAAAGCGGAGGTAAAGACATTGTCAAGTGAGGTTCTCCTGGAGATTAAAGATCTGGATGAAGTTACGACAAAGAAATTAAGGACTTTGAAAGACAACTGGAGGGAACCAAGGACAGGGAAGTAATAGTTAAGTTCATTCGCAACGGCTATGGTGGCACTCAAACCGCCGTGATAACACTTCCAGAAGATCTAGCCCGAAAAGCGACTTGAATGAATAAAATTCGGATTTGCTGGGTTCGGTGTCGCATTCGGGAGAACATAATTGTTACCAGGTGTTACAGGTGCTGGGCTTTTGGACACCTGGCAAGAAACTAAAGGGCCTGATAGGTCCCGATATTTTGTTGATACCTGTATTAAGCCCCCCACTAATTGTTGCCTCTGTCAAAGAAAAGATGCATGCAACTGGTAGCTATAAGTGTCCCAATTACCAAAACGTTTCATGGAAGGCGGAACGGAGTTGGAGTAACGATAATGAGGGTCCTTCAGCTCAACCTTAAACATTGCGAGGCGGCGCATAACCTTAGCCAGACGGGGCGCGAGCTGAAGATAGACGTTGCGATCCTGTGCGAGTAGTATATGAATATAAACGGTCTTCAATGGACGTTTCTTCGGACGCGACGAACCGGGCTGCGGTGTGGATATGGTAATGGTCCAGTCCAGGAGGTTATGCAAGCCCCAGGGGTTGGATTCACCTGGATAAAGGGGTTCGGCATATATTTTTATAGCGTTTATGCTGCACCTAGTGCATAGTTTGAGTATTACTCGATAGATTGGATGATGCAAGAGAACGAAGACCTCTTATTATTGCTGGGGATTTTAATGCATGGGTCTCTGAGTGGGGCACTAGGGTAACAAACCAACCTGTATAGCCTAGTCCTGTTAGACGTCTACCTCTGCAACACAGGTATTAGCCCGGGCCAAGAATGGTCGCAGCTCCATCATCAACTTGACATACGCGTGTGATAGCCTTCTAGGCCGATTACGGCGTACGAGGTTAGCGATCATTCTACACATAGCGACCACCAGGCTATTGTACATGTCAGTGATAAATGTTTTGCAAAGAATAGAAGAGCAACTTGGAACCACAGGTCGATCGATCACGATTCTTTCGCTCCCATAATGCTGGTCGGAAACTCGGAGGATATGGCGGGAACTGTAATGCGCAGGGTCTTTGAAGCTTGTGATGCATCAATTGGATTGATGACTTATTTTACGTGGCAAGACTCGGGCCATCAGGCCCGCTCTTCTATCTGACAGAAATTTCGCTACGCTCCTTTCACCAACTAGCGGTGAAAGGAGGTATTTCTTGGGCGGCGAAACATGCGATTTGAATTTAACTCAGAGGCTTCATTTAGGCTTGAGGATCTTTTACATGCAAGTAAATCTACGTCAAGTCAATCGCATGAAGCCTCAAGAAAGGCCGACCTCCGGCGTGTTACGGAGTGATCCGGTCGAGCGATCTTAATAGCGACATTTATCACGACTATTGGAGATCGCGGAACTTTGCAGAGAATTCTATCGCACTCGTAGTTTGGCGCAACGCAGATGGGGTCGCCCAAATTATGACACTCAAGGAGACACATGGGCGCCTGAAGAGGTTTCTCAAAAGCCATTAAGATCAGCAAGGATCGCTGCTCAAGAGAGCTAAGCAACAAGGTGGATGCTGGACCCTGGGGTCGTCAGTATAAGGCGGTAACGGTCAGGCTCAAGGCTCCCTTGACTTGCCCTGTCTTCTTAGAGATAGTTGCTACCTTATTTCCTCACCAGAGGGATGTGTTACAGCCTACGGACACTCTTCAGAATCTACACGAGGTTCCGTCGATTTCATTAGACGAACTATCCAAGGCTTGCGATAAGGTTCCAGATTGGAAAGCCTCTGGCTTGGATGGATGGAACGGTCAGGCTCAAGGCTCCTTCGACTTGCCCTGTCTTCTTAGAGATAGTTGCTACATACGATGCGAGCGTGCGAGCGAGGAATTTCCCCCGTCGTGGGAAGCAACAAGGGCTGGTGCTCCTTCCGAAGGGCGAAAAGCCTCCTAGCGACCCGTCAGCATATCGGCCTGTATGTTTACTGGATACTGCAGGCAAGGTGTCGGAGCGGGTCATCCGCCAACGGATTGCAGCCGACACGGAGGAACCTCAGGGACTGTCAGATAATCAATTTGGCTTCAGGAATGCGAGATCCACAGTAGACGCAATTACAGTCGTCGACATCGTACGCAATGCTACTGAAGGCAACCTATGGAGAACAGGCACAAAGAAGTTTGGCGTTATTGTTACCCTCGACGTCAGGAACGCATTTAATACAGCAAGGTGGAGTCCCACACTTGCTGCGTTAAAAAGCCTGTGAGTTCCGTATTACATTACAAAATAGTGTACTTTGAGGAAAGGACCTTACTGTACGAAACGGAGACTGGAATAAAGACCTATGGCATCTCGTGTGGTGTTCCGCAAGGCTCAGTACGTGGCCCGCTGTTGTGGAATATATATGACACCGTTTTGAAGTTCCAGCTTCAGGAAGGCACAAAGGCTATTGGATTTGCTGACGATGTTGCAGTGGTAGTGGTCGGCAAATACACTGAAGAGGTCACGCACGTTGCAAATGAGACAGTGGCTGCGATCCGGCGAAAGCCAACGTCGGTGGGGCTCCAGATGGCCCGAGCATTAAAAAGAGGCTATCTTGGTGACAAGCAGGAAACTGAAGGAGGGTATGACTCTCAAATCTAGGGGGCAGTAAAACAGCCTTCCAGCAGTCACTAAGATACTTAGGAGTTCAGATTGACGCATGCAGGCTGTACTTCGACGAGCACTTGCGTATAGTCTGCACGAAAACGTCCCGCAAGGCCTCCGCCTTGGCGTTGGAGGTCCCAGGCAAAGTAGCCGGAAGCTACTGTCTAGCGCGGTGAACTCTATTCTACTCTACGCATCCCTCATTTGGGCTAATGCCTTTGGGATCCGGTCGTACGCCCCGCGGTGCGAAGTCACGTCCGCCTTGAAGGTGCCCCGGCATTCCGCATGGTATAATATGACACTGTGTATGATAGCTGACATGCCCCCTACAGACCTCATGGCACAAGAAGGGGCCAGGCTCTACAGGCGTAAGCGAGAGAGACCTACAATTAGGAGCGCCATCATGAAGGTAGAGACATAATAATGACTAGTGGCAACGGAGATGTTATATCATCCACTGGTAGATATTTCGTCTCATTCCAGACGTAACGATGTGGACTCAAAGGAAACACGAAGACGTGGATCATTATTTGACCCAGTTGTTAATGGCGCATGGGTGCTACCGTGTATACCAACTCCGTTTCCGGTTGGACGATGACCCCTCATGCCCAACCTAAGACCCATTGGTTGAAGATGTGGAGCGCGTATTATTTCACTGTTCACGCCTCGTTGAGGAGAGGGAAGAACTCCATCGACTGCTCATGCAGGTGGTGACTCCTGAAACTCTTATCACTAGGATCTGGTGTCACAAAATAATTGGAGTACGGTAGCCACCTACGCCGCAATAGTTTTAAAGCAGCTTCGAGTAGAAGAATGACTGCGAAAGAGTATCCCATGACTTCACTTGGCATAGAGCGATAAGCCAATCTGCCTTCCCGTGATACAATACCTGACGACGGTTCTGCAGGAAGGTTTTTTAGTGGGTTGGGGGGGGGGGATGAGTTCCGTTAGTTATCTAATACTTAGATTCAGAAATATTATGTTTTCCTTACTGTAATAAGCCAGAAAATCCTCCTGCATTACAATAAACATTAAAATACTAGATTATGCTGTATTTAGGCACACAGAGATAATGTACAGATAGGTTGGTATAGTAGCGAGTGTAAACAAACAACGCTTCAGAAGAAAGAAAGCTCACAATGCAATAGCATAGTTTACATCAGGGAGTGGGAATCAAAGTTATTTGTGGAAAAAAAAAAGAAAAAAAAAGAAAGAAAAAAAAAGAAGAAAAAAAAAAGAAAGAAAAAAGAGACAGAAAAAAAAAGGTGTGTATAGGAGGCATTTTTATAGCCAGATGAAAAAGATTCACCCCTTTCAATCACTGGCAGCCAAGCTGAACACATCTTCCCTGGTACTTTGCAGATTGGTATTAGATGGGAACGCATGGTGAAAGGTGTCATAGTAAATTTGCAAGGATATAATATTGAATGTAGGAGGGGAATAGAATTGCTTTTAATTATTATTCTGTTTGTCATAATTTCAATTTTTCTTTTTGTAAAGGGTTCATCCCGTTTATTGAAAATAAATAAAATAAATCATTATTATTATTATTATTATTATTATTATTATTATTATTATTATTATTATTATTATTATTATATTATTATTATTATTATTATTATTGGAATAATTAAACAATAATTTAAATAATGTTAATGTGTAGCAGTTTTGTGGATTGAATAGAAAATGAATATGGGTATGTAAAAGTAATTTACATTAGGGAATAGATCGTAGCCATTTCATCTCTAGCATGTTTTATTTATGAACATCAGAATGTATCACAGTGAGGCACCTGCCAGAGCTGTAAGATAGTAAGTAGTGCATGTGCGGATAAATTAATTGACAATTATCTGATGAACCAGCTAACAATTTGACATTTCTTTAACAACAGACACCATATGCTAGCACGTTCAAACAAGGTGAAACAGGGAATATCATTGCGGTGACTGAAGAGAGAAGATGTGGAACACAGAACATTTCTTTATCTTGAATTCATCTGAGAAGGTCCTGAATGCACATGAACATTCAAAGCAAGAAAACATTTCAAATGATTTGTGCAAAGTATGACTATGATCAGGAGTAATATTCTAATATAAATTGAGCTCATTATGCAAATGTCATTAAATTAACTGGAAAAACTTGGAAGAAAAGCTGATTAATTATATTAAATTGTAATCAATCAAAAAATTCCTGAAGTCACATTATTAATATGAGGAAATTATTAATTATAAATTAGATTTGTGAGCAGAGCAGGGCAATTAAAACTATAGAAAGAACATATTTCTTTCACAAAAAAGAATTGAATATAAACGGAATTATTATGACATTGGCATTAATTATGAATAAATGTTAGCCGATTACATGAACTAATTGTGAATTTATAGGCAGATTAAATAAAAAACATTGAACAGAAGTGATAGGATTGTTTTGTTATAATAACTATTTATAGTGCTACATCTAGATCTAATTTCCATGCTTCCTTTCAAAGAATGAAATTGGAGATTTACTGAGGGTAAGCATGAACAGTATGACCTCTGCGGTTGCAGAAGCTGCAATGGGCATAAGCACGTTTGCTGAAACTCTGTAATCTTTTATAAAAGGAAGCATGTAAATCAGGTCTCAAGACACTCATAACTCATTATCGTAATTTTAGTCCCACAAGAAATATATACTAATTGTAAAAAGTCATATTTAATAGTTTCATACTCAATTAGAAACTGAACTTTACAACACGGCTTAAGAGTTCAGTCAAATGGTGGTAAAAAAATTAGCAAATAGCAGAAAGTTTGACGTAGTTTTAATATTTGGTTATGTTTTTTTGTGTCACTGAGCATGAAATTCATATTTGCCAAAAAGAATTGTGCTCAGAAACATGACATTTTTATTTGTACATACGTTTATTGGATGTAAATTCCATAGTATGAGTTAGAAAGTGAGGGACGTTAAAGTGGAGTGCCATTTTTACAGTAACACCTAGACATATTTTGCATACTAACAGCGATGCCATTGATCCTAGAAGAAAAACCTTGAATGCACAAGGCAACTTTATCCCTTCAATTTGGTATGAGGTGAATATTTACAAAAAGAATAGTCCAAGTTATATTAAGATAAAATGGGATAATTCCCATTTTTTAAAATGTTTTTTTGCTTATAACACCAAATATTGTGGCGCTCTCATTAATTGAAGAAAAAACTTCGTAACATTACATGAAAGTAATTTTATCTTTGTTGATTTCATAAAGGACCATTACTTACAAAAAATGGACAGCTTTTGGGTGATTTTGAAAAAGGTCTGATTTTTATAATTGTGTGTGTGTGTGTGTGTGCTAAAAAAAACATTTCAGAGCAAAATTCTTGTTGGCAAAACTGATATTTGTGTCCAGTGATGCTACAAACATACAGAAACCAAATTTCAAAACTACACCAGAACTTTCCTTTATTTTCTACCATATAACTGAACAATTATAGAAAACAATAAAATACTTCATTATAATGCCAATAAAGTGCACAAAGTGCAAAAAATTAATCCAATTAAGTACCTGAACAGCTCGTTGGAAGAACTTTATAGCACTATCGTGCTCTTTCTGAAGACTAAAACAATTGCCTGTTGCACACCAAGCTGCAGGAGAATTTCGATCTTGAGAGACAAGGTCCTGAGCCAATGCTGATAGTGCCACTTCCCGTTGCAGATGCCACAATGAAGTACTGTAAAGTTCCATTAACTGCATACGATGAGGTTCTCTTTCTCTAACTTCATTAAAGTATCTGAAAGTATGAATCTCAGATAAAAGATTTCTGTTACAGCAACTTTCCCTTTAAATGTTCAGTAAATCACACTATTTTACAAAATCATTCAACAACCCTAAGGTTTCTCTATTTTCACTACAGATTTCCAACAGACTAACAACTGAAGAAGTACTCACTTTACAGCTAGCTGATACTCATTAAGCTCATAATGTGCTCTGCCCATTAATGCCAGCACCCATCCAGTATTATAATGTTGTAGTGGCAAGTTATTAAAACATTCAACTGCTTTTCGACAGTTGAATTGAGCTAAATGGAGGTATGCAGTTCCAAGATCTCTCAATAATGACATCAGTCCTTCAGCAGATTGCTTTTGCAGTTGCAGAACCTGCACTACAGTATTTTGAGAAGCAGTACCCCCATTTACACTAACCATGCCACTGCCTATAATCTTACTATCTGCAGAAGTTATTGTTTCAGATTTCTCCTTTTCGTTTCGATTTCTTTCATTTAAATCTGTAAAACTGGCTTTGTTGAGATTTGTTTTCGCAATTCGTGATTTTGTTTTTCGAGATGGAGACTTAGGAGTTGCAAATTTACTACGATTTGGACTTTTATTATTTTCCTAGAACAATTTAAGTCATCAAATCAGTAACTAGAACACAATCAAAATGCAAGAACTAGAGAATAAAGCACATACCTTTACATTATAACTATTACTGAACAGACGTGAACTTCGTCTTACGTTCTGACCTGGCTGCAAAGGAGCTGCAGGCGTAGTAGGGCTCTGAGAAGGTACTATATTTGATGTATTACTCGTATTACTTGACTGACTAAACACTGGTTTACTTTGTTGAAGAGGAGTCTCTTTCCGGCTCATAAATTGCTAAAAACAGAACCAAAACACATTAAGAACTTGTGGCGCTACAACAGCTCATACTTTTTCATATTACTAATACCCAAATAATATTAAAAAATAAATAAATATTTTAATTCAAACATTTAAAAGAAAACAGCTTGTTGCAATTGAATTCAGTGTATCCATGTTCTACATAAATGTACCAACAACGTACAATGCATATTTTAGCAGTACTTAAAATTATTAGTTTATATTAACGCAAATGAACTGTGGGTGTCATTTTCACCTGTTATTACCAGGCATTACAACGGATTGCAACATGCGACAATGACCACTAATTTTTATGGGATACATTTTGCAAATTATCACTGTTTATACTTCAGACAGAAAAATGAAAATAAATTCAAAAATATAATAATTAAATACAATATTGTAATATTCATCAAAACTACTCGATTTCGCTACCCATTACTCTTCATTTCCACGACATATTATTCAAAATGAAATCAACAATTTGTTTTAAAATTTAATTTGATTGAAGACTGCAATTTAAAATAGGTTTTAAATAAATCATAAAAGATGAATTTTTAAACGTATAACAAAAGCTTGACTGTAAAAAACTAAGAAATATAAAATAATATACAAGAAATTACACAAAAAATATTCAGAATTACTTAGAAATACTTAGAATTGCGCCATTCTCTTAAGCATCCCTTTTGGTATCTAAGGTCCCAATTTAATAAGAAAAATGTTGTGCGGTTTGTAAGAAAAAATGGTTTAAAGAAACACAAATTGCCTGTGTTTGACCCAAAAGTTCGCAAAAAATACTTTTTAAAAAATTGAACAGGACCTTATTTGAAGATCAATTTTTGAGGAATACATCACATTAAGAAAAAAATGGTATCTTCATAATTGTAATTGTAGGAAGACACTGAACAAATTTTTACTTTTTTCAATTTTTGAAAAATCAGGGTTTGCAACCAACTTGAGACCTGCATCATTTTCTTAAACGTCCTTCAGAGTATCCAACAACAAAATTTTATCAATAAGGAAGAGGCTGTTCTCGAGAAGAAAATTTTTAAACAAAATTAAAAATTGCCAATTTTACGAAAAATTGTAGTCTTATTTCAAAATCTTTAAGGAACAGAAGGAGAAAATCTCAATCTTTAATATTTTAGCTATAGGAACACGTTGAAAAAAAAATTGAATTGTTGCACTTTTTGAAAATAAAAGAGTTTTCAAAGAACATTAGACCTGCAACATACTCTTAAACGTCGGGTCATGGAATATCAATCAAAATCGGCTGAATGTTTTAGCTGCTTGCATTGTTCACGGAAAGACAACCAATTTTTCATCAATTGATTTTTCAGTATCCAGGACCAACAAAAAATGGATTCCTGCTACACCACATGTTAGAAGATTTTTTCTACATTTAGCATCTAGATTTATCTACTTTTGCATTGCCAGGGTCTTGTAATAATTTTTTTCTGCCGAAAATTCGCTGTTTGTTTGTGCAGCATTACAAAACTTTCTCTCTACTACAATAGTGGTAGCAAGAAAGTAAAAATGAAAGAAAACTGAAATGGCTCCAAGGTGAGGGAAACTGCTATTAACAAATTACTTTCCCTCTAAACAGCAAAACAGATTTTGAGATAATACCTTTAAGTGCTGCTTAGACACAAATGACATGTACAACACCTTTGCTCTTATAAAATAGAAATATTTCTGCAAGTTGAAAATTCTATCTTTTGATGTCATTGTTCATAAAAAATGAAGCAATGTAATGTAATAATAAATATTAGCTATGATTATGCACACAGCTTTTTTTCTTCCCTTGCAAGTTTGAAAATGCTTACAATAAGAAAAAACTTGCAATTTTACATTTTAAGTATATCAATTGGTCACATTGGAAAGTCATAGATAAATGCACAAGTGTACATAATGAGACATGAACTGTTAGCAGTATGTTCCGTAACATTTAAGTGAAATTATCAATTTGCATAAATCTGTACCCCCAAGTAACCACAAAGGAACACCCATAATGTGGTTTAACCCTTTCCACTCAGAAGCTAACAGTATGGCATTCAGTCTACTAGTAAACCTACAGCATTTATCCAGTTTCCAAGGCACAATCCTATCTAGAATGGAGGCATGGGTGGGGTTTTTAATTTAATATACGTATTTCTGTATTTCTAATGTAGTAACAAAACAATATTGTAAATATATTGTTTTACAATGTATCAGTGAGTGTCCCGTAAAATTCGTGAAGTCCTTTGATATTACGATGTCTTCACCTATATCAATAGGGTGATTCATAGCTCACCCACCATCCATCCATGAATGCTTCCCAAAAATGTAATTGTACATAGAACATGCTGTAATTCAAAAGTTTCCCACTCATCACAGCCTCATACAGAGAATTGACTGCTGAGCCTTGAGAACTTGTGAACAAATGAGAGCCCTAAATGCTTACCCAGCCTGATTCTGAGGCAGAGTGCAAACAATTAAACAAGATTGAAAATTCACAAAAATAAAGCTTATAAAATCGAAGATTCAACATCATTTGCTATTTATGCATAATTTTCTCTAAAAATGAATAATTATGAGCATGTGTGTAAGTTATTGATGTGCAGCCTATGCTTTGAATTGACTGAAAATTAGAGAAAAGCTTTCAACCCACAAAATAAAAAATTTGGAAGTCCCAAACATAACCTTAAAAATAACAAACTACCAATAAATATTTACTCACTTTTTTAAATCGAGTTACATTGTCGACTGACTCTGGAGACTATCTCGAGTCTCCTTCAGCAACTTGTACCTACATCCCGAAATATCAATATTTGTCAGAGATTTTCCTAGATCAAGGGGGGATCAACATATGAGGAAAGGAAAAAGCTATTACACTGCCTTAAGGAAGCGAGGGTGGGCCATTACCACACTTGGTAATGTGGTGGGCCACAAGCGAGGGTGAGCCATCACTTGTAGGCCATTACCCTACAAGTGATCAGGGCAACCACAGAAATTGCCAATTAAAGCAATCAACTTTCAAAACTCAATCCCAAACATAACACAAGCTTGCTGACATTTAATACATGCCAGCACCCATGTGATGCCTGCTAACTTCCAATCTCCAGTACTTTTAATCAACGTCAAATAACTATCATTGTGACAAAAAGGTGCCAAAGGTCCCTTCCCCCTTACTAAAGGTCCCTACTCCCTTTACCATCCACTTCTGGGACCAAGTACTTTAAAGATTTCATTCTTTTTGCTCATGCAAATGATTGGTGAGACTCCTGACTGCAATGATTGACATAAATCCACCTAGAGTTGGACCATCGCAAAATTTCACATGCATTTTTATGTCTCTTTTGGGAAAGGTGGAGAGGGTTACAACAAACCTGTGCAAGGGTTTTGGCATAAAAATGCATTCAGCCCCCACATGCAAACCCACAATTCGAATGTAAGTATTGTTACCCTCTGTTTTAAAAGCTGAGAAGCAGCTTTTCAGAAAATTTCAAATCAAAGTATAGGTCACACATCAACTTAACCACACAATCCTTGGTTCCATTTTGAAAGTTCTAGTTTTAGGATTTTTGACAGAAGTACCATAACTGAAGTCAAGAGAGACCCTTAGTTTCTCTGCTTCTTGAGTAAATTCACATGTAAATTCAATACTAATTTGAGAACTCTAGCAAATCAAACTACATGAAAAGTATCTGGGAGCACACATACCCCCACTTGTGCACGAAGGTTGCTCACCCTCTTAGCCAGGCTCTTCTGCTGGTCATTGGATTCAGTGAGAGTAGGTGACAAAAAAGCTACTGGCGTTGGATCTCCTGAATTTGGGGTGTCCATTGGTAGAAAACCAAAACTGTTCAAAACAATGAGAAATCATTAGAAAAATTTAACATAAGTTTATTATACAGCTAGAAAACAACATTACTGCATGAAAGAGAGAATCACAAGTTCACTCAATATAACTCTAGCCACGTTGATATAGACTTCTTTAAGAATTATGTTCATTAGCAAAATTGTATATCTTCCTCCACACACTCCCAAAATATTCAGCAATTTTGAAAGCATATAGTTTCACACAACCCTTCAAATATGCACATTCATAGTTATTTTGACAAGACTTCTCAACATTTATGAATTTTCTGTACTAACAAGGAAGATCAACTCCTTAATATGTTTCACACCAAAAAAAATCAGTAGAGTTTGAGCAGGATTACCCCATTATAAAGTACAAGAAACCAGAGGAATATTCAGATACAAAAATTATAGAACTTCCTATCACAATTTTTTTTCAGACCAACATTCACCAAAGCAAAAGAAAATTAAACAAATAAATGATGTCCCACAAATTTTGGGAACTGGTTTGCTTACCCAAAATTAAAAAGCTCTTACAAGGGAAGGGTGTACTTTCATAGAATGTCAGATGCACATATATATTACCTCCTGTGGTAAAGCAAGGTTGTTTTCAAAACAAAGTATTACTGTAGAAGGCACTCCCTTAAGAAAATGAATAAAATTCTTGTGCCACACTGCTCATAATAAAAAACAAAATGTGCTGTTGATAGAAAGGGAGATATGTCTTTTGTCTTTAAAACTGTTCACATCCTATTTTTCTATGGTAAAATGTTAGTACTGTAACTAATACTTTTAAGAATCTTTTACAAATTTGGGCATTATTCAAAATAAATAAATATCATGATAACTGCTAACTTCTCGTTTAGAACTAATCTTCTCATTCAGATATACCATTCCCATCAAGTGTTAACTGACAAGGTGGGCAATCTGAATTTCACTTTCATTATACATTATATCAAACTTTAAGTTTGACATTTCAGAGACATATGTTGGTGCCGACAGTTGTTCCCCAGTGACATACTGTAGCAGCAGCTTTTCTTGAGATGAAAGCTTCGCTTGATACTACCAACTTAGAAAAAAATACACTGAGTAGAGCGATGTATCCACTAGCGATTCTGATATACATTTATATCACCTAACATCAAAATTTCAACTATCCCAACAGTATGAATTGTAAACTGTTGGACTGTAAAATATAAAAAATATATCATTAAAAGTATTTGCTTTAAATCACCTGCAAAATATTCATGCAGTGTACCAAGGTAAATAAAGCGCAGCAACACTGCCTTTGCTGAGGCCCAACTGTCAAGCTCCAGGACATAATGTATAAGTGGACAAGAGTTCAAAAGTAGACAATGAATCACTAAATACAATGAATATTCCTAGACATGCACTGCAAGGTCTGCTGAACTCTCATAAGAAAATCTTTCACAGTAAGAACTTCCTACATTCTCAAAATCCTAGGAACATTTGTGGATATAATTAAAAAATCAGGGAAAATAGTGTGTCATATACTCCACCAACCATATAACCTCCACACAAGCCACTATGTGGAAATTGACATTTGACCCATGTTCAAAATGTACTTTCTTCCTTCCAGTGATATGAATTTGTCAATTATTTTCATAAGAGCCTTAAAGCGCAGAACTATCAAATAAATTAATTAAAAAATATGTACCTTGGATTAATTGGAGTAATACAACCACCTCCACCAAACATATTTCGAAAACGAGGCTTGATTCTTGTAGGAGCAAGAACGGAAATACCCGAAAGACCAGCTCCACACAATGGCCTTGCCAAAGGACTCTCATCAGGTGTGAAGAATTTCATATTTGGAGCATTGGGAATTGCTGCACTTACACAACCCACAGTCTGTATAGGTGTACTGCATAAACACGTAATATCCTCCATTAAGGTTTTAAAAAAGAAACCAAACAAAAGGACAAAAAATATTAAGAAATACTATTTCTACATAATGAAACAAATGCAGTTACCTGCTAATGGTAAATGCAGGCTCACTAAGAGATGTAGTTGTAGAAGTTGTACATGAACTAGGTTGATCACAACTATTAATAAAATTCACTACGGGATTACTGCCATGACAATTAGAGAAATTTTCAAGATTTGACACTTGGAACGTCCGTAGAGGATCTGGCTTCTCGCCACGGTTACACAAATCCTCGAAAGCATGCCACAAAAAAGGATTAAGTTTCAGAGCTCTGCGAAGGGCTTCTGACGCCTTTGGACCTCGCTCTGTTTGCATACAAATGCGAGCGAGAATCTGAAGTGCAAAACATGCCTGATCACCGAACTCTGATACTAGGTCATCTAAACCTCTAGATTTAACTGGATCTGCTCCCAAAAGTACATTTTCTGCTTCTGCTAACCTGAAACCAAGGAAATAACCAAATCAATACAAAAGATTCCCAAACATTACAATTTAGAATTTACCTAAAACAGTAATTGACATTCACCTTTGTAATTCTAGACAACATTTTGCCATAAGATAACGGCACTGAGGTGAGTTGGAACCCTTTTTTCGCAGAACACAATAAGCTTGCCAGGTCTTCCCAGACCGGTAATAGCATGTTGCTAACAAGAACAATGTTTCATCAGACTCCACTGAAAAAAATTTTGTCTTTAATATCCAGAATCTCTCTTTTTTTATGAAAATGTCATTTTAATTTAATAGCTACTAATAAAATGAACTACTTTCAAAATAACTAATAATATAAATACTGAATTTTAAAATAATAAACACAATTACAGAGTAAAAAAAGTTCAATATTCCCCAAGCTTCAAACTCCTTTTCCTTACAAAAAAACCGTACCTCTGTGTTCTACATTACACAATCCTACCAATGCGAATTGATTTCATGAAGTGACTAGAACTAACAAACAGTTCAATAAACTCACAAAATCCAGTAATGCCTCAGCACAATTTTCTTGTTCACAACTCACTTTCTATTTCTGAAATTTTGGGTTAATGCTCATTTATTAATCACAATATGAAAATATTAAAAATAAACAGAATATCCAACTTTACACATTCATTCTTACAGAAAGTTTTTACTAATAATAGGTGTTCCATACAATCACTTTTCCCATCTCAGGCTACTAAAGGTTTAAATATATTTCCATTACTAAGAACAATTCATGAAATTAGGAGTAACATTCTAAAATCTCTGATCAAGTAATTTACACGATTCTCAATAATATATAATCGAGACTAATTGCTAACTATACCCCAAACTTCAAATCTTTACGCATGTGACAGGACACAAACACAAACAAAAGCACACATTCGGACTTAAAACATACCTTCGGCACATAACCTTTCCGCCAGAAAAATGGCATCAGAGAAGTCATAATGATTCAAGCAATGCCATATAGCAGCCTGTAAAGAAACACCAACAATTTTGCAGATCATGCCTATTATTCAACAGTATAAAAGCGAAGTTACTAGGCTGAAAGTAATGAAAGTAGACTGTACCACTCTATCACTCAATTTTTATGTAAACAGTATTGAGAACAAGTAAATATTGTGACAAAAAGGGGCATTTGGGATAATGACTCCCAGGTTTTACCTGCACTGGCTCCTGGATTATCATCTCCTTACACAAAGTTACCTACAAATTCAATACTCTTCAGCAATAATATATATTAAATTATATACATTCGTAGCCGTACATTTAGTAAAATTACTATAACTCATAACGACTAGCCACCATCTTTAAAATAACGTAGATGGCAGTGCAGCGCGATGGCGCAATCAGCGCACTCACGTGGTAGAAAATTTAAACGACAAACGTGCCAACGAATTTTCAAATGCAACGGGAATTTTAATCTACAAGGGATCCGAGAAATCACCCACTCCTATCAGCATTTTTCACGATTAAATTAATTTTAAATACAAAGGAACAAAACTACGTTCGTCTATCGCATATTGTGGATCTCATTTTACAACAGAACTACTTAAATTTTTATAACCCGATTCAACACTTCCATTTCTCGGCTAATTGTTATAGAAGTTTGCTTCAAACATTTACTCTCGCGCACGGTTAATGACAATAGAAACTGAGGGGGGGGGGTAAATTGCACTACATACCCACCATACGTTCACATTCCACAACCTTTATGTTTCCAATTAGTATATATTAATTTAAAATTCCGGTAATTAATTTATAGTATTATAGTTCAATACGTTTAAAACCAAGTAATGCGTTAACATTTTAATGACTCATTTTGACAAAAGTGAACAAATTTGTTCCATTTTATTCTTTCATTAATGTAAAACACATTAATTGATTGCATTTGAAACATTAACATAACAAAATTACAGAAATCCAAGATTACCAAATTAGTGCATTAGACTATTTTTAATAATTCTGAAAATAATTTAAAATTTTAATACCTGCAAATCACAGATCACCTGCAAAACTTCCAGGAAAGGGTTTCAGACAAGTTTTACCAGAATTTTAAATTCAAAACCCAACTCATGGCAACTATCATAGTTTGTCAATAATTTACACAAATTAACTCTAAAATTTGAACTTCACTAAAGATATCCAAACTGGTTATCTCAATTATTAATAAAATCATTAACTTCATAAGGATTGGTTACCTCGTCTACAAAAACGCTGAGCTGCTATATAAATTTTCATTTCCATTTGTACTAATTTCCATTAAAACTAATAAATTCAATGTTATTCTTTCTATTCCCCAATAGTTTATTTAAAAAAACATACATTCTGAAGAAAAGCGTAGGACGAATTAAGCTATGAAAACTTGTGTACCCTTTTGCTCCACCACCCCAGGTTATTACACTAACTTTAATTAGAACATGACACAGGTTACACATATTAAAAAAAAATACCACTAAAAAAGGTTCTTGGGTAAAACATTTAAGGAGTCATTGGTATAAGTAATTTTAATTACAAATAAATCAAATAAAATATCTCACAAAAGAAATCACAAAACGTTTCAGTGAATGTCAAAGAATTCATCCACGCATATCATTTGGAAACACAAGAAAAATCCATAAACTCTTTTGGTACATCACATCCAACATAAGCTTTCTGGTCAATGCAATACGCCAATGTCTTCTTCCAGTATGCATCACGTGAAAGTAGATGGGGATTGCCAATGATTATAAGTAAAGCTCTTGCTCTTGTCAAAGCCACATTAAGTCTCTGGGGAGAAGCCACAAATCCTAGTGAATGCCGAATATCTGAATCAACATGTTTGGTAGAACTTCGGACAGTTGACAGAAGAATCACTAAACGCTCTTGACCTTGAAATTCTTCCACTGATCCAACTTTCGGAGATGGCAGCTCCAACTGATTTAAAAGAGACCGCAGTTTCTGCACCTGTATAACCAAAGTTTAAATATTATTTTCAAGAATTTCAATGCAATTTAAGTGCTATATTATATTAATATATACCTGCTTTTGATATGGTGTTATCACTCCAATATCATCAGGTGTGAGTCCAGCATCTAAGAAATCTTTTAAATAATATATTATCTGCACTAATTCTTGAGGATTAAACCATGATGGACAATCTGAATCCTGAAAATTTACACCACGCACTCCATGGAATATAACACTTGGGGGCAATGCTGAGTCTCGCTTGGGTAGACATTTTGCAAGCTTCCTCAAAATTGCTCCTTCTTGCCCTGTTTCTAGCACCTGCAATGAGCGGTAAAATTGTGCATTTATATTATAGTAACATAATTCTTCCTAGGAATTAACAAAGTTAGTGGATAAAGAAGTGTATAATTGCAGAGTAGTATGTTCAAGAAAATGAGCGATGGCAGTCTTGATGAGAGTGTTTTCTTACTTACATGTGCAATTATATCTCTTTTCCCAAAAGTCATGTTCAATATTTATTTATTTCCAATTAGGAATAATTTATATTTTAAAAATTTCATTCAATCACTTAACCCGGCAGTGCATGCAGGTGGTCTGAGAAACCCAGGAAGTTTTTACTTTAATATTGTGATAGTAGTTTCGCTGCCCCTGACCACTGCCTCCAGGTCCCTTTTCCACCAAAAGATATAAGTCACATCTCCTCCAAGAAAGTGATTATTTTTATACTTTTTAGCGGCAAGCCAACCAAAAGTTGCAAAGGCCTCAGAGACAACCTGCGTGCACTCGTACAAACAATATTCGATCAATACATTACCACACATAAATAAATATTTGTGCCAAATATGCAAAACGTTAATTTGTTTGAAGCATTAAATAAGAGTTTGTAAAGCATTCAAAAAGGAAATTTGTCAAAATCAAATGTAATTAAAATAATATTTTAGCCTATAACACTCGCACTCGCACTCGCACTCGCGCGCGCGCGCGCACACTCGCACTCGCGCGCGCACACGCACACTCGCACACACACACACACACGCACGCTCACTCACGCACACACACGCACACTCTTATACACGCACACTCACACACGCGCGCGCGCACACACTCACAACACACGCGCGCACGCACACACACGCACGCACACACACTCACAACACACGTGCGCACGCACACACACGCACGCACACACACGCTCACTTCATACACTTATGTTGAATCTAAAGAACCTGCATTTCTACATACAAATACATTAATTTCTTACCTGTGGTATTAACTGAGAATCATAAAACAGAGCACTCGGGAGATTTAATATCTCAGGCAGAGATCTGTAGTTCATTACAAGTTTTGTGACAAGCTTGGGATTATAACCATAAAACTGAGAAAAGGCACTAGTATTCCTTTGATAAGGATGAGAGTTGAGAATTCTGGCAAGATACGAGTAGCCAAGACCAAATTCAGAACATACTCTGGAATTCACTACAGGACCCAGTTGAAGAGGATCTCCAGCCAATATTGCTTGACCCCAATCTTTATGAAGGAAACCTACAAAAAAAATTGAGGAAATAAGTGAGAATTATAAAGAACTGAAATATTTGATTTACACTGTATATTCAACATTGTACTATGTACGTTTCATGAGGGACATGTTCACGAATTAAATCACTGTTACTGAAACTACATTTAAAAGTTTTAACCACACAGAATGTCAAGATATCTATGAAGTTTACAAACAATGTTTACAAGTATATTACTAGATTTCATGAGAGATCAATTAGAGGGAATTATTAATAAAAAAATACATACTTTGCAAAGGTCGTTCCAGAACTGTATTATCCAACGAAATAGAAATTAAGATTCAAGTTGTATCTTAACATTAAACAATATGTTTAATTGTTTTGGAAGGTAAAATGTAAGTAAAACTGAACTTAAACATGTTCAATTATTTAAAAGGGTTGGTTGAAAATAGATAAACATACTAAATCTCCAATTATAAACCAAATAATTGGCATAATCCTCTTCTCTCAGATAATGCTGTAAATGTCAGACTCTCATAAGAAGCTAAAAAGCTTGCAAAAAGAAGATTCGTCATTTCCAAGTACCTCTGCTAGAGAGCTAGCATGGTAAAGCCTTCGCCGGCTAAATCTTACCTTAGAACAGTGCAGGAGAACATGCTCCACGGTAAGAACCGTATCGCAACTTTCGCAAGTAGGAGGTGGATCACCGCGGAGATGTCTGTGGGAGAAATGACAGTGGCCAATTCGAAGGCATATTAGAATTATCTCCTCGCGTTTTCACCCACGAGATGACGAGGAACAAGGCTTTACGGAATCGTTGATGCTCGTGAGTTTAAAGTCTGAGTTCTGCCAGTCTGCCATGCGTTGAAAATACGTTTGATAAACAACTTGGTACGATTCGTACCGTTTGTTGGGACTGTGAGGTTGTCTACCTTCTTTTTTCTTTGTGGCGAGCTTACGCTGCCTGGTGAGCAATTTCGTTCACTATTATCACAAAGTGACCTGGGATAAAAAAGAAAAAGACGACGAACCAGTAAAGTACGGGTTTGGTGTTGGGTGATTATTGTCAGAGGGTCACAAGAAGAGAAGCAGGAGATAGATTCGAGCGAGCTTTTTGAGTCACTGCAGATCACAGCTTCTTTTAATGTCATCGGTTCAGCGAACTTAAGTTCCTCCAAGAGCACATATTTTTCTGCAGTATAAGCGCTGCTCGAAGAGTCTAGACGAAAGGTCCGCATTGCACAGTGGAAGTAGACTGCACACCTTACATTACCATTCTGGAAGGAACCATCAGTGTACATGAAGGTATAGCCGGGATACATGGATTTCGTCTCTTGGGATTCCGCCACAAATGTACTGGGGGAGTTCAGGATTAGGGGAAATGTGATAATCTCAGGTCTATTTTAGGCCGGAGAAGCTTCCAACGGGGAACAAGATTTCGGGGGTTTTAGAGGGATGGGGAGTTTTATATCGAGTTTCTGGAAGAGCGTGTAGAGACGGATATCCGGAGGATGGGGCAACAATGATCTGAGTTCGAACGATGTCCTGAGACTTATTCGAGGAAATGCTTGGCGCGAAGACGTATTTATGGCTGATACTTTCGCACTGTAGGAGCCGATTACAATATCTCGCCATCGGCTGAGGGATGTTTCAACCGCCTCGGCCAAGAGGCATTCAATGTGACTCCTGCGGTAGGCGCCTGTGCTGATCAGTATACCGGCATTGTGCATGGTATCCAATGAACGGAGGGTCGATGGAAACGCTGACCCATAGACAATACACCCATAATCTAAGATAGGACGGTTGATTATCCTATATAGGTGCAAAAGACATACTCTGTCTGCGCCCAATTATCTACCAATAAGGGCGCGAAGGAGGTTCAATGGAGATAAATTTAATATAAATGTTGCACATGCAACTTATCTGCTGATTAAGTGTACATAAACTCAAAAAGAGAGCTTGAATTCCACATAAAATACACAAGTAGACAACAAAAGGTAAAGACGATAAAACGAACATGCAGTATTTATAACTTAGAACTGCCTGTAAAAGAGCTAAGAAACATATATTGTGGCGTCACCGATTAATTAAATATAATTTTATTATGGCATCGCCAATAATCAATAATTCCTACAGCTTGAAATAGCTCGCGCCGCGGCACAGAAGTGGGTCAGAGAGGACGCGGCCACCGCCGCGGAGGGTTCCTTTGTCACACCAGCCCACCCCCCGACCGCGCGCCGGCCTGTCCTACAGAGGCAGCAGGTTTATGACAGTCATAAAAAAGCCATTCTTGTTTTCGGAGCCCCTCGCCGGCCCTCTCCTGGGACAGAACGCGCCCCCGCGTCCTTTCTCCAGCCGCGCGACCGGAGGGTGCAAACCCCAAAGAAAGGATTGGCCGGGTGTCAATCAAAGACGACGCATTTACGACACGTCGTAAGCGAGAACCTTTTTTCGGCCTCTTCCGAACAATGCTAACCCCTTACATTCGTTCCGGCACGCGCCTCGGCACACGCCTGGGTAGGCGCCTGAATCCCTGCACGGGCCATTAACAAATTAAATACAGTAAGGCAGTCGATTAGACCGTGCCGGCCTGGAAATCCGGGAATCGGGAACCCGTGAAATGCGCTTTTTTCGCGCGCACGTGTCCAACAGCTGCGATCAGCTCCCGGAGTAACTAACAAAAGGGAAGCAAGAGAGAGAGCGAAGACAGCGACAGACAGAGAGCATTTACGGAAAATTACAGAAAAATCGACACGAGATTGGTTAATCAGATTTCTGCGACGCAGCCACCCTTGGCCAATGGGAAGCTTCGCCATGAGGGGAGGGAGAAATTTGGTGCCAGGAACAATTTGGGAAAGGGAAAGGAACTTCTTTTATAAACGCGATGCAGAGTAGGAATAGGACACTTGTTAAAATTTCTTCGACAACACTTGTTAAAATTTCTTCAGGCTAGACTTGTCAAATTTATTCGAGACACTAACTTGGTAAAATTTCTTCGACAGTCTCGACTTGTAAAATTTCTTCGTGGAACTTCGAAATTTTCGTTACTTGAGAACTTCACTTTAAAAGTTATCCAGTCATTCACGACCGGGACGCGAGTTTGGGAAAAGACTTTCCCACAGCCGAATTAGTCAGGACGCGACCCGTAGACTTGTTGCGGAGAGAACTCGGGCAGCGACCTGGGATCCCGCGCCGTTTTCGCTCCGGCCCGCCAGCCTTGCCGCCTCTCGTCCTGGGCTGAGTGACAGCCCTTTTCGCAACGTCAGCGCCCGTGGCTACTCGCCTCCTCTGAGTCTGCTGGAGCTGACAACCTGGAGTCGCCGCTACCTGAGCGAGAGTAGACGCGCCGCAGAAGATCAGCAACTCGGCGCCGCCAGCCTCGCCGCCTCGGCCCGCCCACGAAGACCAGCAGCCATTGGTGAAACTATGAGACGTTGCCGTCTCACTGAACAATTATAACAGCGAAAAAACTGCAAGTGGCCGCGCTCAGGCCCAGCAGAATTAACCACTTGTAATTAATTCATAGAGTAGTTTTAGTAAAAGAACTTGCGTCGCCCATTGCGACATTGTAAATTCCCCTGGCAGCTTTTGGTGCCAGGAATAAACAGTTGTTTGTCACAAATGACTCAATTGCTCATTCTTGACCTCCCAACTCTTCCACTCAGTTACATTTCAGGAGCTGAACCTGGCGCCCTCCCCCGAGCACATTAGGTTTGTTTACATTTGGCTGGTCCCTAGTCGGGCTAGTTTAGGCGACTTGATCGCTTTTATTACAATATACAGCATTATTGTCCTTATCTTTCAAATACAATTATATATTTCGCTTTCTCTCAAAAAACTAAAAAAGGTTGAAGAGTCACAGAAAGGAGATTCACTTGGAAGGAGGAAACCATGAAAAAAGAGTCAGTGTCCGATACGAAGACGGGTTTAAATGGCCACCTGGAGAGCCAGCTTATTCCCTGTGATTCCCATATGGCCTGGGATCCTACCGAGTGCCAGATCATAGTGGCAAGATAGAAGACGTATTAGGTTTTGAACTGATTGCGTCAGGTAGTCTGAGGAAGAACGGTAGAAAGCTTGAAGAGAGCTGAGAATTGGAGCAGAGAACCACTCGCCGCAATGTCGTTGATTCCTTGTACTTTAGGGCTGCGAGAATTGCACACATTTCAGCAATAAATACACTGAACTTGGAATGAAGCAGATTTGATTTAGTGATCTGATACAATAAAAACTACATGCCACTACGACATTGTACAATAAAGCATCTGTGTACAAGAAATATGTTTTCCGGATAGGCTTCTCTCATTTTCTGAAACCATCTGGTAACCAAGAGGACTAGTAGTTTGTTTGGGAAAATTGGTGAGTCTGAGGTCAATACTGGGGCGGAGAAGTTTCCAAGGGAGCATGAGGTCTCTTGGGGGTTTCACAGGAGTGGGAAGACCGACATTAAGGTTCAGCAAAAGATTTCGCAATCGAATACCTGGGAGCTAAGGTAGCGATGTTCGAAAAATATATATGAAGTCTCATATTCAGGATCGATAATTATTCAGCAACAAGGATGGTTAGAGTCCTGACACTTTAGCACCATTAGACGCCAATAGAATATCCAATCTTATTTTTAAGCATAGCTCCCCAGCCTCAGCTAAAAGGCACTCTATTTGGTGGGTGCGATAACCACCTACTGAAAAAGGTTTACTAGTATGATGTATGCCGTTGATGGGTCGGAGAGTAAAGGGAACTGCAGATCCGTACACTACACTCCCGTAAACCAAAACTGAGCGCAGGCGTGCTCTATAAAGCCGCAATGGGCTAATGCTGTCGGCTCATGATGTATCACTCAGTATACTAAGAAGATTAAGGGGGAAGACATCTGGTTTGTAGTCTACGGATATGTGCACGCCATGTGAGGGACTTGTCGATCGTGAGCCCCAGGAATCTGTTGAGCTTGTTGAGCACCAGTTGAAGTTGCCACTGGATCACACGGATGCAGGTGGACGAACAAAAGATGGCAAAAATCCACAAACGACGCCTCTACAGGTTCTCGCACAGTCGACGCTATACCATATATGACGATGGGAAACAGATTGGCAGAATCGATCCTTGAGGAATACCATTTCCTAGAGGGTGACTGCTAGAAAGTCTGTCACTAACGCGAACACGAAAGGAAGTGTTCGAAAGGAAGTTCTTGAGGAATAGAACGAACTTCCCCCTAAAAGGTTCTCAGAATGCCGTACCTCCAAGAGTTGTAGGCCTTTTCTATGTCAAATAAGATTACAAGATGTTACCATTAGACGAACGATGTAGATACTGCTGTCAATGCAACGTAGTGATCCAAGTTCTTCTAAGCCCACTTTGAATTGGCGTCAACCGATTTTTACATTCTAGGGCCCAGACCAAACGCTGATTCACCAAGCGTTCCAGCACTTTACAAACACAGTTTGTAAGAGAAATGGCTTGATAGCTTCGTGGCAATGATCGATCTCCTTCCTTGGGAACTGTGATAATGATGGCTTCTCGCATATAGCAGGGATGGTGTGCTCTTCCCCTATACGGTTGTAGAGTAGGAGGAGAAATTGCATAGTAGTTTCAGGAAGATGTCATCTTAATCTGAGGCAGTTCTTTTCGCAAGTGCCACTGCAGAGCGCATTTCGCGCATGGAAAATGGGGCATTACAATCCTCATGTGTTCCGCGCGAAAAATCGAGAGCTGTTTTTCATTTTCTTCGAGCAAAAGGAAGTTTGGATCATAGTTTGATAAACTCAACATACAAGTATGAGGCAAGTTACTCTACAATTGCGTCTCGAGACGGAATTACCTCACCTTTCTTAGGACCTAGAACTGAATGTGAGAAGGAATATCCTTTGATTCGTCGGACCTTCCTCAATACCATAAGTGATGGCATATTTCAGTTAAGGGATGAGAGTATGTTCTCCAAGATAAATTATTTCAAATTTGGCGCCACGCTTCGAACAGCTCAGTTTCGCTGCTCTTTGAAAGACATTTTAGAGGGAAAGATCATACATTTCAAACTTCCCGCCGCGGAGATTAATTCCCAATTGAACAAATACTAATTTTTGTACAAAGCTCTTTGAAATCGATTTTCAACTCTTCCGAAAATCACTAATAGGTTGCACGAACGTCTGGGCGGCCGCGAAAAAGAACTGCTCATTGTCAGATTTCCTGGAATCCATTTTTTTTTTCCACGTCAGACAAGACGAGCTCACAGTGTTTGAAATTCAAAGGAGCCGCGACAATTTCTGTAGCGATCGTGCTGAGGATCTAAGCAATACGCAGATGGGGCGCATTGAAAGTTTGTGGTACGTTGCCAGCAAGCAATTATCGTGTAGTTTCCTTAAACTAGCGCTCTGAGATGCGGAACGAAGAAATCAGAAGGTATGAATGACGTGAAATTTATAAGCAGAACGTTTATTTTCGTCCAGGCAGGTAACTATGACAATTTCGTCAATACTCTTTATTCTTTCGCGAAAGCAATCTTTGTCAATTATGGGTCGCCTTTTTCCAGAACTCTTATCTGATGAGAACACAGAAGGCGATGAACAAAACTTCTGATTGCAGTTTCTCCTAACGCTCTCCCAATTCATCTAAGTAATATTTCGGAGGCCTCAGCAATGGGTGCTTCAGAGCATATTTCTATAGGTTCACACTGGAGGAAGATCCATTCTGTCCTGAACTATTGAAGGTGATAAGCACGTAGTTTTTAACGCCGACATTTCCAGTCACAATGACCAAGAGATGCATAGGACTGCCCCGACGACTCCTGACAGCGAAGACCCTGATACCAGTCGTAGGATTTTCACAACTGATGGTAGGCCGTGGCCCCCATGAAAATTTCGAAAGTGATCCCAAAGTCCTTACGTAAAGAAAGAATTGATTTCAGTAAACACGATCGCTTCTTGATTTTCCTTTTTTAAAACAGAGAATTCGGGAATTTGTACCCAACGTTCTTAAGATTGGCTCTCCAAATCCCCGGGAATTCTGTAAGTGGTTCAACATAAAATCAGTTGTACTTAATTATTCTATCAAAAAAAATATTATACAATATATATGGCCACCTGACTAACAACAAAGAGGAAATGGTGATGGAGAGAGCACGCTGAGAAAACCTACACGAGCGCAATAAAGAAACGCAAGCTTTAGCATGGAACCTGTAAGGGCAACGACTTGCAGAAAGACCAAGGGGCACATGGAAAAGATGGTCTACAAAGAGATGGAGAAGACTCTTAGGACTTAGGTTTTATAAAAAGACAATCATGTTTTAAACAACTTGATACAATATTGAATTTGCATAATGCATTAGTCAAATCTAAGCTCAGCAGTATGGTCCCTTAGTGCGAATTTTGCAATAAAAAAATTATAGAGTGTACAGCATAGATTTTTTCAGATATGCATCATTCAGGATTAAAAATTTAAAGTCAATTTATTCCCATTATTATTCAGACATTTCCCCCAAAACTAAATTACCGTCTTTACAGTCCTCACAAGTATTACAGAACAATAAATTTATGTACAATCTTTTAAATACCAAAATTGATTGCCCGGAATTAAGAAATTTATTTGTACACTACAATAATCCATGTAATACAAGGAATGTTTTATTTAAAGAAATTTTTTGCAACACACAAAATTGTTAATTAATACATCATTTAACAATATATTACAATGAATATTTTAGCAATGAACAATTAGGTATGAGTAAGGCAAGTTTTGTAAGAGGTTTGAAACAATGAATATTCGATTTTAGAAAGTAGAATTACTTATTACTAATTTGTAACTTCATTACCCGCACTTTGATTTTGTTAATGTTATTAATTTCAATATTTCTGACTATGTAAACTTCTGTATGTACGTCAACTATGTTTAATACACGTAATTTCATTTGAGCAAGTAAGCCTGTTGGGTAAATAAATAAATTAATTATTTAAATAAACTATTTTTCACATGAAGACACCAATGGTGGATTCCTAGCGACTGACAATAGCAGCTGCTTAACCTGCAATATAATTTAAGCTCGTTGCTGTCAACTCGGAATAAGTAAATGATAAGGATAAGAGTGTGTGTACCAGTTGGGCACTTCTGTCACATGCCTACGATGCTCTAAATCAAAATTCCTTCTCATTAAAAATATAGAGCGAGAACAAGGACTGATCTGAAAAGTATCAACTACACAGGATTGGTACCAGGTATTCATTTTAGATTGATTGTGAATGCTCACTCAAAGCACACTTCATAGGAGCAGTAAGGCATGGAAATGCTGCCTTTGGCAAGGCCTAGCTGTCACGCACAAAGTAAATTGGCCCAAAGTATATAGTATTAAACATGTTTCCTTGACCCACCCACTTGAGCACTATTGAGGGTGATTAATACTGTATAGATGCTGAATAAAAGAAAACAAATTTTAGTGAAAAACCAATGAAATATTTCTTCTAATAATGTCATTTTCTTGCACTCAGTTATTTAGTCATGACTTGACAAGAAACTAAATGTTTATTTTTTGTTGAATTTCTATATG
Organism: Gryllus longicercus; assembly: GCA_038098605.1. Lineage (NCBI taxonomy): Eukaryota > Metazoa > Arthropoda > Insecta > Orthoptera > Gryllidae > Gryllus > Gryllus longicercus. The sequence continues at coordinate 2,610,180 of JAZDUA010000098.1, forward strand.
TGAACCATTTCTAATAATGATGTCAACTAATTACTTAAAACAGAATCTCACAATGTGGCTTTTTTATTCAGATTCCCATGACCCATTGAGCAAACATTGATTGTTCAATGTACAAAGATTGTTCCCTGCTTTACAATAGAACAGGAAGTTTAACAATCTCACTCCCAAATATCCTTTACCATTTCGTACTGTTGTTTGACATTCAGCAAAAAATAAATAATAAATATTTCAATGATCTGAGAAAAAACACTTGCAAGCATGCACATGCACACACACACACATATATAATAATAAAAATAAACAGCAAAATATGCTATTAAATTCACAAAATAATAAATTCTTGCAAAAACTCAAACAACTACAGTGACCAAAACTTAGGGACTGATGACATATTTGGCTGACAAAAATACAGTACTAAAAAGAATACCAGAAAAACAAAAAAAAAAAAAAAAAGAAAAGTGAATATACTTAGAAATATAACTCACACAAAGGAATAAGTATTTCTGGTTCAGTGGCTTGTCCTGCTTCATCTACACACACATGAGTGAAGTGACCTCTCGGAAATCCCATCGAGTAAAGTTGCCCCAGAGCTATACATGTTCCAACTGTAATGCGGTGCCGACCCAGAACAGATGCATTTGATGATTTCTTCAACTTGTATGTAACAGGATGAGTCTCCCCAAATTTAGTACTATTTAAATCACAAGCTGTTGAATAAGGAAGTAATATTTCTGGCACTGTTCCTTCCTCTAAACAATGATAAGCCACCAAACGCACAAGGTCTCCAGGACTTAGCAACTGAGAAATCAGTAAGCGTTCTGCAATTAAATTGGCAGAACTATTGGATGGTGTTGCCACAAGAATTCTGAAACCAAATCACAGAAAACAATTATCCTACAAGATCTTACAAAAATTTTGAAAATGATTTACCATTATAGTCATTACACCAAGAGTTTTCAACATTTATACATTATACATTTATATTAATGGTTATTTCCGGGCTGGTAGGCTGTGGTCCAGTTCGCATTTCAATGCCACACATTTCGTCCAAGACTGCAGTGGACATCCTCAGTGGCAGGGTCTAGGGCGAAGTATCCAAAGGCTGATGTCGGTTACCAGCAGTCATCGCAGGTACATCACAGAAGACTCCACTGCAGTCGTAGATAAAACATTTGGATGTTGAATGCCAACTGGATCTCAGCATACCAACATAGGAATCTATCCAAAATTCACACACATTATGCATGAGAAGAAAACTCTGAACTCCTTTTCGGCATATTGCATGAATGGAGGAGTAAAATTTGGCATAGTTAAAGATTGTATGGAGAAGGAGCGCACAAAGCTAAAATTTACATACAATATGTATTACAAATGAATAAAATAAAATAATATATTCTGCAAATGCAACCGTCAACACTACTTTGTAAATTATACAAGTCTGAAATACTGTGTTTGAGAGCCTTCAAACCTGATATTCATGTCCACAAGTTTTGTTTTCTATTCCCTAATCTACAAAATAAGACATTTTTAGGCGTCTTAGCATTTTTTAGACATTCTTAGCATTTAAGAGCAAGAAACTTCTCCATATTTGCATTTGTGTACATGAAAAGCATATTATTAACAACAGTACTAATAATTGTAATAACATTGGTGCAAGAACTAGATTACTTTTTAAAACGTTTGTAGCAATGATTCTTTTTTCCCTTAACATAACATTACTTATAAACCAATTGTACTAGAGGCAGTACATGATATATTCAGAAAGTAAGTGTAACAATTTATATTTTTTACAAAAAGTTTATTTGAATAAACTTAGAGGATATTGTTGATACTTTTGTAAGCAACAAGCATACTCCACTCCACTGTCAGCATTTCCCTCCTTTTGTTTAAATGCATCCTTTGAATTTTTTTAATCTCACACTATTGTTTTTAATCTCACACCATGCATTCATGGCCTTGCCCTGGAACAAAATAATGCTTTTTTGGTCTCAAAACATAGAGGACGATTGTCTGATATTGTGGTTTTGACTTTTTTGCAGCTGGAGAATTGATGTGACAATTGTCAGTCTCGGGCATGTAAAGCACTGAGACACCCATGTTTTATCCCGACACACGAGAGCTAAGAAAATTCACACCTTCCAATTCAAGTCACTAAAGAAACTCATGGAGTCAGCTGACCTACTTTTTCTGCACTGCTCTTTTTTGGGATGCACCTGGTGCAGAGTGCTAGCATTTCTGCAAGTGTTTCATATAAGAGAGTTCTGGAGAGTTGGGGAACCATCACAAAATTTCATCATAATATAGTATATGTTAAAGAATTAGAGGCCATGAACAAAAGCTTTACAGGAAGAAAATCTTGTGAATTCAGAATTATGTTGTAAGGTAGGGTGAGATGAAAGATGAACAGAAATTCACTGAAAACGTTCAGGGGAGCCTTAAGAATATTACGAAGGGGAAGTACAAGCCAAAAAAGAAAAACAAAAACAACAAAAAAATACATAGTGATCCATGGAAGATGAAGATGGCAAAGACAAAAACTATGATTACGATATTACATACCATCTCTTAAATAGTTTGCATTTTATTAAGGTCACTTCATTTTAATTAATTATTTTATGTAGGCATTACACACACATCAAAGAAAGAAATTAATTTGCATCAAGAATTAAACTTTTCATCTCGAAGTCGTTTTTGAGAATGTTAGTGTATTTTGTTTTTATAGTTCTCTTCCTGCCAATCATACCACTTCATTCAATTTTGTTTTGAAAAAGGCAATTTCTTGATTCTTGCGTGTCCAGGATCAAAAGATTATATCCTGGGGGCAAGGAACCATGTGAGAAACTAGAGGGGGTACAACAGAACCAGTGTTTTAGCATGGGTGGCAGGATACCTTGTATAGAGGAAAATTTTGTCACCTCCTTTTTAAATATTTTAATTTCAAAGACTAAAATAAACAGTTATTCCAAAAAACTTTTCTGCAAGAACAATTAACAATATTGGGTATTGTATAGGTTACTAGTAAAAAAAGTCATGCATACAGGTGTTATAATAACAACAACAAAAATCACATTTATTAGTGTTGGATATGTAAACAAAAGTATCATAGTTTCAAAATAATTACTCATAAATTTAAAAAATAAAACGTACTTTACAAAAATTTACTTTACTTTTAAAATTATTTTTTCATTTTAATATATTGAAGCTTGAACAATGTAGCAGATAAACAAAAAACAAATACAATATTTAATACTCACATAGTCGAATGTATACGTTCACGAACAATACAATTTTTCAACCAAGTTCAATAAAACAATCACAACATATACATACAAGCACTAAAATCACAATTTGAAATGGCATACATATATACGATTAAGTTATTGTGAATTGGACTGATGATCCATCAATGAAACTTTCTTTGAATTATGAAAGCATCACTGACGGACTTCCATGAAGGGGCTTATCCAAACTGCAATCTAATTTGCAGGTGTTATTACACAGGATCAGTTATTACACATTATTATTTATATGATAAAAGTCATCCTTACTAAATATTAGTCATAAACCATCCAAGCACAAAATAAAATACGGGAGATCCCTACAAGTCAGAACACACGGTGGTGCCAGTCGCTATAACGAGCAAGATGTCATTATTGTACATTCATTTAAAGTCACAGAATAAGTAATAAAAGATTCCGTACTTGTATCAATCAGTCCAAATCGTAGGTGCAAAAAAAAAAAAAAAAAAAAAAAGAAATGAAATGGTTCAAATTTTTACATGATATTATTAATTATTATTATTATTATTATTATTATTATTATTATTATTATTATTATTATTATTTATTGTGAAATTTTGGCCCTGAATGTGACACCCGGGGCGGGCTGCCCCACCCCCTTTTTATACTACGCTATGCCAATGAATGCACTTTTTAGCATTCTTTGTAATGGCTGTGCAATAATACTACTTGAATCTGCTTAAGTGTTTCCAACCAACAACTACGTTTTTTCCATGCTGGAATATGAAATAGGGTCTTCAGATTTAGTATGCCATACCTGTTAACCCTGCACTATCAGACTCAGAGATAAAACCTAGCTTTAAAAAGGAGGAGGACGATGATGATGATAATGATAAAAACAACAACAATAATGTTCATAATAAGATTATACATAACAGAATGTAGAGAATCAACATTAAAAACTGTATGTCCAATTCATCTGCAATTTTCCATCATTTTTTTTTTTTTTTTTTTTTTTTTGAATGGAACCAAATTTGGAGAATGAAAACTGAACTCCCGGAAAGCTGAAAAGAAGGACCTCCCGAACACATTTATATCTCCCTAATACATATTTTTTTATTATTGCTTCCCCAAAGAACACTTTACCTGCTATCTGGAATTAGGATGTATATCTGAAGAATTGTCTCAATAAGCGTCATTGTTTTACCAGTGCCTGGTGGCCCAAAAATAACATATGGAAGAGGCCTTGCTTCTCCCTTCAGAACATTTCGAACAGCTTCCTTTTGGCAATAATTTAAATTACTATTGAACCATCTCAATTTAACAGCTTTCTTTGGTAGTCTTGGAGCAGGAAGAGTCATTAAATACTGCTTACCCGTTTCCTGATAAACTGGAGCACCATTCTGTAACAAAGGATTTAGATGTTAAGATACAAACAACTAGCATTAGAAATTTGAATTTTTTAAACACCGTAGATGAAATATGAAAATACCTCCACAGAAGGCTTTGCAATCATCAAAGGAATTTTCCTTGAAGCACGGTATCTGTTATGGTTATTATATAGAATATCTGCACTCCCTTCTTCATTCTCTTCTAAACTTATTTGCGGATCTCGTAATTTTATGCAGTTTGGAAATAATACATACTCTCCTAAATGTTTTAGAGCCAAATCTACAGCAACATGACACTTTCGAAGTGGCCCTCTGTTCAAAACAAAACGGACATTACATTCTTCTGATTCATATGTCTGATGAAAATGAGAGTGAAATTTTAACAACAAAGCATTTGCACACACTTTATGAACGAAACCTTCATAAACATGACCTGCAAAAAAAAAATAAACAAATGTAATACAAAAATTTTACAATTAACAGTTTGTAATTATTATGTACTAATGAATAAGCCACAAAGGAAAAGTAAGGATTGGTACTACACCAGGAAAAATATAAATATAAATTCTTTTAAAAACTAAACGGCAATAAATTCTTGTTACTGATAAGGAGATCTCATAAAATCCCATGAAAATGAAATACTGTTTGCTTTTTTTTTGGGGGGGGGGGGATAAATGAATTTAGTTTCTTTTTGTTCCCATAAGGGAACGATCTCCTCAAGATTATTGATCATATATACATACATCAATAGGATAACAGAAATCAAAATGTTCTTTATATCATTTCTGAGGAAATTTCTAACTTAAAATTATTATGCTCGATTTTATTCTTGATTGGTTCATCAATTTTATAAATTTATTTTTTTCTTTTTCTTAAAACTTGGATTTGTTCATCTTCTATTTGTTCATACTGTAGTCAAGGATACACAACATATACACTTTACAAAGATATATAACAGGAGAACTTTTGTACGATATTTGCCAAAATAAACATTCCCTCATCAATATAGCATGTCTCAAAACCTTACAATTTTGAAAAGAATTCTAGAATTTTAGGGGTACTTTACGTGAAGATCCCAGGAAATTTTCTAAATTTTCTCATAAATAGCTCTAATATTTTCATTCAGATTTCTGGTGAGAATAGAGTAGAGAAGATCTTGTGAGAAGATGGCTTAGGTCCGATTTTCACAGTTAACTCACAATTTTCAGAGATTGCAAAAGTTTGAAATTGTTCGGACCCCTTCATACAACTTTATTGAAGATAAAAAGACTTAAAATGAAATTTTTTCTCACAGTTGGTTTCTTCAATAATGTCACATATTTTAAAAAATTTGAGTATTTTACCCATAATTTTGAGTGAAATGGGGGGAAATATTTCAAACGTTCTGGAAAAGACTCCATGAGTTTTCTTTAACTCTTTTGTGTAGATACCATTAAACAAACTAAATAACAAGACATAAATGCCATTTTCCTATATGTATTATTTTGATTTTTCAAAAATTGTACAACTATATAATTTTTTAATACATATCTCACATTGTTACTATTTACAATATATCCGTTTTACACATCACTGCATTTTGTTTACAAGTGTTTCAAATGATTTCTCATGAAGTTCTTCAAAAGCCCAAAAACATTTCCGTCAGCTGACCCTCTATTTAACAGTGGTAACCGTGCATTTTTGTTGCGATTTGTGTGCTTTGTTGACAATTTACATTAGACGCAATTTTATGAAGCTTATATAGGTGAGCATATTTGCTTTTTATCAGTTCAAAATGCAAAATCTTTCAATCTGATGGAAACTACAAAAATTCTTGATGTTCCATTCCAATGTTTCTGAATGTTCAGAAATTATTCGTCACACTGTAGCTTGACTAACTTTGTAGAGATCAGCACAGACCATCTAAAAAATAAGTAATTTAATTAATTTCGTTTATCATATCTACAATGAAATAACCAGGAAGATACAAAAAGAGGTCATTTCTTTCATATGATTGTGTAAGATATTTCATATCTTGTGCAATCTTATAGAACGAACCTGAAAGAATGAAGTTGTGTAAAATCTTAATGCTATTATAGGCATCTTCATAAAAGGGCCTCTCTTATTACATTTCTTCTTTCATCAATGAGAGGAAAAATATTATTTACAATAGTGATTTTATGAAAACGAAACCACCTTCTAAATTGCTCTATGTTGTATATTTCCAATGGATTATCAGCATCTCTGAAATACTCCTTCATTATGCAGTCGATATTTTGAGTGTAGCACTAAAAACATTCTAAGAAATCATTGTCATTCCCATATCGCGTAACCTTATGTGTTTGTAGCCTTCACTTAACCAAAGCTGGTTAACCCTCTGGCGAATGAGGCTACAGGTGATGTTCCTTATACGAACAAGAAGTTACTCATTAAAAAAATTCTCTTAATTAACACTCATTATAAGAAACGACTATGTATTCAGCCCTTGGAGTCATATTTCAATTCTACTATTAGGGACCAAAAAATTGAGAAAATGTGAAAAATCATTTTGTAGGAGTCAGTCGATGGGACATAATTCGACAGTGTTTGTGTAATGAAGGTAATGTCTTGTGAATATATTTGATATATTCTCTGCATTACATTGATCACATGAAATTTTATTACCACTTTTCTTAAAATTCACTTTTATGACTTAACTGCCTTTACCCAAACATCATCAATTTAATTGTGATAATTACCTTGTTGATTGGAACTTTCAACATCCACTTTGTCTCCAACTAATACCGAAGGTCGTTTTTCTGCAAGGCCTGGAACTTCCAAACTAAGATATTCTCCAACAAATGACAATGTTGTTTTCTCCATATCATATTCATGCAAACGAATACTCAATTCAATTTCTTCCAAATAAAGGAGAGAATGAAGACGAGAATTGTAGTTGTTTGCAGATAAATCTCTTTTCAAACAAGGCACAACTTCTCCAAGACGTGAAACAATCTTTGCAATTGTGCAGTCTTTGTTATCTTCAGCAAGTACAGCTTTCCACATATATTCAGGCACTGTAAATATACCAAATCTTACAGGCACAAAGGCCGGAGGTTTCACAGGCTGAATACCCTTCATTATAATACCAGATCTTGAATTAAAACCGTTCCGAGTTCTAGCATAAGTATCCATCCAACCTCTTCTACCTACTTGTTTGCGATCAATAAGATCAGTCAAATTATGATCTTGTACTTCAATATTTATATTGCAAGTCATTTTAAAGCCTTTGAATGTAAATACAAATATCTCACAAGAGTGACCAATAAATTTGCCATTTACGCGAAAACGACAAGAAATATTTTGTCCAGGCCCAATAATGGTTCCATCATCAATTTTGGTCAACAACGTAATTTGAGATTCACTTCTCTTTCCATGAAATCTTCCACGTAATAATAAATGATGATCTTTTCCTAAATTAGACATTTCTATTGTGCACTCTTTTGACTGACCATAACTCACACACCCAACATCAATTCTCCTTGGAACTGATATTCCATTCTTAATACATGAAGGAACATCGTTGGTTGTTTTATTTACTACTTTTTTGGATTCTTTTTCTTCTAAAGACGCAATACTCAGCCCTCTCCATGTACATGTTCCATGGGTACATTCAATGGCCTAAAAACAATTCAAGTACTTTTACAATGTTTTCATGAACCATTAGCAAAAAGAACAAAAAAAAAGAGTAAAATGACAATTACCTGTACAACAACCGAATCTTCCACAGCTGGTAAATATTCTGGTTCACATTCACTCTGAGTGAACCATATACTTCCATCAATAATTCCTTCCTTTTTATTTTCATCCCAAGCAGTAACTAACCCAGACACTATTCTAGATCTGAGAGGCTGAACATCATATATAGCAAGAATTTCACCAACAAAATCTTGAACATTTCCATCCAATTCCACAAAGGCATTTATAGAAAGCCAGTCACCTACAATAAGGTCAAAAGTTTTAACACTAGAATACAAACAAGAAAAGTTTTATTTATCTGACCAGTAGAAATTTCACACACATTTGTACTTTTCATTACTAATTTCTTCAGAGTTCATGTTCTCTAAGTATTGTAAAGCAGTTTTTACACCCTTCAACGTTCCTTGCACCGTTGCAACAACGTCCCACACTAAAGGCCTTTTGAGATCCTTTTGTTAAGGATCGAGGAAAGCGGGTAATGAAACTGATCGCTGACTCAAACATTCTGGGTCTGCCACGTTAACCTCAGGAGAGACTATTTGAATTATGACCTTTGGTTGTCGGTATTTTTTCCCAGCCGCCTAAGTGTTGGAATTTGTGGCAATGAGGCAATATACTTTCTTTACATGTAATTTCCAGGACGTATTTCCTATGTTTATTATAGCCAAGGTTCAAAATTCACTATAACTGTTTTTTATCATGCTTATTTGTAATGTAAGTGAAATGGGACCAATGACAGGTTCACTATAACTGGAGTCAACTGTACTTCCTCAGGTCATCTCAATGAAAAAACAGGTTTCAGCTTTAATACAGGCCTTTCTTTGAGCAGAAAACAACACACACACCCCTTATAAGACCATGCACACAAATAGATTCAAACATGTACTCTAAAATATACAAATTAAACATTTAAAGAATTACTGTACATAAAAATAAAGAAACGGAGTAGACCTAACAATCAAGAACACAAGATATGTAAAATGTTGTTTTGATAAAATTATTCTAAGGAAGAGTTAAGAATTAAATATGCTTTGTTCAGGCTACTTGACTATTTGTTTGACAGGTTCTAAAATAGTTGAGCTTCACTGAAGACCTCATTGCTTAGCAAAATGAATTCTTCCTCCACCCAGCCAGAAATGCCGAGCACCAGCTGTTAATCTCCCAAAGTGCCAGTTCAATGGGTGCAGTTAAAAGGTTATGGATAGTTTACGCAAGTGACTTACTTTGTTCCCATACCATCATAAAAAAAATACTGAAAGAATTGATACACATTCTAACTAAACACAGATGAGTATGTGTATATGTAAGAATTAAGAAATAAAAAGGATGTAAACAAACAGGCCATAAATGATGAATTTCAACACGTTTATAATTACAAATCACAAGACTAAAATTTAATCAAAGAATTATGACTAAATAAGATTTCTTAAAAAGGAAGTTTTAAAGCATAGCTTTCTTGATATAGACATAAATCCATTGATATCATGTGAATATTCGACTGTTGGTAGAATGACAAAACTGATAGGGGGTTAAACAGTTCTATCATAAGTTTGCCAACGTCTGTGAAATGAATGTGAATAATTTCCGACTGTTACTAATGGATCATGCCCCCATAATGGGTTTGGCTTCAATGAGTTTCAAAAAATAACAGTCAAATGACTGAAAAAAAACATAATACAGCACAAAAGTGGAAAAACTTACCTTCATATGGAATAAAATCACACCTGACATCGTCCAATGAAAACTTGATATTAGGCTTTACATAGACTTCTTGGCCATTCTTTGATTCCACTTGCCCAATCATCTTTCTGTTTATGGCTCCAGATGACTTAACTATTTCAGTCTTCGTTTCCTTACATTTCTCCTCCCAACTTTCATCAGCAGTCTCCAAGACCTTGTGCAATTGCCATTCTTCATCAACTTGCCTTCGAAATACAATGTAATTAATTCTGTCACCCTTTTGTATTTTTTTATTCTGAACATGTTTGTACATAAAGCTTAATTCATGATCAATAATTGCATAATCATCAGAAATATTTGTAACTGTCCCAATTCTGTACTGACACAGTTGAAGATCACTTGGTAAATCATTTTTTTCTAGATGAATAATTTCACTTTTTAGATCACTTAAATCTTTACCAAGATTCACAACCTGACTCTGTGTTGTATTATTCACTTCAGTTTTAGTGATTGTATTTTTTTCATCAACCTTACATTCCAAATCATTCTTCCAAGTCTCTTCTTCCCATCCTTCAATAACTCTTATTTCCTTCTCTAATTCAGCAATTGAAAGTGCATCATTATCAAATTCATCAGAGGCATTTTTGTTGATCTGATTGATATCAATTGGAGATTCATCAATAGTTGTAATACTTGCTTTTGCTTCTCCCACATCCGAAACAAATGTCTTATGACCAATGACATAATTTACAAGGGATTTTAAAATTGGGAACATTTTAACTGCTAAGAAATTTGTTTTATTGCCCTATATACTTGTCAATGACTGGATATTTCCATGCAGTAACTTGAATGTAATCCAATTCTTTTCTCAAGAGTTTCATTCTTTTGTTATGAGCATCACGCTGCATCTGCAATAAGCATTGGTCGAACGAATGCTCAAATTTCAAATGAACTAATTCAGAATTTAGAGAAGTAGTACTAAGTTCAGAAGCTTGCGATTCACTTTGAGTCGGAGATGATAGCACGGTTTTCGGAAGACCTGTTGAGCTCATATCAGGAACAAAACTGTACAAATAAAAAATGCATTTCAACATATTATTCACAACATACCTATCATTAAAATGAAATAACTTCCAGATATGTAAGTACACTGACACGGAGCTAGTACATAGCGTTAATACATTCATCTTAACACCTTTATTACAGTTTTCATCTTACCTGCAACTCCTACAGTTGACAACGCGTTTGTCAGGAACTAAAACAAAGATTATATTCAAATTGGATCTGTAACATTAACGCAATAATAATTATACGCTTAATTTGAAATAAAGCGCACTATCACATACAACACATACAAGTGGTTACAAGCGCCAACCCGCCTGCCAGCCAGTACCAGAGAGTATAACTCGGTATAAATGCCGCGAATGCATAGAGGAGAGATACAACATATCTCTACTCTATGCCAAAGAGTATATGCTCTATGCGCGAATGTCGCCTGCCCAAAAGGACTATAGTACGATTTATTTAGTCGTGCACTTGACGTACATCGGGTGTTGAGGTTTCATCTAATCGAAAGCTGAAATGTCGCTAACAGTGACGTTGGTGTAGGGACGTTCAAGCTTCCGATTGGATAAAATTGTGAAAAGCTGATTTTCGTCAAGTGCATGGTTAAATAAATCCTAGTATATACGAAAGAAAAAACATCACAATTCTTCCTCTCAGCTTCCGCCAGTAATCGAAATAATCGAGAACAGTACCTATGAAGACTATAAACGTCTTTATGGCTGCTATACATGTTTTGTTAATAATGTACTTCATAACAGCCTTGATGACAGTCAATGACAGTAACATAAACAGAGTAAAAGGTGAGAGCAAGACCCGCAGGATATCTCGTTGACCACAAATGAAAGAGTAACCACTGATCTATTAACAGAATGTCCGAAAGCTACCGTAACAAAAACACTGAAGATTCTATGTAGAATTTTCATGAACAAGGGTGGATCCAGTTATTCCGAAATTATAACTTTGTCTCCGAAAAAATTAGGTTTAAATTTCACTTCCGGGCGCGCAGTTCAAACCGACTGCCGCGACCACGCAGACACTGCAACGGTCAAAGACAGCGCTGGGCCAAGTACTCCGAAGTCTTTTTACCGTCCCGTATAAATACGTATATACGAAGTAATATACTTAGTGTGTGGTAAGTTACGTAGTGCAGCGCGAAAAAATGGCGGATTTTCGGCAGAAAAAATTCATTGCCGGGCCCTGATAACTAAAAAGTGATTAAATCCAGTTACCAGATTAAGAAAAAAATCCTCCATTTTTGGTGGTATAGCCAGAATTCCTTTTCTGTGGGTCATTGATACCGAAAAAATCAATTGACAGCAAAACGTTCGTCTGTCCGTCCGTCTGTCTGTCCTTCCGACTGTCCGTCTGTTCGTCCTGTCCGTCTCTCCGTCCGTCTGTATGTTTGTCCGTCTGTCTGTCCGTCCGTCCGTGAACACTACTGGCGTCAAAACCATACATATGAATTTTTCCGAATTGAAGAAACCCCTGTCCATCTGGCTCGAGTCGTAACTTTGAGATTTTAAGAAACATTGTTCAAAATTTGGAAGTACTTTACATGAAGTCCTCCAGTAATTTTCAAAATTTTCTAAAAACGACTCGATTTTTTCTCTAATTTTCTTGTAAGAATAGAATAACATACTCGTCGCATAGGTCCATAAGGTCCATAACGTGGCATAGGTTCAATTTTCACTGTTCTCTCTGTATTTTCGAAAATTTCAAAACTATGTATTTTTTCGATGTCTTCCTACAACTACCAAATTAAAGATAGAGATTTTTCTTCAAATAAAATTTTCTCCATTGTGACTTCTTTCATTAAGGTGGTGTTTCAAATATTTTTGAACATTTTAGTAGTTTCCGCGCAATATTGGATGCAATTTTAAAAAATTACAACCTTTTTTCTCGAATACGACTCAAAATTTTTTCTTTAAACTTTTGATATAGTCCTAAATGTAGTCTATAAGATGACATAAACGCCATATTGCTCTATTCTGTGTTGTTGTTGTTTTTAATTACAAAAAATCTTTTTTGACTTGTCTCTCACGCCCTTAATATTTATATTAGGGACAATTTCCTCACATTATTACATTTATGATTTCATGAGCTTTCAATAATGTCATTTAAAATTTCTCGAAAACTTGACTGTTTTCTGCGAAAAATGTCTCAAAATTCAAAAATGCTCAAAGGCCATTTTCTCAAAAACGGCTCAAAATTTTTTCTTCAGACTTCTCGAACGGGTGGTGCTAATTTCACTCTTTAATATGAAGTAAAATTCATTTCGGGGTACTTTTTGTTTCTTGTCAAAAATTACACAAATATATTTATGATATTATTATTATTATTATTATTATTATTATTATTATTATTATTATTATTATTATTATTATTATTGTAATATATCTCACACCATTAATATGCACATTTACAGCAATTTGTAAACACTACTGTATTTGTGAGTTAATGTGATTCGAATGACTCCAAAAGAAGTTTTTCGAAAACTCAAATATTTTCTGTGAAAAAGAGCTTCAAATTTCGAAATTAAAGTAGCGCTTAAATACCATTTTCTTAAAAACGTCTAAATTTTTCAAAGAAAATTACCATCTAGGGCGAAGTATTACTGTTATTTAATAATTACATTGAATTGAATTGTTGCCTTATTTTACGTGGCGAGACTCGGGCCACCAGGCCCGCTCGTCCGTCTGACCACGCAAATTTCGCTACGATCCTTTCACCCACTAGCGGAGTAAGGACGACGAAACCGTCGATTTGAATTTAGCTCAGAGGCCTCATTTAGGCTTGAGGATCTTTTACATGCAAGTAAATCTACTAACATGGGACAGCCGGCTTTACGTCCCCTCCGAAGGAAGGCGCACGAAGGACTTTCTCGCCCTTAGAAATCCACTTCTTCGATCGGGTTTGAACCCGCCAATTTAGGTGTAACAATCCGATACGTTAACCGTTACACCATCGCCATATTAAAAAATAACATGTCTGCTCTACTATTTGAAAACGGAAAAAATAAGAAAATGTCAAAAAAATGTATTTTGGTATATTTGATAGATGTCAGATGGAAAGAGTATGTGGCAAGTTCGTATAGTTAGCCGAGGCCAAAGGAAATAGAAAAGTAATACGGGAAAGTCTGTGCCATTCTGTAGCTCCTTTAGTTAAATATTGCACATATTACGACCAATATTGCGCGAAACTACTAAAATGTTTTTAAAAAATGACATGACCTTCAAGACCTAATTATGGACAATAAAATCCATATGAAGGAAAAATCTCTTTCATCAATTGTATTGTATAGTTGTACGAAGTCGGCGAAAAAATTTTAACTTTTGCAATTTTCGAAAATTCAGGGTTAACAGTGGAAATCGGATGTGCCTCCTTTATAAGATTGCTCTATTCCGGCAAGAAATTTAAAGAAAAAAAATTGGAGCCATTTTAGAGAAAGTTTTCAAAATTGCACATGGCTTCATGTAAAGTACCCCTAAAAATTCATGTTTTCAAAATCACAGAGCATTGATTCAGGCCACATCGACCTGAGATTGGTGTTTGTTCAAAATCCTACGCGTAGTTTAGGCGCTGGTGTTGTTCACATAAAACCTAGGCAGAGGAATGGACAGTCGGACGGACGGCGTTTTGAAAAAAAAGCAACACTTTTTCAGTATCAGGGAACCCAAAACGAGTACTTCCGTTGAAATCCTGAAATCAATTTTCCGCATCATTACGTAACTTTCTCAATACTATGTTTATTACTCCGTACATACGTACGTATACGTGAAAGTAAACTAGTGGTTCTACATAATGGCAAAGACTTTCTCTTGTTATTATGTCCATCAAATAAACGCCAAGTGACATGTAAGAAAATCTATTCAACTCCTAATTTGTACAACAAAAAGAACATTCTGCAACTACTTCATGACATTGTTACGCGGGCGTCTGCGGCTCTCTTGAGTCTTCTCACTTGACGTTGTGCTCGCTCTCATTTGAGTGCGGACGCCTTGTCCACAGTTCCAGCTAGAGTCGCCGCACGATGTCGTCCTCGCCTTGCGGGTAGCTGTGCCTCTTCCAGCCACGTAACACCCACGCTAACTTCTGCTTCTACGACCTGGCGACTCATGCAGCGCTTGGGCAGCATTCCTTCTCGGTGACTGCGGACTGTATTTTTTTAATATAAAAATAATACCCCAAAGTAAACATGTCGTATTAAACAGTGCAATTAACTATATCCTTTGGAAAAGTTTCCAGAAAAAAAATTGGAGTCATTTTTGAGAAAAAGAAGTTTGAGCGTTTCTGAAAAGGCGGAACTTTGAGAACTTTGAGCGTAGAACATTTGGTGTGAAATGTACAGCATACAGCATTTCTGTAACAAGAAAAGTGAATGATGCCATTAATTTAGACTTGGGCGCTGAATTAGAGCATGAAATCACTTTTTGCCAAATTCCAGTTTTCTTGAAAATCGCTACTTTATATTTATGGAAATGCTTGAAAATGCTGTATATTTATTATTTTGCTGTAGCTTCATTTAGCAATATGCACATTTAATTGTTCAGTAACAACTGAAATGTGTACAAGGAATTTCTATAAATGACAGTGAATTCAAAAAATTCACCTTTAGGAAATAAAAAAGGTTTGGAAACATTGCTCGTACGTCACGCTCGAACAGATAGAATTGCGTTGTTTCTTGCCAGTTGCGTCACATCATTGTGAGATCTGACAGCTTGGAAAGCCGCTTAGATGTGACTGCTTGTTGTTCTAGGTTCGTGAAGATGTGTGCTTTATATTAATTCAGAAGAAGAAATGCCTCGTAACTGTGCAAATAGTCCAAATACGTAATGTTATATGCAGGGTTGCCAGAATACTATCACGCCTTGTCGCCATTTACAATGCCACATGTCGCCAAAAGTCGCCAAGCATTCGACAGATGTCGCCATTAAACCGCCAAAGTTCAAAACGGTATAAGCTGTTAATAAAAAACACATCTCATTAAAAATGCTATATTTTATTGAAAAAATGGATGAAATGTATTATATTTTAAACATTAATCTATAAAATATCTATAAAAATTAATAAACATTAATCTATAAAAATCTATATTATGCCCATAACCTATTTTTGAGACATATTGTTTGCAAATCAGAATAGATGTTACCTATAGCCCAGGGTTCACGTTCCCAATCGAGCCGATATCCCCTGCTACCACTAACTTTCGGCATCTTTGAATGGGAATCAGCCAAGTTAAGTTAATCAAATCAAACTCAAACTAATAGCACGATTACCATCCTCTACTGATGAAATAGCTCAATAATACACTATGAGTGTTATTAAACCCATTCAGTGTTTAATACCAATAGTGGCAGTGTCCAACATAACAGTATTCAAGAACAGTAGTACCAACATAACTAGAATAGAATTACTACATCATTGGTTACATTCAAAAGCTTTGCTTTTTATTATCGCAGGCATATAAATATGAATTGTTTAATTAAAAAAATGAAGTAGCCAAAAAATCGCCAAGTCGCCAAATGTAAATGTTTGTCGCCAATAATTGAGAATAGTCGCCAGTTTGGCAAGAAATCGCCAAATCTGGCAACCCTGGTTATATGTGTGGAGAATTAACTCTAAAATCGTAAAAACCAAACCTTAATCCTCTGAGAAGGAATATTATGAACTTTATTTTGGGTGTAAGGTAGGTGACCAGAACCTGAAATAGGCTTCCCATATATGCTGTGTCGTTTGGTACATGCTGAGTAAAAGGTTCATGACACATGCCCTTTATTTTTCCCATGATTTGGAGGCAACGAATCACACAACAGACCGTTAATTCTGTCTTACGCGAATAGCTGGAATCACCTCAAAAACGAAGAAAATGGTGCAATATCCCAGTTTACCAGTGGCGAAGCTAACACAATAACTTTGGGCAGGATGAGGCATGATTGTCTATATTCTTACCTCGTATTTTCTTATACGTCCAAGTGTCGGTTTTTCGTGGTCGCAAATTTGGCAATCATAATTTTTGGTTTGTGAACGGCATTTGAGTCTTTTTTAAATAGAATTTACGATAGGAAGCTCTTTTACCAAAAAATATTTCAAAAAAATGTTTTCAAATTGCTCTCATAGTTTCGGGATGAAATTTAAAAAAAATGCGTTTATAGCGCAATAACGACTGGCTTCCTGATCCAACGCCATGTCAATCACGCAAATCGGATGAATAGGAGCGTCGTAAAGTGAAATTTGGAAAAACATCTCACCCCGCTCCACTTTCCACTCCGGTGCGTCACCCGTCCGTTGTGAGTCCTCGACGCTGCCAGCGACATGGGCCTGAGGCACAAGAAGAGGCCAACTTTTCAGGCAGACAAGCCGGAAAGGCGGCATAAACCAGACTTAAAAAAAAATGGATATGAAAAAATGACCTACTGCACATGCGGATAACAATGCGCAGAATCCGAAATTTTTATACAGTTGTAGAATATATGGCAGATAATTAACATTTGATTAACAATTAATTACGCTTTCGTGACTTTGCATCTCAACATATTTGTTCCCCACATACCAAACTAGTGAGGCTGTAATATAAATAAACGGTCTCTTATTTTGTCTGTAATAGTAGAATAAAACTATCTTGTTCACATATTTCCGTGTTCCTTCGAATTATGTCATAAAATTCTTGGAAGCATTACTCAAAATATCGATTCTAATTTCAAAACTAATTTCAAAAATAAAATTCAACTAAGTGTGTAAATATCACCAATATTCCATCTCCTCACATCTTATTTTATATATAGGCATATTTTACTTCTAAGATCTTCCGTTCTTATTCCATTACCAGAAAGAATGAGCAAAAGAATTTAGCCTTCAAGAAACAGTTCACCAGCAGTCCAGCGCACGTGCAGAGGCGTCTCCCTGAAGGGCTTGGTTGCCCAGTTCACATTGCGAGTCCCCCACTCCCTACTCCTCTTTGGGCGCGCGGAGGCTGTCGCCAGAGAGTATTTTACTTTGTGGCTGTCGCTACAAAGACTCAGAGGAAGAGGGGTCGCTGCAGAAAGCGATAGAACGCAGCGCGCGTATAAAAAATTCCGAACGAACATTCTCTGAAAATTCGAGTATTTCAGAACCAGGTTATCTACTATTTCGTATTTTGGAAATTATAATTATATTTCTCGAATTATATTTCTCGAAAGCCTCTTAAGCGCTTCGCCACTGCAATTTACTATCTTCTATTATATCTGTATGTCAGAATGAAGAATTGCCGGTAGCACTACTCCTGAGAAGGTGGCAGTAAATGAAGATAATTGTAAATGAAGATGCTACATTCAGAAGGCAGAGGAGGAGATATCTCTATAGACCCAACATTTCAAGCCTCCTACGAAATATTCCAAACCTCCTCTTCACTTTTCTTAACACATATTTTGATATATTTCTTACTGGATACATGTGAATCTGTTGTTATTAGAGCGGGTCATTTTGCCCAATACATATAATGCATAGAGAGACATACGCAATTACAAAAATCATCATCATCACATGAGGCCGATACAGGAATTCTGAAATTAGATCTAGATTGAGAAGTAAATTAACTTCCAGACTCTGTGTGTTTTATTCTTGTCACAGAAAAAAAATTTTTTGAAGCCCAGTATAATTAAAAGTTAATAAATAATACGACACTGATAGCGTTAGCAAACAAATGCAAATAGATCTAAAATATATAATAGTAATTATTTAACACCGTGGTATTGTAATATTCTACAAAATATATAAAAGTATTCGTTTTTATTGCCGCGAACGAAAAGTAGCCGTCATTACCGCCTTCTGTTACCTGTGCGGTATTACAACAATGGGTAACAACAACCAACAATGACCACTCATTTCGTTTTTACATTTAACAAAATTCAAGAACGGACTTAAAAATGAAATAACATAAATATGATATAAATATAACAAATAATAATAATGATGATAATAATAATAATAATAATAATAATAATAATAATAATAATAATAATAATAATGAAAAAATTGGAATATGAAATAATATACAAATTCCAACTTGCGTTGCAATGCATATTTTTCTCAAACATGTACGCGAGAGAAATATCGCTTCTCTTAGTTACCTGAGTTGGGGTGGCGACCGGAGCAGGCGCTGTCAATCTTTACCTTAGGCTTAATTACGAGGTCTCAAATCCGATGTCAGCGCTAACGATGAGGCAGATTGTAAAAACGGGAAAGATTCGGAACTTATGAGAAAGGCACAAGTAATGGGACAGTAATGTTTATTTATTACGTCCAAGACGTGTAGCGTTCAGCGGGGGTGGGTATAGCCTCATAAATTTCCGTTTTCTATAAAAGGATCCTCTAGCGTAGATAACGGTATAGACAGCCCAGACCACTGTTGAATCAACTTCACGCTGCTTTGCAGATTTATTTTTTATTAAACTTATTTTCATAATTTATCATACTTCGTGTCTGTACTTCAAACCTCGTTCACCATCACGCTCCTCCTGATGACTTGGTTTCCCTGCGAACTCAGTATATTTGCAAGATTGTATTGGAAGCATTTGTAAGCACGACTGGTAGCCCAACACACCTGCAGCGAAAGGCATCGCAGCGCGAGCGGCCTTCCCGAACAGGGCGGGCGTCAGTGTTCGCGCTCAAGTGAGCGAGACTATCGGGGGCGGGGGGAGCGGCGAACATGACCACGGGCTCTTCATTATTAGGTTATTCCTTCACAGACACTATGGATAGTGTCTTTGTGGTCGGCGGTGCACCTCAGGACGGGTTTGTTTTTTACGGTGCCGAGTAATATACGGAGTCGTATATGTACGTAATATACAGAGTAATATACGTAGAAGAAAAAAAAGTTATATCATGCCGTGGAAACTCGATTTCGAGATTTCAACGGTAATACACTTTTTGGGATACCCTGATACCGAAGAAGTGTTTTTTTAAACGTCCGTCCGTCTTTCCGTCCGTCCGTCCGTCCGTCCGTCTGTTCATCCGTCCGTCCGTTCGTCTGTTTATCCGTCCGTCAGTTTGCCCGTCTGTGAACACCTCTAGCGCCTGGACCACACATAGTATTTTTATAAAGATAGATATTTTGTACGTGAAGCGCTGAGGTTTCGAAAAACATTGAATAGTTTTTTGTTTTTGTTTTTACAAGAAGCGCCTGGGCCATTTTTAGTTTTCTCAAAAATGGTTCCAAATTGTTTTAAAAATTTTTTGTAATAGAGTAAAATACACTTATAAAGATGACATCGGTCTGAGTTTACTTTCTCGCACTTACTAACGTATGAAGAGAAAGTGTTGTAATCGTGCGCCGGAAAACGGCGACACAAAAACTCATATTGCCGGGCCCTGGTAAGGAAAAAGTGGATAAATTCAGTTGCTAAATATAGGAAAAATTCCTCTAGAACGTGGTGTAGTCGGAATTCATGTTTTGTAGTTCCTTGATACCTAAAAATCGATTGACGACAAAACTGTCTGTCCGTCTGAGCACAACGCTAGCGCATAAATCGTTCAGCCGATTTTCTTCAAAATTGATATTCCTCAATCGTCTAGCAGATGTCGCGAACCCTGGAATTTTATACCGAACTTTTAAATGGGGGGGGGGGTACTTTACATGAAGCCTCTGAGACATTTTCAAAACGTTCAACAAAATGGCTCCAATTTTTTTTGGATTGGAGTTTTTTGTTTAAATGACGTTAAGACGTCCAGGTATCGTATTCGTTAACATCCCGATGTTTCGAAAATTAGGGAAAAAATTTAAACTTCAAAATTGGAGGTAGATATTTTTGTCATTCTCTTCAAGAAAGGTCAGGTACATTTTTTTGAAAAAAAAGAGTAGTTTTGGCATATTTTGCGATTGATATTTACAATAAAAAATTCTCAAAAACCGCTCCAAATTTGTTCTTCAAATTTTCTTCACTTATGTAATAAGAGACGTTAAAAATATGGTGCCAGTTATATTTTCGGATATTGTTCGTTTTTTTGAAAATTTAAAAAGAAATTTAAAATTACAAAATTGAAGATAAAGATTTTTACCTTAGACAAAGTCTGTTGTACAAAATTAGCTCTTCAAAAAATGTTATGTGCAAGTTTATGAAAAAACGAGTGGTTTTTGCGTTACAAAAAAATATCAAAATGGTCTCCAAATTTTTTATTACATTTTCTTCACATAAGTAATAAGGAACCATACGAAATACAGCGCTAGTATAATTTTCAGGTATTCTCGTTTTTTGACAAAATTGCAAAAACATCAAAACTAGAAAATTGAAGATAGATATTTTTGCTTCAGACAATCTGTTGTACAAAATCAGCTCTTTATAAAAGGTCATGTACAAGTTTTTGAAAAAATGAATAGTTTTTGCGTTATTTCTTAGTTAAAATTAATGAAATATTACAGGTTTCAAACTAACTACGGGCCATGAAAAATATTGAATGAATGATATGAAAAATAATTAATTTAATTTTAATTATAATTTCCTATTGAAAAAGGCAATTTTAATTCTATTTTTGCTTTCTCTCTTTTACTTTACTTAATTCTACAATTTGTATTTTCAATGTATTGATGTACGAGTACATAAAGTTGACGGTCTGACGACGGTATAATGGCTTTCATCGTTCCTTCATAGCGGAGGCAAATAATTTTCAAAGAGCCATCATTCTTAAAATCATAATATTGTCCAGTTTAATATATCATTCAACTGTGAAGTGCAAGCAACACCACCTAGAAACTATCTAGGTGGTGTTGGTGCAAAGCAATGTCAGGAGAGGATGTGTTTATCAAAGTGTTTATAGATCTTTAAGTAAGGTTATGTTCGTTTTTTTGAAAATATGAGTATTTTGGGGCTAATTTGGAGACAAAAATAATGGCCGGTCTGAATTCATTACGTTTCATTGTTATTCCCGACATTTGGATGCTTCGTATTGTAACGAATATTGCATCATCTGCGGGCGCTCCCCCAAACTGGACGGTTCCGGGTTATTCGCGAGTCGCGTAGAAGTGTGGCGCAAGTTCCAGATTTCGAGACGAGCGCCAACCAGGTATAAATTCGCCGCTGCCGGCAGCCGAGTCAGTGTGCGTACGCAGTCAGTGAGTATGCAGTCTAAGTCAGTCTGAAGTGGAAGTTGAGCTGTGGGGTGTGTGCATTGCGGTGAACAGTGGTGCAGTAGGTGAACAGCAGTCTGAAGTCGGAAGCTGAGCTGTGAAGTGTGCATCGCGGTGAACAGCAGTGCCGTGGACCCTGATCAGCGCCATGTATTGTGGCCTGCGCAGTGTACCGTGGACAGTGCATTGGACTGTACGATAGTGTAGAAGAAGTGAACAGGGAACATTAATGAAGAGAAGTGAGTCGTGTGTAAGAGAATTACCAAGTGAAGAACACAAGGACTGTGCAATCTATCTGTAAATTAATCAAGTATTTTTAGTGTATCATTAAAAAACAAAATAAACGTCTTTGTTAAAATGTTACCTGTATTTTAATTCACCACTAAGAAACATTACAGTATATTAGAATTTGTATATTTCATACATCTTCGTTCGTTTCTTGCATTCGACTTTTGTTACACATTTGCACATTAATCTTTTATAAATTATTTAAAGCCTATTTGAAATACTGTTAGCTTTAAGGGAATATCAGATTGGAATGCTACAATGACTCGACAATAATGACTCTGAAGCTAATTTTTCTGAATTGCGTCTTATTGTTGTGGCATGATTTACCTGCATGAAAATAATCTATAATTGTCAAATTTGTTTACATTTCCTTGAAAATATCTAAATTTTTCTCCAAATGTACGAGATGTAATGAGCAGGGTTGGGCAGTTTTTAATACTTGTATTTGAAATACGTATTTCAAATGCATTGACATGTTCATCCAATTGAATGACTGTGTGAATGACCTTAGCAGGTTTCACACATTCGCCAACTAGGAGCTGATGATTTGTTTGAAAAATCAGTTGTTTTAATAGGAAATTCCATTTCTTAGTGATAGGCATATTTTTGATATAATTTCTTAAATGTTTATACATATGGTTACAATACATTACAATATTTATTGTTCAGAAATTTGTATGACTGTCAATTACTAATTGACTGTAATTGACAAGTAAGCCATTACTCTTTGCTCCGAGTTTCGGAGATACTTCTCAATTTCGTATGAATAAAGTGGGTGAGCAAATGCTCAGTCTCTGAGCACTTGCTTCGTCTCTGAGCGTACTCTCAACTGGCGAGCAAATACTCAGAACTGGTATGAATAAAGTTAAGCGTTTACTCTCTACATTGAGCACTTACTTCAGTTCATATCCCGTATGGAGGTAACACACAATGCCATTGGATGTTGAGAACTATTGAACGGGAGTATAACATTATCAGCTACTACGTACGATTCATTGGTAACCCCAATGCTTGATAATGAAAGAACAAAGCTGGGCATTAAAGAAACTTTAAACAAATAAAACTATTTTTAAAACAGTTTACAAGCTCGGCGCCGCAAGATATTACTAGAAAAAAGTATTACATAACTATTATTAAAGGCGATAATGTACGTGCTGTTTTAGCACCAATAGTTTACTGTAAACTTTGAATTTTCTAAAATTGCAAAAGTGATTTTTTCGGCGTTTTCTCACAACTGCAAAGTTGAAGATAGAGATTTTTCTATCAAATGAAATTTGTTGTATTTAGTACTTTCAGTAAGATATGTACATTATACGGAGTAATATATGTAGTATTGGAAAAGTTATGTAATGCCACGGAAAATCGATTTCCAGATTTCAACGGAAATACACGTTTTGAGGTCCATTGGTACTGAACAAATGTTGTTTTTCCTTTTTCAAAACGTCCGTCTGTCTGTCCGTCCATGAACACTACTAGTGTCTAAAATATGTAGGATTTTTTCCAAATCGAAGAAACTCCTGCCCAACTGGGTCGAGTCGAATCTTTGAGATTTCGAAAAACATTCATTAAATTTGGGGGTTATTTGCATGAAGTCCACCAGACATTTTCAAAATTTTCTCAAAAAAGGCTTTTCGTCTTCCTACACCTACAAAATTGAAGATAAGAGATTTTTCCTGAAATTAAATTTGTCATCCTTAGTGTGTTCTTCCATTAAGGTCAAGTACATTTTTTGAAAAATTTAGTAGTTTTCGAACAATTTTGTGCGCAATATTTGCAATTTTAAAAACTACAAAACGAAGATTTTCTTAAAAACGGCTCCAAATTTTTCTTTAAACCATTGGTAGAGATATTACTAGATGCACTTTTTTACGTACCCTAAGGGTACGTTTATGTTGGAGCTGCGATAAACGATAAGAGCAGAGCTGCGAGCGAAGCAACGAGAACGTCGCCATGTAATCAAATGGAGGTGTTCATGTTGGCAGCGCGCTGCTCACGGGATAAGAGCTGCGACCAGCGATAAGAGCGGCGAAAACCCTTTGGTAGGTTTTCGCTGCTAGTATCGCTGGTCCGCGCTGTCCACAGCTGACACACTTCAGGTGTTGTGTCGAATAAAATGATTGCTGAGAAATTTATCATTTGTGTTTTTGTTAGGAGTCAATTGTGGGACAAAAGAGAGATAAATCACAATTCTCAATTCAGCATTTCCAGATACCCTGAAACGCCATTTCCTTGATTATGGCTCCAACATTTTTCTCAAATTTTCCAACGGATGGTGCTAATTTCACTCTTTAATATGACGTAAAGTTCATTTTACTGTAATCTCTTGCTTTTAAAAAAAATACACAAATGTAATTTTTTTAAACATTTCTCACTCTGTTAATATGGACATATCCAGCGATTTGTATACATTATTCCATTTGTGAGTGCAAGATCTTCAAATGACTTCAAATGAAGTTTTTCGAAAACCCAAAACATTCGTGTGAAAAAGAGTTTCAAATTTCGCATTTACGCTAGAGCTTAATCGATTTTTCTTAAAAAGGGTTCCAATTTTTTCAATGATAATTTCCATATAGGTCGAGGTTTTACTCTTCTTTAATATTTTAAAAGTAATATTTCCAATCTACCATTAGAAAAACGAAAACTTGAGAAGATTTCAAAAAATGGATTTAGGGCGGCGATGGATGGCAGTCGCCGAGAGAATGGGGCAAGACCGTAAAGCTAGCCCAGTCACACGTTTTTAAAAGGTTTTACTACGAGAAAGTCTGTACCATTCAGAAGTACCACTAGTTTATTCTGATTTCACATTTTAAAGGAAGTTAGTTTTAATTTGAAGTATGAGCAAGCATTATCCATTTTTACATATAACACTAGTTTTTTAATTATAAGACGATCTTATTATTATTTAAAATTTAAATGACTAATTGAATTATTTAAAAGTAATATTTCAAATCTGCCATTATTCACACGAAAAATTGTGTGAACTTCAAGAAATGTATTGTGGGTAGCGATAGATGACAGCTGTCAAGATTGAGTGGCAAGTCGGAAAAGCTAGCCCAGATCAAAGAAATTAGAAGACTAATTAGGACGAGAAAGTCTGTGCCATTCGGACGCACCACTAGTTTATTCTGTTTCACAACATTTTAAAGGAAGTTAGTTGTATAAGTACACGCTGGTGGTATTAACAGGGCAGTGGTCGAAGGTCGGGGAAGAATTTATTCTCGCTGGAAACAGAAATTACCGCATATTCACCGGAATTCGTATGTTTCGGCCGGGCTTGAGAAAATAAGTGGATTCCTTCCCCAGCCCTTTTAGCGCACTTGCACTTATATTCCTCGTGTTGCCTGGCCGAGCCATCGCTGGGAGTGCGCTTCACGGAAAGAGTCGCGCAAGCGCCTCACAGCGAGGACCGGTCTTTGGCCCATGTTGTTACCCGGCCAGCTCCCCCTCGTCTCCTTCGGCGGCCATCGGACTGTCCGTGAGGGAACCGTCAGGCGCCTGTGCTGCAGGGGCTGGCCCGTTAGGTCCCAAGGCCCCCGTGCTGCTGTTCCCCGGCTGTGATGTCTCTAGGGGGCGACACGCTGCTGGGGGATGGTGGCCCCAGATGGGGCTGCACCTGTGCTGCCTTCTCCCTCAGCAGCAGTGGCGTCACTTGACGTTGGGCCTAGCGGTACCTTTCCCTTTCCGTACGCTGGAAGAGGGAAGGAGGAGGTTGAACGATATTATGAGTGGGCCGTCGTTATCAGTGAACTCCCATTTGCCTTTGAGTCGTTTCGTCGCCTGTCGTGCTCGTGACCAGAAAGTCCGCGGGCCAAATGTACGACGGACCCGCCGACCATTGAGATAGCTAGGAGCTATAGGATATTCATCAGCCGTCATAAAATATCCCACATCTGCCATGGCGTCTTCCAGTGCTTGTTCTCTAATCAGCAGCTTAAATACGGAGTCGACAGCCCAGAAGTCATATTCCACTTTCAAGTTCTGGAGGCATACCGAACCGTCCTTTCTGTGCCCGGATAGGGAGGAAGAAGAAGCGCGCTCTGATAGTGAGAGATTTTTACGAGTGCTCTTAGCGCCTTGTCCATGGTAACGAGTTGTTCCTTGTTGTAGCGGTCCATGTGAAGTGGGAAATAAATAGCCTGGAGGACGAACTGGTTTAACCCGTCTTCTGTCAATCATATAGGTGAGATACTGCTATTTTCCCGTAATGTCTTCTTGCTCTCTCAACTCAGACCAATCTTGGACCAGAATAAAGCCTATGGGCTGTCCTAGGTACAATTTCTCATTGTTCTTCTTTAAGCACTTGAGGCGGTGATCACCAATGTTAATTTGGTCTTCTTTCGCCCCCGGATTGCGAGCGTCGCGCACTTCGTTGGCTTGATGTTGGCATGTCCGTTTTTTCTAGCGCGGCGTAAATACTGTCTACCATGGCTTGGAGCTTTTCGGGAGTGTCAGCCATCTGCAAATGCCGGAAGCGCGATGCCATCTGCAAATGCCAGAACAGGTGACGTTCCTGTCGCTCCTTCAGCCGCGTCTCTGATGGCGACTTCTACGACTATGTTAAATAGTACGCCATTAAGGGGGCACCCCTGCCTTATGCCGCGAGCCATGGAGACTTGATTTGAGGGGGCCATCGTGGAGTTAGTATAAATGTCTGTCATTATTTGAACAAAAGATTTTCCTAACCCTATCGCTACTAGTGCATCCTTTAGCGCCTGGGGTGTAGCGGACCCAAATACGTTTTGGAGGTCAAGGAAGGCTGTGGCTATATCGGTCTTCCTGGCCTTCGCGAGGTCACGTTGACGTTGTAGGGCATAGTTATGGTCGAGCACTCCGTCAAAGGGGTGGGACCCTTTCTGTGACGTTGACAAAACTTCATTCGCTTCTAGCCATTTACTGAACCGTGTCGCCCACAGGCCTGTGTACAGTTTATATATGGGGGGAACTAGAGGTATTGGTCGCCAGTTGGCGATTACAGTCTTTTTGGATTACGATTGTTCGTGATTGACGCCATGACTCGATACGTCCTGCCACCTTTACCAATGTGACAATGGCCGCTAGGATTTTGGCGTCAGGGTCAACTTTTAAGGTGACCATACGCTAGTCTGTGAGCACCGGATGTAGTATTTTGCTTTTGTGGAGCCTGTACAGTATTTCACGTTGAACGAACTCACTGACCTATTCCCTTCCTTTCACACTCGTTATAATGGAGGGATCGTAGGTGCCGGAGTTTGGCCAATTCTTCGCTAAGAGATGCTTCGCTAATTCTTCGCTAAGAGATGCTTCGCTAACTCTTCTAAAGTGGTCAACAGTGGCTGGGTCGATGGGGCATTGTTCGCCTACCTTTCCCGTCACGCATCGCATGGCACGCCTCCTTTACACTGTGTCGGTCTTTTTGATTTTCTGCCTATCTGCTGCCGGGGTGTGTTCTTCTTTCTTCGCCCTGCTGGTGCCTGATGTTGCCTTTTCGGGGTATTAAGGTGTATACCTGCATATTTTGTATGCCCTCTATAAGTTGGCATAAAGGTTCTCAAAGAGTTGTTCCTCTATTGTGGCTTCTTTGTAGCTATTGGCTACCATGGCATCGTGATATGCGGCTTGTAGCTTCCCCAACCACCCCATGATGTTGGCATTGCACGGTCTGCGTGGGCGCCTTAGTGACGGGTCTGGGTCCCTATTTTGGGCTCCGGCGGCGGGGAGGCGTGTCCTGAGAGCTGTCTCCTGATTTTGAGAGTGTGCTTCTTGCGGGGGCGGGGGCGTCACCCCTCTTTGGTGAGTGGGTCGTCAGCTTCGGCTCGCCATCGGGGGCACCATAGAGCAACGACTCCGCATGGGACTCCGGGCCTAGCCTAATCCTATCTCGCTTGTCTTTGTTCGTCTGTGGGCGTCTGCTTGTTTCTTCCTCTCCTGTGCTTCATGGCTACGAAGTGGATAGCGCTTGGCGCGCAGTGGCGAGGAGGGTTTCGCAGTCGGGTTCGCACATCGGGCGGGAAGGAGAACTCCTCTCTTCTCGGGGTATATGGGGGCCGGTCCTGTCGCCTTTTCACATATCCCCTTGTGCTCTTTCCAGTAGCTTACGCTGCGGTCGCAGCCTCCACATATCGGGAATATGTGTTCTGTGCCGTGTATGTTTCACATTTGGACCCCAAAAGAGTATCTTCTTGAAGGTTCATAGAAACTTCGGTCGCGAGTCACATACGAGGCATGCGAGCACATCATTGGCGAGGACCGGCACTGACACTGTGTTGTTTCTGTCCAGCACTGGTCGGATTAGGTGCCTACTCTCATCTCTGGGTGGTTCTTACTTGAACCTCCAGCGAGCCGGTCTGTTTGTAAAGGTAATTAGTTTCTGAGAAAGGAATCTACTCGTCCTGAGATGGCGATGGCCAGTAGTGTTTTCGTTGCATCCAAGTGTGAACATGCGATCCTGACGTTCCCTAGCGTTTGTTTCGAACATTTTCACCCGATCGCCTAGTCCTTTCCTGTATGGGAGCGGGGCAGAAGGGGCAGTACTTGTCCGGAGGTGGGGGTAGGTGAATGACCACTCTTCCCTCTTCGAGCGTCGGGTGGAGGAAGCCCAGCAAGGCCGGCGCCTGTTCAACTACTAGTGGTAGATTCGCTCTTTGGGTGCTACTACTGGGGTTTTCTCTGTTATGTGGGCTGCCTTGCTTTTGTGTTGCGTTTGTTCTACAGCTGGCTTATTTTGCAGGGAATATTTTGATAGATTAGTGTTTCATATTAGTGAAACACGCCAATATAAGGAAGAAAGTTTGTGAAGGAAATATACTTTGGTGAAAATATTGTTTCTTGAGATCTACGCGTCTCCAAACAATTACCAATAGCACTCGCTTCTCCTATTGTCACGTGGAGAGACGTCACCGCAGAAACGGCAGGAGGTCTCATTTTGGAGAAAGCAAACAGTACACTACATGCAATTAATGATGTCAAGCCTTGTCCCATCGGCAGCAGGCAGTCTCGGGTTTATGAGAAGAGGTCTCGGAATAGGTATAATCTAGGTATTTGGATCGTATTGTTGACTGGTCGCTTCAAGTAATCGGCGAATATTCCGCAACAAGTGCAGACATGCAAAGCGTTACGAATTAAGCCATGCAAAGCGACATGCAAAGCGTTACGTCA
Source organism: Gryllus longicercus (assembly GCA_038098605.1). Lineage (NCBI taxonomy): Eukaryota > Metazoa > Arthropoda > Insecta > Orthoptera > Gryllidae > Gryllus > Gryllus longicercus. The sequence continues at coordinate 2,639,795 of JAZDUA010000098.1, forward strand.
CAAAAGGCTTCCAAACATTTCAGTTACGTATAACTTCTTTTCCAGATCGATGAAATATGTCAATTGGAACTCGCTTATCGTCCGAGCGGAATCGCAAAAGGAATAAACATCTGGAAGAGTTATTATTATTCTCCCCTGTGTCAATTTTTAGTTCCAAAACGTGGATTTAAATATGAATACAAAACTACCTAATGACTCGAATTAACACATTTCAATGAATGACACTCTTTTTAAGGAATCCGTTCCTAGGAATGACCTCGAAAGAAGTAACATTAAAATGGATCTCTTCGAAAATCCTTTTCTGTGCAAACTTTGCACACAATGGATGATGACACTGAAATCAAATCGTCTTCTGTCAAAGGCTTTAATGCACTTTTTTAAAAAAGAGGTCAATCTAAGACTTTAAATGATGAGAATCAAGAAATTCCCGACAATCCACAGTCATCAAGCCGGTCGCTGCATCTGCGAGGTGACATCGCCTGCTCCTGAAGAGAGCGAGGAGGGGGCGACTGAAGGACGAGAAATGGGCGATATGGGATGTCGCGCAGTGCTGCGCTGTAGAACGCGAGCGTGGTTGGCGTCGGGGGCGTCCGAGGGCGCTGGTGCGCTGCATTCGTCGTGCGCTGCTCAGGTGCTCTGGCTGCGGCCGTTCATACATCGCTAGTAGTGCACAGCAAAATATGGTCGGCCAAATTGCTTATCACTCAGTAGGGGCTCGTTTAAATCTAGCTCTCTTAATGATTTACACAAAATTTATTATACATTTGCAATTGTATATGGGGTACAAAAAAGATGAGAGCGTGGGCTTCCGCGGCCAGATTACGCCCTGAGGAAGGTCGCAGAATGGCGACCGAAACGTCGGCACCTTTGCCATGGGCGATGCGTCACCCGGACAGCCAAGTAAACACAAAAAAAATATTTACAGAATACTGCGTAGTCCACATTTGCGCTTGAAGACAATGAATTTTTTTAGATCTTTAACAGTTGAAGTAAAGAAGAAAATATGCAAACCCAATTCAAGATTTGTGTTATATTTATAGCATTGTTCTTGACCAAACTATGAAGCTGTGGAAAAAAACACTTAAAATTGTTGTTTAATTCAAATTTGCCGCAATGCATGCATAGTCTCGTACCAACAGTAAACAAGTGGTGCTACAGTATGGCACAGTCTTTCTCGTACTGTTCGTTTGCTTCAGTTACGTATAACTTCTTTTCCAGAACGATGAAATATGTCAATTGGAACTCGCTTATCGTCCGAGCGGAATCGCAAAAGGAATAAACATCTGGAAGAGTTATTATTATTCTCCCCTGTGTCAATTTTTAGTTCCAAAACGTGGATTTAAATATGAATACAAAACTTCAGTCTTGGTTATTTACGTTTTGCTTCGACCTCTATTTAGCTCCCCTCTGTTGGCGTCTTAAGTTTTTTTCAATTTTCCGCATACCTAATAGTAAAATTCAAATATGACAATAAGAGCATTTTATAGAATAATAAATTATGATCCCATATGCATATTTTCATTAGAAAAGGATACCCCGGATAAAATGATTAAGAATTCCCCCAAACTAAATGACATATGAGTAGATACACTATAATTCTAACATAAAAATATTTTTGAAATGATTCTTATCCCCCGTCCCACCACTCACACAGATCAAAAACGTGTTTTTGTTTAAACGTGTTTTACTTTTTTGTCAACTTAACACTATTTTATCTGACTTAAAAATATGATAAATTAGCAAAATACCTGCCGTTGTCCGTCTATTCATATTCAATCCTAGTGAAAAAGAAAAAGTCTCTGTGACTCTCCCCGTCTCTTTCTCTATCTCTCTCTGCCTTTTTCTGTCCTCGTCTCTCCCTCTCTGTTTGACTTTTTACCTCTGTCGGTCTCTATCTGTTTCTCTCTCTCTCTCTCTCTCTCTCTCTCTCTCTCTCTGTGCCTCTATCTCTGTTGTCTCTGCCTGTCTCTCTGTCTTTGTCTCTCTCTCGCTCTGTCTCCCTTTTCATTCTCTGCATTTCTGGCTGTGTATGTCTGCCTCTTCCTCTCTCTCTCTCTCTCTCTCTCTCTATATATATATATATATATATATATATATATATATATATATATATATATATATATAGGCTCGAATCGTTTTTTCTCTATCCGACTCAAAAGATTGAATTTCATCGACATCTGCAAATATTATGTTTAAAATGTGATTAATTTCATTAAAAAATCAACCTGAAAACCGCTTCCGGATCAAAAAGTAACATTTCCATCCAACCACAGTAATGATTGAGACTTCAGTATCAAAAAGTGTCATTTACTTGGTAAATACGTACGAAAGTATTGAAGTCGGATCAAAATAGGTACATTTGCTTACAAATTTTATCGATTCCATGTGTGTTCAATAAATCGATGACAATAAGCTATTGAAAAAGTTAAGGTGGCAACTCTGAATCTATGGTCTATTTTTTGTTATGGTTGGTAGTTTACATTTGTTATCTGACTGAACACTGACATGAGACAATATAGTATTCGTATTATGATTTCGACGATGTATGCGAGTTTATAAAAAGGTTTAGTAGTTAGTTTGTGGACGGACTTGTAAAATATGGACGAAGGGGCTGTTAATGTAGCGAGTATAAATAGGGGGTCGCGTAAGAAGCAAAGGAAGGAACGAAACAAGCGATTATATTAGATTTAGTTTTGGTTGCAAATCCATAAGGAATGGCAGCATACCTAACGAGACCAGGGGTGGGGACGAAAAGTCCAAAAAATCTTTGTCAAGAAAGAAAACTGACTTTATAAAGGGCTTTCCAGCTAAGAAAAGCCACTATACCATAAGCAAGTCTCGCAGAGTTTATTTATCATGTGAATTAAATATATCTAAGTTGTGGAAACTATACAATGATTCTGTTGAAAACCTTAAGGTTAAAAAAATGGTTCTTCAGACACATTTTTCTTACACCTTGTTTTTTCATCTCCGGCAAGTGATGCTTGCATTACATGAACATTATTGACAAATAAAATCAAAACCGAACCAGACCCACAAAAGAAAATGTATCACATGAGAGAGGCAAGAGTACATAAATTAAGGGCTAATACTTTTTATCAATTGACAAAAGCTAAAGTTGAAATTTCTTATTCCTTTTGCTTTGACCTGCAGCAAGTTATGCCTTTACCAAAAATATCAATTCAAGACAGTTTTTATTTGCGACAAATAAGCTTTTATAATTTTTGCACTGTGAATATGGACGGACGGTACCCACACTTCCATTGTTGGACCTTGGACCTTCTACTGTTGTTCTATTGTTGGCTGGTAGGGGTTCAACGGAAATAGGTTCTGCCTTGTTCAATCATTTGAACACTCTTAAAGAAAATGGTTATTTAAAGGATGTACAATGCATCCGCATGTTTTGTGACGGGTGCGGGGCACAGAACAAAAATTTATTCATCATTGACACACTTATGTTCTGGTTAACAAAGGAATCTCCTGCATCTTTAAAATAAATTATGATAGTATATCCTGTACGTGGTCACAATTTCCTACCTGCCGGTCGTGTATTTGGTCGTATAGAAAATGACCTCAGAAAAATCACAGTAATTACCAGTAAAGAACATTATCCAGAAATAATATCCCAGCAAAGTACACTTTTTAGGTAAATATTGGAAATACTATGATATTAAAAGCCTTGATAAATAATTTAGAAAATTTGATGGTATGATGGACATTAAACGTATATGCATACTGTAATATCTGCGATCAAATCGCCTCAACTAGCCCCTGCGGGAACAGCCAAATGTAAACCAACCTAATGTGATCGGGGGGAGGGTGCCAGGTTCAGCTCCTGAAATGTAACTGAATGGAAGAGTTGGGAGGTCAAGAATGAACACAGAGTCAATTGTAACGAATACCAGTTTATTCCTGGCACCAAAAGCTGCCAGGGAAATTACAATGTCGCAATGGGCGACGCAAGTTTTTCACTAAAACTACTCTGTGACGTGGTTACCTTAATTACTAGTTGTTAATTCTGCTGGGCCTGAGCGCGGCCACTTGCAGTTTCTCGCTGTTACAATTGTTCAGTGAGACGGCATCGTCTCATAATTTTTCACCAATGGCTGCTGGTCTTCGTGGGCGGGCCGAGGCGGCAGCCTCGAAGCAGAGGCGGCGGCGGCTCCGGGTCGCTGATCTTCTGCGGTGCGTCTATTCTCGGCAGGTAGCGGCGATTCCAGGTTGTCAGCTCGAGCAGGCTCAGTGGGTTGAGTGATCACGGGCGTTGACGTTACGGAGAGGGCTGTCACTGGGCCCGGGACGAGAGGCGGCAAGGCTGGCGGGCCGAAGCGGAAACGGCGCGGGATCCGGTAGTTTCCCGCCCGAGTTTTCTCCGCAACAAGTCTACGAGTCGCGTCCTGACTACTTCGACTCTGGGAAAGTCTTTTCCCAAACTCGCGTCCCGATCGTAAGTGATTGAATAATTAAGCACATTTAGCTACCAAGAAGTATCTTGGAATTCTCTCGAAGTAACAAAAAATTAGCTCTCAAAAAAAACTCTTAGAAGCGTTCCAAAAAATCTAAGACGTCTCGCCGGAAAATCTTAGCAGAAGTCTCGAAGTAACAAAAATTTAGAAGTGTTTCCGAAGAAATTTTAGAAAGTCTCTCTGAAGAAATTTTAGAAGTGTCCAAGTAACAAAAATTCAGAAGTGTCCTATTCCCACTGTGCATCACGTTTAAAAAAGAGCTCCCTTTCCCCTTCCCAAAATGTTCCTGGCTCTGAATTTCTCCCTTCCCTTATGGCAAGGCTTCCCATTGGTCGAGGGTGGCTGCGTCGCAGAATTCTGATTAACCAATCTCGTGTCGATTTTTCTGTATTTTTCCGTAAATGTTCTCTGTCTGTCGCTGGCTTCGCTCTCTCGCTCGCTTCCCTTTGTCAGTTGTTCCGGGCGCTGATCGCACCTGTCTGAACACGTGTGCGCGCAGAAGCGCATTTCATGGATTCTCGACGGCCGGCATGGGCTAATCGACAGCCTGCTGTATTTAGAGAGAAACAGCTCCTGCGGGACTTCTGGTGCCTAGCCCAGACGCGTGCCAGAACGAGCGTGGGGAGTTAGCATTGTTCGAGAAGGGATCAGTTTGATGGCCAAGAAAGTTTCGCTCACGACGTGTTGTAAATGTGTCGTCGTGGTCTCTAATTGACACCCGGCCAACCCTTCCTTCGAGGTTTGGCACCCCCCGGTCGCGCGGCTGAAGAAAGGACGCGAGGGTTCGCTTTGTCCCAAAAGAGGGCCGGCGGACGGCCCGAAAACTAGAATGGACTTTTATGAGTGCAATAAACCAGTTGCCTCTGGAAAAAAGGCCGGCGCGCGGTCGGGGCGGGCCTCCCTGTCTAGCGAAAGGAACCGTCGCGGTGGCGTCCCCTGACCCACTTATTTCTCGACGCGAGCTATTTCCAGATGCAGAAATTACTTTGTTATTGGCGATGCCATAATAAAATTATATTAATTAATCGGTGACGCCACAATACAAAGGAAAGTTATTAAAAGTAAAATTGAAGCAGTTGTGAAAACTTTTCAAAACTTTATATTTCAAAGTGCAGATGAAGAAAATTGTAAAAACCTATAAAAGAAGAAAACCAAATTAACAATGTAAATTTATTGGACAAAGAATTAGGCAATTTTATCAAATGTGCCAAAAAGAACGTGAAAGTTTACTGGTAAAACAGTTTGGAGAAGACTGGTAAAAGGAACCCTCCTTAAAATGGTATTGTAAAGTTTTTTATGAAACAAATTGTACTGAGAACAATGATGAAGGTAATGAAAATGCTGAGTGTGATTGTTTAGAATCTGATTGTGAGAATTACATGTTTAATAAATACAATGTTATGAATATTATTTTTTTTATTTTCTTACTCAGAGTCTCCTAAAGAAACATGTTTAATCCTATGAGTGTCAATAGGTGGCATTTTACAAGCTTATTGAATCAAATGGTGACATTTACTTGGTATTGAATCAAAAGTGTCACTTGATAAATATTTTATTTTATATTGCTTAAATTTGAAAACCTACAAAAATAGTTTTAAATGGTTTGGAATCTATCAATTAACTGACGCATTTATATAGGAAAAATTATAAAATAATTGCATAGATGAACCAAATATTATTTTTCTCAATTTACTGAAAAAACTAAAAAGTGTTAATGTCACTTTTTGTTATTCTCTGGGTCTCTTCTCTACCTCTGACACTGTCTCTGACTGTATCTGACACCGTCTCTGACTGTATCTGACACCGTCTCTGACTGTATCTGACACCGTCTCTGACTGTATCTGACACCGTCTCTGACTGTATCTGACACCGTCTCTGACTGTATCTGACACCGTCTCTGACTGTATCTGACACCGTCTCTGACTGTATCTGACACCGTCTCTGACTGTATCTGACACCGTCTCTGACTGTATCTGACACCATCTCTGACTGTATCTGCCACCGTCTCTGACTGTATCTGACACCGTCTCTGACTGTATCTGACACCGTCTCTGACTGTATCTGACACCGTTTCTGACTGTATCTGACACCGTCTCTGACTGTATCTGACACCGTCTCTGACTGTATCTGACACCGTCTCTGACTGTATCTGACATCGTCTCTGACTGTATCTGACACCGTCTCTGACTGTATCTGACACCGTCTCTGACTGTATCTGACACCGTCTCTGACTGTATCTGACACCGTCTCTGACTGTATCTGACACCGTCTCTGACTGTATCTGACACAGTCTCTGACTGTATCTGACACCGTCTCTGACTGTATCTGACACCGTCTCTGACTATCTGACACCGTCTCTGACTGTATCTGACACCGTCTCTGACTATCTGACACCGTCTCTGACTGTATCTGACACCGTCTCTGACTGTATCTGACACCGTCTCTGACTGTATCTGACACTGTCTCTGACTGTAATTGACACTGTCTCTGACTGTAATTGACACTGTCTCTGTCTGTCTCTCTCCCTCTCTCTCTCTCTCACACACACACAATTTCGAAGAGATAGTGCTAATTGCAGTTAAAAATGACATAGAATTAATTTTGTTGTATTCATTTGTTTTTTTCAAAAATTACACAAATGTATTTTTTTAAAAGATCTCTCAGTTCTGTAATTTGCACATTTCCAGTAATTGCAAACACTACTGCATTTGTGACTGGAAGTACTTGAAACGATGTCTTATGACGTTTTTTGAAATCTCAATAGTTTTCTGCAAAAAAGGTTCAAATTTGGAATTTACAGTGACGCTTAAATGCCATTTTCTTAAAAACGGGTCCAAATTTTTGAAAGAAAATTGCCATTTGGAGCGAGGTTTTACTGTTCTTTAATATTTTCAAAGTAATAATTCGAGTCTCTTCTTAGGAAGCCGAAAAAGTAAGGTAATTTCAAAAAAATGTACTTTGGGCAGCGATAGATAGCAGCTGGCAAGAGAATGTTGCAAGTCATTTGCTCGTTCTTCCCTTCTTTAATTTTTTCTCTAATCTGTCTCCCTTGATTCGCGACCTGTTGTCCAATGGTTTCCGCGAAATTATCTAACAATGCCCTCATCAACATCGTCATCTGGTCCCAGCTCTCTTCCCGTCGCGGTACTGCACCTGGCGTGGTTTCTGCTGACTCGGTCCGATCCGCGGCTGGGATGCCTGCCTCCTCTCTCTCCTAACTGTATTCTTTCCATACTCCTTAATAATTCATTTCTTTCCTCCCCTTCGCTACCTTCCTCGCTCGGAATCTGTCTAGCATCTCTATATTCTGTACGATCTGCCATTTTAAATGCCTATAAATTTTGCCGTGCCTACTTAATATGATAATGCCTATGCAAAAGTTAATACACTAGATGCCACACTTTATACACTTTACGACACAATACAAGAAATAACACTTTCTGAATAGAACACACATGCACTAAATAACGCTGGCACTGTACAGTTTAGTTTAACTGACTTTGTAGTGTTTGGATTGTTCTGCTGTATCGATATCAATCACGGCCCTACGTTGGTCGCCATCAATTTCACGAAATTCCCCTTGGCTAATAACTACCAAGATCGCCTGTTGGGGGCCTCGCAGATATCGTGCTCTTACGAGCTTGTAATATCTCAGGCCAGTGGGATCTTTTGGGGTGTTGAGAGCCAATCCAACAAGAACATCATAAATCAGTTAATCTGGGTTTAATAATCTTAAAACCCTCTTCATCGCTTACAAAAATCACTCAAAATAACAATGAAACAAAAAAACTGAGACACTTTTTCAATGAAGTAAAAATTACCTTAAAGCTCCCTCATAGAGAGTACCGCACTCTATGGGGCAGAAGTCTGGACACTATCATAAAATTTGAAAGACAAATTTCAATCAACAGAAATGATGTTCTGGTGAAGATATTGTAAACTTTCTCTGTTAGATAAAATAAGAAATAAAATGAAAATGCAAACAACCTTGAACGAGACAATCGAAATGAAACAACTAAAATGGTATGGACATATGAGAAGGTTGAAATCGGATAGACTTCAAGAAGTTTGGGAGTGGATTCCAAATCGAAGAAGATACAGGGGAAGACCGAGAAGAACATGGAACATGGCAATAACTGAAGCCATGTAAAAAAGAGAAATGGAGGAAAACGATCTATGGGATAAAGAGGCACAGAAATTGGGATGCGGAAAACGGCCAAGGCTGTAAAAGTACCGCTAAATAGATAGATACAAATTACTCGTTAAATTAATCACACTAATAATCACTGGGAATTCCCTTTGTTATTCTGATTAATTACAATTGTTACAATTCGTATTTACATTAAACACTGACAAAATATACAATTTATCATTCCCTTCAAATAACGTTTCTTACAAAAAACGTGTGCAGATGCACTACTCTCTACAACAATTTCGCTGCGGCCGCGAACAATATAAAATGAATAATGATCTATTCACAGTTTTAGTAGACAATAGTGCTTTAAAATGGCAAGAATCTTTCAATGATACTTATATGCCTCCCGAATGCTTATTTCCCTCACAATTTCCTTGCTAACAAGTTCTCCCTGATCGTCCTGGCTTTGACCTAATTTTTGCGGCGCTTGCGCACCGTTACCTCCCGTCGCAGTATTCTCCGAGCTCCAATTCTTGACCTTGACGCGCTCCGGCCTCTGCGATGCCTGCGTGCTGCCCTCTCACATCGTCTTCCGGTCTTGTGCTCCCGGCGCCTTTCGTCCTCGTATTCTTCATCTTTTACTCCCGCCGCCTTCCGTCCTCGTCTGCTTCGTCCCTCTCGACGTTTCTATTTACGTCCACGTGCGAGTGTTACCTGCACCGCACTGAAGAACTCGTGCGTATTTCGTGTGTACGTGTCCCTCACGCGCACTGTCCCAAATTCCGCCGCTGATTGAATTTTACTTGACCTCAGCACGAACTACTTCCCTATTGTACTTGGCCTCACCTCGACAATAACGGGTAGATTCACTCCCCGCATCTTTGTCTGAAGAAATACTTTCTTCCAGAAAACTTCTACAAAGTTCGCGGACGGCTATCTAGACGTCTGTCCGACGTCCAACACTTCTACCTAGTAACCCTGCGAAGTTGTTGCTGCGGCGGTCAAGAACTAATGCGAGTGCTACTGGCTTGTCGAACGAGAACGAAAGAGACTGACTCACCGCGGGTTCGCCTATTTATGCACGCGCCCTCTCCCCCTCTCCAGTCCGATTGCTTCATACGTCATCTTCATGCACCATGCTGCGGACATAGCGCGCAACGGTACTGTAGACTGCGGATGCGACCTTTTCAAACTGCGCCGCGCTCGCTCACCAGATCTACTACTGTCGTTCTCATGATGTGTGGGACGAACGTAGTTACTCTTTATACATATATATATATATATATATATATATATATATATATATATATATATATATATTGAAACGCGGAAAGCGTTTCCCTACGCAATTACAGACAATTAATATAAGAGTATAATTATTACTCATTTGAACTGCGCAGTATAGCGGCAGGTGCGAGTGAAGCGGTGGGGGATTTGCGAACGCTACCGCCGCCGTTGCCCAGCGAAGGGGGGGAATTTCGGCCGTTACGAGCCGGGAGGCGATGGTTGGAGACAGGCGACGGTTGGAAGTCAGTTGCCGGGAGGCGGCCGGAGAGGGTGGCCGAGGTGCGGCCGCCGAGGGGCCAGTCACGGAGAGCGAGTGGCAGAGGAAATACGGACGATTGTAGACAGAGTGAAGCACTGCCAATGATGAAAGACATTTAATAGTATTAGATGTGTATCATTACTGATTAGAAGCCGGTAATTTATAGCATAGTGTAAGGAACGCTGGCACGAAGTGTGATCACGTGAGTAGTAATTGCGAGAGGGAAGTTGAACAAAACCAAGGAGGGGCGCAGTAATAATTCAAGTGCGTGGTGTGAACGCAATGGACATCTACGAGGCGCTGTAATTGCACGTGTGGGAGCGGAAGCGGAAACATCCGAGGTTGCGGCCGAGGGACTCTCATCGCCGCTTCTGCAGACCAGCGCAGCACGTGTCTACGTCATCTGCAGCCCAAGGACGCCGAGCCGCGGTGGAGATCAACCGTTGCAGTCGCCGGGGTGAGGAACCACCACGGTCGAATTGTTAATGGGGCCCCAAGGTATGATAAGATTACACGGTTAACAAAATCTTGGTACCAAGTCATTGAGGTCTTCTGTAATTGATCAGGTGTATTAAACATTCAGTTGTGAATAAATTGTATTTCTGCTTATACAAAATTATTACTTTGACGCACCAATATATTATCAATTTCCTCTAATGACCCATTCACGAGCAAGATACCCGTCCTTTAGAACCTTTAGATTTGCAGTGAAAAGTACCGACCAACAGGTACGTCACAGCTGGCGCCCGAACAGTGTATGCACTGATAGGTACGTCACAGCTGAGGCATTACCAGGTACGTCACAGCTGGCGCCCGAACAGTTTGGAATCGTGTATTTAAGAAATGTGGCTCTGAGGAATTTGATGAAATATTGGGAAATATTGTGTGTGTAATTGAATTAAGAATATTAATGCTAACGTATGTGTAATGTATGATAATGCGATGGTGCAACAAAGCCAATGTGAAAGTAATTGGTAAGCAGTAAGAGAATTCATTATTTGGAGGGAAGGAAAATAACATATTTGCACTGACAAAATATAGGTAAAGTGTTGAGAAAGTATAATGATTACTTGGTCATTACCAAAATTTTAATTAGTAGTGGGCAGGTATATGGGATTATTTGGAAAAGTGACCAGTATAAATTTGTTACTATAGTTACTGGGTTTATGAAAACAAATAGTGCACATATTGTAAGTGATAAAGAGCAGTATAACATACAAGATTTTGTAATGCAGGTTAGTGTTAATTTGATTGTTTGTGTTATTCATGGCATGGCAACCAAATAATTTCTGAAATAGAAAGAAAGTTTTTGTAACCATAGAGGTACTGGATATTGTTGTACAAGTTGTACACATTCTGTAATGCATTGTTCATTGGTTGGTTATGGGGATATTAAAATTTATTGGAAATGATATTACTTATGAAGTATTTGTAGCAGCATTGTAAATATACATCTGGAAGATTCATGCATTAGTGTGGAGAAAATCTTAGGAAGTAGGCATTACACTTAATTGTGTGTGATTGTTGCACATATAATACAGCAGTAATTGAGATGCGAATTAATCCAAAAGCAAATAGTGGATTTTCATAAATTTGGGGGCATGATTGTGATAATTTTAAGGAGTTCATTAGCAGTGTATATTTATTTAGGTGGCATTATATATTGTGAAGGATATTTTTATGTAGTGGCATGTGATTGAGAATTTATGTGATTACAGAATTAGTGTTATTGTACCTTTTGTGGTGAGTGAGAGTTTGTTATTCATTAGTTAGTATCTGAGGTAATAGTGCATTAAAACAGTCGCGAAGAGCATTTATTGCAGTGGTTGGCATAGTAAATTAAGAGGGTAACTGTTGCATTGCTGTTAAAAGAGGTAAATGGAAAGATTGTGCGAACATTTTGGTGCTGCTGGGGTCGAACGGGAGGTTCAAGGCAACGAAATGGAGGCGCAAAGTATAGTGTTGGACCTGGATGAGAAGGTGGGGCAGGTAAGGGAGTCAGATGAAAGAATTGGGAGTAGCTCATTAACGGAAAGCAGGGATAGTGCAATTGGAAGTCAACTGGATGATACGTCGGGGGATTGTTTTGATGAAAAGGTGGAAATCACGTCAACATCGATGAACCATACAGTAGGAAACCCAAATCAGGAGGGCCGAGCAAATACCCATCCAGATTTAATGCAGATGATAATGAAGGTATTGGAAGAACAAAAAAGAACGAGGGAAGAAGTGAATGGGAAAGCGGATGAACAGAAAAGATTCACGGAGGAACAGATTAGGAAGTCGGCAGAAGACCAGAAGAGGATCGCAGAAGAACAGAACAGGAGAATGGAGGAGCAGAATAGGAAGACGGAGGAACAGATTAGGAAGTCGGCAGAAGAACAGAAGAGGATCGCAGAAGAACAGAAGAGGATCGCAGAAGAACAGAACAGGAGAATGGAAGAGCAGAATAGGAAAATGGATGAACAGAGTGGGAAGATACTGGAAGAACAGAAGAGAATGAGGGAGGAATTGAACGGGAAGTTAGAAGAACAGAATCGAAGATTGGAAGAACAAATCAAATTGACCAGGAGTGAGATGACCAAAATTGCGGAGCGAGTAGAGATTCAGGAGCAATTAATTTCTGACGGATTCAGGAATCAGAAAAAGGAATTAGAGTCTTTAGTAATTAATTGGGACGATGTACTGAAATTTCAATTACACCTTCAAGTGGATGCTAGGGTTGCTGCAGAGGATAAAAGTGAGGGGATGACAAACCAACTCCAAGAAGAAATCAAGACAGCGGATGGCAAAACGGTGGAGGTCCAAATCGAGGCCGAGGATGATGTTTGTAGAGTGGAGGTGAAAACGGAAGAATTGGAGCAAATAATGGAAGAAGTGGAAGTGAATACGGAAGAAATGGAGCGAATGATGGAAGTAGAAATCGAGGAAAATATACAAGGGTGCGAAGAGAAAGTATTATTACAAGATGAGTTTAAACAGGAAGAAGAGTGGAAAATGTTACCGAGTGTCAAGAGTGGGGTGACACCAATTATGCCTCCAAAGTCGCTGAAATCTTCGGGAGACGGTAAGGAAAACCCTCAGGCAGTTATGCGAGCAGCAGTACGGCATTTAGCAGTATTTAACATATTGGAAGGATACAGGATCCAATCCTCATACTTAATTTTAGAAGGGAACGCCAGGACGTGGACAGAGACTTTTGGTGTATTTCCTAAATTTTTGAAGGAATCTGAAGACAAAATTTTCGTACGAGATTGGAGCGAAGAAACCCGAACAAACGTCAAGATAAACCTGAGGAACAATCATCACAATTACGTCATGGGAAGTCTTAGTGAATACGTAACGAAGAGCATTATGGAGCCCAAAACATCATTTGCTCCTATAAAATACCAAGGAAATATTTGCGTGGTAACGCGACAGTGTCCCGTCACTGCGCAGAGCAAATTATGCCGATTTAGGAAGGTGTCAGAAAGTACTGGAAGAGCATGACCGTACATTCGCAGGCACCCCAAAGAAGAGAAATGGAAGCAAGGTAAACATGTCAAGAATGGAGCGAAGCCAGGGGCGAGGGAATGGCGATGGCACGGTCAGTCAGTGGGATCAACGCAGAAGAGGTCGTAGCTGGAAATGGGACGATACCTACCAAGATGTGTTCAACACACTGGAAGCAATGTCCTACAACAGCGATTTAGGGAACCACCGTCATCAAAATGGGGCCAAATCGCCGTACAAGAGACAAGACGTGGTGGGACATTACAAGCTTCCAATCGGAAACCTGATCCAATAAGTGAGGACTACAGTGAAGTGTAGATAAAGTGCATTACTAGTATTAGACAAAACAATCATGTATAAATCTGATTTTAGGAAAATAAGTGTATATAGTGTATCGTTAGTGTATACGTTGGTGCTACTATCGGTAGAGACGACCGTGGCAGAGTGAATTTTTCTTAGGCAAGAAAAATCCGAAAAAGGGGAGGAGGGGGTGATGAAACGCGGAAAGCGTTTCCCTACGCAATTACAGACAATATAAGAGTATAATTATTACTCATTTGAACTGCGCAGTACAGCGGCAGGTGCGAGTGAAGCGGTGGGGGATTTGCGAACGCTACCGCCGCCGTTGCCCAGCGAAGGGGGGGAATTTCGGCCGTTACGAGCCGGGAGGCGACGGTTGGAGACAGGCGACGGTTGGAAGTCAGTTGCCGGGAGGCGGCCGGAGAGGGTGGCCGAGGTGCGGCCGCCGAGGGGCCAGTCACGGAGAGCGAGTGGCAGAGGAAATACGGACGGTTGTAGACAGAGTGAAGCACTGCCAATGATGAAAGTCATTTAATAGTATTAGATGTGTATCATTACTGATTAGAAGCCGGTAATTTATAGCATAGTGTAAGGAACGCTGGCACGAAGTGTGATCACGTGAGTAGTAATTGCGAGAGGGAAGTTGAACAAAACCAAGGAGGGGCGCAGTAATAATTCAAGTGCGTGGTGTGAACGCAATGGACATCTACGAGACGCTGTAATTGCACGTGTGGGAGCGGAAGCGGAAACATCCGAGGTTGCGGCCGAGGGACTCTCATCGCCGCTTCTGCAGACCAGCGCAGCACGTGTCTACGTCATCAGCAGCCCAAGGACGCCGAGCCGCGGTGGAGATCAACCGTTGCAGTCGCCGGGGTGAGGAACCACCACGGTCGAATTGTTAATGGGGCCCCAAGGTATGATAAGATTACACGGTTAACAAAATCTTGGTACCAAGTCATTGAGGTCTTCTGTAATTGATCAGGTGTATTGAACATTCAGTTGTGAATAAATTGTATTTCTACTTATACAAAATTATTACTTTGACGCACCAATATATTATCAATTTCCTCTAATGACCCATTCACGAGCAAGATACCCGTCCTTTAGAACCTTTAGATTTGCAGTGAAAAGTACCGACCAACAGGTACGTCACAGCTGGCGCCCGAACAGTGTATGCACTGATAGGTACGTCACAGCTGAGGCATTACCAGGTACGTCACAATATATATATATATATATATATATATATATATATATATATATATATATATATATATATTAGTGAGAGAGAGGAGATAAAAACAATTTATATTATAAGAAAAACATTATGTAATATATTCTCAGGCCCAACAGTAGTATATAAACCAGGGCTCCTAGACCAAATTTTTTCCACGCTATAATTCTCCCATTGTTTTCATTAAAATCGTATTAAAATGCTTAAATGTAGTCATGTGCTATGCATTTTATTCCAACATTCTCCAATTTTTAATCATTTTTACAAACACAATTTTCGTTGACCTAGCGTGGAAATCGGTTGAAAAAACCTGGCCCACACCAGAATTTCTTGAATTTTGTATTGAAACATCTGGACCACACTCATTTTACACGGAAATCAATTGTAATGTGAACACAGGTGCATAGTAGTTAGGCGTAAAAGATAAGAGAGAAATTACATAATATTGTGTCATTGACCATACACCACCATCTCTATCATTCCCTGTCTCCCTCCCTCCCTATCTCTCTCTCTCCATTAAAATCTATTTCATGACGAAGTTCATATGTAATTTGAACATAAAGATGTATTTTATTACAAAGCGGTACAAATAATGGATACGAAGGTTCATAAATAATCGACATTTGATCATCTTTATGAGGTTTAAATGAAGCTAAACATTTGTTTTTCTATTAAGTTAATTTTCTTTTAATATCATACCAGTAGCACAATTAAAATGTATATCAATTGTATCAAATGGAATGAATTTAGGAATATAGTTACCGATCGTAATTTCATTTTGTTTAAATTGGTTTCTGAAAACCTAATACTGATCCAATAGAATCTACAGTTTCAAAATTTAATTTAAATGCACTATTGATTTAAATTCTACTGACAATTCAATTAGGTTTAATACTAATATTTGTTGAATTAAATTATGCTTGAGATTGTATGTATTTTTCTAAATTTTCAATATTGGACTGTTCTGAAGGAATTGTGAGAATGTGTGTTCCTTTTTTATGTTCATAATATGTTTTATTTTCGTATTATTATTTGAAGTTATTTTAGGAGTTAGAAATGTAGAATAAAATCCAAACATGCAACTTTGGAATAATTGTATATGGGTATAGAAAATCTTTTTTCTATCAGAGAAGATGGTGCGCTTAGCTTTATTATTTTACTCATTTATATGAGCAAAAAAGTAGATTGGAATCCAAAAATACGACTGAGAAATAAACAAATGAAAACGAAACATGGAAAATTATTACCGCATTAATTTAACAATGTGGTATTATAGGTCCATGTGGATGTGGAAAAACTTCATTATTAATTGATAACTACATTATGAGTCCTGGATGATTAAATTGGGATAAAATTAATCATGTTTATGTTTATTCAAAACCTTTTTAACAAGATAAATATGTAGAATTTATAAATAAACGTCATCAACTCGAAAACGATTTTATTACATTTATAAGCCATCCTGATGACGTTATATTGATTGGTAACTGTGAAGAAGACTCATTAGTGTTATATGACGATTATATTTTAGAAAATCAAGATATTGTAAGAGATTATTTGTCACGTGCAAGACATAAAGGAATTGATTGTTGGTATTTAGCTCAAACATACTCAAAAATATATAAACAATAGATTAGAGGTAATTTAAACTTTTTTAACATATTTAGACAGGATGATCTTAATTTTCACCATATTTATTACTAATTTGTAGGCGGAGATATGACATTTAATGAATTTAAATTGCTTTGTCGATTATGATTGGAAGAAACATTTGGTTTTATAACAATCGATATGACACAGAAATTAAATCATTGTAAATATAGAAATAAAATACAGTAGTTTTTAATAAAAATAGGTAGACAGTTAAAACACAGACAGAGAAACACCTGCCTGTGTTTTAAAAAAACCCTGTTTTTTTCAAAAATCCGCAAGTTTTTCTGTTTAATAAGTGTTTACAAAACAAAGCCAAAACGATTAAGAGAGAGAGAAAAAATAAAGTTGTATTTAAAGAATGGAAACAACATAAGAGTAATCCACATGAAAAATGTAAAAAAAGGAAACGAACTTGTCATAGATGAATTAGGAGTAGGAGGTTTCTCGTCACATTTGCAGTGTGTAGTCGT
Source organism: Gryllus longicercus (assembly GCA_038098605.1). Classification (NCBI taxonomy): domain Eukaryota; kingdom Metazoa; phylum Arthropoda; class Insecta; order Orthoptera; family Gryllidae; genus Gryllus; species Gryllus longicercus. The sequence goes on from JAZDUA010000098.1 coordinate 2,657,091, forward strand.
GCGTTATCATGAAGAAAAACAACACCTTTTGACAGCAATCCTCGGCGCTTATTCTGTATTGCGCGGCGCAATTTCCGAAGTGTCTCGGAATAAGCATCTGCTGTGATCGACCACGCGGTAAGAAATCAATGAGTAAGATGCTTTTCCGGTCCCAGAACACTGTGCACATCATTTTTCGAGGTGTCAAGATTTGCTTCGGCTTAACCTTTGCTGGGGATGAAGTGTGCCTCCATTCCATTGACTGTCACTTACTTTCAGAGGTGTCGTAAGAAACCCAAGTTTTATCTCCTGTGACTATCTGTGTCAGAAATTCTTCGCCGCTTTCAGCATAACGGGTCAAAAACTGAAGTGCGCTACCCATCCGTTTTGTTTTGTGTTGCTCAGTCTTCTTTGGTACCCAACGTGAGCAAAGTTTACGAAATTTCAGTTTTTCGGTAACAATTTCATGCATTAGTGATCGTGAAATTTAGGGAAATTCCATAGCGAGAGCACTAATTGTAAACCATCGGTTCTCCTGGATCGTGTCATCAATGGCGTGAACCAGTTCTTCTGTAATCAAAGATGAACGCCCACTTCGTTCTTCATCGTGCACATCACTACGTCCGTCATTGAACTGTCTTCTCACCATTGAATCACTCATCACATTTGGTCCGTAAATTTAACTTGGTTTCACTTTCCTCTCATTCAGAAAACGAATCACAGATCTGATTTCACAAGCGGCGGGATTTTCAATCAACACCGACATTGTAAACAAGCACAACAAAGCGTACGTGACTGACAGCGATCTCCAAATGGCGCACGTTTCTTCTCCTTGATACAGAGCGTCTACCGCGCATGTGCGGAACTGCGATCGCAGCGCTGCAGCTGTGATAAATTGAAACAGAACTTACTTTCTGGACGTGCCTCGTAAGTATCATAAAGATGTTAGCATGTGAATTTTAATATTTTATTACACATAATCCAAAAGGAATTCCATATTTAATTCGATTTTTATTCGTGTATTCCTGATACATTTTGGAAATCTAAAAAACATGGAGCTGGTATAATTAATTGAGGTTTTAATCATTTAGTGTTTGAAATACATCTTCCTGGTTATAATTATTGTGTTCCTGGTACAGATCTTAAAAATAGATTAGAACGAGGTGATAAAGGAATGTGTTCAAGGTGATAAAGGAAGCTTGTTCACGACTCCGGTTATGTCAGCGTCGGTCGTCGGCCGACTGCGTCTAGCCTCACCCCTCTTTGCCCTTCAGCAAGGCGGTCGGGATATGGCTGCGGCGTGGTTGCGTTGACTGGCGACAACAGCGCTGGTCCGGGCATTGAGGGCTCGATTCGCGGCTGCGTTACCTGGCCTGTTGTCACTCTGGGCTCGCGATCGGGCACTTACAGTCATGACTCACTGCGTTTGTTCTCGTCCCCAGAATCGGCATGAGATGTGGCGATGAGGCAAGGCATTCGGGCGGCGGCAGTGCATCCGCTGACGTGCCCCCGTGAGTTGCAGCAACTCGCCCTCGCACCGACCCCGTCAAGACCTACCTATTCGTTTTGTCACTGATCGGAATCGAAATGGCAGAGCTAGTGTCTTCAGATCGCCTCGAAGGCTCCGCGGGTCACGTGACCTCCCCACTTCATTGCTCGCGATTGGCAGGCGCGCGTCACGGGGTCTCTTTCACCCTATCGCGGCGTCGTTGACGGACGCCCGCGTCTTGCCAAATTCTGCGAAACTCGAACGTCATTTGCAGACAGTTCGACGTCTCCTCCAATGCGAATGCTACTGAGAAGCCTAATTCACATAGTAGAGGTCACGGAAGAATGATTTGAGTAGCCTGAAGGGAAAGAGGTTGAGATAAGTAAATACAATCATGGAAATAACTTACAATCATTGTAAGTTAAAGTATGAGTTTGCTCACTTATTCATTGCCACTACATATTACAAAGACATAGGAGGGAAGAGAGAGAGAACGTAATGGAAGTAATTGTAAGGATATCGAGTGCGTTCATTTTGGCGTCAGCTTATCACGGCTTTCAATTCTCCGGCTGGCATCTCGTTGTTAGCTGAAGACATTTTAATCGCTGCTGATGCGGCTGGTTCTCCGCTCGTCAAGGCTGCTGGCGGTGACGTTCTCAAGAGACTGGCCGTCTCGATGTTTTCGAGTGTCCGTTTACATATGATCCCGCTAATTGTGGGTATCTTCCTGGAAGAGACATTTTAGAAAAAATGGATTTTCTAGACCGGTGTCAACATGTTTTCCGAAACTTTTCTACACGTTCGGCTCGAGCCGCATGATGTGATGAAATATTCCATGGTTTCGAGTGTGATGGCGAAGTACTTGATTGTAATTTATATTATTTATATTGGCTCATCACTTGCTCCCTTGCTTCTCGTCTGAGCTGTCGAAGTAAAAGGTGCTTTTCGTCCGAGCCACTGTGGTAAAACATTGTTTTGGCAGAGCTGCAGCATCAGATGCTGTCGAAACGCATTGAAAGACGTCGGAACAATTAAATGTAATAGTCGCGAGGAAAGTAAGTGAAGTGAGTAGAACTCGCAGAACGAGAGTAGGAGTTGAAAGAGATATGATTATTCAGTAGATAACTCTATTGCTTGAACAAAGTGAAACGTTTGGCGAACGTGCGTTGAGTGTGTAATAATTCAGAAACGAATCAGTAACTGGCTCAGTTAGATGAACGAATTTCCGCACTGGGGACTGCACTAACTATTATTAATTGTCCAAAGAATTGTGAGTGTGCCATGAGTGATGCGAGGATGCCAACAAATTCATACGCTACTAATCCATTGCGTCCTGCAGGGACTTTCGCACCAAGGCATTTCCCTTTAGTAGTGGATCATCGCGGATGTTAAAATTCTTTTTCTGATCTCAGAGTTCTTTTTAACAATTTATTATCTTAAATTTAATTTTTCATTTCAGGAATTTTGAAATAGGACCTGGGACATGCCCCGATGGGACTGGAATGTGGGACACATGCGTCCCATTGGTATACAAAATCCAGATTAGGAAATGAATGATATGAAGCAAAGCAACTTGTACACAAAAGAACATCACACGTTGTGCATAATGTCTTTGTTCTTTTCTCGATTTTTTGTGATGCACATTTAGCGCACCGTCTCCTTGTTTTCCCCTCCACAGGCATGTGCTCTCCAACTTTCAACATCAGTTTCCGTGCCACCGATCGACGTCCACTAGTTGGTTTTCTTTGAACTTGTGCCATTGACTTTCCTGAAGCTAGGAGCCTTTCTGACAGAGGAACCATATAGTCCAGAAGGGGTGTTTTCCTCTTTTTCATGTCTTGGAAAACCATCCATGCGTTCACAACTGCAATCATCAGTAATTTATAAAAAATCTTTCTCCACCACTTATTGGATTTGCGGTCATTGGTGGAAACATTATGATCAGACAGATCAACTCTACCCATAATTTCATTATAAAATGAAATTACTTTAGGACATTCTATTGATACTTTGGTTCCATCTTTTTGCTTCCTTTCTACTGGTTTGGTCGTTGTGCCATGACAGTTACTCAGAACAACTACATCTTTCGAATCCCTCCATCTAGCAGCAAGAGTTCCAAAATTGTTTGTTTGAAATTCAAAATTCCCCTTTTCCAAATTGTTGGGGAATTTTGGCATATTTTTTCTGTTCAATATACATGTTCCAACAGCAGGAAATTTCAGTGAGTTCAGAAGTCTCACACTCGTAAAGAATCTGTTAAAAGCTAGACTCACAGTCGAATCTCGAATATTTTCTGTTAGCCTCAAAACAACTTGTTCTCCGAGAGTAAGTCCTTCATTTCTATCCAATCATTCACCTTCTTTCCAATTTCTTACAATACAACCTTATCTCCTTCAAAATACTCTCCATTAACACTAATACATTTGTCCCAGCGGTGCTTCCACTGTTCGAAACATTTTTTGAAGTCATCTTTAGTAATGGCTGAATGCTCCTCCCTCTTTTTTTTTCTTTTGTCCTTTCATGCCTTTTTTCACACGTGGGAACAAGAAAAAGTCGCACGGAGCCAAATCAGGAGAGTAGGGTGTGTGGGGCAGCGGTACCATGTTATTTTTAGCCAAAAATTGCCGACCACTGATGGCTGTGTGAGCAGGTGCGTTGTGATGGAAGAAACACTCTTCTGCCTGCCACAAATCGGGTCTTTTTTGACGAACACAGTTGCGCAATCTTCTTAAGACTTCCAAATAAAATATTTGGTTTATGGACTGTTTTGGGGGAACAAACTCTGCATGAACTACGCCCTTGGCATAAAAAAAGCAAATCAACATTGTTTTGATGTTCGATTTGACTTGAAATTTCTTTGGAGGAGGTTGCCTTGCATTGGCTTGACTGTTGTTTTGTTTCTGGGTCGTAACCGTAGCACAACGACTCATCTTCAGTAATTATTTTTGACAGAAAATCTGGATCGGTTTCAAGTTGGTTCAATGCACAATTTTCAACTCGATTTTCTTTTTGGATGCCAGTCAGAAACCGAAGACCAAACATGGCAGCAAACTTTTTCATGCCCAAATCGTCCGTTAAAATTCGCTGAACCGAGCTCCAAGATATCCCACTAATCTCTAACAGTTGTTCAATTTTCTGTCGAAGATGTGTGTGCACAAGCATTCGAATTTTGTCAACATTTTTGTTGATTCGGGCAGTTGAAGGATGTCCAGAACGAGGTTTGTCATCAATTGACATGTTACCATTTTTCAAACGAGCGAACAATCGTACACTTGAGTTTTTCCCAGTGTGTCATCTTTGTAAGCAATCTTCAACATTAACAGTTTCAGCAGCATTTTCGCAAGCAAAAAACAAAATTTTACAGCTGCACGTTGTTCACCTAAACTTGCCATCACACACACACAAAACACGAAATACGGACAAAACAGCACTCGCGAAAACTATAACTGCGACGAATAGCCAGGTCAACTTACCTAGGCGGAAATGAATTACAATGCGTTGCGTTGCACGCTCCTAACAGGATAATTTCATACTGCCCAAGGCGCGCTCATAGCAGAGCTATTCCGGTTATATTTGGGTACCCCTTCGTGTATGTGTGTGTGTGTGTGTATATATATATATATATATATATATATATATATATATATATATATATATATATAAATTACACACACACGCTGACGCACTAGCAGTCAGTAATCAGAAGCCTCCGTCTGACAACCAAGCTGTTTATGATTGTTGTCATTTTTTTCACGGCTCGTTAACACTAACTAAAAAATCTGCCATCCTTTCCCCTGTCAACTGTTATAGAATATGTTCCCTCACGTTTGTTTTAATAATACTGACATATCAGTTATTTCCACAATTAACCACTGTGTTTGAAGGCTGTTTCATTTCTATTTTATCATTTTATTTCCTTTTAAAATTATATATTACTCACACACCTTTTGACTTCCTTTAACGCAAAATTGTTCTTTTTGGTTTCATTCTCAAACAACTTAATATCAGTGCTGTTTATATAATTTGTACCCTCCAGTTTATTCACACTGGGTCTATTTGTTAGTGAATACATTTCCTTAGATCCGGCACATATTTAAATAAAGCATCTTTCTTTTTGTTTTCCTTCACTTGTTTACATTGCAACATCACTTTCAAAGTTAATAATGTTTTATAGACGAATCTGTATGGATAGTAACAATACACAGTAACAATTTTACGTTGTGATTAATATGAAGTTTTCATATTGTTATTATGTTTAATACCAAACCCAAGACAACTGGAAGTAAGCGAAAACGTGCTTGCCCATTGTCTACTCTGCAAAGACAATCAACGAGTTCTGATTTTACTCTAAGCAAGATGATACTTCAAAAGTAGCAGTCTCTCTTCACAAATGTTCCCAATTTTAATACTACCTGCCTTCTGCTTACCCATGTTTCCAAGACCTCAGTCCACACCATGCAACAACCAACAATGCCACTCTTTAGATTCATTGTACATAGTATAATTTCTAGTAACACAAATTTTGGGATTACAAAGTCCCCTATGTTTCTTCTTGAAAAATTTAGGCGAATTTGTTCTGGTGGTTCACCCCCCCCCCCACCGCCACCCACACAAACACAAAGCAATATGCACATATAAAGATAAATTCTATTTATTATCCTCTTTTTTATTATTTACACAATATTATGTTTGTACTATATACACATTGATATAAAATTGTCTGATGTAGAAATTTACACACATTAACTACACAAATTCTCTTTGCTGTAGTTGATGAATAAATTTTTCAGCACCACTATCTTGTGTAATAATGATATCAGAATGGTCTTCAAGACCTTTCAGAGATAAAATACGTTCATTTGCTAAATGAAGAAGAGCAGTAAAAATTAATGGCATAGTCAATTCCTGAGCCATATCTGTTGGAACTTTTTTAATTACTATTCTTTCCATTTCTGAAAAGTTCATTTGTCCCTCCATAAGAGAAGCTTGTGATGAATTTGTATTCTTAATATTATTGTTATTTAGTCTCTTTTTTTGTTTTGGTGTCAATCCTGCATCAATCTCCTGAAAAAAAGAAAAAAACAACATACATTTAAGAATAGTATATTTGTACATAAGGTGCAGAAATATGAGAAAACAATACAAGAAAGCTTCTACATAAAAAAATAAATAAAACGTTGCAGTACTCAACAGCACATTCTTTCTTGTTTTATCTGTAATGGGTACGCAATTTTTGTATTATAATATTGCAAATTGTATCTAACGAACTTTTCAACCATTACATGACAGACTCTCCAGCAAAAGAATCTTGGGATATTTGAAATTGCAGTTCTTTGAAGATCACTAACTTCAATGATAAACAGACAAACCACATTTATAAGCATTCTTAACTCAACTGAAAGAAAGAATTTTCATGAAGAGAGGAAGAAGATAGAAAGAAAGAAGGAAAAGAAAGGAACGTATCATTGACATGAATTCAACCAGGATTCACTTTTAAAAAGATTAGACAGTGAGAATCTGTCAAAGAAGGAAAGGTAATACACTCTTGAAAAAAGAAAGTACAAAAGAAGATGTAGTTTTAGATTTATTTAGTCAAAAAACAGAAAAAAACTGTATGTGACGTAGATCAAGAAAGAAATGACAACAATGATGATGGCAAAGAAAATTAGTTGATAAAGTTTGAGGAAAATCAAAGAAATTAAAATTAAGCAGTGAGAAACAGCAACAGCTGTAAAAAATTCACCAAAAAAAGTCGGGGTGAGAGGGGGTAAAACGGTATGTGACAAATGGCAAAGAAGGATAATCTGCACAAGTTTCTTTGAGCTTCAGAATACCTTTTGCTATACATAATTGAATGTTGAATAGTAGCCACAAAGTGTGGATAGCAACATCTGAAAACAAGAAATGTCAACTCTGAAGTACAGAAAACCTATTTGCATAGCTAAATGATTACACACAGATTTGATTTCGTAATATTGCTAACAAGATAGCAACCCGCACCCCAGGCTCCACTTCTGCCACAACCAGCAAACGGAGAGCTTCACGAAATGTGCACCAAGTGAAGCTACACAAATGTCCAGATGCAAAACAAGAGGCCATCTCAGCATTTGTTCAATGGATGAAAAAAAACTAGACCAAAAACCTGATAAAGATAGGGTCACTGACCCAGAAGTTGAAGTAAAACTTGTTACCTGAACATTCTTTTAGGATTAGAACAGCCTTTTAGAATTATACAGTACAAATGTCAACTAATGCATTATATATCTTTGGTAAAATAAATATTATTAACTTTTTGATATTCAGTAGTCTTTAATTATACAGAAATAGTTAGGAACAGAAATAATTTATTTGGCAGATAGATTTGTGTATCAACATAAATTGTTTAATGTCATATGGGAATGAGATGTAAAGCAAAATATTTCCTGTAGTGAGCTATTGATACTGACACCTCCTGAAAATTATTCCTAAGATGAGTGCTGTTTTATATATCTGTATTGCATGAAAATGTGTTCCCACTTTTGTCAATTTTGACAAAAACTATACCTTCAATTAATTATATTTTATGGAGTTTACAAGACATTCTGAACTAATTAGAAATATTTTAGGTACAATTACATATTTAACCCATTGCTAAACATTTCTTAAATTAAGTTATATCTTAATATATCTTTATGTCGAAACAGAACATTATAGATGGATGTTTGCAATATATGTATGGGAATTATCTTTCTTACAAAGCAGTATAATGCTACTACTCTACTATGACCACTACATTTTCACCACGAACTGTCAAACTTACCTCCCCCTTACTACTATTTGCTTGGTCATTGGCTCTCCGTCAAGTTGTATACAGCAATGTATTTTATATTTTGAATGAAATTCTTAAAAATTTACAATATATGAGTACAATTATTTCTGTGGAAATAGAACTGTCTTTCAGCCGCCCTGAATCCATGGTATCATGGATGTGAAAGTATCATAAATGATCTCTTTCTCTCTCTCTCTTTCTGTGCTCGGAAAATGCTTGTATTGAGCATTTTAATCACTATAATGAAATTTTATTTTACATATTTTGTAATTTTTCTTACATCTTTTGGAAAAAATAAATACATACATAAGTATATATTTTACTTTGTTATTAAAATAAATTCTGATCTTTATTCGCAAACACGCAAGACAATGAAAGAATTCCAAACTTAATAATAGAGACACGCAGGAATCATGAGGATGACATTTGCTTATAATTCGTACAATTTTTTTCTGCAATCTACAAATTTGGGTACTATAGAACATGCTTCCCTAGAATATTATACCATATTTCAGATGGGAATATACATGTGCAAAATACATGTAACAAGCTGACAGGATTTGAAAGCATTCTGAATGCATACATTTGGCAACACGCACACATGCAATTGCCTGTTTGAAAGCAAAACTGCATTGGGATAGTTTTTCATTTGTTTGATATTAATTTGTTATTAAGCAACCAACTTGAAACATCAGAAAAAGGGTTACTCATTTTTTCTTACTTCACAACAGAATTAGTAGTAGAATGCCAAAAAACAACATGGAACGGATATGAGATGAAGATACTTAGCGCACGCAACAATTGATATACACAAATATTATTTTTTATTCATGATTAATTTGTGATAGCATTCAGAAATAATAGGGCCAATAATTAAATCGTGAATACATACGCCATTCTGTTTATGGTCACTCAAAGCACTCCAAATTGCCATTTTCAATACTTTCATATCAACTTTCTTGGCATGTTGGGCATATGGCACTGCTATTCGAGCCACCTGTAAAATTGAGTGAAAACAGTTACATGAGGACCTATATTTTATAAATGTAATTTTAAGATTTTTCAAACACATAATTATTAGGTTTTAGGATTCTATTTTCTCTAAGTAAGCATATATAAAACTATTATGCACAAATCACAAGAAAAGAACCATCCAAAATGATATACAAAATGAACTCACAATTTAACACTCCTTGAAATTTAGAAGAAAAATACGTAACAAAGAGGGTGAAGATAAATGAAATGATCCAAGAATTAAATTGTCCCAAAATTGCAATGTTTAATTCCATAACTCACTCAGTCAAGAGAATCTGTTTGGATGAAAAAGGTTTGAGGCTTGGATGTGTTTGGTGCATTTTGTTCCTTTTGTGCAGTTTTGATAGCGTTCTAAAGTGTTGAAATGTAATGTAAAGCAATTAGTAGGGGCCAATTTTGATGTTGACCTAAAAATTGCAAATAATGATAACAATATTATGCTCTTAAAATGTCCTAAAAACAAAGAAAAATGACATAAACCACTTCAGATGAACAACTCAAGCATTTGGATTTGTTACTGACGTAATTGAGGCTTCTTCCTTTTGTTCATGTGAACTCAGCTTGCAAACTTTCAGTTTGGACTGTTCTTTAAAATAATAACTCTACCTTTGTTTTTAACGCAAAATCGGCCGAACTGACAATTGCACCGATAAGCATCTCGGGAACCTTAGATTACAAAGTACTAACAAAGGCCGCCATTACAATATATGAGGGAAGAAATTGAATACAGTACTCAGGAATTCTGTGGTAAACATTTGTTGCTCCTCCTAAATATTGTCAGAAGGTAGTACCATTAAAATCGATTAAATAGGCGAAAATGCAGTAAAAATGGCGTAAAAAGGAAAAAAATAAATAAATAAATAAACAAATTAAAAAAAAGAAAACAATGGGTCATTTCGTTACATTATCACATAAAATGAATTTCTACACTAAACAGAATTGTTCTAAAGGGAAAAGAAAATAATTATATTTCATTAAAATCCGCTCCCTAGTGAGTAGAGTAATGACATGTATGTATGTATGTGTTTAAATGTCTCATTCTGAGCTCAACATAATTTACCATATATGTGCTATGTTAAACTGTTTGATCTCAGCGCTTTCTGAGGCGTCCAGAAAAAATATTTTCATCATGATTGAGTACACATATCATTTGATTTACGCAGGTAATTGTGATGAAAATATTCCCTTAATTCTCATGAAAAACGTTAATCGCATACATCTAGCTCAAAAATCGAAATAGTACCGTCGTAGAAACTGTCTCTTTCTTGATCAGAAAAATTGTTTTAAAAAATAGTTATAGTAATTTAAATAGGAATGATGGTACTTGCATATATGTGAGGAATACTATTAGACATACGAACTTTAGCAAAAGCATGGGAAAAATCAAAGTAATATATACTGAACTGGAATCCAATAACGGAAAAATTTATATTTCATCATTTTATAGATCCCACAGCGTTACGCTAAGGGATTTTATAAGTGATTTATATGTTTATTTACATGATCTGTCCCATGTTGATAATCACATTATAATGGGAGACATGAACCTTGACATATTGAATGATAATGAATTGGTTAATGATTATCTTAATATTTTTTTGGAATTTGGTTACAGATCTTTGATAAACATCCCTACTAGGATCACATTAAACTCAGCAACATGTATAGACCATGTTTTTGCTAAAACTGTTGAAAGTATATCTATAACACCATTAGTATGTGATCTGGATTTGACAGACCACCTTGCAACAATGATGGTTATAGACACCACACCAACTGTTAGAGATCCAACTATAAATCCAATACTCAAAACCCAAATAAAATATAGCAAATTAATGAAAATAATGACTAATATAAATTGGAATTTTGTATATTATGAAACAGATTTAAATCTTGCGTTTGATAAATTTATAAAGATCATCGAACAAAGTATTGACCTTTCTTCAACTAAAACACGAATTCGTGGTAAAAATAAACCCAGAAAGGAATGGATCTCTAAGAGCTTAATTATATCATGTAAAAATAAAAACCTACTATATAAAAAAATGAAACTGAATCCTGATAATATTGAAATTAAAAGTAAATATATTAGATATAAAAATGTGCTAAACACTTTAATTAAAAAAGTCAAAGAGTCATATTACAATGAAATAGTAAGTTATTGAATAGCGTCAATAACCTATGGAAATTCATTAATAAAAAATTGAGAAAAAATAAGATTGAGAAACAAGTGATAAATAAAATCTATACTGAAGGTGAAAATGGAGATCTCAAAACCGAGCTCGAAATCGCTAATCATCTCAACAAATTCTTTGCTGAAATTGGTTCAAAAATGACAGCAGGATTTGGAGAAATTAGCAATGATGTGGCAAACGAGCCTACGATTCGAGACTCGATTTTCCTTACACCGACCAATGAAGAAATAACAAGTATGAACAGTAACAAAAAGGCAGGTAGCAATAAAATATCAATTCAAATTATAAAAAGAATTTCCCCTTATGTAATCAAACCGCTCGTATATATTATCAATAAGAGTATTATGGACGGAATTTTTCCTGATCATTTAAAAAAAGCGGAAATTGTACCCATTTTTAAATCTGGAAATCCAGAAAAAGCTACGAATTATAGACCCATATCACTGGTATCCAATTTTGCAAAAATTTTTGAGAAAGTTCTTAAAATAAGAATAATAAATTTTGTAAATAAGCATAATATTATAAATAAATACCAAATTGGATTTCAGGAAAATAAGAGTACTGAAGATGCGTTAAAATATGTCACTGACCAAATCAGCCTTGCTATCGATAAAAACACCCGGTGTTTATCGGTGTTTTTGGACTTAGCAAAGGCTTTTGATACGGTCAATCACAAAATTCTGTTGAAAAAGTTGTATAACTATGGATTTAGAGGAATTGCCAACAAATTAATTGAAAGTTATCTTACTGGGAGAAAGCAGGTAGTAAAAATCAATAATATTATCAGTGACAAGTTAAATGTAACTTGTGGAGTTCCTCAAGGAACCATTCTCGGTCCTATATTTTTCATATTATATATTAATGATTTTTTTGATATTCTACCAAAGGGTGAAATTGTGTCTTTTGCTGATGACACTACGCTAATTGTTAAAGCTAAAACTTGGTCTGAAGGATTTAGCACAAGCTAAATTGAGTCTAATTGCGAAATGATTGAGTGTAAATTTCCTAACCTTAAATATACAAAAAACTGTTTTCATAACCTATGGTAGTTATGTTGACAGCATACCTTCAAATATTGAGCTACAGTTACATACTAGTTCGTGTGATATTAATAGTGATATGTGTGATTGTCCATTTCTGACACAAGTGAATTCAGCCAAATATCTTGGAATATGTGTTGACTCAAATTTGAAGTGGAAACAACATATCACACAAGTCACAAATAAAGTCCGTTATTTAATTTATGTGTTTTATAAATTGCGGAGTATTTTTAGCGAAAAACAATTGTTAATCATGTATTATGCGTTATTTTGGAATATTGCGACTTATGGAATTATAACATGGGGTGGTGCGTATTATAACGCAATTAAAATGCTACAAGATGTTCAAAAGAGAATACTTAAAATCGTTTATAGAAAAACCAAACTATATTCCTCTGAATTACTTTTTGAAATGTATAGACTTGTCTCTATAAGGAAATTTTTCTTAGAAAAATCTCTTTTGAATAATTTTGACTATCTTAAACAGAAATATATATATCACTATGTAAAAATAATAAGAGAAACAAGTTATTAGTACCGCCGAAAATTGTGAAAGAAATCAGTCGATGTAACCATAATTATATTAGTTATAGGATTTTTAATTTACTGAGTAGTGAACTCAAAAATACCAGCTACGATAAACTGCGTAAAAATTCAAAGAAATTGCTTAGAAACTTTATAATTGAGCTTAGCGATGAGACAATTTCTTCAGTTTTTCAATGAAAATTATGAAATTAAACTATATTGTGATAACTACTTTTTTACTTTCTGTATTTCGAATTTTCTTTTTCTTTTGTAATATATGCTTCGTTCTTCTTTTCTTTGTTTATTAATTATATTTTCTGATTATTTTTTTTGTATTCTTTTCTTTTATAAACGAGCTCTTGAAAACAACTGTTGCTCTGGAAAAAAGGAAAGAAAAAAAAAAGAAGAAGAAAAAGAGATTGATAACAGGCCCGCGCACTGGATTAATTCCTCAGTGGAATAATAATGTACATACTTGTATTATATTATTTGTATTTCACAGTCTGTTAATAAATAAAAATAATAAATAAATAATAAAAGACAGTGTAAAACGGGCTTAAGACGGAGATGGTCTTTAGGGAAGACTTGACATGTAGCGTCGCGTCGCAGAGGGTCGAGTTTTCTCTGTTTGGCAAACTCGAGGTAAATTTCGACTGCCCCAAGGTGCTGACAAAGCTCTTGGATAAAATCATCGAGTTTTTCATCTGCTAGCGGAAGGATATTTCTTCAAAGACTGATTTTCTGGATCTCATGCTCTTTTAGAAATGTGGGGCATTTGTTGGAAAATGATAAATGATCTCCACAGCAGTTTACACATTGCGGGTTAGACATTTGGACACGCGAGAATCTTTTCCGCAATTCACAGATTGCACAGCCCATGCTGCTGGATATGCCAAATCTCTTAACATTTGAGCTAGCGCAGTGGATTCGGCACATACAAACCTTTGCATAGACAGATTCTAAAACGTACACGAGATCTTCTCTGGAAGAGAAGGGCAGTCAAACGTGAGGATCAGCATTGTGGTGAGAGAGGGGTGCCACATTTAGCTACTGAGCTAGCACTTCTGCTGAGTTTAAGTTGGATCGACACGTGAACCTGGACGGCAGCAATTTTCTCGACTTTAATGAAAATTCTTGATTTGTTCATTGGAACGATGTCAAAAAGTCGGAACAACCGACAAAAATAATGGTTCCAATGCAATGATTAACAACTCCCTACAATTTCTCCAGATTTTCTACATGCATTGCCAATGTTATAGCCTTTGCAGTCTTCATTGCTTTGCCTTCTTTGATGCATTACATCACAATAAAGCAGAGGCGATGTCTCCTGAGGTAAGTCTACTGGAGACACCTGGCAACAGAAATGAGCAACTGAGGGAGAAGCAGATGAAGTTTGACAACTCGCTGTTGTTTTTGCCGTCTTGGCAAGAGTACTGGAAAAAGAACGCAGGGTTCTTCACAAAGTATCGGCCTGTCGCATCAGGAAAAGATACCTTCTCCGTCATCCTTTTAGATTACCCTCTCCCTCAGATATATCCCTCTAGGGCACCTGTTCGAGTTGGCTGCATGGTCTCCTTCGCAGTTAACAGCGAAGTGGAGAGGCTCAGGGATCTGAATCGAGCATGGATTCGGATGATCACAACTAATGCTCTCTGGAAAAGAGGGGAGATTAAATGTCAGGATCAGAGAAGGAGTAGGGATCTCTCTCCCATTCTCCTTCCTCTTTAAGCCTAAACACCTCCGTTACACCCTGACTCTTGAAAAAAGTCAGAAGTTCTTCCTCACTTTCGGATGCAAAGTCATCATGATTCACCAGTCCCTTACAAAGGTTAAGTACAGGGTGAGTGGTCACTTCCACCTGGAGGCCGGCAATCTGCTTTGTTTTCGAGATTTTTCGATTTGCTCATCTTTGCATGCTTTGGAGAGAATAGTACCATTCCTCTGACGCACCACCGCTTGGAGTTACCGAAACTGTCCTCAATGGCTCGCGCGAGACGAACCGCACTAGTACTTTTAAATGCTTCCTTCTTCCGTGCACGCCATCAAAAGGAAACGTGGCTTCTTTGGTTTATCTTTTTCCCTAAGGAAGAGACAACTAAAATCCACTGTTTACTCAAAACATCGCCTCTTTCTTCCGGAAGAGGGCAAGGGATTTGTTTTTTGCTCCGTAGAGTTAGAGCAAATTCTTCTCCGTGCTCCCCACCCACCACGGAGTCCAACAAAAGAGACACCCCACTAGGGTGGCAGGGTTGACACGAAGATTTAGTGGGAAGATGTCACAGCGCTGCCAAGCCCCGCTCACCCTGGAGTTCAGTACAAGACCCGTCTAGACTGCCCGTCTAGAAGAGTCCGAGGCCAAAGCAAGTGTGTTGGACACCTACAAGGAATGTTCCCCAGAATACGTAAACAACATATTCCTAGGTGCAAAGCAGAAAGTAGCACAAGGAGTAGTTGGAAAACAAATAGGTCCCTCAACCTTCCCTCTGGGAAGTGAAATAGAAGGGGTAGAAGAAAAGAGACAGTATGTTATAAAAGAACGAGAATGAACGATGGGGAAGATCAAGAAGATTGGTGAGAGAAAGGATCCCTGCATCCCCCTGTTAGGACATGGACCGACCCACCTCGACGGGAAGAGTATGGGAGATGGAGAAAGGAACTTCCCTGCATCCCCTCAATAGGACATGGACTGACCCACCTTGATGGGCCAATTAACGAGTGTGTGTGTATATATAAAATAATTTAAACATTATATAATATATTACAATGTACATTCACCATTGAAATGCTGATAAACAACTGCATCATTATTGGGTGAAGAATGGGCTTTAGATGGCAGAATTGAGGGACCTCAGAGTAATTAGTGGCAGAAAGAGTATAAAAGGAACATAAATGGTAACAGCATGCCCACAAATGACCTTCGTAATCACACATTACCTTATTAGGTGGATCCACCATCGACCAACCGTCAGATGATTCAGATGGCTCAAAAGAATGAATGTCTGCAGCAGGTTCCCCTCCTTCAGGGCAATTTCCTTTTGATGCACTAGTATCACCATCACTTTCTGGTTCCTATTAAATAGTTTCATAGTTATTGCACAAAACCTACCCTGTTTTATTAAAAAACTTGTTATGGAATAAAAATTCAACACATCCTAATGAGAAGAAATTGTTAAATAATAATATTAAAACAATAACAGACAACAATAACATTGTGATAAAAATGGAGGGATCCTACAGCAGAAAAGATAAAATCAGTATAAGAGAAAGAAGAATCAGTGAAATTATTAAGGAGTATTGGTAAGAGGAAAAACAATGGTACTCAAGGAAACAAGATGGAATCTAGTTGACATTAAGAGGAAGAAAAAGGAGAAGAAAGTGGAAGAGCAGCAGGTGGAAGAGGAACTGGTACCAGAGAGAACAGAGGAGGATAGAGTGGAGAGGAGGAGAAAGAGGAAAAGATGGAAGGGGAAGCAGAAAAGAGGAAGAAAAAGAGAAAAATAATAATATTTTTTAATTATGCTGATAACATTCAATCTATATTAATTTGAAAACCCAAAATTAACTTCAAAGATTATACCTTTCTTCCTTGTACAATAAGTAAAACAAATAATAAGAATAAATTAAAACTAAAATTCATTTCTGCTTCAAGAAACTTAAGAATTTTCAAACACTAAAGTATTTTCTTACCAAACATGGGGCAGGACAAAATTGTTGACTGTCATTCAAATTATCATAATCATAATCATTGATATCACCATCTTCTTCTTCTTCTGGAAGTATTTCTCTATTCTTTTGAGTTGAGGTTACGTTAACACCACACTTAGGGCAGTTGAAGAACCTATCCGAAAAATATGATTAACACAAAAAATAAAAACAACTATATGATAATTGAATGACAGATGATAGTATTTTCAAGTAAAATACCATAGTATGTGAGAAATAAACTAGTGATGGTAGAGATTGGCACAGACTTTCCTGTTTTAGTATTCTATTTTCTTTGCTCTTGGCTAGTTATTCAGACTTGCAATATATTCTTGCCTGCTGCCATCAATCACCGCCCAAAGAACGTTTTTTTGAAATTTTCTTACTTTTTTGGCTTCTTAATAGTAGAATTGAATTATTACTTTAAAAAGACCTCACCCCAAATGGCAATTTTCATTGAAAAATCTGGAGCTGCTTCTAAGAAAATAGCATTTAAGCGCTACTGTAAATTCGAAATTTTTGAACCTTTTTTCACAGAAAACTGTTGTGTTTTCGAAAAACTTCATAAGACATCATTTCAAGAACTTCCAGTCACAATAGGGTTTACAAGTTGCTGGAAATGTGCATTCTAAAGGCATGAGAGATCTTTTAAAAAAAATTACATTTGTGTAATTTTTGAAAAAACAAAAGAATACAGCAAAAATAATTCTGTCATCTTAAACAGTGCAATTAGCACTATCTGTTGGAAAAGTTTGAAGAAAAATTTTTGAGCAGTTTTAGAGAAAATGCAGAATTTTGAGCTCTTTTTCATGGGCAACTGTTCACATGTACTCATGGCATATGTACTCATGAATACATTAAGAACATAAAGAAATTGCTGCTAATGTTAATATTAACGACAAGAGCCAGGTCAAAAAATAAATTTTTGTAATTAAAAAAAAAAGAAGGAAAAAGAATACAGCAATATGGCGTTTACGTCACTTGATAGAGCACATTTAGCACAATCCTTACCAAAAGTTAAAAGAAAAAAATTTATAGCCTTTTTGAAAACATCTTGTTTTTGTATATTTTTTTTAATTGCACACATTGCTCGCAATATTGCGTGAAAACTACTAACTTTTTCAAAAATATGTTAATGAACTTATTGAAAGAACTCGCTATGGAGAATACATTTTATTTGAAGGAAAAACCTCTAGCTTCACTTTTGTAGTTGCAAAAAGACACCCGAAAAAAAAACAGAGTTAAACCTGAAAATTGGACCTACTAAGTATATTTAACTCTATTCTCGCAAGAAATTTAAAGAAAAAATTTGGAGCCAATTTTGAGAAAATTTTGAAAATGTCCAGAGAGCTTCATGCAAAGTACCCGCAAATTTCAAAGAATATTTTACAAAATCGCAAAGCTTCGACTCGAGCCAGATCGACGTGGGTTTTTTCAATTTGGAAAAAATCTTTCGCTTGGTTTAGGCGCTATTTTCACAGGCACCGGACAGACAGTTGAGGGGGGGGGGGAAAGAAAAGGTACAGGGAACCCCGCAGCATTACATAACTTTCTCTACACTATGTATATTACTCTGCATGTATGTATGTGGGAAAGTAAAAAGGAGTGAAACCAGGTGAAAGTTAAAATGAAAAATGAAATTTCACTCTCAGAATTGGCTAGCAATTTGCAAGCTTCAAATTTACAAACGATTAAAAAATTAAAAAAGTTTATTAGGCATGTAATGAGAGCACAATTTATTTTTAAAATGACAAGAATATTGAACAATACAAAAGAGTATAAATCACAAGCCTCAATTCATTACAAAATTGGTATCATGATAAAAATGAACATGAATAATGATTATCTTCCTAGCACCATAATCAACATGTGTGTGTTAGAATGCACAAAATTAAATTGATGCTTCATAAAAAGAATAAAGAAAACTGAAGCCTAAATATGACAGTTAATAATCTTAGTAGCATATACAGATGGCCTAAGATTTAAGATTTCTTTGCATAAAATAAAATCAGAAATCACAAAATTTTATTTTCTGAGGGATTTTTGGTTCTTTCCAGAACATACTCCTGTTTTTTAAAAATTTTCTTATCAAAACTTTTAAACTTTGTGGACTTAGCATTCAGAACTAAGAATTCATCTTACCAACCAGGATGCTATTGCTAAATGCTCACCTTAAAAGGGTTTTAGGGTCCAGATGCAGATCTGCAGGATTTGTAACTTTATCTGTAGACCAGTTATTTTCTATGTAAGCTCTTGTGAGAATAATTCCACGTGAGAGTGGCAAATCCACATCTTTCATATGATTGAAGTCCAGGATAACTTTCTTATCACTTTTTTTTTTGTTTCCTTCCAGCGCACATGTTTTCTCTTTTACTGCAATAACAAACAATAGTTTATCTGACTACATCAGTTATCCTATGAATCATGAGAAACTTACAATAAAGAATTATAAAATATACATAATCTTGCCATTTTTAATGTCTATAATCAGTCTTCATAAAATATTCTGATTTTCATTCTTAGAGAAATGCAATACATCAATGATTATGTTTTATACATGTATCTCTTGAATACTACAACATGAATGTTATTAAAAAAAGAAATAAATATTCTTTAAAATAAAAAATTAAAGAAGAAATGAAATACACTTATGTCTCTTCTAATTGGCACTCAGTTCAAAAAAGTAGATTTTATGACATGACACTTTCAAATTTCAAAATATTTTGGGACATTGTTGTCCGTGATACATACTACACATGAAAATGTTTGAACTGATAGTTTGGCAACAATGCACTCTTAAAAGCATAGACTACTTGTGACCACTCCTATATCCTTTAATTCCCCCCCCCCCCCCATGTTTCTACATGTTCCAAAAATTTGTGATTATATGTAAGATATGTAGTACAATTATTTATTAAATATAATTTATTTAGCTTGCTATTCTTGCCATTCAACAATAAAAATCTTTTAACCTTTTAGCTACGGAGCTTTTTCCTTCTGCACTCCTAGCAGTAGGACTTTTTTAAATAGACGAATTTGCTTGACCCCTGGGGAGGTTTAACTTTGGCGAGTGATGACAGCTACCCTCCCAGTGTTGAAAGTCCTTCTTGATAGATATTTAAAGGGATTAACTGAGTAAGACAGTATAAACTTTTCCTCTGCAAAATGAAGTAATATTATTTTATGCAATGATCTCTTTGTTTGTTTTTTTACTTTTTTTCATTCTTTATGCCACCCTCCCCGTCTGCACAACGATGCATTTCATGTTATCAATGCCTTTATATTTAGAATATTTAGCAAAAGCAAAACGCGACTGCGATCGCCCATGAGAAGTGTGGGCCGATGCGGGTTTGTTTGGACTATGGAGTGTGACGGGAGGTGGTACACAGTGAAGCGTTACTTATAAGTACAAGGGACCAAAGAAAAAGGCGCCCTAACAAAAGAGAAGCTTTGTTAGGCTGAAGAGATATTTGTATAGAACCAGGACGATGGTTTATACCAAAACAATAAACTATTAAGACATTGCAAATAATACAAAACAATACATAACAAAATATAAAATAAATAAATTTATTGCATTGCTATAAACATGAGTTTACTCCATTGTTACCTCCTACTGTAGAAAAAATTATTTCCGGCACAATTGAATTATTACCTATGAAATTAATGTAATATATTATGGAACTAATTAGTGGATGTTACATGTATATGCCATGCGACACCCAAATTCCTATATAAAATCAAAACATGAATCATTTATTCTGTTCTTAGTGTGGTATGTGATATTATTATTAATTATTATTATTATTATTATGATATTCGATTGGCGTCTCCAAGCGAAGGTTGACTGGCGATCAATATTACCCTACGTCTCACGAGCTGCGAGACACTGTAAAAGCAAGAAATATCAGAGGAGCCCACGCTCGTTCTTCCTGCCGCAAGACCGTACTCCATCAACACATCCCTGCCTGATAGCGGTGGCCAGAGCTCCGATGCGTGAGAATCAGAGCACCGTGGCTTGCCATCTGTCAGCAAGTGACAGATAAGAGCCGACGCGCGCCTCTGGAGGTCAAGCCAAAACTATCCCGTTCGTACGGCTGGGTTGAAATGCTCTGGGAAACCTCTTTCCCATTCGTATTTAAAAGGTTAAAAAGGCAATTACTCAAACAACAACCTTTTAAAATTTATGAAAATCGCACACAATACATTGCATGCATTCAGGATGTTCTAGAAGCTATCAAATTTTCTTGACTGTATCTTAAAAGGACCAAAAATTACCATACGTAATACCTCAAGTGCTTCGGAAATAGTCGATAAATTTCCGACTTGCAAAGAGAGGAGGAGATTTATCTGAAAATTCCAAAGCACGAGTGGTATAGGACTATTCCACAAGTGAAATTATGTCAAGTTCCAAAATGCACCAAATATTGAAAATAACTGAAAGCATATGTTATGTTATAGTACATACACTGTTTATTGGACATTGACATGATGCATAGTATGCATAGTATGCGTGAACAAAGTATAATGCATAGTGAACAAAGTATAATGGTAAAAGAAGCTCAGAGCAATCAATGAGACCATGTAGTATTTTATGAAAGAAAATTAAATCATAGAATTTTCTCCTACCCTGAAGAGTTCTCAATTTAAATAAATAGTAGAATTTGGAAAGGTCATGATCAAATCTATGAATTGGTGTCACATTTCTGAATGTTAGGTAGAATAGAAATTTAGGTAGAACTTTTCCCAATTGATTGATAGTTAATTTAGCACAAGGTGACCAAATGACAGAGGCATATTTTAAAATTGGGTGAATCAGAGTTTTATAAAGAATTAATAAGTTATCAATGGACTGGAAGGATTTGGCGTTGCGCAAAATCAGACCCAAGGAACAATGAGCTTTATTCACTGTGACAGACTTTATTCACTGTTTAGAGTCAAAAATCACTCCAAGATTCCTAACGTTAAGAAACTGTTCACTGTTCAGACAAGATTCACCACCTAAAGGTATCTCATGACATGACTCCGGGCAAAGGTCATTGCATAACACACATCAGTATGGAGTTCAATTATGTTTGTAGAACACCACTGCAAGAAGACAAGAGATCCTCCTGTAAGTGGTAGATATCATTAAAATCAATAAATCTTGGGATAATCTGCAAACAATATGATTTTACTATATTTAATAACAGATGGCAGATCATTAATGAAAGTATTATACAAAATTGGATCCAGATGAGAGACTTGAGGTACACCAGAAATAAGTACAAATGGCTCGGCATGGCCATTAACAACGACGTACTGGCTTCTGCCAGAATGATATGAGTCTATCAATGACATGAGAGGATCATTGATGCCGAAGTATTACAAACTTGTCAATCAGTAAGTCATGATTAACATGGTTGCAAACCTAGGCAAAATTTGTGCATATCGACTTAAAAACCTGATTCAAAAACTTATATTATATAGTTTTTAAATATAGTTACATTAGTTGTAGTAGATCTATTGTTAGTAAAACAATGTTGCTAGTCTGAAATTATTGTGGAAAGGTGTGGTGCATTAAACACATGCTTCTCGAGAAGTTTTGAAACTGCACTAAGAATGGCAATAGGATGGAAATTTGAAATATCGTTTTTGTCACCTTTCTTGATTGGGGGACAACTTTTCTATATTTCCAAACTGTTGGGAAAATCCCCACGTCCAAGGATTGGTTGAAGATATAATATAATGGTGGTGCAAAAGAAAATTTTCAATTGCACAAAAAACTTTTGGGTATCTCTCATATGGTCTGGTAATTGGAATGTTTTTAAAATTGTTGTTGGTATATTGATTAAAAAAAATGAGAAGAAAAATATGGTGGCAATTTCTGAAAAAGCACTGCAGCAGTTGGTACCAAGATGCATAACACTAGGCAACAGTGCCTAGTAGATGAATTAATAACCTTCCAAAAAGATTTAGGGTCAATAGAAGCAGATACTTCAATTTTAAGTACATAAGAGTGGAAAATGACACGCTGTAAACGAGAAACTCTGGATCGCAAGGCAGAAAATTTAACGGAATAATCAAATTGATTTTGTTTATACAGCTTGTGAAATTTGTTTTTTCTCAGATACAGCCAAAAAGCTCTGAAGAGTACCAACATGGATAAGAACCGACAAAAACTGTTTTCTTCGGAACAAAGTGATTGATTAAAGTATATACTTGATCATAAAAAAAATGATACATATACATAATAACATGATACAATAAATATGTTTGTCAAAGTCAAAGTTCCAGTCTACGCTACTAATATAATAAATGATAGAATCTTAATCACTATCTTTAAAGTCATAGTACACATATGGTAATTTCACATCAGTCAAGATGATTAAAAATCATTGGGTATTTAAAATAAAGATCAGGATGGTAGTATCTGTCCCCAACACAATAATAGATTGATAGATTTTAAAATCTGGATATAATCAAAATCACAAAAAATTAGATCAAGTAGTGAATTGTGATCATTATATATAATATTGTGTTGGTTACAATTTAGAGATGCAATAGTATTAGACAGAACCAATGCAAAAAGTAAAATGACAGCCTGGAACAGAAAGGTATAGATGTACGGGCTCCATAAAGTACGTCGTTCCAATAAATCTTTGGAAGGTTGTAGTCACCAGCAAGAAGGGAGGTGGAGGAAGGATATCTGACATAGATAGATCATGTACATTATCATGGTAAAGAGATATGTCAGAGTTAGGTGGATAGCAAACTGTATTACTTGTTCACTTTACATTTGCAGTCAGAGCACTACAATCTGTTTTCATGAGGTCATCGCCAACTGAATAAGAAGATATGATATAGATGGCGGTAAGTGGATACAGGTCTGCTCTTTGCACAGTACAGCAGAGTAGAAGTGGGCAAGAACATATCCATTGTGCATCAGATATGTGCAAAGGAGAAATAAAAATATTTTCTGTGCTTTTGTTGATGACACAGTTATGCACATGCTATCGTACTTCAGCTCTGTCCATAGGTCTTTCTAATGGTATAAATAACCTCTTTTTCTTTTCCTCACGGCACTAGTTCATTGCAATATTTATAATTAATTTACTGCCAGAATGCACTCTCATATACTAAAGTAGATTTGATTTTCCAGCGGTATCACAGAAAAGACAAAAACAAAACAACCACTTTCCACCAGACAGTCTCAGATGGCACCAGCATTGTGTAGATGCTGTTGTACATCCGCATTATTCGTCCATTCTTGGATTTGTGTACATTCAAGGAATCGATTTAAAAGAAATCTTGAGATCCCTTTACATTATGCTTGTCAAATCTATCTTTGGCCTCACTGATTTGGTTGCCGTCTCTGCTATCTTTGGCCTCACTGATTTGGTTGCCATATCAAATTAGTAATATGAAAAGTCTTGAAGCCATTCAACGTAGGTTTTTGTTAGAAGGACAGTCTTTAAACTCAACTTACCGAATCCGTATATAACCCATGATTACACAGCAATAGCTTGGTCCCTGAACATCTTTACACTCGAATCATATAGAAACTATACATCTCTTATTTTCATATACAAATTAATTCATGGATTCACAGAGAGCCCTCTTCTGCTTCACAGACCTGCTATCAATATTAGAACTACAAATGTTTTTTACACTAATATGCTCCGAGCTTCATATACCAACAATAACCCTATAAATAGAACTTGTACCGTGGCCAACAGAACTTGTACCGTGGTCATAAAATTTATATTTTCAAACCATCATATGCGACATTCAGAAATCATTGTCAGCGAGAAATCCTTGAATTCCTATGATTTAATTATTTGATTTACTTATATATACTCCACCGATTTCTTTTCTACACTGCTTGCGAGTTCATAAAACACAATTGCAACAATTGTATGTACTGAGTGTCATTGTAACTAGTTTGGTTAGAAAAGAACTTAAGTCTGTGTATTTTTGAAAATAAAATAAAATTCTCCAGTAAATCAGGAACATTGGGATCAGGCTTGATGTCACAAAAAATAATGTTAGCAAAACGGAATCTGCAATCTTCAATCTCATTGATAATAAACTCAAATTTGTTTCAAAAAATCAAAAATTTCATTTCAAAAGAAAAAATATAATTATTGAGAGCAATGTCCAGGGCTGTGTCTAGTTCTTAGTTGGTAATCAAAAAATAACGAGAAAGATTACCGCCAGGTAAACTTTGCGGTCAATTGTAACTGCTGGGATGGAAAGGGGCCTTGCAGATAGGACAGTATGAAATTTGAGATCCAGCAGAGAGATTTCTTACAGCAATAGCAAAATTTTCTTTGTGGACAGGGCGCACCCTCAGTAGCCGAGATATCTCCAGTACTTTTGTTTGATGTGGAGGCGTTCATTCTTGCAATAAGTCTACAAGTATAACTGCAAATGCATAGCAAGCAATCCTGAAGCCAGACAGTATCCAATGAAGACACGAATTAATAGACGTCTCACATCACCAATACATGCAATTACAAAAACATTACATGCAAATACCACTCAAAAACATACAGTCCAATCAGTTATTAGCAGGAATGCAGTAAAATAGATCCAGAAGATAAAAATGCAATAGGTGATGTACACAGGCAGAAACAGACCTCCAATAAATAGGCAACATTGAGAGGTCGACAAACTCAATGTGAGTAGAATGAGGTTAGAAGCCACAGGAGGACAAAGGACCTTAAAAGCAACTTCAGTGATATTAAAGTGATCAAAGAGTATTGAACAACAATTATTTATTATGCAATGATATTGACTTCTTTGATAATGAGAGTTACATTCCAGGAGTCTGAATTTATAGTCCTCCTTTACTATAACTTACTTTAAATTGTTTATTCCTTAGTGTAATATGCATTAATATATTACTCTGCTATTATTGCGATACTCATTGTGATTTTAATTCTTTATGTACAGGATTATCCTGTTAATAAATAATAGTTGTTTTTTTTAAATGCCCATGACACACATGTCTATTAGCAAAGTTTTGATTGGAATGTGCGCAATGCCAGATGCACACAAATATGGACAATATATGAGTACTCAAAAAAGATCTGAAAATCACATACTAAACAATGGAAGTTCACGTTTGAGAAGTTTTAAGAAAATAACATGACGTGCCAAAGCAAATCCTGCTGCACAGTATCACTTGCTGCAGTGGTAAGAAACAAAACATCACAGGTCAGTAACAAAAAAGTATTGGCATAACTGCCCCATTGAAACAAGCTCACACAACTTGACCCCTATCAAAAAAATCGAATTTGTCCTTCAGTCCCATTAAATATGGGCCACGTAATAATTAAAGAGCCATACACTTATTATGAGGGGAAATACTTAAGAAATGTACAATTTCATTCTTGGAGTGATGGAACCTTCAGAGCTGTTCCTAATCAGTAGAGACTGAAAAAGTATGTAGTACTAAATGTCAAAACATGTACATAAACATGTAATGAAAATGGTAATGTGTAATAAATATGAAAAATTGGATATGTGAATTTGTGCTAAATGGTGAGGATAAGTCTGAAAATTATAAAAAATCTCAGTTTTCAAATCAAATTCCCTATTTTTTTCTGGTTCTTCCAGTTTTTTTTTAAATTCCGTGTTATTTCCCTGTTTTCAAGGATCCAAGGTTCACTGACCACCCTGTCTTGGCAAATATCACTTTGAGTATTTAATCGAAGGTCAGTTTTTATTGTTGCCATTTTAAGGAAATTATTTTATTTTTATTAATTATTTTCAATAATTATTAATTTACTACTTTTTTATATTTTGTAAATACTTTAAATAATTTTATATGTTTATATATACTATTTTAGTTTAATATGCCATAATAATAATAATAATATTATATTATTGTTATAAATAATGAAGAGCTTAACATTAACATTTCACGAGATACCTTTCGAATTTCTCTTTCAGCCGGCATTTTAAAAATAATTATTGCAATGTTGCCATTAGTAAAATGATAAATCATTACTTGCCCCCACATCATTATTAGTTTTGTTTTGAAAGTGTAGCGGACAAAATCATTTAAAAAGATGCCTACTCATGCCTCTGCGCAGCACAAAAAGATTCCAGTGTGTGAGCCACACACCTGCCTGTCTAAACTTTTCTAAACAGAAACAGAGAAGTTGTTGCAGCTTATGATCTGTTGGCCACCTCCTATGCTGTGTACACATGCCAGCATCACACAGCCACAGTTGTCTTGAAAGGAGTCAAAAACATGCGGTTGCCAAAGTGCCAAAACAAGAACAAGTGCTCCCAGACACAGGTTGCTATAAGATGAAGATATGGTATATTCTGTGGGGACTTCATCAGCAGTTCGGCGATATGAAGCAATCACTGATAGGATAAAAAGCATGAGAGATAAAGCAACCCAGTTAATGCAACTATCATCCAATTATATGCACCTACCTGACGCCAGTAATGATGAACCAAGAAATATTCTACGACCATGAACAGGAAACTTATGACAAAACACCAAGAAACGATTTTGTACTCATATTGGGCGATTGAACACCAAAGAGGGCAGGAAGAAACAAAATATATTACAGGGAAATTTGGTTTGGGAAGAAGAAACAACAGGGGGATGTTTTAATAGATGTCTGTGCATGCAACAGCATGTTTATAGCAAACACAATGTTCAAGAAGCAAGAGAACATTTATACACATGGACATCCCCAGATGGCAGACACGAGAATCAAATTGACTGTATCTTGGGAAAATGTAGACAGAGGTCTTCAACATAGGATGTAACCATAATACCTAATGAGGACTGTGGAACCGATCATGAACTGTTGGTAGCAAAAATAAAGGTTAGTTTGAAAGTAACAAAGAAGGGTGAAGGACCAAAAGACAGGAATCAAGACATCCCAAACACATATAAGGAAGCTATCTCAAGAAGGGTGATAGAACTAAAATGTACAAGAGAACTCAAAAACAGTTTGGGAGTGTATTAAAGAAGTAAAAAAAAAGTGGCAAAAAATCTCATCCAAAAGAGACAAAAACGGAACAAATGAAGTTGGTTATCAGAGGAAGCCATTAAAATGGCTGAAGAGAAAAAGAAAGCAAAGCAAGAGGGGGATTGGGAGAAAGTACACATGCTTAACACAAGATTTCAATACAAAGCAAGGAAAGATAAGTCAAAATTCATGAATGATAAATGTAAGGAAGCTGAAACATATAACACAAAGTTTAGACCAAAAGAAATGTTCCAGATTTTAAGAGACATCACAAAAGAATTCAAACCAAGAGTAGGAGCAGTTTAAGACAGCAATGGCATTACATTAACTTCAAAGCAAGAAATAACCAAAAGATGGCAGGAAAGGGATTCAAGTATTGACAAACATTTCGTTACAAGGGGTTATGAAGAAATGATAGAAGCCATGATAGAAGGAAAGTCATGTGAGCCCTTAAATAAAGAATGGCAAATCTTTTGGATCAGATGGCATACCCATCGAAAAGATAAAATGTGCAGGTGATGCAATTACAGGAAGGATATTAGATCTTTGCAACCTGAAATGGAAAAAGAAAGAATGGCCAGAATGAAGAACACGGGAGAGGGTGATTTCCTTTTATAGATGAGTTATCACTCATTGCCTATTTATTTGAGAATAAGATCTGTTTGTGAATAAGTAACACTTACTTAATGCACACTCATTTTAAGTATACACTATGAATTCATCCCTTAGTTCCTCAATCTTGCTTTGAAGATTTTCATTTTGCTTCATTCAAAACAAACTGTACCTCTGGCAACTGGCAATCGACCCCAATGAGCAGGTCCAGCAAACAGGATACGGTCAAGATTCAGATATGTATACTCTAGATTGCTTCCTTCTTGTACTTTCCTGAGTATCGCCTGTTGCAAATCTACAACCCGTTCTCGAGGTCCTGCTTTTGCTTGACATCCCACAGCTTGTATGTCTTCTGATACCACACTGCTTACAGCCTTCCAAGCCGATGTATCTCTCGCATCCTCAGAGATACCTAAAAACAAAATTTTTTACTCAGTGCAGACAGATACATGAAATCAAATAATATTAAGAAAGAATGAACTAAGAATAAAAAGAGAAAGGTAGCCTCGTACTGACTGACTTTACCTTCTTTGTCAACAGCAACATTATCATTGAAAATTGGATCTTCTGGTCCACAAAAGTCATTCATATCATTGTCATTTCTATCATCAACATCAAATAAACTATCATCAAAAGTAGACGCATGGAGGAGTGTATCATAATCAATATCTTCAGTCTCTCTGGCAAGAATTTCTCTAAATGGAAGTTCCACAATTTGTCCATTACCATCTGAAAAATTTCACATTTAAAATTACAATATTGTAAGAATACAAGTTGTGTAAGAATTTAACGCCATTTGCAAAGTACACATAAAATTGAATAACACTTACCAGCATCACAATCAAAACTTACATCCATTTCTTTGTAAGTTGACATTTCTTGTTCCTTAGTAAGAAACTGTCTTTTCATTTCCATGAACACTTTGCTACTATCTCCAACTACACTTAATCTTGGAATAAAACAAATGAATGATGGTTGACAATTACTGAACTGTTTGCTCAAAACTACATACGTTGGATCTGGTTCAGCAGCATCCATTGTAATGTTGATTTTGGATGTATCTTTGGATAGTTTATGTTTCTGAAAAAAGATAAAAAATAATACTTTAAGATCTGAAATTTTTAAGTAACGAGAATGTCTCAACCATTGTTCTCGTGTAAGGTATTTAGACTAGCAGGGTACCTCTCTGCTTAAAGTTCACACTCTTTTAATGCGTTTCTATCAGCAATGCTGTAGATGAAGAGCATAGCAACCATTTCAATCACTGAACACACTTTCTCAAATTAAAAGAAAATAATGACAAGCAATGAAACAAAACACTAATCAAAACTGGTGGAAGCCCCACTCTTCAAAGGCCTGTTTACTTGCCTAAGAGGTCCCTATTCCCTCTTACAAGATCCTTTTGGTAGCAAAATGCTTCCTAATGAAACTGATCGCTTTTGCATGCGGCACGGCAGGTATCGAGAGGCTATGGGGCTGTGGAAGTTCTGCGCTTCCTGTCACCTACATAAAATACGTGCTTTGACCCGCAGAAAATCATGTTAACTTCAAGCTTGAAACAGAGTGATATGAGGTCGTCAGTCAGGTACCCATTATAGGTCCACTGTGCTCATCTCAGGGGAGACTTTGAGAATCACCTTTGGCTGATATTTTTTTCAAGCTGCATAATGTTGGAAGTTACGGCACTGCGGCGATATATTATTTTCCAAGTTGTATTTCCTGTAACCGAGGTTCAGGTTCACAATAACCGAATCATCTTACGCTTATTTGTAATGTAAGTGAAAGGGGACCAGTGACAAGTTCACTATAACTGAAGGTTCACTACAACCGGAGTCAAATGTATTGTTAAATTTCTTCAGTAGTTGGGTAATGGGATGTTAAGAGCAGTTGCTATTGCATTCTAATGATAATTAATAACCATGGTATGACTTGTTATACCATAGAGAGAACAGTGATTCTTTAGAATTTACATTAGACAGTTTGTAACTTATTGATTTGAGTACAAAAATACATGACAATTTACTAAAGAATATTTTAAAGTGATCAAAGCATTGTTACAAGTATTTTTTTTTTTTTTTGCATTATTTACAGAATTAAACTCATCATAAGTTCTTTTCATTTGCTAAATTTATTTTTATATAGACCCAATATTTATACAACAAAATTAGATAGTCAGGAATGTCCTTAAAAGAAAAGGTGACATTAGCATCTGGAATTGCTGACAGGTCAATAAAATGAAAATATATTGCATATTGTCACTAAAATGATTTAATTACCAAAGTACTACCCTAATAATTGGAGGAGAAAAAAAAGAAAAGGACGAAGAAAGGAAGAAGGAAAGGAAAAAAAAAAGGGGGGGAAACACACACACACACACACACACAATGACAAAAAATATATTTACTCTGCAAATATCATTACCATAAATTGAGAAAAATTAAACTTACCTTTCTATACTTTTTCTTCTTTGCTTGTTCAGCACCTTCCTCTAAAGCTTCATCATCACCACTTCCACTATTTTTGGAAGTAGGTAAGTCTCGAGCTCGACTTCCAAGACCTTTGGCAAAACTGATTCCATCCATATGAACCCTATCAACTCGAGAAGCATATATTTTGGCACTGGCATCCAGAGTACAGCCCACTACCTAGAAGTAAAACAACAAGATTCATTTAAGAACAATGCTATATTTATATAAATCTCTTAAGTAACTGCAAAAACTGTCAATATCAAATTTATTTATGTATTTATTAATATTTACACTACTTTATGTATTTATTAATATTAGACTTAAATCTAATATTCATTTGATATTGCTGTGTTGGGTGACAGTCGCAGCCAGAACCCATCAGAACCCTTGTGTCACGCACGTTAATGTCTTGGGCGCAGGTGCCCCCTCCGAGCATTTTGTCTTGAGCCAAGTGTGCACCGGCTAGTGTGCCGTCCCTTGCCACCCTACGCCCCCACAAAGGGTTTGGCACGCTCAAAAAGATACATCCCCACAGACCCTTTCTGCGAGTCACCCTTAAAAGATGAGAGGGAGCCTTCCACATCCCTGCCTCATTCCTTGTCCTCAGTGATTGTTGGGTTTATCACTGGAACAGTCGTGTTGGGGTTTTCGTTGGCACTCAATCCATTAATCCCTGAGGATGTGTCAAGTAATAAGTGAGTCAGCAGACAGCAGTCCCGCCACCTCCGAGATTGCCAGAAGCCTGTGGTCGCACAAAGGCAACCAATTAAAAGCATTACAAAGTACATCGGTAAGGGGAGGGATTGACTGGGATCTATCACCAGAAAAGACTAGTGGAAGGTTCAAGAAGTCAGAAAACCAACAACATTCAAAGTATCATGGCACGTAACAGAGCGAAGGGCTTTCTAAAGAGGTGGGGATAAGACAGAGAGGAAGCTTCAGACAGGGAAGAGAAAACTTACTTCGTGGAGGGTGCCCCAGTCCAGCATCAAACAGTATTAATGTGAAAAGAATACTAGTTATCATATTATCATATTATTATCACAAGTTATCATATCGTCATCGAGTCGCAGTTGGAATCGAACGTGTTTTGCCTTACGTCGCGGGTTGACTGCCGTTGTCGGTTTATATATACTGATTTGTTTGTGATATAATGCTTTTCGACAACTTAAGTTTTGAAATCTGTTTTGTTTCATCTGTAATATTCCATTGACCGGTTAGTGATTCATTTATTCAATATGGACAAGTGTTTGAAGTGCGGTGGAGTTATTATTCTTCGGAATACACCAAACGATCCAAACTTTGTAGTTTGAGATCTTTGCAAAGGTAAACTTCATCCAGAGTGTACTTCGCTTAGTACTAATGAATTGAGGGGTTTCTCATTGAGGAAAACTCCCAGAGAATTGGAACATCATTGTATGACTTTTAAATCACTGAATATTTCAAGTGATTTGACAGCTATTCTACTTGACCTCAACTCCAAAATAGATGCACTACAAGAATCAAATGATTCACTTCGTAAAGAAGTTTTTGACCTCAAAGCAATGCATAATTGTGAAACTTCAGGAACAGACACTGCTAAAATTAATTATGAAGACCTCTGTTCAGAAATCATTGATCGGCAAAGACGCTCCAATAATATTGTCATTTATGGCACCACTGAAAATCAAAAACCAACAGCACAACAGTGATTTGATAGCGATAAGGGGGCAATTAACTCAATATTGAGCATAATAATTGATTTTGAGATCGAGTTTAAATTTAATAAACTTGGTAGTTTGAAAATTTCAAAGGATAAAACTAGTTCATCTGATGCAAATGATAAGGTTAGACCCATCAAAGTCTGTTTGCCAAGTGGAAAAGAAGCTTTGGAAATATTAATAAACAAAAAACAGTAAAAAGGTGATGCTAAGATTAGTCTTGATATGACTCCTCGTCAACGAAGTCATTTGAGAGGACTTATTTCTGTAATAAATGAGGAATGAAAAAAGGGCGACAATAACCAACGTATCAAATACATTAACAATATTCCGCATATTATCGATGGAGCATTCAAGGGCAAATCTAAATATAGAGACCAAAAAAACTAAACATCAGGAAATCCCCATCTAACATCTCCGTCTACTATCAAAATCTTTGTGGACTCCAAACTAAGCTTTCCGCCTTTAACAACAATGCAGTGGCATTTGATGACATTGATATTCTAATTTTCACAGAGACTTGACTACATGAAGGGATTAATGATGCTGAGCTCTACCTTATTCATCACAATATCATAAAAAATGACAGAAGTGCAGCAACAAATCAATACAGCAGAGGCTGTGGGGTGATGATTGCTATTCACAAGAAATAATATTGTATTGCTATTGAATCCTGTAATTCTTGTGCAGAACAAATAATTGTTCAAGTTAGTTCTCATACCTTATTGTAGCGTCAGTGTACATACCTCCAAAATCCATGTCAATAGCATACTCACAATTTACTGAAAAATTAGAACAAATATTTGAGAGTAATCCTTTATCAGACTTTTTGATAGCTGATTTTAACTTGCCACAAACAAAGTGGATAAATAAGGATCTTGGAGTTATGTATAATTGTTAGAACCGCTAATGACGACATTCAATCTATTTCATTATTATTAACTCTGTAAAGTATTTAAATTTGTTCCAATGTAACTCAATTAGAAATGAATTTGGTAATATATTAGATCTGATATTTACTAAAAATCCACATTGTAAAATATTCAAATCTACAACACCAATTATATCTTGTGATAAATAACATCCTGCTTTAGACATTTTGTTCAGTATTAATGTTAGTTTCTAGTCACTTTATACTGATGAAATTAGATATAATTTTGAGAGAGAGGATTATGTCGCGATAAATAACGATTTGATTGGCTTTCCTATTTTGTTAATAATTCTTTAGATTCATCTTTGGTCTATTTTTATAGTACAATATTCAATAATACAATGTACAATATTGTTGAAAAGAATGTTCTGAAATACTTTGTAATTCAATCTAAATATCCTCATTGGTATTCGAGGGAAACAATAAACATTTTGAAAAATAAATCAATTGCTCATAAAAAATATAAAATGACAACAGATTTGATAAACAATTGTAAAATATTTTCTAATTTTTACAAATACTGTAAATCTCATATTACAAAAAGACTATATTACATATATTGGTAATATTGAAAATTCAATCACTCATGATGTGAAGTCATTTTGGAAATATACAAATACTAAACGTGGTACAACTGGCCTTCTGAATGTCATGCATTTTGATGATTTGTATACTACTTCTGGTATAGACATTGTTGAGTACTTTGCTGATTACTTTCAATCTGTGTATAACACTGATTTGAGTTATTGTAATATCACTGATGTTTATATGAATTCAATAGTTAATGTTGGACACATAACTATAATGCAAAAAGTGGTTTTTACATCAATTCAAAAAATTGACATGAAGGGTTGTCCTGGACCTGATGAAGTTCCACCAATCTTTTTGAAAAATTGTGCATCTAATCTAACACCTATACTTCACTTTCTTTTCTCTAAATCATTAAATGAAGGTTCCTTTCCAGCCATCTGGAAAAGAGGATTCCTTACACCTATACATAAATCATCTGACAGATCCGATATGAAAAATTACAGACCAATAACGAAACTTAGTATTATACATATACTTCTTGAATCAATAGTAACAGATAAATTATCTAAGCAACTTGATTTGATATTAATTGAAGAACAAAACAGTTTCAGAAAAGAAAGGTCAACAACTACTAACTTATTATCTTTCCAGCATTTTGTAATCGAACAACTTGAACAATTCAATCAAATTGATACTATATACACTGATTTTGAAAAAGCTTTTGATAAAGTAAATCATGGTATATTATTACAAAAGATGAGTAACACTGGTATACATGGTTCATTTCTGAAATGGTTAGATGATTATCTGACATGTAGAATTTTAAATGTCAAGTATAAATCTTTCATATCAAGAAACATTGCATTTCCATCAGGTGTACCTCAAGGTTCTCACCTTGGGCCCCTTTGTTCTTAATTTATATAAATGATATTAAATTGAAACTTGATATGTGTAATTTCCTCTGTTTTGCTGATGACCTTAAAATATACTCAATTGTTAAAATACCAAATAACTGTAAAACTTCAAGGATGTTTAAATGCCCTATTCCTATGGTGTACTGGGAACAAATTACCACTTCGTATTAGAAAATGTAAAGTAGTGACTTATTCTAGATCGAGGGATCCAATATTAACTAGCTATAGTTTAAACGGTGAAAAGCTGCACTTGAAACCTTCAGAGACCTAGGTGTAATATTTGATTCAAGAATGAAATTTAATTTTTATATTGAATATATAGTGGCTAAATCTAATCAAATATTGGGTTTGATTAGAAGAACAACATGTGATTTTAAAAATCCTCACACTTTTCGATTACTCTATCTAACATTGGTTAGACCCACTGTATTATATGCATCCGTTGTCTTGTCGCCATTTTGCAGTAACCATATAAATAAAATTGAAACTATTCAGTATAAATTCATTAACTTTAATGCATGGAAAATGGGCCTTCCTTCGCCTAGACTAACTTATGACTATAAACTCATTGCATCTGTCATGGAATATTAACACCTTGGAATCGCATAGGAAATTCAACCAATATATTTTCTTGTATAAATTATCAAATAACCTGATAGATTGTAAATATTTACTATCCCAATTACCTTGGAAGTTCCTAAGTATAATCTTCGGGACACGGATCATACGATAGTTGTGCTACCGACAGTGAGAATGAACATTAGTTATTATGCCCCTCTTTGGCGAATGTGTAAAATTGCGAATGATTTGTCCTTACATCTCAATTTGACATATAATTATTTCATGTTGTGATGTAAAGCTATATTACTTGCGGTATTTGAATGATTCCTACTACGTTTCTAATCTATTGATATTATATTCTATATTCACATATGTTATTATGATATCGACTACTAATATAAAATTCTATATGTATTATTCTGTATTTTGAACGTTTGCCTGTTAATAAACAATAAATATTATTGTTGCAGGAAACAGATTACTGCAACACACATCACAAACTTAGATATCTTGGAAACAATGTCTTAAGTCCTTAAAACCAAGTATTCTTTTGACTAAAGAAATACATCCCTAAAGGGACATATGATTTCTGGGAACAGATGGGGAAATGGCGTTTGAACTATGCTTCTTAAGCAGTATTCTACAAAATACATCCTCTGAAATCTCTATTATATTTTTGATAATTTATATCTTCTGGGGACCCCTTAGTCTGTGTAGTCAGATTTGAGCAATAAGTTGAAATATCCATAAAATTAAATTGAATTAATAGACGCAGAAACAATATTTCACGATAAAAGTCCCTATTATATTTTCGGCAAAATCAATACATGCAATGTCAGTTCTAAAAGTTATGTGTCACATTTTTTTTCGCCCCTATAAGTCACACAACAGTCTGACTAGTTTCAATACAATAAAGGGAGTTTTAGATTTTCAATGATTCCTAGTTCAATTGTCTGTGCCCTGGGAAAGGTTAGAATGTTTAAGTTTGTGAGCTCCTGTGTAATAGTCATGTCGTACTTAACATGAAGAAGTCTTTGGATACTTGATCAAGTTTTGCGTGAAGCTGAACAAGATGCCGGGGGAAACTTCAAAGATTTTTCATCCTAACTTTAGGAGACTTAACATCGGGAATTAGACGTGGATCATGGAGTATGACCCAGAAACAAAGGAGGCAGAGAGTGGTCCGTTACATCTCGGCATCTCCATGCTCCAAGAACGCTTGCATGAGCAAATCATGCATGTAAGTCATGCTCATTGCTTTTTTACACAAAGGGGATAGTGCATAGCGAGTTTGTACTTCCTGGACACTCTGTCAATGCCCAGTTCTACAAACAAGGACTTCAGACTGAATGATTGGGTCACCTACATCCGAAAGGAGATCAGCGCTTCCTGGAAGCATCACGACGACCACATGCCTGCTTACACAACCTTCATTGTCAGGGACTACCTGACCCATATCAGCTTCCACAACTGCCATACAGCCCAGACCTTGCTCCAGCAGACATCTTTTTGTTCCCTCGGCCAAAAAGGGTCACGAAAGAAACACATTTCAAGTCTTGGGACAACATTGAAACATGAATGACGAGAGATCTTAAGGTCTTCTTCAGCAAGAACTTCCTGGGAGCGTACATGGCAAGGGAATCATGCTTGCAAAAATGTGTCGACGCACAAGGGTCATACTTTGAAGAATTTTAAGTTGCTGCACCTATCTCATTAATAAATTTGTTTTTAAAATATGCAACTCATTACTCTTGAGACATACCTTGGATAGCATTTTGGAGTGCATTAGAAAAACATCTTTGAAAAACACTTCTCACTCTGACTCTCAACAATAAATTTCAAGTTCATTGAGAATCTACTGTCAACAACCGTTTCCAGGTGAAAGTAACAAAGTTAGTAAAGTAAAGTCTAAAATATTATTGCATTCCATTAAAGGCAATATAACTGCATGTTAATATGTCTCACGTAAAATAAGTATCTTGTTTGTTTTGTAAATGAGACAAACCATTTGCCTACTTTATGCTGACCAAGTACATCGCAAGTGACTTACAAGGTACGATCAAAATAATTATGCAAAAACTTTGTTTTTCTCAAAATCAATTTTTTTATTTATCAATATGGATTTTCTCATTTCAAAATACTATAGTTCCCTTCAGATACATATTTGTGCCTACATTTTCTTCAGTCAATTCAGTTGTAGGTATGGTGTTTAGCTCCTTCAGTGATTCTGCTTTTGTTTCTTTGATGTCGCCAAACACCTTTCTTTCAAGATTTTCTTAAGCTTAGGGAATAGAAAGAAGTCACAGGATGCCAGGGTTTCCTTGCAATTAGTGTCACTAGACATAATAAGACCTTTTGTCACTAGACCTACTGACCGTGGATTGAATTGGGAGAATGTCATCCTTGACATATATAGCACACAATACGTGTTTGGTTACAGCAGCTTCTTGACTTTCCCAATTTAGATCCTGAAAGATTAGTACACCCAAGCTGTTTTGATGTGTTTCAGTGGGCAGAACTTAGCTTGTGATGGAGAGGGTAGTCTGGGATTTTCCTTGCCAATGTGGAAAACTTAAAATTTCTTTACGTTCAATGGAAGTAGATATGTTTTTGACTTGTTTTCTACTGTGGTAATAATGTTCTGATATTTTAACCTGGGTTTCAAACAGTTTAGTGCCATATGCATAGCAGTTCCATCTTGAAGATACTCCATCAACCAGGTCTCAGGTGTATAAGATAAAGATCAACAAGAGGGGTGATGGAGGATCTTCCATGGACAAATCTGTGTTGTTCTACAGAAATCAAATTATTCCATTGTGCATAGACACGGAATCTCTGAACTTCCCTTCACAACTTTTCCCACACCACAGCAAATGTGTGACTCATGTGCAGATCAAGTTTATTAGTACATAATTCTCTATTTGTTTATCACCTTTTTTTTGAAGAAAGGCACCTGAGCAATTTTCTGTAGGGAAAGTAGTTTTATTATGTCTAGTGAGTGAAAATTTTATTGAGCATTGAAGCCAGTCATATTGCACACTTTTTATATTGAATGTTGAAATGCAGAAAAAGCCAGTAGAAGAGTTTGCATCCAGTCCAAGATTTCAAGTTCTTTCAATATTTGAAAATTCAATTTCTTTGATTGTTACAGTGAATCTATTTCCAATGTTTGGTAAACGGTCAGTAGGTTCTTCTGTGTATACCTCTTTGACTTGGTCTGCAAAGTGGAGGAGCAATATACTTATGGGATTTCCAGTGCACGGTTCCTTATAAAAACTGTTAACTTCCCTTAGCATATTGTAGAGGGGATATCTGACAGTTTGAGCAAAATTAAGATCCAGGTCAGAGAGCATAGTTTTGTAAAATTCTAAAACAGTTAAGCAATGCTGAAGACACCCTTGTATTGTATTCTTTCACAGACCAGAATTACAATACAACAGAGAGCTTCCTAGCTCCCTGCTCAAGACTGTAACCATTTGTGAAATTAATCCAAACCTTTTTCTATGTTAGTCATGAGCCATGCCTCCAATTTACTTTAG
This sequence comes from Gryllus longicercus, assembly GCA_038098605.1. Lineage (NCBI taxonomy): Eukaryota > Metazoa > Arthropoda > Insecta > Orthoptera > Gryllidae > Gryllus > Gryllus longicercus. Next base: position 2,696,102 of record JAZDUA010000098.1, read on the forward strand.
CATGCCCCAGTGTCAAAAGAATCGAATTTATTGAGTATTTGAAGGAAAAGGAGTAGTCCTCTCTACATTCCAAGAGATGTCAAAGATAATTCACATATGCATTCCGGCACATAACGCTCATTTTAAGTAAATAATGGAACAAAAATGCATTTTCTAATTGAATATGAAAATGCCAAATTACATGATTTACACACAAACATCTCATTTGCTAATTTTTAACCCAACATGTGTACAATATCTATTACTCTGCTCTGCTACAATAAGAAACCAAATTGCAGAGCTTTTGGCTTTGTTATGAATATAGCAAAAGTAGGACATTATTAGTTTTGTTTTTATTTGTATTATCCTTACAATGATCTCAAATAAATTTTATAATAAAATTTGTTCAGAAACTAACCTGAAAATTATTCATTTGTTCATCCTTTTTTTTCAAAAGTAATTTCATACAGTCAATAAGTGGCAAACTGAAAGCATTTTTATGATTTATTTTCTGGAAGCAAAAATAAAAAAAAATGTAATTATAATAAAATTTCACTATTTAAATTTCAAAATGTAAATTCCTTACTAGAATAACTACAGAGAAAGAAGAACCTACATTTTCAGCAGACAAACGCATGCAATTTGTGTACTGAGCCACCAACTCTGATGCTGACAACTCAGCAATTCCTCCCAAAGAAACACGTTTTCCTGCCAATTGTCCAAATTTCCCACTGAGTCGTCTTCGTTGCTCAATTTCAGCTTCATCATCATTCTGGAAAATAAAATTTATCATTATATTCCTCTAAAAAACATTGTTTCATGAGATTACTTCACGATTGGCATTTTCTCAGGATCCTCCAAAATACACTCCTAGAAAGTAAAGTAAACTGACAATAATGTACAACTTCATTTGCTATTATTGAAAACTCCCATTTTATCATAACAATAACACACAAACAAATACAAAGACAATTGAAGTACAACATAAACATTAAGTAAATGGAAATTTGTGTTGCAACTTTGCTACATGCTAATCCTTTGAAACTTATTTAGCCAAACATGATAATAGTAATTATAATTAAAAGTTTGAAATGCTAAAATTGTGTGTATATAGTGAGAGCGTGGCATGTGTGTCTCGTGAATGCACGATACTTAGCACTACTGAAAGAAAATTTTATCTGTTCAAATGAAGAGAATCTGTATTTTATACAAACTTAAAAAATAACATTTCTCAATAAAACCAAAAATATCCAATGGCAGGCTTTGGTTTTCTTGTTTTTTATTTTATTTTAAAGCCTGAGTTTATCCAATACTGGAATGTTTTAATAATCATCCAAGCTGCTTCTCATAATCACCAACCAATTCATTAAATTTAGCAAATCTTTTCAAACTTTAGTAGTTGAATTTATCTTTATGCTGATGACAAAATTGTTGAAACCGTACTCAAATTTGAGGAGCAACTTTTAAACATGTGATATGTCCTCTTTACTCTTGAATTGAATTAATGCCTTATTTTACGTGGCGAGACTCGGGCCATCAGGCCCGCTCTTCCGTCTGACCACGCAAATTTCGCTACGCTCCTTTCACCAACTAGCGGAGAAAGGGGGTATTTCTTGGGCGAGAAACAGGCGATTTGAATTTTGCTCAGAGGTGTCATTTAGGCTTGAGGATCTTTTACATGCAAGTAAATCTACTAACATGGGACTTTACTTCCCCTCCGAAAGAAGGCGTACGAAGGATTTTTTCGCCCTTAAAAATCCACGGCTTCGATCGGGTTTGAACCCGCCAAGTTGGGTACAACAGTCCGGTACGCTAACCATTACACCATCGCCACCGGCAAACTTTTCCAATAAAAATTAAAAATAAAGCACAAATTTTACATGTTTCAACATCATTGCCTGAACGAATTGAGAACAAATAAATGTATTGAAAGACATCTCACATTTTTTTCTGAAAATAAAATTCTAGGTAAAAACACAAAAACTAAATTTTTGTCAGATAGGCAAGTCACCATTTGAATGTTTGTTCCTCATTTATTGCCATCGAATAAGAATCCAAATAAAATTATTTATTCAACATTATTCATTAGTTGCAAATTTCTCATTAAACACATTAATTTATAAACATTATTTGGAAAGAAAAAAAATCTCAAAATTTTATTCTAACTTTAATAATTCCCATAATAACTTATTTATCGCTTTCTTTCTTTCTCCAAGAGAAAATTATTCAAACTACCTTTCATTAATTCATAAGCTGAGTTTCTACTTTAAAAGTAAAAGATGAAAATTTTAAACAAGTCATCTATAGTAAAGATGATACTGAGACAAGTAGGGTAATGACGAAATTCACAGTATGTCAAAAATTTAGACCATTCGCAAATCTAAGAAGAAAAATATATCACTAACAAGTAAAACATTTAACACAATTAGACCTGCAACAATATAAACAGAATTAAATTAACAAATTGACTACTTGAGATGTAATTTTATTACAATACTAAACTTCACCATTAAATAGTGACATACATCTGAACTTCTGTTACCAGTGATGTGTGGTCTGAGAGACTGCAGATGTTTAGTCAGGTTCTTGGTGTTTCATTTCATGTTAACATGACTAGTTAATTTTCACATTGTCAGTGGTAAAATAAACAAGAAAATAAAAGGGTAAGTAATTAAAAGATAAAATGAAAACAATACAATAATTTAATATTCACAGAGTAAATTTCTGGTTACTATTCATTCCATATTTTTTCTAGATGATCAATTGTTTAAGAACGTGTAAAATGGATTTCAAAAACATTATTTACATTATAAACACCATCAAGTCCAAAATGTTCATACTTATTTGCTCTGACAGGAAAAGTTCTGCTACTGATGTGCTACCTGTGAGACCGCTTTGAAACAAACTAATTTTTAAAGGAGAAAGGGTGTAACTGGATCCACTGTATTATCTGAGTCTTTGAGAAAGAGATAAAAAACATCAAAGAAACGTGGAATTAAAGTAAACATTTACCAATGGAATATCTTCTGGTACATCAGGAGTCGCTTTTAAGGATTTTCTTCTGTTAAATGTTGAACCTGCTGGAGTAGTCACAGCACCCAAAACTTTCTTGTTCATTTTGACAAACTGTTCCTAGAAACAGGATACTTTTGATTACTTTTATTATCTGGCCCGAAATTCAAATTCAGTTTACGGCAATATAAGGATAAATAATGATTAAACATGTTGGCATTGCCAGTTAAAATAAAATTTGAACGTTACTGACTTTTCACCTTCAGTTTCAAATCACACAAATCCTCTTTTGCTGGTTCTCACTTCATCGATTCAGAACTACAGGAATTGCCTCCAATCAAATACCCTTCATTATTTGGGCACACAGTATAAAAAAATTATTAAATTTCCTAAAACACACACATTTATAATACCTCGAAACCGACGCAAACGCACTTTCGAGTTTTCTTCTGTGCGTTTACGTTATTGGCGGGAAGGAGCATTCTCAGAGGTTACAGCATGTCAGAGAGAACCGGAGAACACCAGAGAAAACAATTTGTTTCTTTTCCTCCTGTGAGGTCACAGAGTGTAATCCGTACGATTTCTTCAGCCCCGGAATATGTACCCCCACTCCTTTCCCAACATTAGTTGAATTAAGAATAAATGATAGCAACGAGCGTTGTAGACAAAATCTGGTAACGAGAAATGTTCGCTTCCGTGTATTAGAAACTATTTTGCGTGGGAAAATGAACTACAAATTCGATGTAAAATTCCTTTTGTCAAAATAACTAAACATGCGAAGCGAGGGCTCAAGGAAACGTGCGTGGATAATATACGAATTCATGTTACAATATTCAGCAATTTCTTGTTTTATATTGTATCTCAACTTTAATCTCAAACACTTTTCTTCAGGGAGGCAATGTATAAATATAATAAATTATCCGATACAGAGTAAAACAAAAAAGTATAAAAATAGGAACATTTATTTTCATTGTCCTTCCATCATTGAATTCGCGTCGGGCTACTCAATTGTTTTCCCCTTTCAATGCACAGAGTAAGGCCCTGTCAGTAAAGCCGTGGCGATATCGGACTGAAGGATCGCGGGTTCGAGTCCCGCGTGTGTTCGTCCTTCCACCCCATCATAACCATATCGTGTCATCTTCATAGTCACCATAACGTTAAACTCAATGGTGGTCACTAATGACCTAGATTTTGATGCTGTCTTAAATCACAAAAAAAGTATAGATTTTTATCTTTTTCCTATTTGGATGAAACATCCTTTGGCAGACATCGGCCAAGGAGGTTATAACCTCCTTGTCATCGGGGAGAACGTTTAGGATTGGTTTTTCTCTTTGCACGTTTCCTGAGTCCTGAGTGGTCCTGAGCATGTGTGTCACAGGTTTTGTGGGGGGAAGTAGGGTTAGGTTGACCGCGTGCTGTTAACAGTTCAGGTTGTTTCCCCGAGAAGCGATTGTGAATTTATATATTTTTAAGTGTAAATCTCTGCAGAGTCAAGATGCGTATTGAAACGTGTTATTTCTGCTCATCAAGGATTTATCCTGGCCATGGAATTCAATTCGTGCGCAATGATTGCAAGGTAGGAGACGCACGGCATTCACCCGCTGTCATCAATTGAATATTCACTTAATTACGCATTGTATTTCAGATATTTAAATTTTGTCGATCGAAGTGCCATGCAGCATTTAAGAAAAAGAAGAATCCTCGTAAAGTTAAGTGGACGAAAGCATTCAGAAAAACTGCTGGTAAAGAACTTGCTGTAGATCCATCTTTTGAATTTGAAAAAAGGCGTCATGTTCCCGTGAAATACGATCGTGAATTGTGGACTAAAACCGGTAATATTTCATTGCTATTGCTATATTTTTCTTTCTATTAGCACCCATAGAAGCTAATGTTATTTAATTCTGTTCACTAGTGGAAGCCATGAAGAAGGTTGTGGATATCCAGCAAAGGCGACAATCACATTATGTTATGCAGCGACTTAGAAAAGGTCGTGATGTGGAAATACAAGCAGATATTCGCACAGTCCAGCGAGATCTGTCTCTCATCAGGTCTCCAGCTGCTGGTCTTAAAGAACGTCGTGCTGAAGAAGAATCTATTGCTGAAAAAGTTCATGAATCAGATGTTGAAATGGAAATAGCACATGAGGAGGTCACTCTTTAGTTTGAGTGAATTTTCAATTTTAGTTTAATGTATAATTTGTAAATTTCCATCAAAATAAGTTCAAGATGCTTTTTCTTCAATAAAATTGTACTGTGGAGTTATCAATTGATGTTCAAATCATTTTGAACTAATTTAGAGGTCATAGGTGGCTTCCATGTTAGGCTTCCGAAGAGTGTTTCTCAAATTTTGGTTGAATAAAATTATCTTTACCTGATTGCCCAAGTATTGTGATGGTACATTACCAGCATATACCAAGTAAGTCTCTTGAATGCTAATTTCATCATTATTGCAAGTTATATACATGTTGGATACTACACAAAAAAACGTTTTTCTTTACCAACTCTTAATTACTAAATTTATTTAAAATGAATGATATAAATTCTTATTACTGTTTGTCCTATATTTGAATATCCTTCCGTATTCAATGTGAAACGACTGTCACAGATGTGACGATTTGCTGTCGGTGTTCTGTTAGCCTGTAAGGGAAACTGAGGTGACACCACTGTTAAATAAGGCCAACAAGCATATTTTTAGCATTTGTAACTGCAGGGCCATTATTTGTTGAAAACCAGTTGTTACTTCATACTTCTGTTGGCTACTGCATCATCGGAGAGGGTGCTTCATGGTCACTTAAATATATTTTCTATCACTACAACTGTAACTTACCAGTCACACTAATGGGGGGAGCGAAGAGTGGACCCTAGCATAGATTTTTTTTCAATTATCTTTGTTTAGGTAATGTATTCTTGCTCCACCTTTTGGGCCTTATATTATTAGAACCTTTCCCAACTCTCTTTAAGTGATGGTTTCAGCTTTCAACATTTGTCAGATGTTTACAAAACATTTCAAAACAGTTTTCAACTATAATCGCTTCCTAAAAACTACTGGACTGTTTGAGACAGGCCTTCCAACATGTAATTGTATTTTCGTATCTGTTAATTAAGTTAAAAGTTGTGCAATTGGGTCAGCAGTTTGAGTGTTGAAATAATTCTTTAAACACTCACAGAGAGGCTAGTTCTATATTCCCATGTAAAGAATCGTAAGTTAACCCAATGAGAAGTGTTTATGGCCTTGCCATAACCCCAAAACAAAATGATTGTAATATGATGCTAAATACATTACTAATAAGATGTCTTACTTGCTCTTCTACCCAAAAATTTTTTTTCCCAGTTCAATTTCTTGTTTTTATCAAAAAACAGTAAAATATTAATAAAAAGTGCTGTTAACAAATCACGATTATCAACATTGAAAAGCTCGACATTATTTGTTACTGATTTTAAGATTATAATATAAATTTGGTAATATTATATCTTTACCAAATGTTTCTGTTAAAAATGTTAATAAGGACATTTTTCATTTTCACTCTACCATTATTTTACTCTTGAAATTTTAGCCAAAAGTGCAAAAACTGAGACCATACAAGCCAATCACAGAAGAATAACGGTGATTAATCATCTTTTAATTACCACCTCCTCCAATCCTAATTATTGCTTTGCTTCTGTTCAGTGTGCACAAACAGCACAATCTTATAAGTATGATTGTGCAATCTTTGCACTTGACGTAAATCAGCTGATGCTCATTCAGCAGCTGTTGATTTATCCAACCGCTTATATGTCAAGCTAGTTCAGAGAAATAAATGATTATAATGACAGCTTCTTTAACAAATGAGCGTTGCCAAAGACCGCAACACTCTGATAAATATTCTTCCACTGCTGAGTAGTAGAATCAGCTGGATGGATTTCGTAATTGAATGTATTTTCATGATGTGAAAGTTAGAAATAGTTTTCACAAGAGATTGATTGACTTCTGCTATCATTAATTACAAAAAATTGTATGAAATATGCCATCAGACAGGAGAATGACCCTGAATTCTAAAAACCCCATGTTGGTCTTGTGAAAACTTATCAGAATTCTGTTGGTACTCTTTGATATTGCATGTTCAGAACTTTCAAATTAATGTGCGCTGTATGTTTTGCAATTCGAGTAATTGATATTTATAATATCTATTGATTGATCGTTCTGACTAATGATCAATTGAATGGGTGATTAAAAATTTAAATTAAAAGATTTCATGCCTTCAACAACTTTATTATCTATGGTTGAATGGTATCATTAAATATATAAATGAAAAATAATGCTCTGTGTTTGTGTTCTGATTTCTTTGAAGGGTACAACTGGTCACCAAACACCTTCAAAATTTAATAAATATTATCCACTTTGATTATTTCAAGTCAAACTTTATGAAATTAATATTACTTTACCTCAGTACTTTGAGAACATGTGTCCTAAAAAGCCCTTGACTTACTATGCATTCAGCTCAAAATCCAAGTTTGCCAGGATAAGGAGTAAAATATTTTATTTTGAAATGAAAATTATATATATTGGAAATTTTAAAAGTTAACAGTATTTGTATTGGAACATCTTAAATAACATTTCATTGGTTATTTAACCTGACCTAACTGCATTGTTTGATAACTTTTAATCTCATATTCTAATAAGATGTCTTATGGTACTTATTTCATAAGTAAGTAATATACCCCTCAAAAGATAAAACTCTTCATTAATACTTCATTTCTAATTCTTTTTTTACTCAAAGGAAGAATTTTTCTATTACCTGATAATTTTTTATTTATATGGTGTATGTTGTCGGAATATATTTTTAATGCACATCAAAAATTAACTTCACAAAATTGAAAAAGTTCTTCCTTTTAATAAAAAAATAATTAGAATTTCTTTTAATTATAACAACTTTACAAAGGTAGTTAATATCAATAGATTTAAGGCTAAATGCACCGAAAAATACTTGTAGGAAAATTCAATAGATCGCAGCACTATCGCAGGGGAATTTACTTCACTGATTACGTCTGAACCAATGGTCCGATTTTCGATCTGTAAACGGCATTTGACGCCTTTTTAAAATAGAATTTACGCTACGATGCCCTTTTTCCAAAAATCTAGCAAAAACGCGAATTTGAAATTAGTTCTCAAACTTCCGAGAACAAATTAAAAAATGTGGGCTTATAGCGCGATGGCGACATGCTTCCTGAATCCAACGCCGTGACAATCATACAAATCGGACGAATAGGAGCGTCGTAAAGAGAAATTTACGAAAACACCTCCCTCCCCCTTCCCCGTCTGCGCCGTTGCGACATCCACCCGACTGTTGACTGTCGGCGCGGCGACACGGCCAGGCCAGGCGGCGTGGGCCAGCCTCGGCGGAGCAGGAGGGACTTGCGGGATTCGCAAGCCACAGTCGGTTTATGCGTTCGTCACTTTGCATCTCAATCTATTTTTCCACGGATATCAAACTAGAGATTTTGTACCACTATTACAGACCGAGGTAAACGGTCTGTAATAGTAGTACATAACTATCTTTTTCACATATTTCTGTCTTTCTTCGAATACCATCTTAAAATTGTTTGAGGCATTACTCAAAATATCGATTCCGATTTGGAACTGTTTTTTTAAAAAAAGGAACTAATTGTGTAAATATCAGCATTATTTCATCTCCACACATCTTATTTTAGATATATTTTACTTCTAAGGTCTTCTGTTATCACACAACCTTGCTCTAAGATCTTCCGTTGTCAAATACCGTAAAAAATGAGCGGAGTATACGCACGAGCTCTTTTATCCTACAACTCGATTTTTGAACTCAAAACGACGTTTACCTGCTTTAAAGGGTTCATTTGGTGAATCTCTAAATAATATACAATATAATAACAAATTCATTTATTATTTACAAAAATATATGTATACAAAAATATACCCCCACCTTCCGAAAAATAATCGGCTGGATCCGCTCCTGCTGTGACACCTCTCCTAACTCCGTAAGCGGAGGCATTAACGTAGACCCTCGTATGTCATCGGAAGCGACCGCAGATCCTGCACACTTCTGGCGTCTCCCACGGCAACGCCTCAGGGAGAGAGGCGAAACGATGAGAGGGAGACGAATTTTCATGCCGCGAGGTACAATTACTGGTAACATTGGGGAAAGTTTTATCTCGTAAACTAAAAGTAAATTATAATTTTGAATTTCTTGGTACTTTTTATGCATGTAGCCGCAGTTATCTACAGTGTAATTATTATAATAATAATTATTATTTCTATTTACATTTATTCAAAAGTACCAAAATCAAGGGTAGACCTGTGAGATCGGAGTCGGTAGGACAGACATGCAATTCTTTCACAATCTCTTTTGTACAGACTAACAGGCAGATACAAGAGAGAGAACACAAAGCTTTTGTGACTGACCAACGAAATTCTAAAAGTTTGTACATCTTATGTTTGTAACATGATAAAAGTAAATTATGAAAAATGAGTTGTTGTCTCTGCGACTTATTGCACTGACGAGTTCTGCAGTTTTCGAATTTTGTTTTTGATGGATCACCCACCGTCTCTTGTTTTCCATTTACCAGGTCATGAGATTAGAACAGGGTTGCCAGATTGGGCGGAATCCCGCTTTTTGGGCTGGAAAAAAGGTTCACTTTGCGGGAGAAAATATCAATTGGCGGAATTCCGCCCAATGGGCGGAATTCATTTTTGCATGCCGCAAATTGGGCTATTAAAAAACTTAGAAATAAAAAATAAAATCTATAACAATACGTATTTATTATATACCGAATTTCCATCGAATACATAATGAAGATAAAATAATACAATATCTCTCTCTATATGTTTTACCACATATCATGGTTGGTTTCAATTCTCAAAATTAATCTCGTATATTACTATATGAAAATCAAACGCGTTTCCAGAAACCATAAAATTCTTCGTAGAATTCAACAACCGTACTTGAAACTAGAGATGTTTCTAAACACGTATAAAAACATAAGTGCAGTTGATGTAAACCATAGACATATGCGTCAAAGCACCTTATGATACATTTTGTTTAGTATGACTAGAGCTGTCTGAAACGAATGGTCAATCGAAAAACACCTTCGCGATCAAAGTATTTTGAACATAAAACCCACTATCTTTAATATAAAATTTATATTATAAATTATCGCGCCGTTTCGGTTCGTAAATTACCGACTGAGCAAGAACCGACTTTACCACTTGACTATTTGTAAGAGGTAAATTCAAAAGCAATGGGTGTTTCGTAGAATAGTTTATTTAAGAATATTAAAACATTAAAGCCCACAAATTATTAGCACGCACTACTGACAAAACACGTACACCACTCTGACAAGATAAATCTATAAATATAAAACAAATAATATATGGTCCCAATATAACTGAGTGTTGCACCACAACTTTCAGTTCTCTGAAGACCTATACAAAAACATATTAAAAATACTATGAAATGCATTTCTCTAAAACTGCCTAATTAAAAAAGGCACTTAAGGCAAAATAGGACTCGAGCAGCATCTGGCAGCAAATAAGTCCTAAACATTCCACAACTAAAAGGACCCAAACATTATTGGTAAATAAATTTACCAATGCTGCCTTGTGCTAAAACAACAGGCCTATTTAAACATTGCTTTGACACGTTCTTTGGTTCATATTACAAATATCAATGGTGCTAAAACTGGACTAGATCTCGGTTCGTGCTTATCTAATATTTGATTTATGATGCTCGAAAAAACTCGAAACCCGAGAAAGAGACAATCGGGTGACTCATACACATTGCACGAACCTACGTCTTAAACATTTTAATGCTCCCACTAAAATAATTTGACCAATCAGAACAATAATATTAAGTTTGCCTAGGCCAATCATATTGCTCGTGTCCCTTCTATCGCCATTGTAAACAGTTTGAAAATTAACAACTGAAAGTTTCAGTTGTTTCAGTCTGAAACAAAAAGAATTACAAGAAACAGAACTCGTCCAACATTCAAAAGGGGAACACAACAATGGGAAAGTGGGGAAAATATCTTAAACGTTATAACAAACAGTGGGAAAGTGATCCAGTTTTTAAAGGTGAGTGAATTAAATTCATTCATAAACATCAGTTACCTTGATCTTTTGTTCCTGAACATTGAAAATTTTTTTATCTTTAAAATAATGTTTAGCATGGATTCAACCTTCGACGGAAGAAGCAGTCAATGCCGGAAAAGGTGAAGCTTACTGCAAGTTGTGTGCAACAAATCTGAGAGCGCATAAATCTGATCTTCTGGATCATCGTCGTACGAAAAAACATACAACACGCGAAAATTCTCTTGCGACGACATCTCGGGGGAGATTGGACAGTTTTGGTACTAATTGATCTGTATATTAAAATGATTCCCAACCAAAACATTTTTGAGAATTTTTAACAGATTTTGTTGATTCTTTTTTTTATTTGAAGCAGTTCTTATGCTTAATATTTAATTAATTAATTACTAATTGTTTCAAAAAGCAGAAAAACTTTTTTATTTATTTAACAATAATTTGTTTTCTATCAAATTCTCTTAAAAATGAAAAAAGTAGAAGTCAATTGTGTAAAAATTGCGGTACCAGGAACATTTTAAAGTTGACGAAAAGAAAAATGAGCATGAATTCTATACGCCTTTCCATAGCTATTGCAGCGCGAACAAAGTACCGTTTTTTTGGTAAAAAGTAAGTTTTGGAGTTAGACATAAAAAATATTTGCAATATATATATATATTTCAATAAAAATATGTATGTGAAAAAAGTCTTCAATACAAGTGAAATTTATTATATGTATATGTTAAAACATAAATTATAATTTTGTGCATGTTTTTTACACTTATTTAATTACATGCAACTCGCATTTAAAGGTATGGTAAAGGCGTATCAGATTTATTGTTAATTCTTATGCAAATTATAAAAGCAGTAATAAACAGAATATAGAAATATATATACAATAGAATGTGTGCTTATTTCTTTTTTAAGTTTAAAGTTTGCGAAAAAGGCAAGGCATGAATTTCTCTAACTGTACATTGGTTCTTTCTGTTTTTCATATTATATTTTTATGATTTTATATATTTTAGGTTACATTCAGATTGATAATTCGGCAAAAATAAATGACATTCGACTGGCTGTGTTTACCGCGATGCACACCTCTGTGTCTAGTATCGATCATCTTGGATCGCTTTTATGCCAACTAGGCAAAGGTAGTAAACTGGAAAATTTAAAATTGCATCGAACCAAGTGCTCGAAACTAATTTCATCTGTTATTGGTCCATCAATATTAAAAGAAATAATTGAGGATATCGGTGAAACTCCGTTTGCTGTAATTGTAGACGAGTCTACGGATATATCGAGTATAAAATTTTTGGCACTATGTGTGTCATATTATAGCAGGAAAAAGAATGACTTAATCACCGAATTTTTAGGCCTTGTCGAAGTGCCACTTGTCACTGCGGAAGCATTATACACTGCATTTACTGATTTTTTTAAGACGATTAAGTTGCCGTTGCAGAATCTGACATCTCTTGGTACAGATGGTGCAGCCAATTTGTGTGGCCAAAAACATTCCCTGTTTGCTTTGTTGAGAGACAGAGATTTACCTAACTTGCAGTTAATAAAATGCATATGCCATACAGTAGACAATTGCGCATCGAAAGCCTGTGCAGAACTACCTTGTTCGCTGGAATTTTTGATTAGAGAAAGTAGAAATTGGTTTTCGAACAGCTTCAAGCGAAAAGAAGAATATGCTAATCTGTATAAGGTATATAATGTATAACAATTATCGAAATAATAAAAATATACTTTATCTTCTTGGATACAAATTCTTAATAATCGTAAACAATCAAACAATTTTCATATTATTTTAGGCTATGAATGACTTCAAGGATCCACCTGAATTGGTGAAGCTTTGCACGACAAGATGGTTAATTTGGTATCCAGCAGTTAAGCGAATACTAGAGCAATGGTTGGAACTGAAAACGCTTTTTAACATGATGGCTTCCTCCAAAGATTTTACTGCAAGACAACTGAGCATGATGTACCAGGATCAGACAAATTTATTATATTTAACATTTCTGAAGCCTGTGTTACAAGATTTAAACGAAGTTAACCTTCTTTTTCAATCAACACGGGCTGACGTGACGAAACTTTATAAAGATCTGCGTACGTTGATCTTTTCACTTGCTACACGTTTTCTGACACCGCATTCAATCAAACAGTCAGAACACACACATACTTTGCGCAGATGTGAAATTGATATGTTGAAAGAAGCGTTAAGCAAAACCGAAAACTACCTGCCAAACGATCGAGTAGATTTGGGCGCTAGTTTCAACAAAATAACGTCTTCTCCACATTTTGGAGTTACGGATGAGGAACTCTCAGTGGTCCGTGAAAGGTGTACAAAATTTCTGATCACTTTGACTCACCAGTTGTTAGAAAAACTTCCCAACAACGTTACTACAATACAAGAGCTACGACTGATAGCACCAAATTCTGCTATAGCTTCTGTAGGACGACCACGTTTCGAGCAGCTTCCTTTCGACTTAGCAGGTATGATTTGTTTTAAAATATAATTTAAATAAATAAAAATGAATAGCAAATTAATAGATTTCTTTGATAATACTTTATTAAATGATTTTATGCACTCAGTTCCAGATATTGACATTGACAAGCTGGAGGCACAATGGCGTTCGCTGGGAACGCTGACGCTCAAAGATATCAACCCTGAGTTCTCTGATGGAATGGAAATTGACTCCGTGAAATTTTGGGGCAACGTCAGGCAACTATCAAACGCAATCGGTGAAACTCCATATGAACAACTGGCAGATTTCTGTTTAAAAGCTCTCACTTTGCCAGTGAGTAATGCTGTAGTCGAGCGCGTTTTCAGTGTAATGAACGCTGTAAAGACGCGAGCTCGAAACAAAATGCAGCTTGAAATTTTGCAATGCATTATTCGCATTCGGGTACATTTAAAGGTAACTATATTCAAATTATATACATGCAATTAATGTATTTCAATTATTAATATTGCCATGAAAATTTGGTCAGTTTTGTTTTTTTAATTTAAAAGAATAAATAAATGTTTATTTTCAAATTATAATTTCTAATGCATACAATCTTGATTATTATAGGAAGTTTTGAAATCCTGCTGTATAGATTTTCAACCATCTCATGACATGCTGATGCGCTTCACATCGCAAATGTATGAATCAACGCGCAATCCTAAAGATTTGGGCACGCCAAGGCAAACGTCGAACTCTACCGCAGAAGGAGAAGATTTGCTAGAGATGATTACTTTGTTCGATAACGATAATGAAAGTCATGATTGTTTGTGAACGCGGAAATCGAAGACTATGCTCAATGTTTATAATGTTGATTTAGTTTATTTATTATATGTTTACTAACATGTTTATAAAATTGTAATGATTATAATACAATAAATATTTTTATACAGGAAACATAAAAGACTTTATTATGAAATTCATATTTTAAAAAGATTGGGCGGCTTAACTGCCATCTGACGGCGGTTGTATGTCATAAGAATCTGGCAACCCTGGATTAGAAGGCAACAATCTCCTTTTCGTTTTTCGAGATGACGGCAGAGATTTTTTTGTTGGTGGTGTTGTAAGCGATTCTGATGCAAAAGCAACGTTGGAATTCTGATTTTCGTAGTGATTATTGGAGGATCTAGAATGTTATTGAAAGAAATGTTTACAAACACTCAATATATTAGCTATTTTGTACATGAATTATAGTGCAGTATACTCCTCTATAAATCGAAGTTTTAGTACCTGAGATAGTACAATCTAAAAGCCACTTTCACACTTTGCGATCTCAACAAATTACTTTTGACGTTGAAAACCTGAAAAGTGTTCCCACTAGTGTAACGATTTTTGACGCCTTATCTTTCGCAAGGCGGCAATTTGACAATAATCTCTCTTGAAAAGTGAGAGAAATTCAATTACATTGCACAAATTAATATATTTCCAAAACTTTAATAAACCACATATTTAAATATTACTGTCATCTGTCGAACATAAGAGGTTGAACTAAAGAATTCGCCGAAGTATACAGTGTAAGTATTCGGCATATTGACGTGTTCTGCAATTTGCCGCCTACGCGAGCAGTCGAGGAAATAGTATATCTGCTTTGACAACATTGTATGAGGTTCAATATCACTTCATCTGATATAGAATGTTTCTTGTTCTGAGAAGACATGAACTCAATGAGTGACATGTTGGTTGCTTCTTGTTCGTAACACAAGTGTATAGCGTATTAATTTTAATTTGGTTTCTGACTTTTGGTGGGACGGTATAGCTTCTGTTCGTAGTGAAGGCCAAACAATACACAGTTAAGCTGGGGAAATTATACGTCTATTTATTAAGAAATGTGACGAAGAAAATAATTCGGGCGTTCTTCATCACACGCTGCACAACAGCAATTTTCGCGTAGTAAACTATACTGAAGTATCTGTTCGAACTGTGATATCAATTAAAAAAGAAGGATTTGAAGCCGGCGGGGCAGCCTTGAGTACTCCCGTAAGAAAAGGCCATATTGTAAAGATAAAAAATTCCACATTGATGGTATTCACTTATTGCTTATTTGTTTTCCTTATTTTCGTATTATGTTTTCATTTTTGTCTATGGATACTTGGCGTAATATATTTGGGACAGCTAGTATTTGCAGATTAGGCGGGGGCAGGGAGGGCAGCTTCCAAGAACACCGAGCGCATTCCTCAGCCTTGCAATCAAATCAGCTCCCAACTATAACAATGAGGTGGCTCGTAAATGAAGAGACACAAAAGACACATGGACGTGGAGCAGTAAGTGTAAAGGGGAGAAGGGCACCGAGTAAGCGAGCCGATCAGTGAATTTGGTGTGAGCATTCACCACGTTGTCTATTTGCGAACCACTGTCCCAGAGCCATATCGGACTTGGAAATCCCGGGTCCCCTCCCCCACGGCCACTTTACCCGAGTCCAGGCTCGTTCGTGCCCTAGTCCCTGCCCTAGTCCTTTGCGGTAGGTGGCGATGAAAGACCAACCGCCCGATGCATTCGACAATCGACAGACTGAATCAGACCCTCAGAGAAAATTCAAGATTTCCTCCATGAAATATAAAGAAGTTTCACAAAATCTTGGAAATACAGACATCGAAGTGAAGATTCGATGGATATATAGTACGATATAAGCAACGAAGTCCTTATATTTCTTTCTTTCTTTTCAAACATTATATTTCTCTGCAAAGAAAGCAAATGACCAGACGAAAGTCAGAAAACTCTACGGGGATTCCAGCCCAGACCAAGACAAGATAAAGAAAAGTTTATTCAAGAAAAAAAAACGAAGACGTGGAAGAACTTAACAACAAATAGGTATCTTAAGATATTTTCCAGGTCATCCGAAATATGATCACGGAGTGTAAACCAACAATGGCGAATGTTGAGAACGAGAACGACAAAATAAATACAACAAAAGAAGAGATCACGAAAAGATGGGAAGAAAACGAAGAAGTTATATGATAAGAACTTACAAATAGAGTAGTGTGTAAATATAGATGATT
Organism: Gryllus longicercus; assembly: GCA_038098605.1. NCBI lineage: Eukaryota > Metazoa > Arthropoda > Insecta > Orthoptera > Gryllidae > Gryllus > Gryllus longicercus. The sequence goes on from JAZDUA010000098.1 coordinate 2,712,663, forward strand.
ACGAATAAGAACCTGAGATGGAAGAAATGAATTGGGCGACAAAACAACTGAAAAATGGGAAGTCCCCGGCTGTAGATAATATTCCAATCGAACTATTCAAAGATACAGGGAAAGAAATCTTGGCGAAACTAACACAGTTATGCAATGTAATCTGGAAAAGAGAAGAGTGACCAACAGATCTGCAAGGTACTATACTTTTTCTATTACAGAAGAAAGGAGACAGCCGAGATTGTGCAAAAAAAACAACACAATTGCATGAATACCGTGTGATTCAGTCAATCGGCAAAAGTCATCCCTCGGAAAAGGAAAAAAAATAAGATTTTAAAAATGTTGATGTAAGCATATACTTTCTTAAGATTTTCAAAAACAATTCACATTGAAAGAAACCTCATTTTCTATCTTCTTTGGAAAGTTGTGAAGATTACATTACGTCGCGTAAGCGTTAGTGTAAAGCATATTCTAAGATCATACAGAAAAAGATTTCCTTCGTTTTTAAACTCGTTTGAATGTTCCATATTATTTATATCATTGTGTCCGATATGTCACGAAAGAGTCAGGTCTAACTGGTTTTGCATGCTGCAATTTCTACAGATAACTTTTTCTAGAAAATCCACATTTTATAAAACAAAGAAAATGGAAGGGGAAACACGCTCCAAATCAAGCAAACATCTAGGAGTTTTCCAATTGCATCATTACCCTTCATTCACTTACGTAGTCTGTATGAAATGACTCACCGGAATTATTTATCCCCTTCAAAATTATACAACTATAACATATTTATTTTATATCAAAATAACTTACCAAGTAAGCTGGAATAAGTCATGATTCATACTATTTTATTTCAATGCTTGTTACGGCGTTGGAGTCAGGATACAGCTGGCCAGACTGTTATTTTTCCACCTTTTTTTAAATTTGGAAGTCGTAGGGAAATGCATGGGCATACCAGCCCTGAGGAAGACCACGATAAAATGGTCGAACCGTCAGCAAGACAGTTTTCGACGCGACGTCACCCGGACAGCCAAGTTCATGCATTTTTTAAAATTTGTCCGAAAGTACGAAAACATTTTTAAAATTAGCTTCGGCTATTTTACTTGGGAAAAGAGATTCACCAGATTTAAAAAACCACTCTTTAAAGCAGATAAACGTCGTTTTGAGTTCAAAAATCGAGTTGTAGGATAAAAGAGCTCGTGCGTATACTCCGCTCATTTTTTACGGTATTTGACAACGGAAGATCTTAGAGCAAGGTTGTGTGATGACAGAAGACCTTAGACGTATAATATATCTAAAATAAGATGTGTGGAGATGAAATAATGCTGATATTTACACAATTAGTTCCTTTTTTTAAAAAAACAGTTCCAAATCGGAATCGATATTTTGAGTAATGCCTCAAACAATTTTAAGATGGTATTCGAAGAAAGACAGAAATATGTGAAAAAGATAGTTATGTACTACTATTACAGACCGTTTACCTCGGTCTGTAATAGTGGTACAAAATCTCTAGTTTGATATCCGTGGAAAAATAGATTGAGATGCAAAGTGACGAACGCATAAACCGACTGTGGCTTGCGAATCCCGCAAGTCCCTCCTGCTCCGCCGAGGCTGGCCCACGCCGCCTGGCCTGGCCGTGTCGCCGCGCCGACAGTCAACAGTCGGGTGGATGTCGCAACGGCGCAGACGGGGAAGGGGGAGGGAGGTGTTTTCGTAAATTTCTCTTTACGACGCTCCTATTCGTCCGATTTGTATGATTGTCACGGCGTTGGATTCAGGAAGCATGTCGCCATCGCGCTATAAGCCCACATTTTTTAATTTGTTCTCGGAAGTTTGAGAACTAATTTCAAATTCGCGTTTTTGCTAGATTTTTGGAAAAGGGCATCGTAGCGTAAATTCTATTTTAAAAAGGCGTCAAATGCCGTTTACAGATCGAAAATCGGACCATTGGTTCAGACGTAATCAGTGAAGTAAATTTTACTTATTTTGGTGCTGCCACGTGGTGGCCACAAATTGTACTAGTGTCGGTACATTTAGCCTTAAGGAAGTGACTACTTGTCTTTTGAGAAGTATGCCTGTCAATACTGTAAATTAGTGGAAACACACATAATAAATAATTAAAATATTCATACATACATGAAGGATTCAGTAATAACAAGAAAAGACTGAATGCAAAGATTACTTATCTTGCAAAAAATAATAGAAAACATCCCTCCATGTTTGTAGCAAAAATACATAAATAAATTTATGAAATTAATTTTAGAAAAATATTAAAGATAATAAGATAAAAATTCAATTACATATAATCCAGTTATGACTACTACTTACTGTACATGATTTACTATAACTCCCATCACCAACAAACAATTACAGAACCACATGATTTCTAAACTATTGTACACAATATTTATTTTCAGAGAGATAGATAGTACATTCACATACATAGACACAAACACATGGCAAATTCGATTTTTTTTTAAATGCTAACCATCATCTGGTACCAGCAGACCCCACTCCTCACCCAAAAAAATCAAACTTGAGTTTTAGCAGTTTTCTCTAGTTCTAATGCTGCACATTACATTCTTTTTTCAATCCCCTATGAATGAAGTCACTATTTGAAAGCCATCTGGATTTTTAAGATACAAGTTGCTGCTGTTAAAGATCTGGAGCATAAAAATGTACCTACCTATATCTCATCTCAAAAATGTTTATTAAAAATTTAATTCTCATGTAATGGTTATTAAAGCTTTTTTACCAATCCTGGTAGTATATAGCTCTTGAGAAACTTGTAAATATACAAATAAGAATAATTATAATAATAGTAGGAAAAAATACATTTTGACAAGCCAAGATTAGCTTAATAATAATATATATTCACTATTTCACCAGGAATATAACTACTCACTTGTGCTAGTCGAAATAATATAAATGTACAACTTGCCACTGCACCAGACAAGAATAAATGTCAAATATTTTCAACCTTGTTTCATGGGCAATCATATTCCTATTAATTGCTCACCATGTAAAATAAGGCAAATTCAATACAATATTAATTAGAAACATCAGAGGGTGCTGGAATGGGACCATCGAGGGGAACTTTTTCATTATGACATCCTGAATATTTATTATTACTGCAATCTCTGAAGCCTTTCTTATTCTACTCCACACTCTTCTATATTCTTTGAAGTATGAGCCACATAATTATCCCAAATATAGCAGTGTTCAGAATAAATATGTTATATTAGTAACATTTCTGCAAAATATCTCAATGAAATATTTTTATATTTATTCACTTCTCCACAGTAATCAGTTTTAGTTCTTCCTTTAATTTTTTGTTGCTTTGTGATAGAAAGTGGTATTGTAATGATTGTAACTGTACGGATTGAAGGTGTAATGATTGTAACTGTACGGATTGAAGGTGTAATAATTGTAATTGTAATAATTGTGATTGAAGGTGTAATGATTGTAATTGTAATAAGTGTAATTGTAATAATTGTAATTGTAATATAACTGTAATGAGTATAATCAGGGGAGCTTTTTATCATAACGCATTCAATTGGGAAATACCCGTCAACTGGGAAGTACCAATAAATATGAATGTTTACGCACGAGGGCTCTTGCGACATGTGACCCCAGCTGACCGCCATCAGCGTCTAAAGTGACGGACGATACGAACAACGCAGGGGCACAGGCACAGAGGGCCTATTCAGCGCCTTCTGGCCGCGTCATGTTTGGGGAGGGGAGGCCACGTGCAGCCCACGTGAAAGCGTATGATTACAAAAAAAGCTCTGATTACTATAAAATAAGCGGACGGGCCCTGCCCGGGGAGACTCTCCGAGCTATCGTTCAGTTGGACGGAGGTCTCCACGTAACTTAGATGTAACTTCATTTTTTTGTATAACTTCATTTTATGTAAGTAAAGGACTCTTGTTTCGACATTTGCTAAAACATATTCTGTCTTTCATTTTCACTTGTGCTGATCCACCATCCTGCAGTCTTCTGAAGGGACTTAGCTCCCAAGGACCCATAAAATCTAAATAATTTGTAATGTAATACGCGTTTGCTGCTTTAACTGCGACGCCCTGCCTGCCTATATCATTGTGGGTGCAAGCGAGGCCTAGCAAGCAAGCAAGCAACGTAACCAAAGCAGCATTACATGGTGGCAGCGGTGGGATCCTTCAAAATCAGAAGCACTGCTCAGCACAGTTTTTGCAAAAGTCATTTCTTTCAATTCTTCAAGGAGTCACGTATTCACCAGCGTGATCGTGGTGGAGCCTGGCCAGCGAAACTTTCCGAGAGGAGTTGGCGGAGTCCTTGGTTCTTCTGAGCACTACAACAGCAGCAGCCTGGTGTACCGAGGTGCCATCCTGTGTTCAGCCGTACGTGCAGCCGGCAACGTAACCGTAGCAGCGATCTCCATTTGGTTGCCTTCAGAAGAACTCTTCATCTTGTAAAGGTTAGTCCAACCTCTGGGTTATCTTGATCCAAAGTGTGTTAAGTATTTTGTAGTGCGCGCGTGAGCGTAGGAAACGTCGAAGTTTGAGTATTGTGTTTATCTAGTTGTGTTAGCTAATTGAGGATGATGGCTGATAGTCAAGGTGCTCTTCCCGAGCAAGATTACATATCCGTGCCGGAAGCAATCAAATTAGTACCAAAAAGCTTTGAGGGTAATCCGAGGGAACTGCGAGAATTTATAGAAAGTGTAGAAGCCGCGTACTAAGTCGTTCATCCTAGTAAACACGGGTTATTTTTAAAATTTATTGAAGCAAAAAATGCGGAGATGCGAAAGCAAAATTAATGATTAAAAGAAGATCATCGTGGGAAGACGTACGTGACATTTTAGAGGAACATTACGCGACAAGAAGGACATTAGACTTTCATGCAAGTAAACTATTTAATAGTAGGCAAAATTTTAATGAAACTATAATTCAGTGGGGTTCGCGCATTGATGATCCTCCTTCCACGTGAGGAATTGCTATCATGCAAGAAATAGTTAAGATATGTTTTGTTCAAGGAATAGTTGATGATCGTATAAAAACAATGGTAAAAACAAAAGGAGAAGATCAGTCTATATCTCAGTTAATTGAAATTGCATTAGAGGAGGAAAGTTCTATTTTGTCGCAACGACACAAATTCAGTAATCCAAATCAGGGGAATTTTAAGCAATTACCACGTTATGACCAGCGTAACAATTCAAAGAAACATTCGATTGTAAGAAAAGAAGTTAATTCGGCAAGTATAACATGTTTCCGATGTCAGAAAATAGGACATAAGGCACGAGAATGTACGGGTATACCAGTACCGACCTGTGCGAAGTGCAATAAGAAAGGGCACGAGGCTAGAAATTGCAGAACGCAGGGAAACGGACAGCAGGGCTGTCTGAGCAACCGAAGATAAGTCCTAGGCAAGCAGGTTGCGGTTCGCAAAAGGGTTGCGAAGCACAAGCAGGTTGCGGTTCGCAAAAGGGTTGCGAAGCAAAAGCAGGTTGCGATTCAGAAAAGAGTTGCGAAGCACAAGCAGGGTGCTGCCCACAAGTACGAGTAGATGGCGGTGCGCAAAGGGATTGCGACGCGAACAATTGTATGTTAGAAAGTGAGTGGAATAAGGAAAGAGGGAACGGCAAACAATTAGGTTGTAGCCGAAAAGTCACCAAAGAGATCGCGACTCGAAGTGACGCGGAGACAGGTGAATCTCCGGACGAGAATATGGCAAGGGTCTGTAGTTCTCGAGGTTTAAACGTAAATGAGTTACGTATTGTGTAAGCAATTGAAGGGTGAAATGGGCGTAGCAATGGGTCCCAGGTATCGTTGGTAAAGTTAGAAGCGATAAGAAATAAAAGAGAAATAGAGCATACAGATGAACAAATGATAATAAAAGGAATTACAGGGAATAAGTTAAAAGTAATTGGTAAAATACTACTTGTCTTGGAGAACGCATCAGAACCTCGTAAACACGAATTTTATGTGGTAAACAGTTTGCCACACGAACTCGCCCTAATATCATATCAAGATGGTCTCAGTACGTATGGAATATCATTAAACATCCCTTTTGATATAAGAGTACCCGCTGAAAGTGAAACGATAGTATCGTTACCAACCACAGAAGTAGGTGATAGATTAATTGAAAATCAAACATTAAAAGAAGGTGTTTATATAGCGTGTGGACTAGTGAAATGTAAAGACAATAGGTTTCAGTGCTTATGCGTAAATGTTACAAAGGAAGAGCAGGTAATTAATGTGAAACCTGTATTAAGAAAAGTACCGTCGAAAAGAGAATGGATTAATCACTCGAAAGATCCTGAGAGAATTCGTAAATTAGATGAGAAATTAAGATTTTCGCACATTAAAGAGGGTACTAGAGAAATTCGGGCAATTTGTCATCAATTCCAGGATATCTTTAAATTAGAAGGAGACAAATTAACGAGTGCGAGAGGAGTCGAACACACGATTCCTACACCAGGAATCCCGAGAGGCAAAGCGATTACTCTAAAAAAATTACAGATTACCGGAAAAACATAAAGTTGAAGTAGAAAAACAAATTCAGTCTATGCTCGAACAAGATATAATTACACCAAGTCAGAGTCCTTGGAATTTTCCTTTAGTAATCGTTCCGAAGAAAATAGACGCATCAGGCCAAAGAAAATGGAGAATCTGTGTAGATTTTAGAAAGTTAAATGACGCCTCTATAGGAGACAGTTTTCCAATTCCAAATATTCAAGAGATATTGGACAAATTAGGTAGAGCTAGATATTTTTCAGCTCTCGATTGCGCGAGTGGATATTGGCAAGTGCCAATAGCGGAAGAAGATCAAGGTAAAACTGCGTTTAGCACTAACACCGGACATTATGAATTTAAGCGTATGCCGTTTGGTTTGAAATCCGCTCCCAGTACCTTCCAGAGGCTTATGAATAACGTATTATCAGGAACGTTAGGTAGTCGTTGTTTGGTTTATTTAGATGATATAATAATATTTGGAGAAACTTTGGAAGAACACAATCAGAAGCTGATTGAAGTTTTTCAAAATTTAAGGGAATGTAATTTGAAAATAGAACCAGATAAATGTGAATTTATTAAAACAGAATTACAGTATTTAGGACACCTGGTAACGCCAGATGGTGTAAAACCAGATCCAGAAAAGATTCGAGCCGTTAGAGATTTTCCAATACCAAAAGATATCAAAGACATAAAATCATTTCTCGGTTTGGCAGGTTATTATCGTAGATTCATTGACAAGTTTAGTACAATTGCTATACCTTTGACAAAGTTATTAAAGAAAGATAGTAAATGGAAATGGGAACAAGAAGAGCAGAATAGTTTTGACTCTTTAAAGAAAGAATTAACACAAGCGCCAGTACTTCAGTATCCTGATTTTCAACAACCATTTATTCTAACAACGGACGCGAGTAATTATGCTATAGGAGCAATACTTAGTCAAGGAAAGATAGGAAAAGATAAGCCGCTTGCTTATGCATCTCGAACTTTTAACAAAGCAGAGTTAAATTATTCTATTACAGAAAAAGAACTCGCAGCTATCGTATGGGCTTGTAAACATTTCCGTCCATACTTATTAGGAACAAAATTCACAATCGTGACAGATCATAAGGCTTTAACGTGGATTTTGAATGTAACAGATCCAGGATCTCGATTAATGAGATGGAGATTATTGTTAGAGGAATACGATTATGAAGTGATACATAAAGCAGGAAAAATGAATGTCAATGCAGATGCGTTAAGTAGATATCCAGTAGTCTCTTGTCAGGTTAGTGTAGAGAATACGCAAAGAATTATTAAAGAAATGCATGAATGTCCCATTGGAGGTCATCAAGGAATCAAAAGAACTCTAGAGAGAATTAAACTATATACTTCATGGCCGAATATGTCAAATGACGTAGAGAAATTTATTAAAGCTTGTAAGACATGCCAATTAAATAAAGTAACTCAGTTACCAGTGAAACAACCACTTATTGTGACTGATATTAAAGAGGCACCTTGGGAAAAGATTTACTTAGACATTGTAGGTCCTTTACCGTTGACAATTAAAGGGAATAAATATATTTTAACATGTCAGGACAATTTGAGTAAATACTTAATCGCGGTCCCGCTTTCTGATTCAACCGCACAGGAAACAGCAAAAGCATTTAATAATTTTATCGTTTGTATTTTCGGTATACCAAATGAGATAGTAACCGATCAAGGTTCTAATTTTATGAGTGGCTTATTCCAAAATTTAAGTAAATTACTTAAAATAAAGAAAATTAATACTAGTGCATATCATCCAGAAAGTAATGGTGCGCTCGAAAGAACGCACAGAACGTTAGTGGAATATTTAAGATGTTTTTGTAAACAGCCACATAACGACTGGGATGATTGGTTACCCTTTGCGAGTTTTACGTATAATACAACAGTCCACACGAGTACAAAGTATACCCCATATGAAGTATTGTTTGGAAGGAAAGCAAATTTACCGGGTAAATTGCAAGCGAATACAACTCCGTTGTATACATACGATGATATTGTTCAGGAAATAAGATTTAAATTCCAAGTTTGTCATGAAAGGGTTAGAGAAAATTTGAGAATACAGAAAGAAAAGCAGAAAGAATATTATGATGAAAAAAGGAGTAGAAAGAGGGAATTTAAAATCAGAGACCAGGTCTTAGTAAAAGTAGAGCAAAGAAATAAATTAGAACCGCTATGGAAAGGTCCATATGAAATACAAGAAGTTTTAAAGGATCTGATGTTGTTCTACAAGAAGTAGGAAAACGTAAACGACTTAGAGTTCATGTAAATAGGTTGAAACCATACTTTGTTTCAGAGGAAAATTCGCAAGATGATCGCGATTTGGATACTTAAGCTGTTGTTAATTGCACTACAACACCAGACTACGGTGGAAAGTCAAAATTCTCCAATATCGTCGTCAGCAGGAGTATATTTCGACGAAATAGGTACACTTTTGTTGTCACCAACTCAATGGAAGTTTGTAAATTACATAGATTTAAACCCTATTAAAGAATTATGGAAACAAACTAAAAGTCATCAGGCTCAAGTATTAACTGTATGTCAAAAATATTCAAATGAATCATGGTATCATTTAACGGATTGTACAGCATTCGCAACTTATTCTCGATCAAAGATTCGTTATGTAGATTCTTTAAAAGATATAATTGCGGGTTATTTAAATGAAAATAATTATGGTCGGCAGAAGCGAGGTGTTTTAAATTTTATTGGAGAGGTTAGCAAAATTTTGTTTGGCACAGCAACAGAATCTGAAATTAAAAGTTATCAAAAGCATATTGATACAATTCAGAAAGAGCAAAGGGAATTTTTAAAAATTTCGGGAGAACAGATGACAGTAATCAAATCAGCCATTCTCACATTTAATTCTACAATGTATAAAATAGATAAGAATGAGAAAATGTTAGCTGATAAATTTAAGAACTTTGCAGAGAAAGCATCCATGGCAATTAACAAATTAGAGGAATCAACCACTGTAATATCAATGATGAATGAACAATTGAAACAAGTAGAGAGAGGAATTGAGGAAAGTCGGTATACGTTTGATATTTTAGTAGATGCATTTGTTCATGCTCAAGATGGTGTGTTACAACCTCAACTGGTCACACCAAATAAAATAAAAAGTTATATGGATCAAGGTAAACCAAAGGAGGACCTGGACTATCCTCCTTTTCCTATTAGTGAACTAAGTAGATTAATAATTCCTATCATCTATTCTTTTCAGAACTATTTTGTATATGTAATCCAAATACCTCTTATTTCAAACACTCAATATCAATTGTATAAAGTATTACCTTTTCCAGCAAGAGTGAAAGACGATACATTTATGTATCTTAATTTTAATAGAGAATATATATTTAAGGACACTATGCATAACAAATATGGAAAGATGTCTTCCAATGAATTAAGTAATTGTTTTAATCCTAATGAAATTAATTTTGTTTGTAAAGAGAAAGTGCCAGTATATACATATGTTCCAGATGTAGATTGTGAAGCTACGCTTCTACATGTATCTAATAACAGAGTTCCAGATGTGTGTGACAAAAGAATTGTTAAATTAACAAGAACACACTGGATCTCGCTATATCTGAGTAATGAGTGGTTATACGTTGCACCGAGCCCCGAAAGATTTGCAATTTTGTGTCCTCTTCAAGGAACACGAAATATTGTCTTAGAAAACCAAGGTAAACTACACCTCCCAAAAGGTTGCAAAGGTTATTCTGCTTCCGCGACCTTATATGCTAGTAGTCAAATAGAAGTCAATCGAACTGAGCTGGACGTATTACCTGTAATGTCTCCAAATTTTGATTGTTGTTTTGATGAGGAGACAAAGGAGAAATTAACTAATTTAGATCTGGATACTCCTCTGCAGAATATTCTAACTTCTGCAGATGATTTAAAAATAGCGAGCTACAAGGTATCAGAAATAGAAGGGCTGATTAAAGACCAAGAAGAAAGTATTCTTCCTTCTGTCTGGTATCAAGGCGCAACATGGTTAGGATCACTAATTGTATTTGTATTGTTCATAATAATTACTTGCTGTAGTTGTTGCTGTTGCAAATGTTGCAGAGAATGTGGTTTTTGGTTGTGGGACAAATGGAGTCCCAGGGACTGTTGGGCACAGGCACGAGAGAGATGCTTGGTAATAAATACCTATCAACCTGTAGTATCCTACCAAAGGGATCTCGACAAAGTATCTCCTGTCCTATCAACACGTTCCCTCCCAATAACCCGTGAGCCAACCTTTGCCGACGTAGAGGCAACAGCAGATGGACAGCATACGCCATCCAGTATAGATCCAGATCACACGCCCAAGAGGCTCAGACGGTCCACTCGATATGTTCGTTGAGTAAAAGTAAACCACATGGTGGTTCACTTTTGAAAAGGGGGAAGGTGTAATGATTGTAACTGTACGGATTGAAGGTGTAATGATTGTAACTGTACGGATTGAAGGTGTAATAATTGTAATTGTAATAATTGTGATTGAAGGTGTAATGATTGTAATTGTAATAAGTGTAATTGTAATAATTGTAATTGTAATATAACTGTAATGAGTATAATCAGGGGAGCTTTTTATCATAACGCATTCAATTGGGAAATACCCGTCAACTGGGAAGTACCAATAAATATGAATGTTTACGCACGAGGGCTCTTGCGACATGTGACCCCAGCTGACCGCCATCAGCGTCTAAAGTGACGGACGATACGAACAACGCAGGGGCACAGGCACAGAGGGCCTATTCAGCGCCTTCTGGCCGCGTCATGTTTGGGGAGGGGAGGCCACGTGCAGCCCACGTGAAAGCGTATGATTACAAAAAAAGCTCTGATTACTATAAAATAAGCGGACGGGCCCTGCCCGGGGAGACTCTCCGAGCTATCGTTCAGTTGGACGGAGGTCTCCACGTAACTTAGATGTAACTTCATTTTTTTGTATAACTTCATTTTATGTAAGTAAAGGACTCTTGTTTCGACATTTGCTAAAACATATTCTGTCTTTCATTTTCACTTGTGCTGATCCACCATCCTGCAGTCTTCTGAAGGGACTTAGCTCCCAAGGACCCATAAAATCTAAATAATTTGTAATGTAATACGCGTTTGCTGCTTTAACTGCGACGCCCTGCCTGCCTATATCATTGTGGGTGCAAGCGAGGCCTAGCAAGCAAGCAAGCAACGTAACCAAAGCAGCATTACAGTATCATGATGACACATATCTTTTACACTGGCTCCACATCAACTCAATAGTATTTTAGTGACAATAAGGGGGAGGGGAGAGACAACTCAATGACCAGCTTCTTCTATCATTGCATCCTCCCCACCTACTAATATTTCTCAAATAATAAGAATATTGACAAACAATACATAAAAAGAATTGTGTTATTCTATGCTTTAATTCAACAAAATGTATGCTTATTTCAGTGAGGAACTTTTTCTAAACAAGTTTCAGAAGCTTTTATACATTCTATTAGCAAATTTTATTTTCCAATTAAAATTGTATTACTGATTTAACTAAAAGATCATTGAATGAATTTAATACATGTTTTACTCAACTCTTTATAGTGATGTAAATAATGTTGAAACTACTTCTGTGACTGAATTGTATAGTAGCAATAGCTGTTTTATAGTCAATTATTTTAAAAAAGGATGAAATGAATTTCATAAATCAGTCTTTCTCACATTCTTAAAAGAACCATTGTTGAAAAAATTGCTCACCAGCACAGAATGAACAGTTGCATTGTCCATTACATAAATGAATGTTTTTAACAATCAAGGTAGAAATCTTCCATCCACTTCTGAAACACCTCTGCTGTCATAGTGTCATAATACTAATTGATTTCTTTTGACTCTGATAGAATAATAATTATGCATCTTTAATGAAACCACCTGTATTTAAGAATATATTGTTTCCCTTACTAACTAAACTTTTGCTAAACTATCTAAATCTAAACTTTTGCTTAAGCAGCACTTTCTACACTTATCTTGTGATGAAGGAGAGGCAAAAGGTAGATTATTAAAAACTATATAAAATGATCTATCAAAATAAAAGTACATTAAAACACAAAGTAGATGCTTCAAGCAAGACAAGCATAATCATGCCTTATTCATTTACTTATTTGTCCCACTTTATATCTTTCAATTGTAAAAAACGTAGTAGATGTTTTGCTTGCTCTCCGAACGAACCATATCACGGAGCAGACGAAAGGCCCGCCAAATAAACACAATTCCTGCTAGTTGAACTTCTCATTTCTGTAGTGAAGCCTCCAAATATAAACTAAATACAGCATACAGAAAATATCAACTTTTATCTTGAATATAGTTTCAAAATATTTTCACATTACAACAAAATATTTGTTTCGTGAACTTTTTCCTTTAGAGGAATGACAATACAGTAGGTGGTTTCACGACTCTACAAGTTAGCCAACGTTTGTGGAACAAAAACGAATAATTTCTGCGTGTTAATCACCGACCACGCCCCCTGGCACGAACCTCGTGGTGTGGCAACAATAGCTGTCAAAAAAATTAGCCACATGACTGAACGCTCTGTACACGATGGCGAAACTTGTATGGTGCTTCAGTGACGTCACTATGGGGACGTTAAAGCTCTCGATTAGATGAAACAGTGAACAGCTGAGTTACGTCAAGTGCACGGTTAATAAATCCTAGTACAGGCCTACAACAGATTTACACCAAGAAATGCGTTGCATGGTGGAAATACATGGGTGCTGAAGGGCCTCTTGCGCATCGTATCCGAATTCAAACACAAATTTGCACAGTTACAGTCACAGTTATGACAGGAATTTTAAATGCAGCCAGATACCAAAAGTATCACCACAAGACAAGACTTGAATTGAAACAGATTTATAAGCATTTCTTTTAAATATTGCATCTTGTACACCTTCATTGTGTTATTTTTGGTTACCGTTAAAAATTGTCACTTTGTACCACTCAAAATGTTTCTCAACTTCTCGCTCTCCATGCAAAATTCCAGCGTTTAGTCTGGCTTTTCCAAGTTTATAATATATTATAACCTGAGAGCGTAGGCTTCCGCGGCCGGAGTCGGTATTTAATTGGCTGTCCGGGTGACGCCGCGTCCATGGCCATGGCAAAGGTGCCGACGTTTCGGTCGCCATTCTGCGATCTTCCTCAAGGCGTATTGCATTGCGGCCTGAGGAAGGTCGCAGAATTGCGAGCGAAACGTCAGCACCTTTGCCATGGACGCGGCGTCACCCGGACAGCCAATTAAATATTATAACCTCATTGGGCTTTTCAAACGTAGTGCACGTGCTGTGGTCACATGATTGCGCAGAACGTTGCAACTGGTTGCGCAATACGAGCCAATATACTCTTTGGTACGAGCAAACATCGCGCAGGAGTAACTCACCCATGTATAGAAGAATTTTCTTAAGAATATTTCCACGATGCATGGGTGGCAGGGGGTGTTACTTAATAGGTGGTAAAACGTCCTTATTTGAAAGTATTGTTGGGAGGGACGGTGAGAGGGGAGGTAAGTCCGCCATTATCTGCCACCCTGGCAAGTAGCGCTATTCTGGGGCTTTTGCGAACTAATTTTAAAAACAAAGTGTGATTTTGTGGATTTGTTTGTTGCAAGAACGACAGTGAACTGTTTTGTTATATTCGTATTCTCTGCACGTTTCCCGAATAGAGACTTATCTTTTGGTTGTTTGGCAATTTTGCAAAGAAATGCCGAAATATAGGCGTTGTTGGGTACCCAATTGCCACAATACCAGACGGGCAAATGCGGAAAAGACAAGATTTTTTTTTTTTTCAAGTGATCCTGGACGGTAAGTGAAATGAAATATATGGCATGATTCTTACGAATGGTTTAACATTATTCGAATAATGTATATTTTTTGTATATTTACAAATAAGCTGTGGCTATTTTATAAAAAACATCTAATTTTGCTAACATAACCTAACTAGTTTTAACAATTGTTAACAAACAATTTATTATTTATAGTCATTTTTATACCAACAACCTTAAATCTAATACTTATTTTGTTTCTTATTATCTAGTAATTTATGTAATACAAACATTATTACATAATATAGGTGTATGAATTGGTTGATAGCAATTGGAGACCCAACATTGGCTGTTTGCCCATTGCAAACACTGATACACAGAAGGTATGTGTGCATGGAACATTTCATGCCTAGAATGTTGACTGCAGCAGGAAGAGAAGGGTGGAATGCAGTACCTATCATATTCAATGATGTGCGTCCTGAATTGCAAGAAGGAGCCATGTAAAATAAGCCATTAATTCAATTCAATTCAAGAAGCACTCAGAACATTTTTAGGAGGCATACCACCAGACAGGTGTAAGTTATGTTTTTAGCCTCTATTAAAAGAAATAAGACATTTTTCCAATTACAATTTGTATTCAGATCAAAGACCCATGTCTCTTTGATTTGCAGGGCCAGCTCCACCTTCTCTGAATGTCACGGTCAACATGTCGTCCAATGTCCTCGCATTTCCTGGTGAGTACAAAAACATTTTTTTCACATTTTTAGTGAATGCACAATTCCTTTTTTAAGTCAATAACACCTCCTCATTTGATGTTATAGACTCTTCTCCTCCGGCTGGAGAGGAGATAACAGAACCTGTGCAAGGGGCTATTGCAGCTCACCTCTTCCAATGTGCTATGTTTCTAAGAAAATGTGTGCTAGCTCTATGTTGCATATATGAGGAAAAAAACACTGATGACATGAAATATAATACCGTCAATTTTGGTAATCTCTTGGTATTGCTGTGCAATAAATTTGGATTTGAAGTGACACTATAATAGTAATAGTAGTAGTTTTCATGAGTGATTTACATTACTCCAATGTCATCCCTAAAAACAATATTTTAATAATTTATATAAGTCATATTTAAATGGAGATGAGAATATGTGAGTTAAGTAGTGGATGTAACTGATATAAACAGACAGCCATAAATACCGAATTTTGAAGAGTCCAGGTAGTTTACTTTCATTAAACGCTTTTCAAGATAACAATATTTCTAACACAGAATTATGCATGTATATAACACAAACATGTATTCTTATGTATGACATAATATCTCTTATTCTAACACATTCTGTGATGGATTTTTTCTTGTACATTATCACTAATTGAATACGTCCAAACTGCAGGACTCCAATATTTTTCATTAATCAAAAGAATAGAAGAAATTTGTCATAGCAATGTAAATAAATCAGAAACATACTTGAATCAACTTGGTGAGCTTCACTTACCTACACAAGATATGTACAAAATTGAAGACGTTTTTGTGTTTTATGTAATAAAAATATCATTTTGCTGGATAACTGTCTCATGTTATGGCTGTTAATTTTTAATTCTTACTATTTTTCTTACATGTTTGCCTTGTGTACTATATACATAGCTCATTGGATAACAGTTTGGGATTGTTACTCGGAAATTTATATCACTTTCTAAACATTTTCACAAATGCAACATGACTATTTTTGAGATTTGTTTTAGGAATCGTATAATTTTAAGTATGTTTTTGTATTTTTATATTTAGTTATATAACACGTATCTACATCAATATAATACTACTAATTTAGTACTAATAATTTTTGCATTTTCTGTTGCACATTTTCAAACCCCCAAACTGGTTGTTGGATGTAAAGGACTGACCCAGCCTAGGCACAAATCTATGAAGAATTTCTTTTTATTATTATTATTATTATTATTATTATTATTATTATTATTATTATTGATATTTAAATTAAGTCTTCTTACACTACCATGTATAAAATTAATTACCTTTCCATGATATTGTATTTAATACAAGAATTGAATTTTAAATTTAATTTATGTCTTATATTCAATTTTTAGAAATATTTCTATTGTGTATTGCATATATATATATATATATATATATATATATATATATATATATATATATATATATATATATATATATATATATTGTGGCGTCACCAATTAATTAGTATAATTTTATTGTGGCGTCGCCAATAATAAAATAATTATTACATCTAATGATAGCTCCCGTCGAGGCAGAAGTGGGTCGAGGGACACTGCCTTCGCCGCGAAGCTCCTTTTGTTACGCAGCAGGGCTTGCCCCGACCGCATTCAGGCCCTTTTCAGAGGCGACCCGTTTATTGCCCTCATAAAAGACACACTGGCCCCCTGGCCGAAACCCGGTCGGACAATGCACGCCCTCGCGCCCCCTCTTTTGCCACCACCCTGGGAAGGAATGCCAAGCCCCGAAGGAGTTTGCACGGGTGTCGATTAAGAGGAAGACACATTTACAACGCGTCGTGAACGAGACCTTTCTCAGCCGTCAACCGACCCCCCTTTCGAACAATGCCCGCCCCCGCACTCGTCTGGCACGCGCCTTGGGTACGGCACCCGAACCCCACGGGGGCTATTTACAAATTAAACACAGCAGGCTGCCGATAAGCCTTTTGCCGACCGAGATGACCCGTGAAATGCGCTCCTGCTTGGACACGTGTCCAGACAGCTGCGAGGAGCTTCTGGAACATCTGACAAAGGGAAGCGAGAGAGAGGAGAGGAGCCGTGTTAGACAGAGAACGATCTACGGAAAATTACAGGAAAATTGCCACATGGTTGGTAAATCAGAATCCTGCGACGCAGTTACCCTCAGCCAATGGGAAGCTTCGCTATGAGGGAAGGGGTAAACTTACAGAGTTAGGAACATTTTGGGAGGGGGGAAGGGAGTTTTCTTGAATACGAGATGCAGAGAGGAAATTTACTTGCGATCGGAGCGCGACGGGGGAGGAACACTCCCAGAGAGGAGAAGTACTTTTGACCGGAACGTTACTTGGTTACTTGATTACTTGGTTACTCGGTCGCTCAATCAGATTGCTTACTTACATTACTTTTACTCAGTTACTTACGATCGGGACGCGAGTTGGGAAAGACTTTCCCAGAGTCTAATTAGTTCGAACGCGACTAGTGGACTTGTCGCGGAGGAAACTCGGGCGGGAGATCACTGGATCCCGCGCTATTTCCGCATCGGCCCGTCGGCCTTTGCCGCCTCTCGCGTCGGGCCCATTGATAGCCCACCGCATTACGTCAGCGCCCGTGGCCACTCGCCCGACTGAGCCTGCTCGACTCGGCGACCTGGGACTGCCGCCGCCAGCTGAGAGGGGACGCGCCGCAGGTCAGCGACCTGGGACCGCTCGCCGCCCCTGCCTCCGAGGCTGCCGCCCGGCCCGCTCGTGGAGACAGCACAGCCAGCGGTGAAAAGCTACGAGGCGAAGCCGTCTCGCAGGACAATTTTAACGGCGAGAAATTGCTAGTGGCCGCGCTCAGACCCTGCAGATCTTAAATGGTGAATTGCACGTTTCATCAAAGAGTAAGCCTAATATGTTAGCCTTAAGGGAATTAGCAATTAGTAATAAGGACAATGAGCTCACAGAGTAGAGTTAGTAGGAAACTTGCGTCGCCCTTTGCGACATGTAACTTCCCTGGCAGCTCATGGTGCCAGGAATAAACTATTATTTGTTATAAATGACTCTGTGCTATAATTCATGACCTCCCAACACTTCCATCCAGTCATATTTCAGGAGCTGAACCTGGCGCCCTCCCCCGCTGGTATTACATTTGGCTGGTCCCAACGTGGGGCTAGTTTAGTTGATTAGACCGCTCGTTTACAATATATATATATATATATATATATATATATATATATATATATATATATATATATATAAATTTATACTGACTTGTCATGCATGGGCGTTTTGTTTAGCAGCAGTGATATTTAGTATAATGATAGTATCACAAATGATGATTGACCATGATTTGTTCCTTTGTTTCACATAACAGTATTTTTTCATGCACATTGTTATTTTTTGTATATGTACCAATTTTACAAATAAATATTATTTATGTAAAATACCTTTTTTAATTTTAACTTCCTATCATTACAATTTACTTCACTTCCTCACAATTAGATATCCTTTAAGAATTACTGACTTCTACATTACCTTGGGCATTCATTTTTATGTCAAATACATTTTATTTAGTACATAACCATGTCCGCCATATTGAAAATTTACTAAATAATGTAATTTCAAATAGCCCGGTTCACGTCCGTCCTCCATTTCAATTGGTTTACTGCCTTTCGACGCTTATTGGCTGGCGGGGACACAATATGGCTGCCTCTTTCTCATTCGTTGTTTCTGTTGGGGTGGGAGATTCGATATCCACGAAACGATTCGATTTCCCCTCCACGAAAATAAGGGCTTTCCGTTTAACATTGACTGCCGACTCTGATATATACTCTCTGCATGGGTGGTATTATCAAATAGTATAAAAGATAACAGTAGCAGTTCATATATGACTCGTCATACACGATTGTAATTGTATATGTGACTCAATAAATTTTATCATTATTATTATTATTAGTAGTAGTAGTAGTAGTAGTAGTATAAATATATTATTATTATTATAATATATTATTATAATTGTAATAAATATATTTAAATTTAAAATTTAAACCTGATAAGACCAGAATTTATACCGAAAGGTTAAACAGGATGTAAAGTAGTCGAACAAAATTGGTATTATTTCTTATTGTTTTTTATGGTGATGGTTTTTGTGCACTGTCAATGTAATTCTTTTGGAAATAAATTATTATTATTATTATTATTATTATTATTATTATTATTATTATTATTATTATTATTATTATTATTATTATTAGAAACTCGTCGAATGTTTTGGTGACAGAAACAGCGCTCAGCTGGATTTACGAATGTGAGAGAGAATAGTTGTGTACAAGCAAACAGAGTGTGTTGTGTCTAGTATTTGTCAGGCACACGTTGTATTATTTGTGAAATATTCGTTTTTGTATAAATGACAGGGAGGAGTTGCGTTTGTAGCATCTACGGATACGGCAATTTCAAACTGCAAAGGGTTCGCAAATCAGTTAACCCATTTCTTCCCAACGTTGCGTGAACGCAACGCTAGGTTCATGATTTCTTTCCTACGGTACTATTTTAACATTGCACTTGCGAATTTTTACACCATACATTTAATTCATTGTGATTCGTAAATATATTTTTATTTTAGTAAACAATATATTGGTACTGACTTTTTTTTCTTTCGGGGTGTGAAGCATAATTAACTACATGAGGTTACTAATTTTTTTTCTTTTAAAATTGATGAACTGTGAAGCAGTTTATAATGATAGTGGGAAGAATGTGTTATATATAAATACAAGTTTTAAAGTTTGAATGAGAAGTGATTCTTGAAACGGATGTTGTAGGTAAATAAATATTGTGATGCGTTCACGCACGTTGGGAGTTTTCCGGTAGACCTGTGATGCGCACGCGCGCTTGGTATCCGATACTCGCCAGTTCCTACAACCCTATAATTGGAAAGGGAATTTGACACTGCGATATTCTGCCGTGTTAGAAGTTTCTGTCACCGAAATTTTAAGATAAGCACGTGTCCAATCTATTAGTAGACTCTTCTGGGAATTGAAAACAAAACGGATCGTCTACGAAAACTTCTCTCTTTTGCTTTGAGGCAGTAGTGCGCATACATACTACCTCTATGGTAGTGCGCATGCTTTCGGAGACGCAAAACATTCAGTGTTGCCATATCAGCGGAATTCCCGCCGTTTTCAGCGGATTTTGAACTCGTACGGCGAAAAAAAAAATAGTTTCGCGGACAGCGGAATAAACGGCAGAAACTAATAAAGACGGTGGAAAATAAGCGGAATTTCAAATCTTCACTATTAAGGCCTGGACATATATAGAGTGTTCGAGCAGAAACATTTTAAAATAATAATAAAAGACAGATAATTCAGTCTACATAAGTGCGTCCTTTATTATTATTTACTAGGCTGTCCGGGTGACGCCGCGTCCATGGCGAAGGTGTCGACGTTTCGGTCGCCATTCTGCGACCTTCCTCAGGGCGTAATGCGCATTACGCCCTGAGGAAGGTCGCAGAATGGCGACCGAAACGTCGGCACCTTCGCCACGGACGCGGCGTCACCCGGACAGCCTAGTAAATACTGACTCCGGCCGCGGAAGTCTACTCTCCTTTATTATTATTATTTTAAAATATTGGTGCTCGAATACGCCAATAACGACGGCTATGACCAAGAATAAGCAATTGTCCTTATCTATTTCATACATTCATAAGCATGTCCTTTTCTATCATTTGTTTTAATAAAATAAATTAATGCAACATTTAAATATGGAAAAAGAATTTATTTTACGTTTAGCGGATTTAGGCGGGAAATTTAAAACCAGTTCAGCGGATTTTCGGCGGAAACTGAAACGAACATGGCGGAATCCCTCTGAACACATCTGGTAACACCGAAAACATTCTCAGTTGTTTTCTTTTTATTGTGATAAAGTGCTTGAGATTAAATCTCTTTTATTTTGTGGATTTACAAGGGAACAACTATATTAAAGGTATGTGTTCACTGTGTAACAAGGGAAACAATTAAAAATTGCACTTATAATAATATTATTTTCGTTTCATAAGATATTATTAAAAGTAAAGGAACATTTGACTACATGATGGACAAAGAAAACGAAATTTTCTTAGATGGCACGACAATTCAGTTGTCACAGTGGCAACAAATATCAGTACTTTGGAACCTCTTGTGAACACGAACGGTATAACAGTAAGAAAAAAAACATGAAATGGTTCGACAGCCCAATACCATATTTCAGTACAATCAGGGAATGGACGGTGTAGATTTGCATGACAATGCTATTGCAAATTATAGGTTACGAATAAGAGGCAAAAAATGGTGGTGGCCCCTTGTTATGAGGCCAATAAAGAACACTGTAACTAATTTAAATAGATAAACTTTAATGTGGATTAAGATGGATACAAAATAGTGTCTAATATCACAACTGAACACTGAACATAAATTCAACTGGCTACAACTGATTCGCAACGACAATCTAGTAACACAGTGTTGACAACCTAACAACGTCAAGGCGCACTTACAATATAACCCCATAACATCTTCCCCTGAAGTTACATTGTATAATCATTCAAATACGAAGGTTTTTTAGTAATTCTTTTAGGTCTACTAACTGGACTTGATTTTACAATGTTTCGTTCATTACTATGGTCAACAACAATATTTTCAGCATTTACATTGTTCGGCGAATTATCATTCGTTATAACTTTGTCTACTTTAACATTTGCTTCCGATGTAGGACTACTCACACTATCATCAATTTCAACATTCTCTTCATTATCAACATTATTTTCAGAAATATCATTATATCTATTTTTATCAACAACCACAGCACTATCTTTTCGAAGAAATCTGCGGTTCCTCTCTAACACCGATCCCGACTCAAGCTCTACCTTATATGATCGCGGTCTACTCATTGTCTCTCGTACCACACCTGGTTTCCAATTTCTCTTGTCTGTTTGCAAAAGAACCCTGTCTCCTACCTGCAACGGAACTAGATCTTTCGCTTGTTTGTCATAATAATATTTCTGAATGTATTGTTTATTTTGCGCTTTTATTACAATATCCTTTTGAATCAAAGGTTTTAGTAATTTATCTGTATAAGGCAACATACTTCTAAGTCTACGATTGAATGACAATTGCGCCGGCGATGGCGAATTACTATCTAACGGCGTATTTCTATACTCCAGCAGTGTTAAATAAATATCTTTATTATCTTTGAGTGATTTTTGAAGCAAATTTTTAATCGTTTGGACATGCCGTTCTATAAACTCGTTTGACTGTGAATACCCTGCTGACGAAGTCGTACACTCAAATTCCCATTCCTTAGCAAAATTTCGAATTTCTCTACTCACAAAGTTTGTCCCGTTGTCTGAATAGACTTTCTCAGGCTTGCCATGTCTAGCAAAAACAGCTTTACATTCATTTACCACCGATTCTGACGACATATTTCTAAGTTGCGCGACTTCTGGGTATTTTGAGTACAGATCAACTATCAGCAGGTATTCTTTTTTTTCAAATTGAAATATATCCATCGCTACAATTTCCCACGGTTTCGTAGGAAGATCCCTATTTACAAGGGTTTCTTTTTGATCAGATTTCGAATTACAAAGGCAGACAGAACAACTATCAACTTTATCTTTAATTTCCTTAAACATCATTGGCCAGTACATACAATCACGTGCTCTATTTGTCGTCTTTTCAACGCCCATATGATTATAATGTGCTCTGTCGATCATTTCACGTCTCAGTAGTCGCGGTATTACAATCTGTAGCCCCTTTACTATTAAGCCATTATAAACGCTCAATTCTGACCTTACTGACCAATATGGAGTTAATTCCGGCGTTTTTCTACAGGCCACCCATTTTGTATTACTTCTTTTAGTTTTTGTAACTCATCATCTTTTTCTGTATATTTAATTATTTTGTTCAACTTTTCATCAGTTACGTTATACATTACATTCAACAAATTAACTTGTAAATCTGACTCGTCATTCAAGCGGAAATTTCCATCATCAATACTCGCACGCGATAAAGCATCAGCGATATATAACATTTTTCCCGGTTTATAACGAACATCTAAATCATAACCCTGTAGCCTAAGTCTCAATCGTTGAAGTCTAAGAGGAACCTTGTCCAATGGTTTTTGAAATATAGAAACCAATGGCTTGTGATCGGTCTCCACCACAACCTTTTGACCATAAATGAATTGATGGAATCTCTCACAGCCATGAACAATCGCTAAAGTTTCCTTTTCAATCTGGGCATACTTTTGCTGAGTATCAGTTAATGTTTTAGAAGCATAAATCACTGGACAACCATCCTGTAGTAAGACTGCTCCAAGACCATTCTGCGAACTATCAACTGAAAGTGTTGCCGGTTTATTGGCGTCAAAATAATGCAATACCGGTGCTTGCGATAAACACTCTTTCAGCTTGTCAAAATCTGTTTGACACTGATTCGACCAGTTCCAAGTTACGTCTTTTTTCAACAATCCGCGCAAAGTACAAGTCAAATCAGTCATATTCGGTATAAATCTTGATACAAATGTCACTATACCCAAAAATCTGCTCAGATCCGCTTTATTGCCTGGTACCGGTATTTCCAATATTGCTTTTATTCTATCTTTATCAATTTGAATACCATCTTGGCTCAAAATGTGTCCCATAAATTTAACCAAACTGACTCCAAATATACATTTTTCTTTATTAAATTTCACTCCTACTTCCTTTGCCCTATCCAATACTTGTTTTAATATTTTATCATGTTCTATTTGAGTTTTTGCTGCAATTAAAATGTCATCAATATAAATCTTTACTCCTTCAATATCTTTAAAAATATCAGTAAAAGTGGCGTAAAACATTTCAGGGGCACAAGATAGGCCAAAAGGTAATCTTAAGAATTTATACCGACCAAAAGGAGTATTAAAAGTCGTTAAATCCGAACTTTCGTCCTCCAAACGAATTTGGTAGAACCCTTTATGAGCGTCAAGCGTCGAAAAAAATCTTGTTCCGTTCAAATCAGCCGTTAATTCCTCAAATGTTGGTAGTTTAAAATGTTCCCTTTTAATCGCGTTATTCAATTCAAACGGATCTAAGCAAATTCTGACATTCTTATCAGGTTTGTTTACAACAACTATAGGATTAACCCAATCTGTAGGCGCTGTCACTTTTTGTATAATGTTTAATTTTTCCATTCTATTTAACTCATCTTTTACTTTATCTCGAAGTTTAAATGGGATCTTCCTACACGCGGACACTTTCGGTACGGCATCATCTTTCAACACAATTTTACATTTTTTTATTGATATATCTCCAATACCCCGAAATAAATCCCGATGCGTAGAAAAAACAGTTTCTATTTTGATTTCACTCTCACTCCTTTGCAATAAATCTAACTTTTCGATTCCTTTCAAACCTAAAATTGGAAAACTGTTATCAAAATCTACAACCTGAAACTAAATTTTTAATACGGTCATTTGCTTTGCATTGCAAAGTGATTTTACCAACAACTGGTATCTTTGTGTTGGCAAAGGTTCTCAACGTTACATTACTATGAACTATGTTTTGTTCCACTTTCATTTGCTTTAATTTAGACATAGGCAACACATTAACTTGTGCCCCCGTGTCTAGTTTGAACTTCACTCTCTTGTCACAATCAGTTAACTCCACAATCTGATACCAGTCGTTTTTATTATAATCAATGCTATTTACGGTTTTTTCTACTTGAATTGAACCCATGAAACAATCTCCGTCTTCCTCACTGTCTGTGTTTACTTCATACACTAGTTTACTTTTACACATTCTCGCAAAATGATTTAACGCTTTACACTTTCGACACGTCTTACCAAATGCCGGACACTGTCCCCACTCATGTTTAAGTCCGCATTTACCACATCCTCTGCCTGGTGTTGAAGTTGACCCCTTCTTTTGATAGGCTTTACTCGTTGACGGCTGCTGTACCTTGTTTCCCTGCCAGGAGCTTCCCGTGGACTTCCTCGCGTATTGCTCATTATTCTTCTGAATGGTCTCGACAGATAATGACTCTTTCCATTGTCTCCAATTGTTGTTGTGTCTGCTCTGCTGTTCTACCCATCTCAACTGCGCTGGCTAAGGTTAAGTTTGCCTCAGCAAGCAATTTTCGTTTTAGATTTTGGTCACATACACCTTGCACTATTTTGCCCTTTATGAGTCTGTCACGTGCATTACCAAAATCACAAAGAGCACTCATTCTCTTCAGATCCGTAACAAAACTGTCAAAAGTTTCTGACTGTCCTTGCACACGACAGTTAAACTTATACGTCTCTACACTGGTATTAACTTGAGGTACAAAATAGTTGTTAATTTTCGTCATAACTGTGGCATAAACCTTTTTTTCTTCTTCCGTAATGTCAAGCGTATCATAAATACGCATTGTCTCTTCACCTAAAACGTGTAAAAGAATAGCAATCTTCACCAAATCACTTTTTTCATTGCCACCGGATGCCACCATATACGTCTCAAAACTTTGTTTCCAAATTTTCCACTCCTCTGACATATTGGAAGAGTTCAAATTTAAACACCGTGGCGGCTTCAAACCTTCCATTATAGCTTTATATCAATATACGTCTCTCATATATATTAATATCAGACACCTATTAACGAATGCTGAACTCATTCGCAATCCACAATTCAACTCGTGTTCATATAACCTCACTTTTCACAGAGATATTGATATCATTAATTGCCGAATATATCTCCACATTTCAGTATATAAATAAAATATTTCCAGACTGCGCCATGTTATGAGGCCAATAAAGAACACTGTAACTAATTTAAATAGATAAACTTTAATGTGGATTAAGATGGATACAAAATAGTGTCTAATATCACAACTGAACACTGAACATAATTTCAACTGGCTACAACTGATTCGCAACGACAATCTAGTAACACAGTGTTGACAACCTAACAACGTCAAGGCGCACTTACAATATAACCCCATAACACCCCTTTTTAAAAATGTCATAGATAGTGCTATTGTAATTGCCTGGAAATTGTACACCTTAGCTACTGGAGCAAAGACAAGTCAAATTGATTTCAGATTAGAATTTGTACTCACCTTTCTCCGAAGGGAAGAAGTAAATAGAATTAAAAATTTCAACCTGCGGCGTTGTAGTAAGAAAAGTTTGTCTGAAGGTATAAAGACCTTGTTGGTCACGTACTAATTCGTGATGTATCTAATGCAAATCGCAGATGTAAAATTTGCAAAAGTCAAACTATTTATAAATGTAAAAAGTGACAAGTTCATTTGCATAATGAATGTTTCTCACTATATCACGAATAAACTTATTTTCAATATATGCTAGGGGTTTTATTGTGTATTACATTGAGAAAATAAAATATTTTTAAGAATCTTGATCTGACTCATTCTTATCGGAGAACTCGCAACGTTACGTGAACGCAACGTTCCATTTCGGCAAAACCAAAAATATTTGGAGCGAATATTTACACTCTTTGGGGATGACTTATGAATATTATAGTCAGAAATTTAAAAAAAAGTAGGTATTTCAATGCTTGGGAAGAAATGGGTTAACCTATTTCCTAATAAACAAACATTTGTAAGTATTGAGTAAACACATGGACGATTTTGTTATTTCTGTTTATTTTTTTACTTTCTGTCAATCGTATCGTACTTTTCTATAAATCCTACTTTAATAACAGAATGTGGGTGTGTGACGTGCCAGATGTGAAGAGCCAGCTTAGTAATTTTCTGAGTGACAATTTGATTCAAGAAAATGTACGATTTGATTGTATGATAATGCTACGCGTTGATGGTGACCCTGAAGATGGAAATAATTTCCGAAACGTTGCTATTACTATTACGTATCAAACGTAACATCGATATAAAGCATTTAACGTATTTTATAACTTTCTGGGTTTAAAATAAGAGCCAAATACAGTCCGTTTTTTGCAGTTTCCGAGTAATGGCTCGTGTTACAAAAATCTTGTAAATTTAGAAGCTGCCAGTATGATCTATGTTGAATAAATGAACACAACATTCTCGAATTTAAACAAGTAAAAGATGAATATGTAGTTACATGCCCATGGACTTGAAGGGCATGTTAATGATTTTCTTTTGGAGTGTTGATAAATGTTTTTTTTTATTAGGGTCAAAGGTATTTTAAGCAAGTATCTTGATAACACATTCCTCCAATTGTTTTCTGGGGTCAAGACTTAGTATTTTTTCAGTGGTCCTCATAGAGCCAAACCCTAATCGACAGTTGATCAATTAATATATATAGTAACGTAACTGATATGTAAGGGTCCTGAAGTGGGGGCCGCGTCCACATATTGTTTGATTTGGCGAGTAAAGCTGGGCGCGTTCAAGAGTCAGTGTCAGCCGACCGGCGAGTTAGGGGAGGCATCGTGAAGGGCTGAGTATAGGAGGTGGGCCAACTGATCAGTGGACGAGGCAATCTTCTTCTGAAATATGTTAGACTGGAGAGTATGCATAGCACTTATGCGTAGGTAAAACAGAGCTTTTCGACGAGAGTCTTATATGCGTAGCGCAACAATTAGGTGAAGACTTTTTTAATGTAAATGAGTAGGCTGCGAGAAGCAGCCTACGTCTGCATGCAGGAAGTATTCCCTCTTGCACAGTTGGTAGTGGTAGCCATGGTCCGCCAGTATAGTATAGATATGACGCATTGTTTGATTGGGCCCCATCCAGCTTTGACTAACATGGGATCCGAGGAAAATAATACATCTATTAGGTTTCTCTTTTGTATCCTCTTCGACATTGCAGTCATATATGCCTCAGTGTCTAGTAGAGAGGTAGCCTTGTCTTAAATTAGGAAGGTTTCTTTGGTCAGGGCATTTATTTATCTGGGAGTGTATTTTGAGACATGCTGTTGTTTTTCAGATAGGTGGCCTTGATTGCTTCGATATGTAGATCCTTTTCTTTTTTCAGATGTGGCCATATTTCTTCTATTCCGTATGTCATTGTGAGAAGTTTCGCGTGGAATATGAACAATGCGGTTTCGATAAATATATTCTTAATGTTTTTGATTTAGTTTATTACGATCACTGCTGCATGTGCCCTCTAACGTGGCAAGTGAAGGTAAATCCGGTTGACTAGTGTTATGCCTAAATATTTGTACATGCCGACAGTGTTTAGTACATCACTTCCTATTGTTATGGTTTCATTTCCCGCTATTTTGCCTCCATTTCGAAACACCATTAAAACAGTTTTCTCTGATTACTCTCAGGTCGTTCTCCGTTGTTCACTTACACAGGGAGTTCATGGCTTCTTGCAGGTTATCGATATTATTTCATAATATATCTGCATATAGGTAGAGGGAGACTCCATCTATATCCTCAATAATGCTGCCAACAATTACCATAGACGTCAATGTTGCAAACTCGATGGAAATCAAATGTAAATAAAAGACGGGAGAAAAATAAACGTAAACCAGGCAGGCAATGGTAGTTTTTCTATTGATAATCATTTTTAACACCCTCAGTAACTACTAACATACTTCAGGAACCCCATCTGTGTGAAATTAATTTGTTAATAGTATTTGTGCCTGGACACACACAATGAAAACACCTGTAATGTATTGTCTTATCACTAAAAACCAGTTGAAAAGTGCACCACAAGTGGTAACCTAAAAATAAAAAAAGTACAAAATACAATTTTCCAGCTTTGTTGCTTTTTCTTAGCATTTTTTACCAATATTATGTATTTGTGAATCAGGTAGTTATGAGTTGGCCACCAGTTATCTTCAAATTACACATAACAGTTAATTTTTTAACACCACATTTAAACTTCATGATGTACTTAATACAATCTGGTTAATAACATTTTTAATAAGCATTTACCACAGACAGGATATAACCTACTTTTGAATTTACATCAGGCCTACATGGTGGTCAAGAAGAGTCCAAAGTAATTATATATTTTTTCTTCCAAAAAACAAATGGATTGAAGGAACAGTTTGTATATTTAGCATTAGTTAAAATCAGTACAAAGGGTGCAGAAGCATCACATAAGAAAATGGTTTCAGATATTACATTATAATTCAAGTGCACATTCCATAAGAAAACAGATTGAAAACAACATGTAACAATTCTTTTAATAACACAACAAAACAATAAGAATTATTCAAAATTATACATACAAAAAGTGGTACATTTAAAAATGCATAAAATTAATATTCCACAATGCTTAAAAGCATCAACCATTTGCAATATTTGAAATG
Organism: Gryllus longicercus; assembly: GCA_038098605.1. Taxonomy (NCBI): domain Eukaryota; kingdom Metazoa; phylum Arthropoda; class Insecta; order Orthoptera; family Gryllidae; genus Gryllus; species Gryllus longicercus. The sequence goes on from JAZDUA010000098.1 coordinate 2,741,869, forward strand.
TGAAGAGTAAACATTACTAAGGCACTCACTGTCAGTATCTAATGAAGTGAAGTAAGGCACTAGTGACGTTTCTTTTACCAGAAAGAAACTTGCCTATAAGTTTTCAATGACACTAAGTTTTTTGTTTTTTCAAATACACTAGTAAACATTTTGAAAATGCTCCATTTACCTATTTATATTATTTACTGCACTGAAAAATTCAAAGAAATATTCAGATAACTGCAAGTGTGGTTTCTAAACAGGTTAATATAACATAACTTCAAGTAATATTCGAAACTTACAAATGCTGTTCAAATGAAAATAAATTAGAATATAAAATGTAAATGAGTTTACTAAATTAGTCTCTCACTATCATCACCAAAATTTTGTTATCATGATCTCTGATGATAAAATATAAGTGGGTGAAAAGGAAAGCTGGCAAGAAGTCGTCACTGCTCCTTAACTGAGTAACAAAAATATTCTACTTAGGCACTAACAAAATATAGCATACGAGATTTTGAATTAATAATAACTAGATAAATGGAATGACAAGGCCAAATACTGAAAACATTTATGAAAATGTATAAAATACATGTGTATGGACACAGATTAAATATTTTCTCTTTTGTCAAAGCACCACATATTAATTGCACCAGCAGTGTCAATGACTAGTTATGTACACTAGCAGCAAAATTTCACACCATTAAGAATATTATTTAGAACTCATTACAATGACACACAGGATTGAAATGTTCACAACCCTGAAAGCACTTCACAGAACAAAATAATTTAGATCTTCATACTCAATAGGAATGTGATAAATACAAGTAGCCAAAAGAACACAATTCCGCTACAGCGCATACATTTTTTCCTTTAAAAAGGACAAGTAAACTGTATCACAGTATCTTTGGCCCCAATTGAAACATGCAACATAGTTTTATTCACACAAGTTTCTTATTTTAAAACACTTTGTCTTTGGAGCATTGGCTAAATAATTGAATATCTTGATACAAGTAATATCATACATCTTATCATCACAATTAGAATACACTTGCACACTTGCTCCAAAATGAGAATAAATAGAAAAATACAGGGTAATAATATTTTAAATAAAGTACATAACACCACTTATAAGATTTGTACATACGATCTTACTGCTCACATTATCAAACTTGAAACTTTTTAAGGACTATTCAACTATTCAAATTTATCTCTCAACTGTTTCTTCAATAGAACAGGAACTAATGACAGGATTGCGAACACCGCTAATAAAATTACAGATGTCCAAGACCATGCATCACTAGATGCAGACAACTTGTACAAAGTCTGACCAGCTTGGATTGCAACAAACGAAGGAGGAGCAACACCTGCAAGGAATTAAAAGTGTTTTACACATTTTACTCAGATAATTAAAATAAATGCAGGCAATCATCCAAAAATGTTCTCATATTTTTCCAAAGGTCAAATTCTCAGAGAATTTGCAATGTCAGTACATCACTTAAGTATATCATGAATAATAAATACTAATCAAGGTACACATTGATCTCATTTTCAAACCTAGAACTTGAAATACAAGTAAATGAGCACACCAAGATACGCGTAATTTTAAGAAAGGATTCTCAACAAATAATCTCTCAAAATGCCTTTTCAATATTGAATATATGAATGAAGTTGAAAAATTCACAGAATAATTATTGTGTTTCCTAAGACAAATATATTTAATAATCATTTAAGAGTAACATAGTTTGCAGGTCATTATATTTTAATCAAATATATATTAATTAATCTTTACTCTTATCACATCTTCCAAGAAATTCAGAGTTGTTGGAACATGCAATATAAGTGGTAGTTTGCATTTTGTCACCTGCTATAATTCAAGTTACTTATCTCTATTTTGCTATTACAGGACATTTGGAAAATATTTTTTGTACTTCTATTTTTCAGACCTATTTTTACAGAATTTTTAATGTCAATATTTCACTAAAGTGACTCATGAAAGATAAACAAATACTAATCAAGGTAAACATTAATCTCATTTTCATACCTAGAACTTGAAATACAAGTACATGAGCATACCAAGATAAATTTCAAACCTAAAATCCATTTTATTACACTATTTTTAGATTAATTCAAAGAAATCTCAAGCACTTCTGAGTAAGGTGGCAATGGAAAAATGAGTGAGAGGCGTGCGTGTGTGTGTGTTTGTGTGCGTGTATATATCTAAAGGGGCACCTTATTTTGAAAAAAATGTCCCCCACCCCCCGCCCTCTACAAAGAGCTAATTTCTGAGTAAAACCTGCTAATATGTATTTCAGAACTTTAACATTGAATAGGTTCAAAGACAGTGTTTTGCCTTTTCCTTTCTATATTGTTTGCTTTGTCAGCACTGATTTTCACGGAATTATATTGTTAAGTGTTTCCACCAGCTTTGGTGGTTAGAATCAACAATCATTTATTTACTTCATGAAGTTGAAGCATGTGCTAGGCAAAGCTCTTGCTTTTACATAAAATCTTAAGTTAATTATGAGTGTCCGGGAAAACTGTGCAAATAACACTGAAGTAACAGCCATCTAGGCTGAGTTAATACATATTGATCCTTCAGAGACAAACAATACACCAGGAAGTCAAAATTCGAACAGAGGTTGCAAGGAGACCAGTATTCCACATAAGAAGAAATTACTTTGAGAGTCCTGGAAAAGAATTATAGCAAAGGAAAGAAGGTACGAAAATATAATGTCAAAATAATAAGATATGTAATGAAGTGTAGTCATTTGTGTGACATGAATAAGCATTAGTAGGCAACATAACTATACAAACATTGATTTTCTTTTCTTTAGAAACTCTTTCAAAGGATTCTCCAAAATGCTGATATGATGTTATGACAGCCACTCGCATGATGTTAAGTTAAAGTGTTTTATGAAGCATAATTTAAAAAGTGCATTAAAATTTGTATCAAAACTCTCGTTTCTAATCTTTTTAACCCAATTGTCAAAGTTTACTAGAGATTAACCTTTGAGAAGATACAAACTTTATCTCATAATTTGCTTTTGTGAGCATATTAATTTAGCAGACTTTAAAAGTGTCTGAAGCATTTGGCAGTTTTTGAAGTGGATGCAAGATGACTGAACATCAACTAGCAAACAGCATCTTAATTGCTTTATACTTGCAAAACCTGTTAAATGTAAACTGCAATTTTAAATATAAAAGAAACTTTTATAGTGAAATTATACAGATTTTAACAGTCAACTCAGGGATTTTTTTGTCTATTTTTGGCCCAAAAAATCATTGGGCAAAGTGGAATTTAGCCGTAAAATGTTTTCACCAATTTCCTCATTTCCATGTAAGATGGATTTAACAGGTTTTGCAAATGAAAGACTCAAATATGGGAACGCAAAATATAGTGATAGACAAAAGAAGGTTGCTGAAAGCATTGGGGTAAGTTGGGGTGATAGTGAATGAGAGCAAAAGGGGGACAGAGACGAAGCGAACATTAAATGTGAGCTCTCTTAAAATTTTATAGGAAGTAGGGGAAGAGGGTCAATATTGGATATAGTGATAACAAGAGAAGAAGGATGAAAGAGTGTAGAGGGTTATACAGTTATTGAGTGGGGGAACCAAGGGTGGAAGGAGAGGAAAGTAGAGGGGTTGGGGAGGGGAAAGGTAATTTGGTAGGAAGATTGGAAACTGAAAAGGATAAACTGTTTTAGAGAAAGGTGTAGCAGAAAGAGCATTGAGAGGGAAGTAGAAAATATTATGAAAACATTGTGCAGGGTAATAATTCAAAGGTGTTAGTAATATTATTTAAATAGAAATCAATGAATTATGTGAAGTATAAAATAGTTGAGGACATTCAGGGAACATTTGATAATTTATTCGAATGATAGGCAAAAACACATAGCAACGGGGACATCCCTTGGACAACAATGACAGTCTAGAAATCAGCAGTAAACTTATGAACTTCATTTAAAAACCATATGCTATATTTATGATGTATTTATGAAGAAAGTCAACTGATTAATTCATGAGCTCTGAAGAATTATGTAAAATTGTTATAATAAATGTTAAATTTGATTTTTGAAAAGAGAAAAGGCTGATAATTCAAAGTAGTATTCGAAAATCAATAGCTTTGATCCACAGAACTTCCAGGAATTGTGATTCTGTATGGAATTACATGTCCACGTGCAGCAGGTAAGACGAGAAATGATGTGCGTCGAACCCATGATTCAATTTAAAAGTGAAATTAATATAATATTTTAACATGAGAGAATTTATGAGCATAGCAGGGTAAGGAAGGAAGGAAGAAATACGTGTGAAAAGCTTATAAGAAATGGAGGAGGGGAGAGTTACCGAATAAGGAACTAACAGAGAAAAGTAGGGGTACAGAAGATAATGTAAAGACAAGAGAGAAGTGATGGATGAAAGAGAGAGAGAAGGAATTAAACAGGAAACCCAGATAGGGAAGGTAATAAATAGAGAAGGAGGTGGGAGAATAAGACAAATAGGAGTAGTTCTAGGGAATGGGAGAGATATTGTACAGAACAGATGGAGGGAAAGGAGGGGAAAGAAGAGAGCATGAATGGAAGGTACAAGCAGATGAGATTGGAAAGAGAGATGTGGAAGGTGATCAAAAGGATGATGAGAGGAAAGGCAAGACTGGTAGATGAAATTGGGAACGAGGTATAGGCAGGAGGATAAGTTGGAAATATTGAGGAAAATAGTGAATAGTGTACGGAAGGGATGTTGCATTCCAGAAGATTCATTCATAATACCTCTATACAAATAAGGAAAGGTAGAGGGCCGTAGGGACATCACTTACAAGCAGTGGATAAAAAATACACAGGCACACAAAATAAAAAAAGATTTCAGACCCAAAGACTTTACACACGTTTCTCAATGTATGATGACATGCTGAATCCAAATCTGAAGTCAGAATTGCACCATCACCCTCCAGTTTTTTCTTTAGTTGTGAAAAAACGTTTTTTTTTATTTTTTGTTTTTGGGGATTGTTGTCTGGCCCAAAGACTTGACATATTTTTCTCTATGTAAGTCAACGCCTTGAATCCGAAGCAAGAATTGCAACACCATCAACCAGTTTTTAGATATTGAAAACACACGTGAATACTAGATTTTGGAGTCTAGTAGTTTATACTCTGCAGAAGCCAAAAGTAGTGAGACCCAAAGAGTTGACACATGTTTTTCTATGAAAGTCGACGTGTTGAATACAAAGCCAGAATTGCGACACAACAGTCCAGGTTTTTTAATTGCGAAAAACACCATGAAAGTTACTATTTACATGTTTGTTTGTTTTTTTTGGCGATAAAAAATCCTGGAGGGTGATGGTGCACTTCTGGCTTCATATTTGTATTCAGCATGGTGACATACATAGAGAAACACGTGAAGTCTTTGGGTATGAAGACAAAAAACCGGAGGGTGATGGCGCAATTTGTCTTCAGATTCAGTGTCAACGTACATAGAGAAACACGTTTCAAGTCTTTGGGTCTGTCAACAACACCTGAAAACAAAAAATACAATGTCATGGTCTTTTTTCGCGATTAAAAAGAACTGGAGGGTGATGGAACAATTCTTGCTCCAAATTTGGATTAATAAAGATTGATAAAGAGATAAGGCAAGAATGCCTGTTAAGCCCCACCATTTTTAATGTGTCAGTTAATGTAATCAGGGCTGGAGAGGTTAATTAGAAAAGAACTAGGAGGGCGAGTGGTGATTGGAAAGGAGAATATGTGGTCTTTGACAAACACGGATATTGTTTTACTAGCAAGGGATGACAGAAGTATGTTAAGATATTATATTGCAATTTATACATCTGGCAGGTATCAGCTGTTGACCGTTTTATCCAATTGGGAGCTTGAACGATGTGAAAATCGGAGTATAGAAACATTTATAGAAGATAGGAAGACAGAGGTGATCACGGAGTAAGTCTAAATTAATGGTATGTAGGAAAGGAGGAAGGGTGAGAAGAAAAGAAAATGGTCATGGAGGCAGGGGAGGATGAAACGGGTGAGTTAATATAAATACTTAAGGTATTTAATTAAGGATAATGTAATGACCCAGAGAACCCTACCAGTATTAATATAAACATTACAACATTTATTGAAAATTATGTTTTAGTTTATACTAGTTATGCCATCTGTTCTTTAAAATATCTCTTCCATTTCCTAGAATTACTCCATAGGGAATGGAGACAGTGTGGATGAATTGTCATGGTAGTGGGCATAAATAAACAAGCCTGGTAAAAATGAATGCTCACAGTACAATACCATAATCTACATCAGGGAGGGGGAATCAAAGCCCCTTGTAAATAAAAAGAAGTGGCGTGTATAGGAGGCCTAATTATGGTCGGGCGAAGCAGGGTTGGCTTTTTCGAGAAAAGTCAAACACATCATATCTAGGACATTGTAGATTATTATTAGATGGGGATGCATGGTGGACAGAGTCATAATGTATTAGTCAGGCCATAATGTTGAACATAGAAGAGGAATAGCCTCGCTTAATATCATCATTATTATCAGAATAATTAAATAATAATTTAAATGTTAACATTATACAATTTGCGAATTGAATAGAAACGGACATGTTAGCAAATGCAAGACTGATTAGGGAATATATTGTAACACTATCATATCTTTTATTGACAACTATCTACAACTATCTGACGAACCGGGTAACATTTTGGCAGAGTCGTGATTCAACATTTTCTTTAGAGACTGACACTATACAGTAGTGCATGCAGCATGAGGAGATAGAATGTATTATCAATCAGGGGTCACACTTAGGTCTTCTCTTATTTAACATCTTCATTAACAACATATGCGACAGTATATTGGACATGGAGTTTCTGCATTTTGCTGATGACTTCAATTTTTTTAAAAAATCCAAAGTGATCAAGCAAAACTCTGTAAATGCCTTATATGCGTGGTGTGTGGAGAACAATCTTTTTGTCAATATCATGAAATGTAAAACTATAACTTGTTCAAGATCTAGATCTAATGAAACCTCTGATTATATGATGAATTTCACTCCACTAGAGAGAGTCTATACCATTAGAAATGTGGGTGTGATTTTTGATTACAGGATGACTTTCATGGATCATTTTCATCATCACAATAGTCAAATCAAACCAGGTCTTGGGATCTATTAAAAGATTCTGCCATGAATTACACTCAGTAGTGGTCTTGAGATCATTCTATCTTATGCTGGTCAAGCCAATATTGATGTACTCTTCTGTAGTTTGGTCTTAGTTTTATTTCCAAAATATAAATAGCAAATTGACACAGTTGAACACAATTTTTTCAGAATGTCAGCCTGAAGGTTTGGGAGTGGAAGATCCTTGTATAAAACATGAATATATGGCTCTGCATTTGTACATTCCTTCACTGAGTTTTCAGAGAGACTTGAATGACTTGTTTTTAAGAAAACTGATATTGGGTGATGTCAATTGCAAAATCTTGCAAAACCAGAAAGTGGCATACCTAACTTTAATTCTAGAACCAAAGATAATTTTGATATTAGATTTTACCATCAATCTTACACAGCAAATAATGTTATAAATTGATGTTGCAAATCAGTCAACAGTTTGAATATTGATATAAGTGAAACGTAAAATTCTGCTTGCAAAATTTTGAAATTTGAATGAGTAGGCTTGGCAGAGCTACTGTTATATCAGATATATTTCATGTTATTATTGAATGTTTTTCTATATAAATGTTTCAATTTTCCTAATTATGTTGCTACATGCAAATTTTTGTATTGTATTCTTTTTGTAAATAATGGTCTAACTTTTCAGTAAAATAATAATGATAATAAAAAATAAATAAATTATCTTGGCGATGGAAGAAATAAGACGTCTCGGGATGTTGGATGTTACTTCATCCGGAATTCATCCAAAAAGTTTCTGAATGCAAGCAAGTTATGAAGTAAGCAACGAACATTTAAATTCATTTGTACAAAGAATGATTATGGTAGGAAAAGGGCTGTTTTAATCAGCCCTATTTTACTTTCTTGCTACCAAGTAGAGAGAACATTATGTAATGCTATGCTGGAAAAAATGCAAATTTTCGTCAGAAAAAGTATTACAGGATCCTGGTAATGAAAAAAATTGATAAATCTGCCTGCTGAATTTAGAAATGGGATCAAAATCCTCCAACATGTGTAGTCAGAATCCATGTTTTGTGGGTCCTGACACCAGAAAACTGACTGTGAGCGACTGACTGACGGGCAAAGTCAGATCGACGACTGATTGGTGACGTCAGATCAACGACTGACTGGTGACTGAATGTATGACTCTGCCCTCTGGCTGATATCATGGCCCCTTGAATTTGAAACCGATATTTTAATTTTGGGGAATACTTTACATGAAACCCTGGGAAATTGCAAAACTTCAAAATTTTGTGGGCATCTTCTTACAAATACAATTATGAAGATAGAGAAATTTTCCCTTGATGAAATCTGCTCTTTTACGACAGATTTTGAAATAAGTTCAAATATAATTTTTCAAGGATTTGAGTACTTATCGCCTAATTTTGCAAGAAAGTACATGCTGTTTTAGCACCATTAGTTTTTAAATTGAATTGCAATAAATTAAAGAATTCCTTAAGCAGAAAATGTTGGTCCTCACGGACAATCTGAAGGCATATGATCAAGTAGGCTATAATCTGTCATGTCGATGACTGCAGGTAAAAAAAATTAAGGGTACATATTTAATTTTAAAAGAGATACATGAACAGGGCAAGGCAACTGAAACTATACAAAGAGTTGAATATACAATTTAGCATTGGCATCAAATAATTGCAAATTTATGAGCAGATCAATTAAATAAATATTCAACAGAAGTTATAGGTTCATTTCAATAATAGTACGTAGGAAGGACTCAGAGTAAGAAAGGGAGGTTTAGCAATGAGACAGGTTTGGTGAACTTTCAAAGAAGGTTCACTAAAAGATGGGAGTTAGCGTTCAAAATGATTGATTCACTGGTAGGAGGCATAATTTTATGTGGGACAGAGATTTGGGGCTGGAGGGAATGGCATAGATTGCCTGTAGGAGAGATATCTGAGATTGTGGCGAGGGGTTGCAAAGTGATGATAGGATATATGATTAGAGCTGAGACATGTAGGGGGAAGGTGAATGGAAGAGGTGGAGAGGCTAGCTATTCGGTTCTGCCCCAATCTCTTTGCATTGCCATATTTCGCCGCCCGAATTACATTTTTTTGAAATATTTTGAATTTTTCAGTTTCTTTATAGTCATATTACTTTAATAATATTAAAGAAGATTAAAACCTCTACCTATACGGAAATTTTCGTTGAAAAATTTGGAACCGTTTAAAAAAATAAATAGTTTCAGCGTACAACACAACTCTGTAAATGCGAAATTTAAACCTCTTTTTCACAGAAAAGATTTGAGATTTCGAAAAATTTCATTGGAAGTCATTTGAATCTCTTCTATTCACAATAATTTATACAAATTGCCGAAAATTCGTATATTGAAAGCAATACTTTAAAAAAATTAAATTTGTGTGATTTTTCAAAAATTTAAAGAATACAGCAATATGAATGAATGCCATATTAAAAAATGCAGTTAGAACTATCCGTTGGAAACACTTGAAGAAAAAACTTCAAACCTACAAACTATAGAGCAATTTTTGTGAAAATGACATTAGATTGTTTCTGAAAATGTGGAAATTTGAGCTCATTTTCACAGAAATATTATTTGACATTATTTAAAGCACATGTACTCATAAATACAATACCATGAACAAATCACCACCAATGTAAATATTAACGATGTGAGAGGCAAGTCAATAAAATTGCATTTTGTAATTTTTGAAAAAAACTCAAGTATATTGCAATATGACAATAATTCAGCTTGTAGAGTACATTTTTAGCACTATCCCTCCCAGAAGTTTAAGTAAACATTTGGAGCAGTTTTCGAGAAAATCTAGGTTTTTAATTTTTTTTAAATTGCACATATTGCAAGCAATATTATGCCAAAACTACCTAAAAGTTTCAAAAAAATATGCCTGCCTTAATGAAAGAACTAATTATGGGTAACAAATTACTTTTGAAGGATAAATCTCAATCTTCAATACTGTACCTGTAGGAAGTTGTTGAAAAAAATTCAAACTCAAAATTCAGAGTTAACATTGAAAATCAGACCTATGACATCTTTATAACTATATTTCACTCTATTCTTACAAGAAATTGAAAGAAAAAAATTAGAGCCATTTTTGAGAAAATTTTGAAAATGTCCCAAAATACCCCATAAAAATTAATGATGTTTCTCAAATACACAGAGCTTTGACTCAGGCCACATCGACAGGGGTTTCATCAATTTGGAAACAATCCTAATGTTAATAAACACTAGACAGACATCCGTTTTGAAAAAGAAAACACTTTTTCAGTGTCAGGGGCCCCCAAAATGTGGATTTCGGTTAAAACCTGGAAATCGTTTTTCCGCAGCATTACATAAGTTTCTCTATATTATGTATATTACTCTGTATATGTACATATACGAGAAAGTAAAAATTACAAAGATGGGGAGGGGGTAAAATTACGATGAAGTGTAAGAGGGGGTTGAAAAACAAGAAAAGGGAAAAATATCACAGCGAAATACTAACAAAGGTGTACAAGGTTCTGGGCAGTAAGTGAAGAGAGGAGTTGTGCAAAATTAGTTTCGGAGGAAGAGACATGGGAGCACGTACTGCAGATGTGGACGGGAATGGGCAAATGGCTTAGAGAGTGGGGACATCAGGGAGGAGAATTGGAATTCACTAAGGAAAGGTGGGAGGTTAGAGGGAAAGATGAAAGAAATAGAGAACAGAAGAACAACAATTAAAGCTTTTCTGACAAAAAAATCGCTGTTTTCAGGTGCATAATTACAATACTTACTCTTCTACCTAAGGCAAAAAAGTAAAAACTAGTGGTGGTACAGAATGGCACAGACTTTCCTGTATTAGATTTCTATTTCCTTGGGTTTCGGTTAGCTATTAGAACTTGCCATATATTCTTGCCTGCTGTCATCTATCCTCGCCCAAAGTACATTTTTTTTGACATTTTTTAATTTTTCGGTTTCCTAATTATACAGCGGAAATATTGTTTTAAGATTATTAAAGAACAGTAAAACCTCGCGCCAATTGTTAATTTTCTTTGAAAAATTTAGAGCTGATTTTAAAAACTGGCATTTAAGTGCTACTGTAAATTCCAAATTTCAAGCTCTTTTTCAGAGCTTTTTGTGTTTCCGAAAAATTTGATTTAAAGTAATTTTAAGCTCATTAACTCTCAAATACAATAATGTTTACAAATCATTGTAAATGTGAAAATCAACAGTGTCTGAGGTCTTTCAAAAAATTTGCACTTGTATAATTTTTGGAAAAAAACAATAACGAAATGAACTTTATGTCGTATTAAAGAGCGCAATTACCACTATCCGTTTGGAATGTTTTAAAAAAAATTTAGAACCGTTTTTGAGAAAATGGCGTTTGAGAGTTTCTGAAATGCTGAGCTAGTTTTCAGAGAAAACAGTAGTTTTCAAGAAACTTTATACGACAATATTTAAAGCACATGTACTCAAATACACTAATGAGAACAAACTGCCGCTAATATAAATATTAAAGACATGAGAGGCAAGTCAAAAATATTACATTTTGTAATTTTTTATAAAAGACAAAAGAATTGAGCAATATTGGATTTATGTCATCTTGTAGACTACATTTAGCACTATCTTTACTAAAAGTTTAAAATTTGGAGCCGTTTTTGAGAAAATCTTGTGTTTGTAATTTTTTTAAATTGCACATATTGCACACAATAGTACAGGAAAACTACTAAAGTTTTCAAAAAACTCTACATGAACAGAACTCACAATAGAGAAGAAATTTTATTTTAAGGAAAAATCTCTATCTTCAATATTGTAGTTGTAGGAAGACCCTGAAAAAATATTCAAACATTTGAAATTTTCCAAATTCTGAGTTTACCGTGAAAATGGGACATATGCCATTTTTATAAGTGTATTTTACTCTATTCTTCCAAAAAATTTTAAGAAAAAATTTGGAGCGGTTTTTGAGAACATTTTGAAAATGTCCCAGAGGTTTCTTGTAAAGTACCCCCCAAATCTAACGATTTTCAAAATCACGGAGCTTCGACTCAAGCCAAATGGACAGGGGTTTCTTCAATTCGTAAAAATTCCTACGCATAGTTTAGGTGCTAGTGTTATTCACATACACCAGACGGATGGACGTTTTCTTAGGTATCAGGGGACCCCAAAATGTGTATTTCTGTTGAAATCTTGAAATCGATTTTCCACAGCAATACATAACTTTTCCTATACTCTAAATATTACTCTGAATATTACTCTGTATATACGTATGTGTATAGGAAAGTAAAAATGTGGTTTTTGCATTTAGCATTTCTACAGAATCAATTTCTTAAAATGCTTCAATTAAAATGCAAAGTATTTATACCCAATGGTTGAAGAATTTTACTTCACATTTTTGCAATAATAAAATTTTCAATTAACCTCAAACTCAGAGGACGTTGAAATCAAAAAAAAAGTATGCTACTTTGACATTTTTGATTATATCTGGTGAAGTTTCACAAAAACTTGAGGCAAATTCAAATGTCTCCAATCAGATACCTACTAGTAATTAAAACATTTTCAGAAGTTAGCCAATTTTTAAGCGCCAGACCCTTTTTTTCATCCTTTACATAGCTATTGTTTAAAGTGTATTTCTTCATTTATTGTATTTAAAAATTTTGAAGACAACATACTTCATTTCATAGCAATTACTAGAGGACTGATTTTACCATTTTTGCATATTTTATTACTCATGACCAAAGAATATGCTTTTTCTAAGAAAATACAATTCAAACTACAAGAAAGGTTTTTTACAGTGCATATTTGTGCATATTTCGCATTAAGGAGTATATATCAGTAATTCGAACATATTGATGCATATATTAACATTATTGACCTTCTAAAGACTGTTGCTTTACTAATCTTGTCCTCAGCTGATTTCTAAGGTAAGCAGTTTTTACAAACACTCGTGGGAGTATCACTAACAAAGTGAGATGTCGGTCAGAGTCAGTAATTCTAAGACATAGCTTCGCTCAGTGGCAGCTTGTCGGCTCAGATTACAAACGCTGATATCTGCAGCATCTGGAGAAGCACTATCATCTGCGCTCCAATCCCTTTAACAGGAGGATGATAGGAAATTCTATCGGAGAGTATTCTATCCAAAATTGGTTAAAGTTACACAGATTGCGTGGAGCAGCAGAGGGGTTACGCCATCAGTTTCCTGAAGTAAATGCAGTTATTTCCACAATCAAGAAGATGTTTGTGAAGGCTGTCACATGTTAGTACACACAGTTACTACCAGGTCAGCACCTACCACCAGAAGCTATTCTTACTCGCTAGGGAACTTATATTGAAGCTGCCCTATTCTACAGTGACTATTTACAGGACATGAAGAAAGTACTGGATATGCTGGACAAAGGAGAAGCTGCAAGTATACCGGCTGCTATAAAAGCAAGCAATGTCGATGGTGTTCAGTGCAAGTTGGCATTTATTACAGTTCATTTTTAAAATTTAGCCATGACAATCACCATGTTGGAAGAAAGGGGATTCCCACTTTCAATAGCTTTTGAACTGTATGATTCATTTATAAAACAAGTTACACCAGGAGTCATTGGACAAACTAGTAACAAATATTGAAATAGTAGACAGAAATCCTGGAATTAAATTTATTCATGATGTAAATGAAGTACTAATTGGAATATTTGTCAAGGAAGTGCAGGGTTATTCTCCTGCTAAAGTTGATTCATATAAATTATGCCCCCTAACTTCCTGTAAAGGGGAATATACGTTTTCTAGTCAGAAAATAATTCTAACAGACAAAAGAAAATCTGTATCAGTAGAAAATATTGTAAAATAAATGGTAGTATATTGTCACAACAATGCATGTAAGTAAATGAACTGTGAGTGAATAAAAATTATTTAAATAGGTAGGCATATTTAAAGTAATTTATTGATGATGTATCCTCATTTCTTGTGCATGTTGTCAGATTTCTTGGACATATTGTCAGTTTTTCGGTGCATATTTCACTGATTTTAAATGCAGAAACTATTTACCATAATTAGATTTTTTCAGTAACCTTATAACCTTGATTAGATTGCCATCTCTACCAGTGGTCAATTCTTGCCCAAACCATTGCAGAAAACTGGTTTCAGTATACTTCAATTAATCTGGGAGTTTTAATAAAGAAACAGTACGAAAAATAAAAGAAACACATCTTTGCATATCTTTACCCATGTAAATTAATAATAATAATAATGATAATAATGATAATAATAATAATAATAATAATAATAATAATAATAATAATAATAATAATGGAAAATCAGACGTGTCCTCACAAACAAAAAATTTCATTAAATGTGAAAGTTTTGTTGTATTGATACATATTGTAATAACTTACCAAAAAAAGTTCCCAGCCAGAATGGAAACAAAGGTACATCAATTACAGGTGATACAATATTAATAAACCAGTTGGGGAGAAATGGTGTAACACGCAAAAATAACAGGTAATTGAGCAGGTTACTTCTATGCTTGTTGACCTATAACATTTTTTAATAAAACTACAATAAGTAAGGCATGTTTTCTTAATTCATAAACAAATACAATATGCTTCAGCTTAAATGAAATGTTCTACTAACCACTGCAGCCCATTGGGATGCTTTTTCAGGAAAATACTTGTATACTATTCTTCTCCCAAGAAAGTATGAAAGTAGATAACAGAGTGAGGCACCAGTTGCTGAGCAAAAACATACCAACACCAAAGCAAGAGGAAAGGGAAAGAGGAATCCGGAAAGAATGGACAATGATATAGATCCTGGAATTGCGAATGTCTGAAGACTGAATTTCAGTTAAGATAAACATTGATTTAAGGTCACACATAATTGAAATATTGCATCTCTGATATTTTAACCTTTGACACTTTAAAGCCTACCAGTATTTTCTGAACTACCATGCAAACGCACCACTTTTACTCACTAGGTTCTTCTTGGTAGTGATTTTATCCTATTATGCATTTCTGCGATCAATAAATATTACTTTTGTTTATTGGTTTGGTAACCAATTTTGGAGAGTTTGTTAACATTATTTCTTTTGGATGACATCAAAAAGTTGTATGCGTAAAAACATGACATCTCGATAGTGATATTGAATAACACATGCTTACTACTATTTATAATAGTTATAATACTATATTAATTATAATAGTAATAATACTATACTAATTATAATCAATATTGAATTCTGCCAACATAACTCATTTTAGATGTGATATTGTGGACAAATTATTAGGGTTTCCAAAATGTTTGATTAATTTTGTTGAGAGTCAAACTCTCTGGTATGTTACTGAACCAACAGGCATTTCATTATCTCTCCTTTAAATATAATACTGAATTTGTACTGACAGAGGTGGCAGTAGAGGCAAAGGAAAAGTCAGGGGTATAGGCACAGGCAGAAACGGAGAAGGCAGGGCCTATTACTGAGCAGAGGTGAGGGAGGACGCAGAAGAAAGGTTGGAGGTGAGAGTGAAAAAGAGAGCAAGGCAGTAGCGATAGTGGAGGCAGAGGCATGGCTGAGGGCAAGGACAAAGCCGAGGGTCGTGGGTGGGGGTGAGGTGGGGCAGAGGCGAGGGCAATGGTGAGGGTGGAACAGGGTGAACGAGAGAGCGAGACAAAGACAAAGGCAAGAGTGGAAGCAAAGGGGAATGGGGGGTTGGGGGGCAAGGGCAAGGGCAACGGGGGGCTGGAAGTGAGGGTGGGGGCCAGAGCTAGGCCGAATAAGTCAAGCGAAGGCAAAAGCAGAGACATTGGCATAGGTGAGGGCAAAATAATGTATGAACATAGGCAAAAGAGGGAGTTAAAGAAGTGAGGGTGATGCGCAGGCAAGGACTTAAGCAAAAGAGAGACATGAGGGTGGAGGCATGGGCATGATGAGGGCAGATTGGGGCAATGACAAAGACAAAGACAGACAAGTGGGGAGCAAGGGTAATGGTGTGAGAAGTAGCAAGACTGCATGTGACGGGGAGTGGATGACAAAGCCAGAGTAGTGAGAGACAAGCTTATAACTTTGAACCCATTAGAGTTACAATATTATTTTGAAAATTTCAAAAAATAGCAGTGAAAGAGCCTTGCAGTACATTTTATGTACCAGGCTATAACTTTCAAATGAAAACAAAATAACAAATGTCCATTCCGTTATCTTAGTCACTAAATGAAATAATTACATGCAAAATAAAAAAAAATTCCTGCTTTAAAGGGTTAAAGAACACCACTAGAAGTGGTAGCCTCGAAAAGTGACATTCCATGAGCACTCAATTTTTTAACATCAAAATTAACTGCATTCACCAAGCACTAAATTGTTACACTAATACACCCCTGTGTCATAAAGGATACAAAATATATGTTACAAATACAGCTAAAAGTACTTCAAAGTAGTATTTTTCTTTGTATCGATCCAAGACTTGCCCTAAGCGCTTTGCATCTTCAATATCCCATGGAATTTTAAGGTGCTGTTGTTCGCTTCTGAAACAAAAATAACATCAATGATCTTCACTCTCTCGCTCTCATTTTTAAAATGATTGCGCATACCTAAGAATATATGTCATACGACTAAATGTTCACCAAAATTTAAAATCAATCATTTATCAATAGAATACCCAACCATTAAAAGTACCATTATAAAAGTCAATCATCTGAATTATTTTGTAAATACTCACTCTTGAAGTTCAGGAAACTTCATGTAGATATACAACAGGGCAAGTAAAGACACAACAAATATTGTAATAACGGTTGCAACTGCTTGACGAGTACTTGTTCCATGGTGATTTGGGGTGTGAATCTTCGGTTCATAACAATTGTTCTCTACAACTGAAGAAATTTGTTTTGATGAGTTTCCATGAATTTAGAATTTACCTTGGTGAAAAAAAGTGATGAATTTTGGGGCATTGTGAATTTAATTGATCAAATTCACAGTGCCCCAAACTTTTAAAAAGGTATCAATTTTAAAATTCCATAATTAAGATAAAAAATGGGGTTTGAACCTCTAGCCCACAAGTTTTTCACATGAAGTATTGACAGGTCTGTGATCTTGATTAATCAACTAATTTATATTGAAAGCAACTAAAAATGAATAATACAGTTTTGTCTTAATTTTACTTCAATAAATCTCACTTGTAACACAAACATTTAAAAGCACCCATTAGGAAAGGGAAATGCAATAAATAGAAAATTTTATCTCTATACAATAATTTGTTGATGGATTTAAATACTAAATAATAATTTAAAAACTCAAAATGGAATTTTAAATTTCCAGTTCAGAAATAAATTGATTTTACTACGTTCACTTTTACCAGAACACTAGTCACATTATTGAAGGGCATTAAAATTCAAGTAATAAAGTGATAGAAACATTAAGCAATAACTGCGTAAAAATTTAACAACTTATAAACGCACGACCTGCCAAAATCGGTAGAGAGTTTGGATAGTAATAGTAAACTTTCTGTTAAGAAGGGAAGGAGGAGAAATGGAAGAGGAGCAGGAGGCAGGGAAGTATGAAGAGAAAAAATGAAGTGGGAGGAAAGACGAGGGTGAGACTGAGATTGAGAAAGAAGAGAAAGAGAAGAGAGGAGGAATAAAACAAAGAACAAAGGGAACGAGAAGAAAGGGTAAGAATGTTGAAAGCTTCAGTCGAAGGAGGAGGTGCGGCAAATATTCATTTTTGAAGGAGGTGGTGAGTAATTTTTGGTATAGCCAAACATATTTAAGCATCCAAAGGATGGACAAACTAAATGTTTCGGTTTTCCAAACTACAGAAATCCCTCCCAAAATTCAGCTACGTTTTGTGAAAGGTTACCCTATCTGGAAATGAACATTAATAAAAAATGACAGGGAGACATTTATTCCTAAGTGCCAGAATCTTCAACATTCCTTTCCCAATAGGTAAATTGATTCTATACTCATTTCTTGTTAAACGCACAAAATTCAATACAAAAATATTTAAAACATCAGATTTCCTTCTATTTTCATAAAATGTACATTTACAAATTTCGATTCCGTTACTCCTCCATCTTTGCAATGACTATTTAAACAGTTAACGGTCATGTTACTGGACTGCACCCCAGAATGTACTTAACTTAATAAGATATGTTTTTGTATATACTCCGTTTGGTTTTTAAGTATATAATGACAGTTGTATCTGATGAGGGAGACATAAGTCTCTGAAACATCAAATTTCACAAAATGAAATTGATATAAAAATGTATGGAGGTGTTTATTGTGGTTGTCCTAAATTAAATAATGGACTGAAAAATATTTAAAAACAAATTTAAAAAATTTGTTTCATAGATAACTTTTGAACTAATGAATGGTTTCACTTCAAACTTTCAGGAAATATTTTAAGAGTCAATATCTACAACATGAAACAAAAACATGCAACAACACTTTTTCATTTATGTTTTTTCTATTAGAAAAAATCAGAAATTTATGACATTCAATACATTACGTAGGAAAAAGAAAAGGTTAGAATTTACTAGTTATATAATACAAGTTGCAAATTAATTGTTCAACAGTTCCCAATAACAAAAACCAAAAAGAATGTGGTACTATAAATAGCAACATTTCTACAGGCCTGCAGTTAAAACAAAAAATTTCAATATTCTCTATATGGTATTTTCATTCTATCATTTTCTATTAATGAAAAGATTGCTACAACCACACACAAAAATGTAGGTAATGACTCCTTTTCCACTGTATATGAAATATTAAAAATCATCAACATTTTCTATGCTACCAACTACACCAACCCTCTTAAAAATACCTTCTGAGTGGATAAAGATGAATTCATGTTCCACGTGCTAAATTATTTGTAAATAAGGGAAGCAACTATACTGGAGTAAAACTAACTAATAACATTACAAACATTCTAGATTTTCTTCCTGAATTCACAACTGAGGGTGGTGTGTGTGTGTGTGTGTTTGTTTGTTGTGTGTGTGTGTTTTATCACAGAAATTTTGAAATCACAGATTTCATGAATAGATCCATGAAGCATCTCTGACTCACCGGAATCCTAAATATTTGTTGGAAAGTTGATAATAGTTCATCTACTAAATAATTCTTTAAGAACATTTCCTTTAACTACAACATTTCAAGATTTCATTAAAAATAAAAAAAAACAAGAAAAAACAACAATTCAATTATGTAATAGACTGCTTTGTAGAACTCTGCACCTTTAGTTATACATGAAGTTTCTTAACATTACTACCACTTCTTAGGAAATTCATAAATTTACAAGTTAGATCCACAACTCAAAAGTGAAAAATCCTAAAGAGGACTCACATTGGATTTTTGGGCAAACTTCTATTTTACTCTTTTGACACATGACTAGAAATTAATTATACACTCATCACTTAACAATATTACAGGAACCACATTTACAGGGCCTAAAATGCCTTCAGCATCAGAATCTAAAAGTGCTTCTAGATTAGGTTTAGTTTTGGTTTAAAAAAACAAAAGTAAAACACCCTTGTCGATTATTAGTTTTGTTTTTTTAACAAACTATAATATTATTCACAAACTCTCTTGTAATCAAGTAGTGTTAAGGAGATTCTGTTTCTGGAATGTTATCACAATGAGTCTCATTAGCTCAACAACAAAATAAGAATAACTAATGAGTGTCAGTTATTCTTATTTTAAATGCTGGAAACTTATCACATTCGGCATCTAGCTCACTCTTGGACCAACTCGTACCTCACAAATTGTAAACAGATCGTAAAAATACCTTTTTACAAGGACAAAATATTAGAGCATCAGAAATTAGAATCCAAGTTAATGAAGTATGGCATACTGTTGGGCTTAACATTGGGATAATTTTTATTCCTACTATATACTTTAATGTAACAAGTATTGTATTTCTAGGCCAATGACCACATCTCGAGCAGGTTTCGTTCAGTTTCCCTGGTCCTTTGAGCAAATGCTGAGATGGCCCCTTGTTTGCTCCTGAACAGTAATGTAACTTCGCTCTCTCCACCCAAGACTTCATATTGACTCGTAATACACGAATGTAATTATATATGCGACTCAATAAATATTATTATTATATTTATTATTATTATTATTAGTAGTAGTAGTAGTACCTATTGCTCAAAACCAAAAAGCCTAAATCACAACACTAAAAATGTCCATAATGTGAATTAGATCTAGAACGTGAAAGCAACCAGAATTTCAAGTTTTATTTTGGCATTAAATGATATTGCGTTCAGACATATCTGGCAAAAAACTTCATTTAACTCAACTTCACATTTTGGTGATGCAAAGCAATGCCCTTTTTACTTTTCCAACACTTCTTCAAATCATTGGTATTTTTACAAGTTCATAAAAGGTCACACCCTCACAAATGTAAAATCATAAATTAAACTATACTTAGAGATAAATGCAACTAATCAAAAATGTTTTTCATACATAAAATAAGTATATTAATGGAAAGTTATTGTCACACTATTGGCCCGGTCTTTTTATTTTCCATTAGTCACAGTTGTCACACTGCAGAAGAATCAATTTTAAAAGAGTTTTCCCATCTCAATCAGGTTTTCGTCCAGTTTCCCTGATCTTAGAGCAAATGCTGAGATTGCCCCTTATTTTGCTTCTGGGCAAAAATGTAACTTCAAATTAACTTCTCCCCATAGCACATCACACACAGTTTTTAACTGTTTTTACGTAAATAAATTTTTAAAAAAATAAATAGAAATCTTAATATTTTTATTTTTCCAATTATCTCTTCAAATACCAGAATTTTCTAAAATCGAAGTGTATCATTGAATTTTGTTACTCTAAAATCGTATTTCAGAGTTCACTATTGGAAATATTCCCAGAAACAGAATTTCCGCCGACTTGTAGTAGGTCAATTATTACCATACCGATATTTAGAAAGGGACATAACAATATTCAGAAGGGGTTCAAGTCACTAACAATTTGAGGCACAACCGTTGAAAATTCGCATTATAACTGATTAATATTTCTATAAAACACCCCCGTCAATTTACCATTATTCTGAAGAAGTTGGGGTGAACTAATTCTTGGGATAGAATAAATATTTCTGTTCACACCACTTCTATATCGTATTTCAGATTGGCGGATGAGGATTGGAAACGGACTTTCGTGCATGATGTAACTCGAGGAACTCCTGGACGTAGGAAAGCTAGAGGTTATCTCAAAACATTGCACAGGAACATCACCTTCTGTACTCTGAGTTCCCATCATGTCAAATTGATGAGTTCATAAGTTGATTCACTGCAAAAAGCACAATAATACGTTAAATATTAGACTGCCTTCAACCACGAGCTAATCGCGCGGATTTGATTCGCTGTTGTTCGCACTTTGTCAGTCCTGCGAATCACGAAGAATTTACACAATCGAGTTGCCATGGTGTGTCAAGTCCCGACCAGTGTACCATCTCCAACGTACTACTAAACTAGTTTACTATTGGATACGGCACTGCACCGTATATATCCGAGCCAGTTTCATTCCCCCCCACTCCCAATTTTGCCGAACATTTATATCGGCTTTCAAAAATCAACTAATAGAATTTTAAGTTTACTCTTTGACAAATAGGCGAATCAGTCCTTTTCTTGACACTTTTCTTCACAGAATTACGAATTCAGAACGAAATATTCAGTCAACTTTCCAAAATGTGAATTTTTAGTACGAAAAATCCCCGTAATTTGTTATAAAAATTAACTTTTTTTATCTACCAAACATTTCAGGAAAAGGTCTGATTAGGAAAGTATTATAATATAATAAGTACGGATCATGGCACAACCGACACTAATACTTTAATAAACATTTGTCATCCAACACAAAGTCGAAAACGTTACCACAATTACATTAATTCTAAATTCTGGATTTGATATGCAACGATATAACCAGGTTATGAGATAAAGATGTGCGTCACTTCGCTTTTATGAAAATGAGTTGACAATCTCGACACGTAAAACTGATTATACAAGTTAGGTAGCAGTCTAGGGCCCTTGAAAATAAACCGAAACAATTGTGCGCGGAAGCGAAATGCCACTTGTGCGCAGTCGTAATATGTACTGTAAGCCGCATGGATGTTCCACAATTTGTTCTCACTCGTCAATCCAACCTAAAATAAATAATTTTTACTATGCATCCCTTCGATATTTGCGTGAGTATTAAATATAGCAATTATTTGTAAACATAGAAGAGAAATAAATTGTATCAAATTGGACGCAATGATGTATACCTTCGTAATCCTAATCTACAAACGATGAATTATAGTGCCCTCCATTGGAGGCGCTGGCCAACTTGACCGGGTCAGTTACCAACAGAAACCAACAGCACATGATTTTCTGGATACAAGTAATGACCGTTGTTTAGGGATGAACTTGTTGGCAATGGAGTAAACTAAGCTGTCAGGATAATTCCTTATTTTGGCCTTGAAGATTTAACTTTATTTTACTATGTCGTATAAAGAAAAGAACAATCGATATGAGTTCGACGGCAAAGAAAAGGACGAATGTTACTCGTGTCGCCTGTCCCTTAGTTCTTCCTAGTAGAAGCCTCCATCATTTTAGCTCATCGGTGTCGTCACTGTTTTGACTTGTTAGTAGCAGAGAGTATGGAGATGGTATAAGTGAGAAGTGTTGAATCTGCGAGGAGTTTACATGTGTATGAAATAATATACTTGTGCTGAAGTGTGCTAACAGATTATTTGTTCTTATCTGGCGAATTCAGCCTTTCATTTATTGCACGTGCTTAAAGAGTAGCAGCGAACAGTGGCGTTCATTAATGGCCTTATTGTAGGGCTGCACGATAGTTAATCGCTTCCGGTGAACGTTATGAACTAAAAGCAAGAAGAGTAATTTTAAGTATTTGAGTGCTCATCAAGATTCATCGTAACCACTAGTCCCGTCGGTGAACACAGTACAGCTAATGTAACCTACAGTCAATAGTTGACTATTCAATTAGTGCTAGTGTTGTATGTCGTGAGACGTCAAAATGCCTAACAAACCGAAAAAGGAGAAAGAACCATCGAAAAAGACTGGTAATGGAAAGAACGGTAAAGATATTGTTGACAACGGTGACGAAATGAATAAATTAAATACGAATTCATCGCAACCTCAGCAGCAACAGTTTTTATCACCAGGAGGTAGTGTCCCACCTCCCACCCAAATTAATAAAATCAAGTCTCCTGGTACCCCTCATATTAAAAAAGACAAGAGACAATCATCTTCAAGATTCAACATCAGCAAAAATCGAGAGCTTCAGAAACTGCCTTTACTCAAGGATGCTACCAGCAATGAAAGAGAGGAGTTATTTATCCAGAAAATCCATCAGTGTTGTGTTTTATTTGACTTTGTTGCTGATCCACTTTCTGATTTAAAATGGAAAGAAGTAAAACGTGCCGCATTACATGAAATGGTAGAATTTGTTACCACTCAGAGGGGTGTCATCACTGAAGCAATTTATCCAGAAGCAGTAACTATGTTTGCTGTGAATCTCTTCAGGACCTTACCACCTTCGAGCAATCCAAACGGAGCTGAATTTGATCCAGAAGAAGATGAACCGACTCTGGAAGCTGCATGGCCACATCTGCAATTGGTATATGAATTTTTTCTGCGATTTTTAGAATCACCAGATTTTCAACCCAATATTGCTAAAAGGCACATTGATCAGAAATTTGTTTTGCAATTGTTAGAGCTCTTTGATTCTGAAGATCCTCGTGAAAGGGATTTTCTTAAGACTACATTACATAGAATTTATGGTAAATTTCTTGGATTAAGAGCCTACATAAGAAAACAAATAAATAATATTTTTTATCGCTTTATATATGAAACTGAACATCACAATGGAATAGCAGAACTCTTGGAAATTTTGGGTAGCATTATTAATGGTTTTGCCTTACCACTCAAAGAGGAACATAAAGTATTTCTGTTAAAGGTTCTTTTACCTTTACATAAAGTGAAGTCATTATCGGTGTATCATCCACAGTTAGCATATTGTGTTGTTCAGTTTTTAGAAAAAGATCCTTTGCTCACTGAACCAGTTATAAAATCATTACTAAAATTTTGGCCTAAAACTCATTCTCCTAAGGAAGTAATGTTTCTTAATGAACTTGAAGAAATACTTGATGTTATTGAACCTGCAGAATTTCAGAAAGTTATTGATCCATTGTTTAGACAGCTGGCCAAATGTGTATCTAGCCCTCATTTTCAGGTGGCAGAAAGAGCATTGTATTATTGGAACAATGAATATATTATGTCTCTGATTAGTGATAATGCAGCTGAAATTTTACCCATTATGTTTCCATCTTTGTATCACAATTCAAAGTCTCATTGGAATAAAACTATTCATGGTTTGATATATAATGCACTAAAATTGTTTATGGAAATGAATCAAAAATTATTTGATGAATGTACACAGCAGTATAAACAAGAACGACAAAAAGAGAAAGAACGTCAGAGAGATCGGGATGAAGCATGGTCTCAGGTGGAAGTGTTAGCAATGCGAAATCCTGGGTATGCTCCATCACGTACAAATAGCATTGATAATAGCATGGGGGATTTGGGGTCTCCTGGAGATGATGCAGCTCTTGATATTACCTACGAAAAATTAGAAGCTGAAGCTAGAGAGGTTCAGAAAGTGCGAAATAAAGATAAACCATTTCTCCGGCGAAAATCTGAACTCCCTTGTGATACATACACTATGAAAGCACTTAATGATCACAAGCGTGCTGATGAATTTCTTCTTACTCCACCAGATGTTAATAAGTGCTAAATAGAGGGCTTTTGCTTGTAATTGACTTGCAGAAGCATGCTGCAGTAAACAGGGCATGCAATTTTACTGCCAGCTGAATTACCAAATTCTTCTGGTAGTATGTTTAATTATTATATACTAAGAATAAAGGCTTCTTGTGTCAGTTGCTGCCATCTATGCAGTACATATGAATCAGATAGTTGCAATATATATTAAAGGTCAGTTATGAAGTAATATTAGCAGAGTAACTAGCTGATTCATGAATAATATTGCAGTATAATATAAACATTAGTTATGTACTGTGACTGGTAAGTTGTATAATTTAACTGCGTTAGTTAAGTACTCTGACTGGCAAGCTGTACATTTAACTACCCTGTAGACACCTTTATATATACCCAGTGCATAGCTTCTATGATACATGGTCAGCTCTATACTGCATGCTGCCTCATTGAAGTGCAGTGTCCATTGGTGATGAACTCTGGTGTAATCATTATTGCAAGAATGTTATAAATGTATAATTAATCTCAAGTCACATAATTTTTTAGGTTATCAATGATGCTTCCATTTTGCATTGGACTCTTATTAGGTTAGAATTAAGTTGCTAACTGTAAGCTCTTCATCCAATCATTAACCTGTTCAGGGTTCATTACTGTAAAAATATATATTACCCATGGCATAGCTGTCCTGTTTATGATTTGGCCTTATATTGTTCCAGTCAAAATCTGGACGTAAACGTAATATCTTTGTAAAATACTGGGAAATTCATGTTATTTACAAATATTGTAAACATTGTTATGATGTGTTTGCAAAAATGCTCCGTGAATTGTGAGATGCTGCTGCTTAGTGTGGTTGAACATCTTGTATTTGTATATGTGCTAACACATGTTAAAAAAAGTATGCCTTCAGGATCAAAGTGTAAATTAGATCTACAAGAGGGAAAGCTGTTTGTTAAATATATTTGTTGTGCATCTTGTATATTTTACATGAGGTAGATACTATTATTGGTTGGTCTTAGGGGTGCCATACCATCAAACATTGGTCAGTTTTGTGTACTTTATATTACTTAATGTGTTGAACTGTAATTACCATGTTTGTTGGTTTGTGGCAGTACTGATTTATCCTTTTTTATTTTGGAATTAATGTGTGTGATAATTTGTGTTGAAAGCCCATTTTTTAATCTTGCAGAGAATTTGTTTCTTTGAGCATGGGAGAGAGTAAATACATGTAATGGAGGGTCAAGTAACGTGTAATGAATAAAGTTACTCGAACTTTGATTTTATTGCTCTTCATAATGTCAGTGGAGAATAAAGTTCGTCCCCTCCCAGAATTTTTAAGTTTAAAATTATCAAAAAAAAATCGTTATACTAGGCATAGGAAGCCTGACTTATAAAATGTGAAACATTGTTCTTAGAAATTGCAAGATATGCAACTCAGAAACATAAATGCCACTAGTTACCTGTAAAATCAACATGCACTGCCACAAGGTCTGGTGATGTAGACACCCCTGCAGGGGAATTGAGAGGAAGCATGTTGCTGAAACACTGAAAACTAGTACTGTGACCAAATAGTCCATGCTTACCCAATGCTGAAGATGTGATAAAATATAT
This sequence comes from Gryllus longicercus, assembly GCA_038098605.1. Taxonomy (NCBI): domain Eukaryota; kingdom Metazoa; phylum Arthropoda; class Insecta; order Orthoptera; family Gryllidae; genus Gryllus; species Gryllus longicercus. Next base: position 2,768,302 of record JAZDUA010000098.1, read on the forward strand.
AGGTCAAGGTCGTAGGTCTTGGCAAGTGTATTGAGCACATGATACTGACTAGTTTGGAGAATTTTCCCCTCACCTGTATGACAATATTTCTTTGGGCTTTCAGCAAGATCACCATGGCATACCATGTCATCAAATGCTTTGCTTGTAATTAAAGTTTTCCGTTATTGTTGTAATGGAGTTTCATTGCAAAAGTTCCTTTCTGCATACCAATATTAAGATAATGTCCTTTATATCCTAAAATGCCTTGCTCTATCGAAATGCCATACCTTGGAATTTAAAGAATAAAATTCTTAGATGTAAATACAATACAATATAATTATTGGCACTTTTGGATCCTCAATTAAATTAGGGCATTCATTGAAAACAAGAAATTGAAAAGATTTAGTAGATTAATTATATAAAATTAAATATTTCGTTTTGGATAATGAGTTTATTTTTACAATGCTTAACAGAAGTTTTTTTTACATGGGAAATCACACAACATAAAAATGTGTTTTTCACGTGGAGAGAAAGCAATATACAAATATAGTTCTGTCCTGCACGCACATTTCACTTCACTTTCCTGCACTTTTATTTCATTTAAAACTCATACTTCTCATATGTAAGCATTTTTACATTATTTCACCGTTTCTCCTTTCTAGAACTTTTTGAAGTGCACTTCTCATCACTTGGACTATGGTGTTTTTTTGAATGTTTCATTTCTTTTTTGTGTTTCTTGAATTTTTTCTCCTTTTTTGACATTTCCTCTTTCTCATCTGAACTCTCCCCTGAAGATTTATCCCTATGTTTTCGTTTCTTCATTTTCCTATTTCTCTCGCTTTCATCAGAACTTCCTTTTGGAGAATTATCCCTTTGTTTCCTTTTTTTTGCTTTCTTCTCTTCTTCAGTATCAGAAGAACTGGAATCTGAACTCGTATCTGTATTTTTGTGTTTGCGTTTGGATTTCTTTAATTTGGATTTTTTTTCTGATTTTCCCTTTTCTATCTCTCTGAATTTCCTGTAAAAGAACATTGTTTATTAGACTACAAAATTTATTATTTTAATTACACAACAGTGACAAGGAATGAAATTAATTTTAAAATATTAATGATAGTTGAAGGACATATTCTAAGATATTTTCTACAGCAGCGTTCCATTTACTCAAGGTTCATCTGGAAAGTGACAAAACTACAAAGGAAAGTGTTTAGCTAATTTTATCACACAAGTTCAAGAAATTTGCTATATTTCAACTTGAACCCACATCTCATCATTAATAATTTTAATAAATACACCTCAAGAGGAGGAAAGAAAGAAAAAAACTTAAACAAGCTTGAAGTTGTTTCTCGTTTGTATTTTAGTTCTTGAATACCAGCATTGCACATCCCTTAAAAAGTTGAGAACCTATTTGAATGCTTGGGAGAATTATCTGGAACTTCACTTTGCTAACAGAATCGCATACATTCACGATTGTGAAATGTACAACAATATACCTTCTGCTTTCATAAACTTCAATGGCCACACTTCCACAGCTAATGGGGACTTAAAAAAACTTAACATTTGATGGTAGGAGGATAAGACGTAACTTTGTCTTCAAAATGTTTTATGAATTATAAGCATGTATTTTAATAAAACAAAAATTTTGGAATGTCACATAATTTGAGATTGACTACCACTCTGAAATATATTGAGTTTTTGCAAATATACCTTTGAAGTTTGGTTAATATCCTCTTAGAGAACTTCGTGCTTAGTAAGTACCAATATGTGAGCAGATTTACTTCAAATTGTCAACAGTCGTACACAAATGAAAATCATTAAAAATGTACAAATATTTTTTGTGTGTGTCAAAAACATAGCTCCAACTCAGCTTTAATGAGCTGGAAGAGGAGGGGGGACGGACGGATGGATGAATGAATGATGTGACCCTACCTCTAGCACTTTCTGTCTCTGCAGAGCCAGAATCAGATAAAATACGTGTCAGGATGAGATTCTTGGGTGCCACAAAAAGGCTACCATGCCATGAACCCAACATGAAAACGTCCATGCCTCATGCAGAATCGGAACCCACAGCCTTTAGGGGTAACTTGCACTTTGGCTCTTACCCGAAGTTCCTACACCATCAGGCAGGCAAGTAGTGCAAATAAAATGCGTTAACCATGCATACATATATTCAAGCAATAAATGAAATACACTTTTGTGTGAACATTAATTAACGGAAGTTATACCGTATTGTTAAATACCATGTTTTACATTTGGACTTACAGCCTAAAGAATACATAAATAAAATTTAAAACACTAATGCAAAGCATTACTCCACGCATTTTTTATCAAAATACTGTTATAAATCAATTGTTCTTCAGAAGTTTCATTACAAAATCTATTTATTATTTGCAAGGGAATTTCTTTTTTTGATTTTGATATCTTACTGTAAACAGTGTTATATCAAGGTTATTTTATTTTTTCAAAATCATCTACTGAACAGACATTACAATATAAAATTCAACTTATAGCATTAATTTTTTTTTGTTCAGCTTCTCTTTGACAATTCCCTTGTATTAATTACTCTCTGTATATTTTTGATGCTTGAGAAAAACTATTCTCCATCTAAATTGCTAAGATCTGTATTATCTTTCAAAAATGTTCTTTCTTTTATTTTTAAACTTTTCTGCCCCACTCATCTTTTTTCTCAGTCATCAATATTCTCCATCATATACATCAATATACTTACAAGGATTATCATGTTTGGTTTTCAGTTCCAACATTTTTTTTATATTATATTTCACACAGAATAATTATCCTGTTTTATTTTTGCAAATATTTCTATCAACAATACAATACTACTATCAATTTTTACAAATAACTCGAAAATTAAGGAATTCATTTACACAGTATCTCATCTTAATTTTTGGAATTTTTAAAAAACGTGTAGTGTATGAACACAAAAAGAAAAAACAGAAAGAGTATTTAAAGTACCATCAAAGCCAGCATTAATCTACGGATCAGAAGCAGACCGTGAGAACTAGAGACCTACAGAGATTAGAAACAACTGAGGAGGAGAAGGATTCCAATACTGGTCAGACTTTTGAAAATATGTCAGAGAAATGAAGAGGTCCCACAAAGATTGAAGCAAAAACATATATGTGAATATATAAATAAGAAAATGGAAGAAAAACAGACTAAAAATAACTAGTGCGGGAATACCAGCCTACAGGCACAAGAGAGCAAGGAAGACCAAAATGGAGATGGAGACAACAGAAACACCTGGAAGACCAACCATTAGGGCAACTATAGAGAACAGGACCTACCTAAATCATACAGTCCATCATGATATTTTGTTAATTATTATTATTTTATTGGACAAAAGAAGTACAAGAAAAAGGATTGCCACATTAAGTCAAACTTTGTGATAGTTTAAACACCAGATTAAAAACTTTAAAAAGTGTACACATTTTTTTAAGAATATAACAAGAAACACTAAAAATATTTGTTGATATCGTTTTAAAAAAGCATTATCAACAATTCTGGTAATTATAAAATAAAACATAGCTATAAGATTGTGATTAAAAATTTCAGGTGCGTCAACTACTGTCATTAGTTCCATAAGTGTAGTGCATATTTTTATCACGGGAGGTGGCGAGATCCGGCGCTGACCTACGTTGTTTTGCTGGGATATTCCCAAACAAGGTATCTGCCACCAACGTAGCACCGCCCCAGCCGGGACAAGCTCTAAGCTCCCAGCTGGTACGTGTGTAAGGGGTGAGGAAAGAAAGAGCACGTGAGGTCCGTGGCCCGTTTGTTAGCGTATTGCTCCGACATTCGCGTGGTGTTGATCGGAGAAACCACGGAAAACTAGAGATCAGAGCAGCCTGGCCGCTAGAAGACCCCATCCAGAAAGCGGCTGAATTTGACCAAGCTGTCTAGCTAGTGTTGAAAATTCTGTCAGTCGGGCCTCGTAACTTCAGGATCTCCCGGTCAGAGGCACTGCAATGCCATCAGTTGATGCCCCGAGCAATTTTTGCCAGACACAGTTATCAGAAAGAATTGATATAAATTGTATTAGAAAGAGCGTTGTTAGTAGTAATATTAATTTTTAAGAGGTTTCTTGTTTCTCCTGAAAGATCCGTCGAGGTGGAATTCAAAACAACTCAAAATATAGTTTATTTTCACAAGAAGTCACTTTCCATGTATTTCACCCAAGTTTGTTTTTCTCATTGGTCCACAAAAAGTGAATTACTGGTAGGAGTTGACAAAATAAATTCTTCTTTAACGAGATACAGAGCTACAAAGAAAAAAGAAAAAGAAAATTGTTTTTAATAAATGTATAATTATTTTTTTAAGAGATTCAATAGCAATTCTTAAAACTTGAAATTCTTTGAATAATTCATTCCCGTTGACTTCTTTATTGTGGTTATTTACAATACATGTGAGGCTATCGAGGGTTGCTGTGCTATTATAGTCGGTATTCAGGTCCATGACTGCAAGCTTCTTAAAACGGAAGGTCTAGAAACTGAACCACTAACGTGGACGAAGGCTCCACTGTTAACACATTATAATATCACCGAACATAGGAATCTTACGATTGAACACATTTCACAAAAGCTATTTCTGTATAATTTTTTGCTCAGTTCAATGTAGTCTAACTTACACCCGCCACTTCGACTTGTTGCGTTAGATGAAAAAGGAAAGTGTCAAGCGTCATTGAAGGAATTAATGAGAAACCTTGCATCTTTCCCCAACCCAGTTGTCCACTCCCCAAATTTTCAAAAACCATCACCTGAAGAAGCAAGTATGCTTGGCGCCAAAACGAAATACAGCATATTCAAATTTGGAGCTTCATCAGCGTGTTCTTCGCCCCATTACATTCAGTCTCGAGCACATTTTATTGCTTTCAACGTTTTCTCTCATACGTTCCCTATACAGTAGACTCCGGTTAGTGAACTTCCGGGGACTAACATTTTTGGTTCACTATATCGGATGATGCCAAAATGTAATAGAAAATCTCCATAACGATTGACGTTATCATAAACATACAGCGAAATACTTTAACAGAACGAACTGAACATTTCAATACCTTTATTTTTTCAAAAAAAAAAAAAAAAAAAAAATATTATTTTCAATTGTTTAATCGATTATTTTTCTTTAGTAATTTCTCTAGATCCTTCAGAGTTCGTGCTCTCTCCATACTTCATTTTGCATTGCCCTCTGTGTGTAAGTATCGTAGTGCAGTGTTGCCACTCTACAATGCCTCTTGTACTGTTGAACATCGTCCCACACTCCGAAGGCTCTTTTACTCGCCAAATGATATACGAGATGCTTCTGTAGCGGATAGCGCAAGCGGCTAATAAAACATCGCTTTTCCGCGCGGCACGGCGGATATTGTCAGGCTGTGGCAGTAGCTTGCTTGTCGACTACATAGAACTCAACGTGCTCGGCGCCGATCAGAAACATGTTAATTGTTTATTAGGAAAAGAATGGAATACATTTATTCACAATGAAAAAATACATAAATAAAAAAGCACTCAATTTACACAATTCGACTGCTTTTTTATTTGTGTCAATTTATCTTATAATACCGAATATATATAATTCGGTGTGCAGACTTGTGAAGACACAATAATAAAATTCATTAAAGTATACTACTGATATAACAGAAAAGTAGGGACAATAGAAAGTCCTGCCAGTCCTCCAAGTCCTGTCCTTTGCCCTGCAAAGCCTTTATAATAAAAGTTGGGTTGATCCTTTCAACATTCTCAGTCTTAATTCAGCAATTAGGTCAACTAGAGGAAATAATCATCCATTTAAATTTTAAAATTAATCCCTTACGCGATTTCATGACAGCTTGTTAGCCCAGTCAATGATGTCATTCACAGGCGCACGTGCTGCCTAAAACAACAGGGTGCTAACTATTAAAAAATATTATTCAAATTGATGTAGAATCCTTAAATAAGATGGTTTCAACCCTCTGAAAAGAATAGGATTGATTACACTAAACATATATTATACCTATTTCATCATATCATTTGGGGTAATGATAATATGTGGATTAGAAAAAATCCATATATAATAAAATAAAAAGCCATATTGTGTGAAATTTAAAATTCAACAAATAAAAATAAATCAAAATTATCATAATATGATAATATTAAGGTACTAAAAAGTAATAAAAAATATTTGATTTTAAATAATGTCAAAAGTTAAATTAACTGATACACAAATACATGATCTTGGCTGTTCGAGAAACACCGCATTGAAGGTTGTGATGCAGTTATTTCTACCGTTTTGTGGTCTTCCTCAGCACTGGGCTGCCTGAGAAACACAACAGCAAGATGGTAAAAATGTCGGCTTAACAGCGGTCGAAATGGCATCACCCAGACAGCCAAGGGCACCAGCAAAACTGGCTGCAGAAGTCTATGATTTTAGACATCCAAATAAATCATTAAGATTACTAATTTTCATTGTAAAGTCTTATAACTTTGTGATACCTTTTTCTTCTCATTGACAACCAAGACATGGATTCAATAGTCAACATTCACCACAAGAACTTTTTAACTTATAAAAATTTCAACAACTAAAGTCAAATGATATTCATGGTCATTTCAAATTTTATCAATTTCTATATCAAATATAGACTAAAGAAACAAACAAATAATGAATTAGCACTTACCTGACTCACTACTTTTTATTGTTAATGATATCCATCCTCAACAATGATTAAAAGCTTGTTAAGTTGTAATGAATGTGTTAGCAATTCACTTTAAAGAAAGTTGTATATAAACTGTCAAGCTGTCAGGTCTAGACTACAATTAGCAATGTAGTACAACTGAACCACACAATGAAAATCAATTGCCCAACCTCTTTTTGTTAAGATACCATTAAAGAACTAGTACTTCACAGCAGTGACATTCTCATATACTACTTTGAGACAGGATGACAGGAGACAGGATGACAGGATGACAAGTGTCCTCTGTCAGTTTGTGACTTTAAAAGTACTTTGTTTTAATTGGAGTACAATATAAGTGATAGATGTGTAAATCTGACTTCAAATATTTAATCCATTCCGTTCAGGTAAACTGCTTGATGCAAAATACACAATGCTCTTGTTTTAACACTAGAAGTATGAAGATGGTCAGTTTGATGCAACCGGATATAATTTTGTCACACACAAATTTGAAAAAAGTATTTTTCCTCCTTTTAACCCTAGTTTAAAATAGTTCCCTCCTTTAATCCCTAGTTTCCCTTTTGTTCATTTATTAATAATATTTAGTGTTGTATTGCCAGTCTGGATCAAAGCCTTGCAAATAATATGTACTCATAAGGAGTGTCATTTGAGGCGATTTTTTTATTTTGAGGCATCTGGAAATTGCTTCCTAGAATTTATTTTCATGAAGTACGAACATAATCCTAGATGAACTCTTTGTATGTGTCATATTACCAATGTTGTTTGATGCAACAAAGCAAGACTTTGTGAAGATATTTCAAGTTAATCTCTCTATTAAAAATTATGTTATGTCTAATGATTGGTGAGCCTCATATCTTATTGTAATTTGCATTTGTTTTATGTAATGTTTTTAATGTATTTAGTAGTTATTATTGTCTTAGTCTTGACTAGAGGATGGGAATGAATGATTCCTGAAACATTGTTATTTGATAATAAAAATGTACATTACAATACAAAATATAATTGGATTGCAGCCAAGTGATACTTGTATGGTATTCAATGATAATGGTACTCAATTTTATTTTCATAATAAGTAGACTTTTGGTAAAAAAAAGTGAATAACAATCATTAATTAAAAAAAAACAACTAGTGGTACTAAAACAGCATGTACTTTCTCACTTATAATTTCATGCAAAATTACACAATAAGTACTTACATTTTCGAAAAATTATATATGATCTTATTCCAAAACCTATTTTTAAGGAACAAATATCATTAAGGGAAAACATTTCTATCTTTAAAATTTTAGTTGTAGGTAGACTCCGAAAAAGTTATGAACTTCAACAATTTTGGGAAAATCGGTTTCCAACATACAATACACCTGCACCATTCTCTTAAACGTCCTTCACACTATCCAACAACAAAAGTTAATTGAAAAAAAATATATATATATATATATATATATATATATATATATATATATATATATATATATATATATATATATATTTAAAATCAATTTTGGAGGAAATTGGGAAGAGTCGTTCACAGACAGATGAACGGACATTTGCAGTCATTCATTTTCTCAGTATCGAGGACCCACAAAACATGGCTACACCACAAATTAGATGTTTCCCCCCCCCCCTTAAAGGTTGTGGCAGAATAAGGGAGGTAAAAATGTCACCAAACTTAATTCAATTTGGAATAGGGGGCATGTGTAGTGTTATTTTGAAAATTTTCCAAAAATCTCAGAACGGAAGCCCAATTGTATTGTAAGATAGAAAATATATGAATTTTCAGTTTTTTTATCATTACTTGGGAATAAAATTCTGAAAGAACTTTGAGACATAGTTGACATCTATATAAAACTTGGAGAGCTTAAAAATTTGTTTAAAAAGGGCAGGAAATTCAATATAATTTTTTTTTATATCTATATAATTTGGTATTTTTCTGTTCCATTTCTGGGGTGACAACTCCAAAAAACTCCTACAAATTGGTATTAAGGTGTTTTTAACTACCGATTTTTTTAATTGGTACATCAGATTGACAAACATTAATAATTATTTATTTCATCATGTATCATCATACAACACCAGTTAAATAGTTCAATTTTCGAATATCCTGAAATCTTTTTTTGAAAATGATCACAATTTCATAAAAATGCTCATATTTGGAGGGGGGGGGGAGCACATACATTAATGAAAACACTATACCTACACTTATTTTCATAAAAGCACCCATGAACACAATAGCCAACACTCAACATCCCCACAGAGGCTAGTGGAAATATGCTGAGGGAAGTAAATTTCTAAGACCTAAAAGTTGACCCTGACACGTGGACAACTGGCAGACTACTTAAAAACAGATGAGGAGAATGAATTTTTGAGGACAAAGTTTACTGCGATTGTTTTACTGTATTACTACATCATAATTAGTACATGCAACAATTCTTTGACTATTTCATGAGTCAATCACGGAGGAAGAAAACAGATTTATATTCCCTTTCGTTAGTCTGGTAGGAATTAGAATTACAGACAATTCATTAAAATTAAAAAGTCTAGTTCATCATATTCAACATCTTGAAAAATTCTTAATTTTCCAATACAATTTAAAAGATTCCTTATATTCCACTCAGAAGGAGTACCATATACAATTATTAGAAAGTGTTTCTAGATTTTATCATTTTCTACTTATATTAGCACTGGTGACTATTTCTTACTTACTTCAGTAGTTTCTGCTTCTGCTTCTTTGATAAAGATTTCAAAAGATCTATTTCTGAATCATTCAACTTTTCACTTTCTTCTCTATACTCTGAAGAATTCTGGAAACATCCAAACATAAATGCCAAAATTTATTAAAATACAAAGGTTTATTATTAGAGATTGTCTGGACATATAAAATATTTCTTATAATCTCCATCATTGATATCAGCAACAAAAAGTGTGTTCTGAATATGTAATGTGATGTGATCAATAACTCGAAAACTCTAAAATCACAAGATTTTTGAATTTATTTATTTTACATCAAAACAGTCAAAAACTGTGAATGACATGCTATGGGGAGGTGTGTATTCTGTGCATGTTTTCTGGGACCCCCACCCTAAGCCACATACAAGTTTAATTCTGAATACAGAAATAAACAAGTGTTTTGGCACAAATTAATAGGAAAATAATTGCTCTGGTATTATAAAATCTATTTTTAAGGGAAAACCAGCTAAGATTTGGGTTCTTATTCCTCATTGAGTCCTTCACAACGAAATATACTTCCTGCACAACATGAAAATATAATTTGAATAACCACTGCCAGATGTGCACAAATAGTGAAGTTACTTAACCCAAATATTGATTATACTGTTGGAAATCACATCCTCAACTCTACGACAGAACAAAATGATCTTGGCGGTATCAACACTCAAAATCTGAAATGGGATAACCAAGTGTTTACCGTTAGTAAAAAAGCCAATAAGCTACTATACCTGATTAGAAAGACATTCTCTACATTACGTCCATCTATGGTGAAACTGATCTACACGGCATATATCAGACCTATACTAGGGTATGCTAATGTGGTTTGGTCCCTCTATTATCACATGAAACATTACATATGATAAAGATAAAAAACATATTAAAAAAGTACAAAGGCAGATTACAAAAATCCCTAGAGAACTACGTCAACTTGATTATGAAGGGAGATGCAGAGAAATATCTCTTCTAACATTAGAAAAGAGAAGAAGTAGAAATGATATTGTAGAAACGTTTAAGATCCTGAAAGGATTTTATAACGTTCCTGAATTCAACAACTTTTTCATTAAAGCCACGGAGTCTAGACTTAGAAGACATGTGTTGAAACTGGTGAAAGAGAGAACAAGGACAGGACAACGTTCTCATTTTATTGTAAACCGAGTGGTAAATACATGGAATACACTTCCTGCACTTCGTATACAAAAGGAAACTCTGAGCGCCTTTAAGGATTGTCTGGATAGTCAATTTTTTGTGATCAATTGAATGATGATAAATATATATATATATATATATATATATATATATATATATATATATATATATATATATATATATATATGCGTCGCACGTGCGATTTCACTTATCGCGGGAGGCCATTACCGCCTCCTCCCCATTAAGCAGGCCGTTTGGAGGACTGCCGTTGACAGACACTGTGCAAGTGTTCACAGCCGGCTGCGAAGTTTCGACAGCGCCCGCCCGTTTCGGGGAATCCCAGACTCTCAAACTTTTTTCACGCAAACGCGCCCCCCCTGATGCAAGCACGGGGCGATGTTCTAGAAGGAATTAAAATAACATTGTGCACGTGCAGCTAGCACGCAGGGCGGAAAATTCTGTGGCTTCTCGCGTGGCGATTGGCTGAAAATAGCGTGATGCGCAACAACCTAGAGCCAATAGTGACTTGACTTTTATAAAGAGCTAGGGCACATAAGAGGAATTGGGTGGGGGAAAAAATTTACCTTATAAGATTTCGACGGAGAGAATTTCAGAAGAGCTGGGGCATCAGACGGGGCCAGATCATTAGACGGGGGGGACAGTCGTCGGCCAGAGGCAAAGTTCGCCTCTGCCGGACTTAGAAATTTTTCATCTATCAGACAGGGCCAGAGTATTCGGCGCCGGGGAAAGACTACCGTGTCTCTGGAAAACGTATTATTTTCTGAGTTTGAATATTAGACTGAGGACAGTGGAGAGAAGAATTTGTATGGGGGTGGGAATTATTCGGGCGATAATGCCTATGTGGGGATTTACTGCGAGTTTTGAGCTGTGAGCCGACTGCAGTGGAGAGAGAATTTTCTCCTGGGGTGGGTTTCCGTCGTGAAGAGAGGCGAATGTTTCTCCAATCGAATTTTAAACTGTCCGAAGTTGTGTTCGACTTCTTATCATAAAAGTCAGAGAGAGACGCATAGTTGGCAACTCCGTTCCTGAGATCATCCGGCCAGCTCAGCTAGTACTGCCAGTTTCGACCAGAACTTCTAGAATCCGCCAGATCAACCAGAACTTCTAGACACCGCCTACGCGGCAACGCATCGCGGCCTTTTCGTGAAACTACGAGGCGACTGCCCAGCTGGCGACGAGAGAGGTCATTGCCTTTTCCCGAAGGCAATTTTTTTTTTGAAGGCCGCCAGGCAACCCTCTCGACCGCGCCACGGCCGCCCCCCCGGCCGCACAAAGACCCTTCTCCAAGTGGTATCGTTAGGGCTACCGCCCTTATTGTATAAAATTTTAGTAATGCGGTGTCACGCTCTGACACACTGACTAGTAGTAATTTTACCCATTGTAATTGTTAGCTATAATTCTTTTTAGTTCTTTAAGCTTAACTCCTAAAACTAACTTTTCATTTTTTTTTCTCCTCTTTATCTAATTTTCCCGCTATTCTTTTATTAAACTTAAGAGTGTAACTTCCCTGGGGCATTTTAATCATACTGCCCAGGAATAAATGTGAATTTTTACCAGTGAACAAGTGTTTATTTTGTGTTTCTATTGTACTGCATAACAGTTCCTTCCATCACCGATCTGAGCTAGTGGCAGGGTCGCCAACCGATTCCACAGGTAATCGGTTCGGTTACAATTTATATATATATATATATATATATATATATATATATATATATATATATATATATGACACACAATGTCAAAGGCGATGTCCCTGAAGATTTTAGAAGAAATAGCATCATGACTGGAATATCACTGAATCAGAAATAAGTTTCTAACACCTATACAGCTGTGTGAGAGCTTTAACATTTTCTGCTAGAGGTTATCTGTGCTTTGTGATCGGCAATTGCAATGGAATTTTGTCATCCACAGAATGATATTCTGTCAATTAAAACATGTTTTCTTTTGTAATCGCCTCACTATGGGTGGAGTATGCGGCATATGTGCAAATGCTGAAGCTTCAGCAGTAAGGGAAGACTGAGAACACAATGACTTTCATGCCATGCAACCGCTTCAAAATCACCACATGTTCATTTCCTTCGTACTCCCGGTCAATTTGGATACCCTTGATCTCCACCTGTATGCAAAGGTAGCTTTGACTATGCTCTTCTATGAAATAAAGTAAAATACCTTCAGCATCAGGAGGTGATAACAGACTTCTCGACCAGGAAAATAGTCAACTGGCACCGTTGATGTTGTCAAAGAAGCATGGTAAAAACAAAACTCAACGATTGAGTTCCTGGCGAGGCATGTGTTCCATGAATATCTCTGGTACTCCATGAATATATAGGTCATCTGTGGTCCTACCTATTTTACCCATGATGCACCTACACAAGCGGCAGTTTTTGAAGTTTTGTGACTGGAAGTTAAGTACTTTGCCATCCTAAAGAATACATATGACATTTTTCAAACATCCTGTTTTTTTTAATATTATTTGTTGTGTTTTTGTCTGTGCAACACGTCTGAAGTGTTTTGTCAAGTCACATCGCAGCCAGTCAGTAACTTTTATCCCTTCAGCCAGGCGTTTAGCACCTTTAGTAACCGAGGTTCCCAGATGGTCACCTGCTTAGGAATCCACGTTTCTCAAATTGCATAACTTCCATGAGTTCAAGGAGCGTAGTTCATCAATTCAACTAACCAGGCTGGATATAAACTGAATTTCACTGAATAAAATGACATACCTGAATTTGTGCTAAAAGTTGGTGATGAATAATAAAATATCGCGGTTTTCACATCAAATTCCGTTTCCCCCTTCAGTTCTTCCTGGCTTTTTCAAATTCCTGGTTTGCTGGCAACCCTATTATTGAACTGTATTGTACCTAGTAACCTCTTTTCCTCTGGTCAGATTTTAAGAAGAACCACTGCTTAGGTGGATGTGTCGCTTTCCCCAATGGCTGAGACCAGCTCCAAAGGTGTGATCATTATAGTTCCTTCCAAGTTCCCCTTCCAATTACGTAATGTGGCCTGCGGGTGCTTATATTCAGTACATTCTTGCTATACCTCACAACAATGGCATGAAGGCCCTTTGGCTTTGTGCAATAAGGGGACATGGGGCCTGGAAGCCGGCAGGGAGACAGGTAGAAGGGAATGGCACTATCCAGGTGCAACGTGTACATACATCATGCTCCTGTACTATCCACACCACTCAAGGAAGACAAAATTTGGTTTGTGACTACACAGATTCTTAAAAGGAAGTAAGTACAAAAATCCATTTTTCAGTATCAGGGTTCGAATTTTTCTGGAAAACGAATTTTCCTGTTGAAAAATCAATGTTTTTTCTGCAGCATTACATAATGCCCTCTATACTATATAGTGATATGTGGCTTTTATGTAAAAAGAACATAGTACCAAAAGTTTTTTTCTTTATGAATTCCATAATAATGAATTAAATAATTGGCCTGTTGGCCGATTGTGCATATAGTAAAAATAACTTAACTAGTGGTACTACAACAAAACATACTTTCTTGCTTATTTCTAAAATTTATCTTCTTCATTTATATAGGTTGTACACTTGTTTTTCTTCACACTTCATCACAGGGATTCACTAGATGTTGCATGTGCGAAAATATGCAAACTTCCCCCCCCCCAATACTTTGCAAATGATCAAGACTAAAATTAGTTTAAACTACTTTAAAAAACGTACAAAAACCTTTGCACAAAACTGGTTTCTAGCCAGTTCCTTGGCCAATGTGACCAAGTTCTACAGATAGAGAAAGAATTGTTATTCTCCTAAAAAAGCACAGTATTAAATTGATGTACAGGCAAAAAATGTTGTATCTTTGTGAAATAATAAATATTTTTAGTGAAATAAAAGATGCTATAACAATTTTACCAATACATCCAATCAATGAAACAAAACATTATACCTGCATGGGGAAATGCAATCCCAATGCACTACGTTTCATGGCAAGGCCATCTTCTCTCATTTGTTGCACAAGAAGTAAAGGATCTATGGATGTACTCGTTTGTTCAGCTGATGAAGATTGGTTATACATTGGACATTCCTTATCTGAAAATAGACACAGACAGCAAAAATGTATTATTATTCTATAGGAAATGAAATAAAGGAATGTAATTACATTTCCAGAACTAATAAATAGAATATACCAGCATTTGGTTACGAAATTCAACACCCCTTAATGTACTCACCTGTATTAATATGACCCCATTTATGACACTTTATACAACGCACATTACGAACTTGTATACCAAAAGGTTGATCTCGAATCTCTGAATCTCCTTTGCAGTAACTGTAAACGAAAAGTTGAATTACATGTAAAATCATCAATAACATAATAAAAAGATGATAAGACAATAACCATAATAACCTTATAATTAAAATTGAAAATGATTACTTAAAAACACTATATACTACAGTTGCTTCAATATTCTTTTAATCGAGTTTCTAATTAGGGTTCCCAACAAATTTGTAACAGAACATTTAATGAATTTCACTATTTTCACCTCTAATGGTCATTGTTGTTGTGAAAAGTCTAATCTCTGAAGATACCCAAAACAACATGCAGTGATACAGTTATTCTCAAATACATGTAGGCAACTTAACTCCTAAAAATATTACATAAAGGAGCATCTCTCTGCAACCCAAAAACCAAAGGAATGCAATCTCGTGTTAATGTTAGAAATGTTCTTGCATAAACAATCAACAGTGGTTTTACCATGTGTTTCTGCTAATATACCATTTTGAGCAGACTTGAAGTAACATTAAATAAAATAATACAAGGTTCAATTACAATTATCATTGCAGGATGTTTAAATGTACTGTTAGAAGAGAACAAGAGATTCTCTAGAGCTATAACAAATTTCCAAACCACCTCCACTTTACACTCAATCTACCAACTAGGGTTATTTACACAAAGCAAAAATAGATTTTGTGATCAGAAGTGTAGGGGGGGGGGGGAGAACAAAAACAAAATGAGAGAAAATTTGTTTGTAGAATGTAATTGCAAAGGTAGAAGGTAAAAAATACATAGACAAACCATATCATTAAAACCTCAGTGAAATGAGTTTAATGCAGTGATACCTCTCTGAATATCCACACCTTCTCAGCTAATGATTTATTCTTGGAACAGACACTGAAACCCATAAATTGCATGTAAATCTTATCCCTGTCATAGACCACCGCCCAGCCTTGTAATACCATATTTCCACTTTTAGGAAAATGGTAACAATACTGTACCTGAATTGTTAGTTTACATGAAAGTTGGTGACATTGTAAATTGCATTTGTGCAACATGCCATGTACCTGAGCTTCAATTCTCAAGGAAATTGTGAGGCAGAGGGAATTCCACTGATATGGCCCCACAGCTACTCACTCCACTTCAGTTTCTTTTCTACTAAGGTGATTGCGAATTTTAGGGTGACGTACCATTTAATTCTTTGAATTAACAGTGCCTTCCTTAGCTTACCTTCGTGGAGAACATCCGCTCTTGTAGAAGATCAATGTCGAAAGTCAGCGTTAATGAATTGCCCCCTTTGTGTAAATGGGTGAAGAAAGGCAAGTAAAGCGAGTTTTGGAGCACCTATATATAATGTCATGCATACCTAAAAAATTACATATTGAATCTACACAAGAAAATGGAGAATTGTTACCAGAGGTAACTATAGAGAGTAGTAAAAATAATTTCAAAGTTTGTTATTAACCAATAGGAAATTTGATTTCTTTTAATGCATACAGCTAGTAAATATATTTGAAGAAGTATTTACATCAAAATAAGGGGGGGGGGGAGGCAAAATAAACCTTCGCCAATTTTTCATAATTCGTGCATGTACACTAAAAGCAATTATCTATGTTCATTCAATAGCCACAATCCTTTACATCCAAAAACCAGTAATACATTAATTTCTATGAAAAATAACAATCCCTCTATTAGCTGCAACTTGCATTTTATTGCAACCACTATAAAATATCACATTTTCCACACCATTGACAGTTTCCAAATGTGTTTAATTGCGTAATTTTTTCAGCAAAATATAAATTGTGTCCCTCTTCAGGAGCAAGAACAAACATTTTACGATTAGATGCTTTAGAAACATGAATACTTTATAAAAAGAGGAGAATTCTAGAGGCTGGCCTTTCTTACTGGTACTTTTCTGTAGTTTTGCCAATCAATACCAGGCAAATGTCAAAGCAATACGCTAACAATTAAACCACAGATATATACCAGACGGACATATTTCCTTCCTCTTCCTTGTCCTAACCTCATGGAATGTGGAGGAACAATACCACCCCATTCCATGATAAAACATGCACCCCACTTATGGGACTAATGACTACAGTCGTTGGCATGCCCGGAAACAAAAAGTAATCGATCATACTCCACATGTTATGAATGTACAACTTGTTATCCGTAAGTTACATAGCAGCTACCACATACTGTTGTAACTATCAGTATCACGTAATTTGTTTGGTTCTTCAGAGTTCCCTTTGTCTTCACTTTTCCTTTTCCCTCCCACCCCTTCCTGTTTCTCCAATACTCTTATCCGTTAGTTCTCTTGGACTTCGCATAGTTCTGTTTCCGTGACTGTGGTTGGAGATGCACACTTCACTGTAGTTCTCCAGCTCACGTTTATCACACAGATGTTATGTTGTGTGCTATTACCTTCAGCAACTTTATCAAATATTTTTCATGTAAGACTATTGTCAATTTCTATTTAAATATTGTTTGTTGGCCATCCATTGGTGGTGCAACGATCATATTTCAGATTGACCTTTGGAATTTTATTTTATGTTACCATACTCTAGTCAACAGACATGACCATTGACATGCATTAATATTTCCACTCTTTTAAAACGATTGATATGAGAGCAAGCATCCAATGTTGTTGGAACTTTTTACAATACGTTAATTTTTTTAAAAATGTTTCTTATTTAAAAGTGCTGTTTCTCCCTCCTAAAGGGGGCATGATTTTGTAGTTTGGGCATATCTTTGAAAAAATTATACAGTCTAAACTGTCCAAACTGGAATTGCTTGCATCCAACATTTTCTCCTGTCTTGTACAGGTTTCCAATAAACAGGTTGTAAGAGAAGTTTATCTAACCTAAAAACTACATTTCAAAGGAACGAAGAAGTCCTGAAAGAGTTAAAAAAATGACATGCAGAAATGCACACACAGTGTAATGAAACAAAGAACTCCGTAAAAAGTGAAAGAAACATATTTTCAATATTTGTAGGAACAGATGAATTCTAATGATTCAAGCTTCAGCTATTTGCCTAGGTACTTGTGAATATTATGGCAGCCACCTATAAAAAAACAATATTTTAACCACACATTCTTGATCTTTCTTTTTAAGGTCTCATAAACTTAAATTTTAGCAACTTTAAATTTCCTTATAAAAACCTAGACAGAAGTATTGTTTTGTTTGTGTTCTTCAATTAGTCTCATATCCTCACCAAGAGTTAGTGTTTTTAATTTGCTGTTGGACATAAACACTTGATTAACACACCTGCCACTCATTGAACGGAACACTGAACCCAATGTATGCATTACAAGAACTGTGGTAGGATCATTCTTCCCATCTCTTCTTCCTTCACATGGGCCTGTGAAGATCAGTGCAATTACAAAGAAACCTGGGTTCCCACATGAGTAGCATAGGTAAATTTTTTCAGACTAGGATAACTGAGAAATTGATTGCCACAGCTCTGAGTATCTGAAGGTACTATGTCACCACACTTACTAGTCAATATTTAATTTTGAAACAAAACTTGTTTTTCATCTAATCCAGAAGTTTTAATAATGTCGTACTAAAAACTTCTTTCCGTTTCTGTGTTAGACAGGTTTTACAGCTTATTCAGAATTCTTTGCAAAACAGTCCAAAGGAAAAAGCAGGTTTCCACCTTATCCAGGTTCCATCTTTGACATGTTTTAATGTACAAAAAATATTAACATTTTAATGTATTTTTGGCATTAAACACTTTACATATAAAAGCATGCCCTTAAACTTCCAATATTTGAAGACAAATATGTTATAACCATCTTGATAACAAGAAAGAGAGATTATTCTGCTCATGGGTATAATTTTGAATTGCAAAATAATAACGGTGATTGTTAAAAGAACCCAAGTGCAGTTAGGAAAAGCAGTATCTGGAAGACGTCAGAAGCATGTAAAATGATGAACAATGGAATACCAAAAGATAGTATATATATAGATTTCTGAAAGATAGTTGTACAATCCATACAATGAAATCTCAAACATCTATTAACACATAAATACAACTTTCACAATCTGTAGAAAATATTCAAACCAAACAAAAAAGGTATAAGGAAACAACATAAATAACCAAGGAAATTTACAATTCAGGGACTGAATTAAAGTTTTAAAAGAGTAAAAAGATAGGGGGTAATCAGTAATAAACAAACAAACAAAAAAGATTGAAAAGAACAAACAACAGATTGTAATAAACAAACAAACAAGAAAGAATGTTAGAATATCAAGAATGTAATCAACGCGAGACAAAAAGGGAAACTAAATTAGGTAAATCAGTGAGAAATAATGTTGAAAATACACCAATTAAAAAGAATAATGGGAGAACGCAAGAGACTAGTATTTTAATAGCTGAAAATTTTAACAACCCCTTAAAAAATATTTTTGATACGGATTCCAAAAATTTTTTTGGCCATGCAAAATCAATTATGGTTAAAATCTTGTGTTCTTCTGTCTTGTTCTAGCTTGTTCACAGTTAATAGAAGTCATATGTGTAAATAAATTATTACCATGAAACTACCAGATATGTCAATTACTGATAATGAGAATATAAAACACCATACCACCTCCTTTTAGTAAGAATGTCAATTTATAATTTCTTAGCAATCGCAGTTTTGTTCAATTCACTTGTCAAAAATTAATTCAAAATATTTAGTAACTAATTTATAAAAAGTATTAATTAATGATTATTCATAGCCAAAGGGGGGGGGCATGCAGCCCTCTCCCCAAATCTGTTGAATACTACAAATATTAACTATAAGTCAGCAGATATCTGAGAAAATAAATCTTCAGTGTTCATATTCTTATTATCATTACTTCGCATTTTTTAAATTATTTTCATCTCCTATTTTGATTTGTTAAAAAATTACTTGAAAAGTAAAAAATGTTTGAATTATTACTTGCTAAATTGCCTTAATGTTTGTTTAAGAGTGCTGGCATTTTTTTATTTCAGTTGTTTTCGTAGAATTGAACAAAAATCATTTTATTGACTTTTGGCATTTTTATCATGAAAGCAAAAAAAAGATTGATAGACTAAAACCTCTAATGCTCCTTAATTTTGTATATATATTTTTTGTTGCAAGGATTGATAATATTTTTGAGATTTGATAAATTATTGAGATTTGTATTATAACTATTAAATATAAGTGTTTGATAGTTATTCTTATGTATCATCAATAAAAATAATGTATGTGGTGTACACTAATTACCTGCAGCAGTAAAAGCTGCCACACATGTGAGTGATGTTTTAAAAATTTCAATAAAACATTAAAGAAATATAACAAAAAGAAATGAAATATACAAGATAGCTTTCAGAAGACATCACTGCAATTAGAGCCAGATCAATACTTTGTCCATTTGTTGTGAATAATAATTAGAGTCAAGTGCTGTTTCTTAATGCAGGAATCCAGACTATTGATCTCTTTTATCCAAGTGATATGTGCCTTAAATCTGTAAAAATCTTTAAAAAAATATTACATTGTCCCTCACCACATTTAACTCTGGATCTTTACCTTTCAGAATGACTCTCAGCATGTGTTTGCTACAGTCAACTGCTCAGCTTGATTCATTGATACTTCATTAAGAATACAATATTCAAGTAAATGCTTTGATAGATAACAGTATAAAAATAGAAAATTATCTTATTACACTGCCCTTGATTCTGAAGTATTTACGAATAAGAACAAATACCACACATCTTTATCAAACTTCCTGGTGAGGAACTATCATATTGCTTGTCCTATAAGTAACACTTCATGAAATTTATTATTTTCCTACCACAATTTTTAGATATCAAATTAAATGTGGCATTACAGAGCCTTTAAGTGCTTTATTTCTCTCGGTATATAGTGTCATTAACTTGAAGTGTGATTTGAAACTCGATGCATTATATAATCTATAATGCATTATATAATCTAAAGAAAAATTCTTGGCACTAAACTTACTCTTCTCTTGGAGCATTGAACTTTCGTTGCCATTCAAATTTGTATTCAGGTTCATCATCTTCTCGTTCTCGTTCCTTCTTTGTGCCAGGAGGAGGTTCATACATAAAATTCACACTTAATTTATCTTTACTTTCTTTGCTAAGCATGGCCCTAGAAAAACCGAAAAATAGCAATTGTCAATACGAAGTAGATACTTTTTGTAGAGCCATTAAAATGGGATAAAATGCGCATACTTATTAGTATACAAATCCTGCTCTTTTTCATATTGTACACGTAATTCTTCTTGCTTTTTCTTGTAGGATTCAGCTTTCTGTTCAGCCATCCATACCTGAGAAATTAATAATGAATTAAGACCAAATATTATTATATTATAAACTAAATTTGTTCAAAGAATATGTTGCCCTCAAAGAAGATATTTTTGTATATAGCTTTTTTGACAACAGAAGAACAGGATTCACTTGAATTCACCCTCAAAATCTATTCAATTGTCAACAAAATTCACATTCCACAAAGAGGAGAAAATTTGAATTGCAAGTAAGTAGAATATTTTAATAAAAAATAACTATTAGGAAACTAATAAGATTATAAATGTTAACACTCTTGAAAGTCACACATTCAGTTCCTCATTCATGAGGAATTTGTTAATAGACAAAAAAACTACTTATGCCACTGCACATCATTATTACACAAAATCTCATTCATGAATTATTATAATGTACTGATCACAAAGAAAGACAACTGTATTATCTGAAGTATGGGGTGAGTTAATGAAATTGGCAAGCTCGAGGTACAATTCATTACACTAGGGTTTACGCAAAGGCTGTTATGTTCTACATAAAATTAATGATAGTGCTTACTCGTTTCAAATTATCTCTTGATGCAGGGTGAAAAAACTTTTTACACATGTAATTATTGAAACCTTTCCCCATCTTACTTCTATCTGCAACGCTTCACGTTCGTAAATAAAGTTCGGAACACGATTGCACCACACCACGTACACAAAGGTTCCTCTACATTCAATTATCTACGGTACTTGACATATACATTTGATATCCGGCCTTTTCCATCAATTTTCATACAAAACACATACAGATAATAAGTCTACCTGTCCTGAACTAAATAAGAAACTTCTCTTTCACAATTTCATGAACAAAATATTTTCGTTTATTTTCCCGCTATTAAACTGAAGCACAAAATATTTATCAAATTCAGTTTCCTTCCTTCAAATCCTACAAAATTAAATCACAAGAAACCGAGAAGCAATCGCGGAAAATTCACAAAAACGCCAAAACACGGACTGACGGATAATATCAACAGCAGCTGAAGTTCATAGAGCACCCACACATAGAGCAAGCCAGTAAACGATATAGCCAGTAAACGCCTTTCTAGTCGACAGTGGCGCGCCCAGTGAGCGTGGCCATCGGTGGCCATCGTTTACACTTGTGTCTCGAGAGAGCAAATTGCGGAGCCACGATTGTATGTGAAGACAGCCGAGTCGCTGTCCATGAAAGTAAAAACGCTGTCCGTGGCGGTAAATTTCATCCTTAAATTTGAAACAGACTTATGACCACAAAACATATGTGATGGAAAACTGAATTTATAAACAAAATATTAATACATTAATATTAATTAAATATTAACATTAATTATATAAATGTTAATATAGCAGTATTGGGTATATTATTTTGTTTTATGTTTTTATAAATTGTTATCATTTCCACATCACTTGATTGAAGTAGATAATCTTTGACACGATTTTTTAAAGTGATATCTCCAATAGGCGTACATCCACTATGTAAATAAATTAATTAATAAATAAATTAATTAAAATTAATTAATTAACAATAAATTAATATATTTGATAATAAATAGTAATATAATAATGCATCAGTAAAACGTACATGATGAAACAAAAAAGGTCTAAAAATAAGAATTACTTTTACGAAGTATATTCATAATTTTGAGGGCTTAAAATGTTATTGTATTAACGATATGTAAATAGTATGTATAGTTCATATATTTGTAATTTTTATGATTATGAGTAATAATATATTAATATTAATTAAGTATTATTATTAATATAATATAATAAATAAGGCAAATTCAATTCAATTCAATTCAATTTTTCAACAAAAAATACAGAAAATTCAGTCATTTTTGTTTACATAATCTATTTAAACAGACATGGCAAATGATCTTTACAAATGAATATTTACACTGAGAGAAAAATGTAAGAAATTTTACTATAATATATTTTGAGTACTTTTGAAAGATAAGCAAAAACGCATTTTACTATGAGTCAGAGTTTAAACACTCAGAAAAATATCCTTTTGAGCCAAAAAGTAAATAGTTTTGGGAATGAATGGTAAAGGATGCCTGAATATAAACATTAATGGCATATTCGAGCACCAACATTTAAAAATAATAATAAAGGACAAACTTCTGTGGACTGAATTGTCTGTCCTTTATTCTTATTTTAAAATGTTACTGCTCGAATACGCCATAAAGTGAAACAAAGATAAATGTACGATATTTTGCATCTTTGTTTTTTACATTTAAGCGTCCTGTGCATTTCAGTTCCAAAATTATTATCATTTTGGCTCAAAAGGATATTTCTCTGAGTGAACGTTGCATATTTTATCTCCAATTTCGTATCATGAGTTACGTATTTATTTCTGCAAATGATTTATGTCACTGGTACGATTTTAAGGCTTTCTATACTACGATTAAAGGACAGACCTATGTAAATATTAAATAAATTGTCTTATTTTATGTTATTTACTTATATGTTTAAATGCCCAAGTGAACGAGATTGCACGTTCTTGGATTAAGGCATTGATATGGAGCCTTTTAAAAGTTTATAAAGACATAAAATAATATAACTAATACTGCTAATTAATTGTGATTCTTATATTCATGACGTCAATCAAGTGGTGTGGAAATGATAACAATTTATAAAATCATAAAATAATATAACTAATACTGCTAATTAATTGTGATTCTTATATTCATGATTTTATTCTTTTGCCAATTTGAAAAGATTTAATTAATATTATTAACATTAATTATATTAACATTTATATAATTCATGTTAATATTTAATTAATATTCATATATTAATATTTTGTTTATGAATTCAGGAAAATGCTAACAATTTATAAAAACATACAATAATATAACTAATACTGCTAATTTATTGTAATTGTTATATTTATTACTTTATTCTTTTGCCCATTTCAAAAGATTTAATAATAGTGTTTAATAATAGTGTTTTCCATCAATTATATTTTGTGGTCGTTTCAAATTTAAGTTTGAAATTTCCCGCCATGCGACTCTCACTGACAGCGACTCGGCTCTCTTCGCATACAATCGTGGCTCCGCAATTTGCTCTCCCGAGACACAAGTGTAAACAATGGCCACCGATGGCCACGCTCACTGGGCGCGCCACCGTCGACTAGAAAGGCGTCTCCCCACTCCTGTACACCTCTCCTCCACGGGTGTGCCAATTACGCGTACTGTCAACTCGCAAGCGGGAGTTGAAAATTAAATTATTTTTCGCAGCTTCTCTTAAAAGCCACATTGAAAATTAACTGCTTTTACTCGATTCTTAATCCTAATTAACCGCCTTGTATGGACTTTTGCTTATGTGAGGAGTCGTTCTAGGTTTTTTTTTTTACTTAAAACTAAAAGGTATTGTAGCGGTACGAGCCGATGGGCTGAAGAATTTCCATGAAAAAAAAGGGAAAAAAGCGGACGCCCGCGACGCAGCTGCGAAAGGGGTTCGTAGGTACCCGCGCCCTTTCGGCTATTGAGGCGAGGGGTTGTATGAGATTTTATGGCAGGACACTCCTGCGCGGTGCCGAAGGAGGGCTTTGTCGGTAGTCGGGTCCTCGCCAAATCTCAAGTGGGTTTCTCATATTCACCCCCGCGACCGCTCGTCAAAGGGACCCAACGCTAATTGAGTCACTGGTCACTTCGACTTCAACTATTAACTTATGCGTCTGCTGTTAAACTGCTACTTTGACTGGGAGTCGTCACTTGGCATTCGAAGCTCCTTGCGGATGATCCCTCGCGCATTCTCTCTGAATTATTCTGAAATTAGGGCGAGAAGAGACGTAGTCCCGGAATGGGAAAGGTTCTCATTGGCCGTGTACGACACTAATACAGTATCGGTGCACCGTAGCACGCGGTCACGCGCCTAAATCCAATTTATAACGTTTACAATTGTCGTCCGCGACTGCCGATACGGAAGGCGAATGACTTCCAATCCGTCATCGCCGGGGAACACCGTAGCTGTCTAGTGGTTGATGTGTGTCTAGTGATCCATGGGTCCGGCCTGAGAGTGCGGCGACGTCAGGCGGCCACGCTGGGGTACAGCCGTGGTAACCGCAGCTGTCTGGGGGGTAGCCCGCCCTTGACGCCTCACCACCAGGCGTGCTGTGATGCCCGCCGCCGACAACAACAACAACAACAACAACAAAGGGTAATAATCCGCTTTGCTCCCGCTCGAATGCGATTGGACATTTGCTGAGCGAAGCGGGGAAGAAGGTGCTATCAGCACAAAGATTTATGACGGCCCATTGATTGATTTATTATTATATCGGGTCAAACATGATAAATGACGAGAGCTAGGACAATAGAACAATCATAATAATTACACGGAACAATTATAACTCTTGAGAAAGCTACGTGACTGAACACGCTGGCTTGAAAGCATCACCGAATAACTACTGATAACGAAAATAGTGGTACGGGTAAAACACAAACCAAACCTTACAAGACACAACTTCACTCTTCACTGTACACCCATCCCTCCACAGTTAGGTACACAGCACATGTAGACCTCGGCAAAAAGTTAAATGAATATTTTCACTACACACATAAGAAACAATCTTGATCGGAAACAAGCAACTATTAATAATACTTCTAGTTATTGCTGCGAGAGCGTATCTTGAATTAATAACTATGCAAATAAACCTCGTCAGTCTGCGTAAAACGCGGTGTACACAGAAAGGGCAAATAGTTTAAAATAGAGTAATCTTAGCCTTCTAAATATGACGTCACAAAGATGGCCACCATTACCAAGTGTTGAAATATAGGTGGCATTGGTAGTATCGTTAAGTGTCGCACCATTATCAATTTAATAGAATATCCAAAAATATTTTATCCTGTAGATTACGGTGTGAGGAACTGATTGAGAGCCGCGGGTTGCGTTTGATATGAAAAAATTGGATGCGATTTTTAAACAAATCCTTAATTTTGAAAGTAAAAGTGCAATTCGTTACGACTCCATGAAATTCTCTTTCTTTAGAGTCCTCCTTTGGTTGATTGGTTACGTGTGAGAGGCGCAAAAGGTATGTATGTATACTACTGAAATAATAGGAGACGATATCCACTTCTTGGTGATTTCTTCCATAAACTTGTTACATGTTAATACATTTTTAAAATTATAATAAAGCCATGTAATTTACTAGTTTCAGAACGGAAATGTCAATTTAACAAGTGTCACAAAACGGACAACTCTGAATAAAACGGAAACGTCCTTTAACCGGAATAATTTTTGTCTCAATCGATTATGGTTTAGAGAGATTTTACTACACAAGAATTTTCATATACAAATGTTGACATCCACTTGGAAAAAAATTAATTTCCAAAAGCCATTAATGTGAAACTGAATTACTTCCCATTACAATAAGATATTCATCATACAACGATACAACAAATAATATTAAGTAACACCCTAGAGTAAGGAGGTATCATTACTCTATGGAAACACCATTTATTGAATTTCACATGGACAATCAATTCAACCAGAATTCATTTTAGTTTTCTCAAATGCTTATACTCATTGCTGGTTCAATTTTTACAATATTCTTATTAGATATTATGAGCTTAGCAACATCTATACAGAATCTTAAGGCGCAGTAGCAATAACTGGGCAGTTACAAGCAAATTTTCAGTGGCTTTATATTTAACATTAAGTAAATCTTTAAATATATAGAATGGAAACTCTTCTGAAAACTCTCTGAAAGGAACAAGGATAAACAAAAAACAATTAAGGATTCAATTAGAAATTTAAATGAAAGGTTGAGAATAATTGCTACCAAGAAGTTAACCGAATCAATAGTGGTACGATTTTAGGAATTAATACACAAGAAACAGAGGTTTACATTAAATTACTAGACAAATTATTGAATCACACATATTGGAATATAAATTAAATATATTAATTTGTTAGAATCAGCGATTGATTCCGTGTTTAGGGAGGCACCTTTCCGTCAGCCACTATTTATCAAGGATCCTAAAACGCGAGCTCGAATTCAATTAAAAGCATTTTATTACTATTTTCATTGCCTCTGTGTGGGGTCAAAGATTAATTCAAACTTTTTTTATAAATACGGTAGATGATAAAGAAGAAAACTAATAAGTGGCAACTGATTGTAAGTATTGGAATATTACATAAAATTTTACAAAAATAATATGTGAACATTTTATTTAGGGGGTTAGATTTTTTAATTATTTTTATTTATACAGTGAGTGAGGTTTGGAGGCGGGAACCTCCTTAAAAAATAAAGTTTTTTGTCTTCCTCACTAAAAATAAATTTTTAGTGAGGAAGACAGGGTATTTCAAAGTGGGAGCAAGGCAGAGAGAGGTTTAACAAAACGGAGCAGGGATACAAAAGAATTGTAGGTTTCGCGGTACGGCGGAAATAGATGGAATACCTCAAGATCCATATTGTAACTTTCAGCACAGTCGAGTCGCTGGTTCATTCCTGTAATGAATGGATGGAAGAGAAGGGAGGTTATCGATTAAATCATTTCATTAATTGGGCAAAAAATTAATTTATTCCTGACAACATTAGCTGCCAGGGAAGTTACACGTCGCAAGAGAGCGACAAAGACTGCCTACCAACAATGAGCTCATGTCTCTAATAGCTAGGAAGAAACATCTTAACACATTGGGGTTTTGTCTACAATAATTTTAAAAAAAACTGCCTGAGCGCGGCAACGCTGAAACTTTCATCGGAATACCCAGCGAAGGAACCCCGTGACGTAATCAGGGGAGAGAGTTCATCTTCGGTTAAATACCGGATTGTCACCGCTGTTTGTCGGCGCCTCCGCAGACCGGCTAGATGTCTGTCCTCGTCTCGTGATTCACCTTCGCTCTGGCGAGGGCTGGCGGCGTGGTGCGACGACGGCGGGGCGGTGATCAGGTCACCGACTCCCCATTCGTTTCTTCTCAGCTGGCGTCATGACTCGGAATCGTCAAAGGCGGGCGGGCTCAGAGTCAGCTCGAGGACACACGGGCGCCGGGCGGGCGTAATACGGACTTGAATGGGCCCGAGGCGGCACTATGCGGCGAACGCAAATTGACACGTAGTCTGCGTGGGTCTTTGGTTCGTTAAAAAAAACGCACTCGGTGGCATAGTTCAGCCCCGAGCCGAAATTAATAATGTTCATCACTCCGAGTCTTATCTAAGAGCCACGTCTTTTCTCCTACAATTTCTCCCTAATAATGTTTTTCTCTACTCAGCTCCCGGTCGAGCTCGCCTCCGTTTCCCCCTCCCTCCCGAAAACGTTTCAAGATCCATAGCTTTACCCCTTCCCTCATGGGGAGATGTCTCATAGGCCGAAACTATAAGCGTCGCAATTTTTTGTCACCCAATCGGGACGCACTGTTCCTGGAATTTTCCAGGGCGATATCTCTCTATAAGGCCCGCTGCCCACGCCGCCACAGAAGCGCTCGAACGTCAATCATCAGGGCTCTTCGCCGACCCTCCGGCGACGACGGACAAAGGGATCGCAGCAGGTACCTGCTTCGGTCCCTTTGTCCGTCGTCGGCGAAGAGCCCTGATGATTGACGTTCGAGCGCTTCTGTGGCGGCGTGGGCAGCGGGCCTAATTCTAGAAGCATCTCTTGCAGCTGCCCGAACACGTGTTCAGGCGGCTTTGTTTTCCGAAACAATTCTTCGGCGCCGTGATCGGCAGCCGGCGACGGGCGAGCTATATACAATACCTCTGTGATTTCCGGAAGGGTTGTAGGGAGATTCCTTGCGCGGGCGCGTGACGAATGGCCGGCAGGCGGGGTCTGTCTCCGGGCCAAGACGCGGGCGGTCATTGCTTCGCTAAGTGCACGGGGGCTCCCCTAAAGGCTCAAGAAAAAATGGGAAAAAACAATGAAAATTGCTTGTGTTTGACAGACAATTTCGCACAAAATACTCACATTTTCAATAAATAAAAAATGGCATTATTCTTAGAAGGCTGTAACCCGAGCTACAACGCAACTGCTTTAACGATCTCGGACATCCGGACCGACCTTTCCTACGAGTACGATTAGTATGAAACAGGTTAATATTTGTAATGTTGAAAAATTAAAACTTTGTAATGGAAATAATTCTTGGTTACTATGTTTTAAGTCCACTTTGCCAATGTTGCTCAGTGACGTCATTCCAGTTTTCTCTGTAGCGTCACTGACTGGGAGATCCTAGAGTTGAGTACCGACAGTGGCGGATGTTCGACTGTAGTTACTGTAGTAAGTCGAAAAACTTTAAAGCCTTTTTGGAGAAAAGTTTGAAAATGCCCTCAGGGGCTTCAACTAAATTACCCGCAAAATTTAAAGAATTATTTTCAAAATAGCATGGCGTCGATTCCGGCTAGATCGTTAATGGAAAATTCGTTTTGACAAAAATTCTATGAATAGTTGCCTACTCTACGAATAGTGTTGTCTAGAATTATACGAATAGTGTTGTTCACAGACAGACGGACGGACGTTCTGAAAATAAAACACTTCTTGGTAACTGAAGACCACAAAACGTGTATTTTCGTTTAAATCTCAAAATCGAATTACTATAGCATTACATACATACCTCCCTAAATACTGTATTTCTTACTCCGTATGTTTATGTCGAGAGTTAATATTATGAGCCCGTGACAATCCCGTAAGGTTTAGGATCCCGAGGGAAGTTCTGTACAGGTTTGTGATCTCTCCCAAGAGACAGTAAAAATAAATAAATATATAAATAAATAGATACACTTCAACACACCTCAGGACAGGTTATACGCAAACATAGAACACCAGTTACATAATTCGAAATCCTGCCCTCCAGAGTGCAGTTGTAATGTTATTTCATGTATAATAAAAACAATAAAAACCCTGTGTAACATGATTGATGATTAATCAAAGTGGTTGCAGTATTCTGAGCGGATGAATAAGGAGGTGAAAAACTTCCTGTAGAGGAAACCTCACAATGTTTACTTATCATAGCGTCAAATTTAGCTAGCTATATTTTCTTAATTAAAACCGAAAATATCCAAGCAGTTATTTCAAATTCAATAAAACTCTACAATTTCATTGTCAATAACACTAACTTTAAATGATTTTCTACAATAAATTTAATGGGTGAAAACCAGAACGGAATAAGAGACATTTTATAAATTCTGAGAAATCTGTTTTTTGAAGTCAATATCGCCGATTAAGGCATGGTGCTTTGTTTCATCATTAAATCCGCGGCATTTCAATTGTTCATTAAAACCACGAAACTACATTGCCACTGACATATAACCTAAAATAAACACAGTTTTCTCAGAATGTAAAAAATGCCACTTATTCTGTTCTGGTTTTCACCCATTCAATTATAAGATGTGAACTTTTTTGTCCTAAATCGTTAATTTTAGTTTACTTCGAGTTTGCATTGTGAATGAAGCCTTATAAGTTCCATAAGCCTTATTGGTTGTTCTAGAAACATATTTTGCCGCTATGGACTATTTTACAGAACCAATAAGCTTATGGATTCCATATCAAACGTTTATGCAGCCGGCTCTTAGTCTGTTGAAAAATGGTATGAAACATAAATGTCTTTTGCAATTGCAATGGTTTGGAGGGGGCCACAAAATCACGTACTTGATTTTTAGTTTTGAATGGTTAATTGTCAAGATCGTAACGCAAAAAGAAAGGAAGTAATAGAATATCTCCTTCCGACTTACGAGCAGCTCATCAAAGCAAATCTTTCCCTGTTCTAATTTCATCTACCATTTTTACTTTCTCGCGCTTAAGACTTCTGAAGAAGAAATAGTATGTAATGGTGCGCGAAAAGACGGCGAAATTTCGGCAGACAACTCTTATTACAAGGCCCTGGTAAAAAAAGTGAATAAATCTAGTTGCTAAATTTAGAGAAAAAATCCTCTAACACGTGGTGTAGCCAGAATCCATGTTTTGTAGGTCCTTGATACCAAATCGTTGATTGACGGCAAAACGTCTGTCTGTCCGTCCGTTTGTGGAGAAGGCTAGGGGCTAGACCGTTCAGCCTATTTTCTCCAAAATTGATATTCCCCAATCGATCTGGATGATGTCGCGGCCCATTGAGCTTGACCTGGCTGTAGGTGGACCCTGGCAGTAGAAGTGTGCGTGTGGTACACACGGTCTCTCGCCAGCACGTGACTGACGATGTGTGAGTAAGGACTGCCCGTACCGCAATGTAGTTCCCGCCGACGGCACATTCACTACGACTACATGCGGCGACAATCCGTTCAGTAGCTGCTCGTCGAAGACAAGGTAGCGCACTTTAGGTTAAATGTATCGACACTAGTACAATTTGTAGCCACCACCAGGCAGCACCAAAATAAATAAAATTTACTTTACGCCGATAACGGCTGAACCATTGGTCCGATTTTCGATCTATAAACGGCATTTGACGCTCCAAATGCAAGCAAAAGTCTAGGAGTTATCCAATTGCATCGTTACACTTAATTCATTTACGTAGTCTGTACGAAATGACGCGCCCGGAATTATTTATTCCCTTCAAAATTATACAAGTATAACATATTTATTTTATAATATAAGCTGGGATAAGTCATGATTCATAATATCTTATTTCGATGCTTGTTACGGAGTTGGAGTCAGGATGCAGCTCATCGGCCGAGGGACGTGCGAGGAACGCGACGCCGCGCCCCACCTGTCACGCTTCCCAATGGGCCCGTGCGCCACGGACACTTTGAGCCAAGTCCGTGGCGTGGCGAACAGTGTGTAGTGTGAAGTGGTTATGTATATAATGAATGGTTATGTATATAATGAAACAAGTATGAATGATGTGTGAATGTAGAGAAAAAGAAAAAAATATCTCATCCGTAAAATAACAATTTCTGTAGTATTATAGTATTAACAAAACTGATCTTAGTGTAAGTTAGTAATGCCAAAGTGCAAGTAAGTTAACTTTAGGACTAGAATGTAAAACTTAGCTGTAAGAAAAAGACCCTCTTCTAGCTGCATAAGCCGCAAGGTAGCAGTTCAATGTAAAAAATGTAAAGTAAATAAATTCCCCTTCTCCACAGGGGTTACTGTGGAGGGTATAACAAAAAGCTGCAGCCCCCTTCGGGGGAAGTGTGGGTGGCCGCCGGCGTCGGGAGAGGCCGGCGGTGAGGGTGGACAGCTGTGGGGACGCCAGGCGCACACGGCGGGAGCGCCCCTCCTCCGGAGGGAACGACGTCCATTGAATTTGAAATTGATATTTTAATTGTGGGGGTACTTTAGATGAGACTCCAGGGACATTTTCAAAATTTAAAAATAATGGCGCCATCAATTTTTTTTATAGTCTGAAGCTTTTTTAAGAGCATCGCATGTTGGTAAAAAACCTGATTTTTCGAAAATTGAAAAATCATTTTTTTTTATTTCGGAGACTTTGTATCAAAATACAAAAGATTGAGATTTTCCTCTGCATAAAGTTTGTTCCTTAAAGATAGATTTTTAAATAAGGTCATGTATAATTTTGCGAAAATTTGAGTATTTTTCGAATACTTGCGTCTGAAATATAGGCATTTTTTAATTTTGTTTAAACATTTTATTGTCAAAAACGGGTCCATCGATTTTGATGAACTTTTGTTGTTGGTGAGAGAAGGGGGAGAATACCTGGAACGAGAGAGGGAGTGCTTGAGCGAACTGAAAGAGTGAAAAAATGACACAGTACACTTTTATATTTTTGGTGTGGATCCGCGAAGCCGCCCCGCGAAGTCGCGTCGTACACAGGAAACCGAAGTATAATATTTATTTGAGAACATAGCTCTTTTCAATTCTTTTTCCTGTCATTGGGTTTTGGTTACCTTCTGAAAATGTACACTTTTACAGATTTTCAACAATGCTGCTAATATAATTATCAATTATTTATTCGCAAAAATATTCCGATATGATATGCGGCGAAAACAGTTCTCCACCGTACATACACCAGCTTTCATTCGACATATAAATTCACACACTCACAATGACATATAAATTTACCCTTTAAATATACAAAATACAACATATCTAGACAAAATAAATCCAAAAAACATTCTCTCATTCATACTTATGTTTTATTCACACGAGTGCACATTTTTTAATTGAATGTGTTCAAATGGTCATTTACTAAAATTATATTTAAATTAATCACAAGTCTTGACCTTGTTACAAAATCGTTTTGGTAAAATTGCGTCACCTCCCTGGTTGCTGGTAATGGTGCCGTCCCCGACCGCTGCAAATGCCTGCGTCCACTCGTCCCGGTTACTATCTTCTCATCTTTTCCAAATTCCCAATTGAAACACTCACGAATTAAAATACTCCTACTAAAAGCGTCACTTTACGAAATCGACAACTTTCCAAACAAAATTCAACATGAAAACTCATCCACGATGTGGCCAGTCCAAGCTCACGTACCCATCTGTGTATATGCATTGTTGCCTTGTTCTTTTTCACCGCGCAGTTTGAATCAAACAACTCTTTGTCAAAGCTCGCTGTACATTTCTACATTCCAATTTACAAACGTCTTAAGATTTCCGTAATTTCTTCACTGCAATAAATTTTCTAATTCAAATCCAAATAATAAAAATTAATTACCTTCCCTTTTCTAAATGCCTAATCGTGATATCTTTAAACGTTTATGTCATCGTTCATCACTTGTAAAACATTCAATTTTCTTTGCCTCACACGAACATTCGTTAATCTCAAATAACCTACAGTTCAAGCGACTGTTTATTTCTTTCCTAAACATTCTGTATTTATTCACTTCTCACAGGTGTGCTAACAGCACAATTTCTTAGATTTTTAGAAGTAAATAAATCTTTACACTTCCACACTTGCACCTTCGACTGTTTGTCTCTGTATTTAATATGTCAGTTTTAGCTACAGGTTTTGTATTTTGTGTATTTTTAATAATTATTGGGAAGCGTCCAAATGCACTGTCACACTGAAGGTGTTGAGGCTGCGAAATATTGCTTAGATGATTGGGAGACCATTTGCAGAAATTGCGAAGATAGAAGTTTGTGCATCGTCTTGTTGTGTCCTCATCAGACGGGAAAAGTCTGAAAAGACGATACATAACTGAAAAAGATTATTACCTTGCCCTAAGAATCATTCAGTATTGACGAGATTGTCATGGTTACCGTTCATGTGGACGAAAATAAACGTTCTCCTTACGAACTTCACGTCATCCAAGCTTTGTACTTCTGGCCGCGTCTGAGAGCGCTGGTTCAAGGAAACTACATGATAATTGCTTGCTGCCAACGTTTCACCAACCAATCCATCCAATAAGCGTGTTGCTTAGCTCTTTACCCGATTGCTACGACGCTACTCGCGGCTCCTTATATCGTGAACTATGAAAACCTTTCTTGGACAATTTATCAGGATTTGCAAGTAGTTGAAATGTTACTTTCTCAAAAAGCTGGCTACCCAAAAATTCTATGTTTCATTTGTGAATGCTTTAGTCAAGCCAAAGAGAAGGACTGGGAGATAACAGACTGGCTTAAAATTATAATATTCCAATCCGGTTCAAAGAACATTACGTAACTAATGAACGTTCAATCAAGCAAAATATTTCTACCTCCACTCCACAACAAATTTTGTTTAATGAAACAATTAACGAAAGCACTTTCAAAAGATGAAAACAGGTGTAGTGGGGTTAAGAGTGACAAGTAGGACAAAAATTGGAATTTTCGTGCACTTAATTAAATAGAGCAGAATAACTTAAAGTAACTTTGCTATAAGCAACATTCTTAGGGCTGTGTAATAAATGAGAAAATAACGCTAGAGTGAAGCATGTTAGATACTTATTAAATGAAATCTTTTAGTACGAGACGGGTGTATAAGCGAAATCAATTAGGAAATAGCATTTTCGGAGAAAACGGCTGAACGGTGTAGCCGCTAACGTCATTTTGGCGTCAATCGAATTTTCGGTTGACCCACAAACCATGAATTCTGGCTACACCACATGTTAGCAATTTGTTTCTAAATTTAGCAACTGGATTTATCCAGTTTTTCGTTTCCAAGACCCTGCAAGAAGAGTTTTTTGACCAAAAATTAGCCGTTTTTCGCGCTGTATTACATGTAACTTTCCCTGTATCACGGTAGTGGTAGCAAGAAAGTAAAAATGAGCCATTTTTGATTATATTTTGTAATGTTGAGCTACATTTAAAACACCCAACTGAAAAGGATCAAAATATCCATTTGAAACTCACATGGCATCGATTTTGTCCAGACCGATCGAGGAATATCAATTTTCGAGAAAATTGTCTAAACGGGTTAGGCGCTAGACTACGGACCCACGTTTTGCCGTCAATCAATTTTTCGGAATTAAGGACCTTGAAAATGAAGGACCTGAATTCTGACTATACATCGTTTAGAGGAAATAATTTACTTCGTATAGGAACAAGGTCGATCCACGTTGAGTTTTTCTCTCGAAACGTTGTCAATTTTTGCCGCCGCACTTCTAGTTCTCTTTAGTAAGAATGTAGTAAGGCAGGGAATAAAAATGATGGTTTAATAGCTCATTCAAATAATTTACAGCTTTGGGAAGTTGATATTTTGTTAATTCTTTTTGGAGATTCTTGACCGATTTTATGCGCTACGGCATGATTGTTTGCATTTTATGGAATTTTCTGATAATGTGAAAAAGTTTGCAAGTTCTGATGAGTTGGATGAGTTATTTCTTCGTGAGTTAGATTCGTTTTTTGAATGAATTCTTTATTTATTGTAATAATTGTATCCTTTGATATTTCTTTTTTTAAAGTCCTCTCACATATTTTCTTTTGTATTCAAATTGGAAGTTCCCAGGCCAATCGAGAGCTTTTATTTTATTTCTCTTGAGAAAATTCGTCACTTTAAAAGTTTTGTGGCATTGCACGGAGGCATGCACGAACACAAAATCATTGCTAGGGAACCATTCATTCACATAAGAAGGAGAGGAAGACTTAATGTATTGGAGCTAATGCATGGTTCCTTGTACAAAGACGAATCTTCCTGTGCTCTGGCAGCTGATAACTGACAAAATTACGCCGCAAAGACAATCTTTTCCTCGTTTCACTATGCACTCATTTTCAATACGAGTGTATCCATTCTGGATTGACTCGTCTGCCAAGCAAACCAACAAATTAATATATTTTATACTTTTTGGTTTTCGTTTCCGGTATTCATTTCTTAAGTATATTACTAATATCTCTTCAGTCTTCTTCCGTTCAATTCTTAGAATTTGTGCAAAATTTTCATTTTGCATGTGAGAATGGATTTTCTCACGAATAATTGCCATTTGAGATCCATTTTTATGAACCAACCTCTCTTTCTAAGAGTTCGCTGTGATAAATGTATTCCACTCCTTCAAAAATGTTAACATTTTTTTTTTTTTTTTTTGCTTTCTTATGGTTATCCAATGTAATGCGACGTATTTTACTTTCAATTCTTGGTGAAGTGAACTTGAAACATTTTCCTGATTTTATACCGGCTAAGGTGTCATCCACATTCTCGCTTTTATTGATATTTCGAACTGCAGTTCGAATATGTTTGCGAAACTCTTTCCAAATTTGCAATTTCTCGTTGCGTACTTACAATGTCGAATCAAGGTTGCAATTCTTTCATTTTTAGTGATGTGAGATCTAAACCTTTTCCTGTGGCTACTGAAACAATTTTACATTTCTGTATACTACGTAAGTAGTATTGTAAAGTGGCAGCAAAAAACCTCCGCGTTTTTCATTTTGTGAACCCTCATAAACGAAAAATGAATAATTTTCGTTTCTTTATAAAGCAAGTAACATCCTCTAACACACGAATCCACGTTTTGTGGGTCGTTGATACTAAAAAAATTGGTTTACGTCAAAACGTTGGTCCGTCTATCCGTGAACAACACTGGTGACCAAATCGTAAGAAATGAAATATAAAATATGATAAAACACTCATATTTTCAAAAAATGTGCATGGCCTTACTTAAAACAAATTCATAATTCACAGTCTATACGAAAATCAGAAATTTAACATATTTATGGAAATAAAATGTGTTATTTAGTAAGGCTGTGGCCCTTTCATAATTTTCAGATGGGCCACGACCTCCTGACCCCCTCATCGCGCACACCTATGGCTGTTGCCAATAACGCTATATCTTGTGGATCCAAACTCCCAGTCTTTTGAATTATCTGGTTTTAACAAGATCATCCGTAAATTTTGCGGCACAAATCTCAGAGCTCCGTTAACTGTCGTGACATTGCTGTTATTGATCGTATTATTAACATTAATAATAATAATAATAATAATAATAATAATAATAATAATAATAATAATAATAATAATGTGTGTCCCTGTATGTTTGTGTGTATGTGCCTATTTCATCATCCTCATTTCATCCAATCCCCCACGCTTTACAATCTTGAGGTGTAAAAGTGGAATCAGCATTAAATGCTGATCTCCTCTGGGGACAGTAACGTGCACAACTACCCTGATAATCGTGACTGAGTCCCGGTGGGATGCACATATCGCGTGGCCCCCCTACGGTCGATTCGCAAAATAATAATAATAATAATAATAATAATAATAATAATAATAATAATAATAATAATAATAATAATAATAATACAT
This sequence comes from Gryllus longicercus, assembly GCA_038098605.1. Taxonomy (NCBI): domain Eukaryota; kingdom Metazoa; phylum Arthropoda; class Insecta; order Orthoptera; family Gryllidae; genus Gryllus; species Gryllus longicercus. The sequence goes on from JAZDUA010000098.1 coordinate 2,805,916, forward strand.
ATGTATTTCTACTACAAGTCTATGTCAGTCGTTGCGGAATAAATTTCAAACCAAAGTATTTGTGGAAAGAGTTAGTTGTCTAGTTGGTTCTCGGATGAAGTGGGTGTCCACGCATTGCAAATGGCCGTGGCGACTGCAAAAGCACTGTGCCGGACGCGAGTTTCGCGCGGAGGCGGTGGCTGCCGCGAAGGCGGCGGCGGCGAGGAGGCCGCGGTCCCGTTACCCGCTGCGCAGCGCCTGGCGGCGGCGGCGGCGGCGGCGGCGGCAGCAGCGCAGTGCAAAGGCAGAGCCTGTGCAGAGCGCGCCGCCGCTGCCGCCGCCGCCGCATGTGCAGAGGCCGCGCGGGGAGGGCGCTGGCGCTGGCGGGTGCCGGCGCCGGCGCCTGGCTCCTCTTCGTCCTGGCCGACGCTTGGCTGCCGCACGCGCGCCCCGCGCCCGGGCCGCGCTCCACAGGTGGGTGGCACTGGTTGGCAGCGACTTGTGATTGAGTGATCGCTAGCTACTAATCTCTAATATAGGGCCTCTAACGCTATATTAACTCGTGTGCTGACCATCTGCTCGCATTTCGCCCTGAGGAAGGTCGCAGAATGGCGACCGAAACGTTGGTACCCATGCCTTGGACACGGCGTCTCCCGAACAGCCGAGTAGTTTCTGACTCCGGCCGCGGAAGCCTATGTTCTCATCTGAGTGATCTGGAACATGAGTTCCGGCGCCGAACTATACGTCGGCTTGCGTGTTTTCTCCAACCATATATCTTCCACTACATTTTTCCCAAGCCGGGACAAGCTCTCCCGACTGGTTTCACGACAAGTGTAGTAATTAGTTCATGAATGTGTAAGTGTGAGTGTGTGAAAAGGGGGAGATGAGGGCAAGGATGATGAAGGAAAGATCGCGCGCGTTCCGTGGTTCTTCGTCCGGAATTGATTGGAAAATATCAGCGAAAACTACCGATCAGAGTTGCCGGCAAGAATTGTCTATCAGACATCTGTTGAATTTGACCTAGCTATTTAGCTAGAGTTGTAAAATCGGCCACCGCCAGGACTCGAAACCTTGATGCTCGTAGTCAGAGTCAGTGGCAACACCTGTTTGCAGCAAACTCACCCAATCAGCGACTTTTATTTGAGAAAGATTGTAATGAAATGTAATGAAATTGTAATGAAATGTAATGTATTGTAATGAAATTGGCCGACGATGAAGTCTGTGATCTACGATCCGTGATTGCGTAGGCCTGTCCTAACAAATGGAAGTCTTTCACTTTCTACTCTCACCACCCATAGGCGTCACGTTTCTTAAAGTTCAATAATCCGTTTTTAGGTAGCGCATTTTAGGGTGCTCATCAGCTAAGACTATTGGCGCACATGAATACGAAGCAACTTCCCTTAGATCGCAATTACGATTTCATGAGATCTAAGGCCCGTTGCATAGAGCGCTGCTATGACATTGGCCTGGAAATGATCAAGGGAAACGCAAACCACGGCAGTTAATATACGAATTGAATTCCGGCAGGCGCCACAAACTCATTGATAAAACATTCAGCAAATGTTTGGCACTGTTGGTACCCATCCTGCCACCTCCCGTGCTCGGAACGCTCGTCTGTAAGCCGTTGCCTTCTTGTTCGCCGTTATTGCGCCATTCACCCCAATATCAATAGAACAGGATTTCCCGATCTTACGTCTACGAGCCTGATCTGACCCATCCAGACGTTCCCGCCCTCATTGCTTCCAGGCCGGGGTTCCCCAAGTGGGTGGAGGAAGCAATCAAGGGGATGCGACGCCGGAGAGGCGTACTTCTTTTTCGGAGGTACATTGGTAGCAGAGGGGGCAATCACCGTGGGCCGTTCCCATCAAAACTGAACTGTACAATCTAATTTCCTGTTGCATAGATGCCAACTACTTCAAATTTAATGACAAATTCTACACCCAAGATTCTGGACTACCCATGGGTTCACCCCTCTCACCTTTATTAGCTGATATATTTATGGACAACTGGAAAAATACGTTGTTTGCTTCTGGTCATCCACTTCTAAAAAATCTCCTGTACTGGCACAGATACGTAGACGTGTTAACACTATGGACAGGCACCACCAGACAACTTGATATTTTTACACAGTTCATCAACTCCCTACACCCCAACATAAAATTCACCACGGAGATAGAAAATGAACAAAAATCTTTAAACTTCCTTGATCTCACCATCACGCTAGCACAGGACCATCATGAGTTTAACATATTCAGAAAACCCACACACACGGACACAATCATACACAACACTTCACAACACCCCCCCCCCCACACACACACACACGCAGCCTTCCATGCGATGGTGCATCGATTAATTTCCATACCTATGTCTCCAGAAAACACAAAAAATGAAATAAAAAGGAAATAAAACATATAGCCAGAATGAATGGATACGTCTGCAACATGATTGACAAATTAATAATCAAAAAAACAAATACACTCAATATCCACAAACACACTACCCTCACACCAATTGACAGAAGCACTACAGCCACGTACCTCACAATCCCTTAAGTAGGACCCCTTTCTCTTAAAATAGCCTCCACACTAAAAAAAAATCCGGTCTTAAAACTTCTTTCAACAACACTCATACATTATATAAAACACTATCCAACACTAAAGACCCAATCCCACCTACATCCTTTTGCGGAGTCTATGCTCTCACATGCAACAATTGCAATGCCATGTACATAGGACAAACAGGCCCTAAATTCACACAGAAAATCAAAGAACACGAACAAACGTGGAAAAACAACACTACCACAGTCTCACACTTTGCGGATCACCTAAATTTAAACAAACACACATTTGATAAACACACAAATTTCCGAATTCTAGAAATTGAAAACAGGTACTGGAACAGAATAAAATTAGAAGCCCTACACATACACAACGTCCTCAAAAAACAGAACATGACATGTCTTAACCAACAAATCCCTGAACTCTCTTCACCTCTGCTAAAATTAGCACAAAGTGTACACCCCTAACCCACCCCCAGCCCTTCCTACTCCACTGATCTTCGGTCGCCCGACCGCCACTCAAGCCACCAACGGCACCCCCGCGTTTTACGACCCTTCACCCACACCACACCCCTCTTCCCGCCCCCACCCGCTACTGACCGGCTGTGTTCTTAAACAAGACACACTCAAAAATTCGCAGAACTTTGTTTTCGGCCCGGAAGCTGCAAGGTATGTACGACCCAGTTTGCTTACGTATCTTGCATACAATAACTACAACCTGTTAATAATATTTGTATTTCAAATTTTAGCTCTGAGGATGATCGCTATGCGATCGAAACGATCATAAGCTGAATAAAAAAGTATTGATACCAGACAACATCTTTATTTATCATAATAAAAAGGTATCTACCTCACCAGCGATCTAATTAATCCCTCAACTAGAATTTTATTTCGGGTACTCTGCAATCCACCGACGTCAAAAGTAACGCAGAGTTTTTACATAATTTTGCTCGAACCTCTTTTTTGTAATTTTAAGGTTTTTTCCTTTCTATGCAAGAAAAAATTATTATTAGTTAATTTATCGATTTATACTTTATTAAATTTATTAAATTTCATCTTTCAACTGACATTCGTTATAACCACGACACTCAAATGTGATTTCTTTTTATTTCGGAAGACGTTGTACCTCCTCTCCACGCTTCCAATTCCGCACCTGACCCACACCAGAGAGTATATATCACGACCCACACTACCACGAGGAGGGAACTTTTCCGTTATTAAATAACCGATTGTTCTATGCATTACAGGTAAGTAAGCCTTCATTTGCTTCATAGCTCTTTGCAACATAAACAATGCTTCATTTTTGCCACAGTATTCTGCGAATGAATAACGTGAGAAGTGTGCATTTTTGCACATGTTATTTCTTTAAGAAAAATGTAGAATGCGATAAATTGTGCGATGCTATCAAAATGATTAACTAATATCCTGATGTTTTGATATACCTTTTTTTTACTTTCTATTACGTTTTTGGAAATTTAGCCTTTTGGGGTGTTCCCATCTAAAGCATGGGTGATCGGAGAAGTGCAGATTCCGAAATCTACGTACAATTACATTGAAGGAAATGCAAATTATTTCATAGTAAAATTAAAGGTGTCATTTGATTTTCTACGCACTTTAATCTCCACGCATATCAAAACGTTATTCTCTTACAGAATCGGGCCTATTATGCTCCAGAGCAGTCAGAGGATGGCCGTTCATAGTTGGGCTTTACTGTTGAGGCAAGGCAAAATACCTACAGGGATTTTTAGCATTTGTAAACAAAACTTTACTGTCAAATAACTTGCGAAATATAAGGAATGGCGCGATGACGCAAATAAAACGGTGACATTGAGAGTATGAGGCGTCAGAAAATCCAAATATTAATTGGATTAAGTAAAATTTGGGAAATTAAAGAATTTTATTAAATAGCAAAAAAATAGTATAGAACATTGTTGGCAGGGGACAAAATACGTTTGTGGTTTATAGTTACGGTGCGACTAGAGCGCATCGATGAAGAAAAATAACAATGAAACAAGTGAACCGGTCAGGCCGGATAGAAGGTGTAAACGAACAATTTTAGTCAGTACTATCCTGGGTTGGGTAGAGGAAGCGTCATTGACCGTCAGGGTGTAAACTGAAATATTTTTGTAATTAGTCCGTGGAGATAAAAAAAATGGGCATGCGGTCCACGAATAATAAGAGAATAGGGAAGTAATTTAAATGCAAATTTATCGGGGAAAAGACTGTAATACTCGTGAGATAATTAGATCGCGAAAAGGAGCTGAATTTGTAAGTTAAAATCCCGTGTGGACGTAAGAAGAGCTCCAGATCGAAGTACGGAATAGGCGCTGACGTCATTGACCACGTCAAGGTTGCTGTAAATTCTTTAAAATGGAAGTTTACGCAATAAGTAACAGAAAGACATTAATAAAAATATTATAGCAAGGCCAAGTTATGTTTAGGTATAAGTTAAAATTAAGATTGAGAAAGAATTGTTATGTGTGTTTTGTTTGAAGAAATTCGATTACCATCAAACAGAAACAGTATAGGAATATAAAGGAATATTGTTGAAAAGTAAAATTAATTAAAAAGGAATTCGAAATAAATCAATTGTAGCATCCGACACTTAATGTCGCTAGCAATTAATAAACAAAATTTGTAAATTGTTTAGTTTTTCGGTAATAGTAGTGACAAAAATTTCTAACGATAATTAAATTATTCACCGCCCGAATACTCACTCGTATGAGCGGTATATTCAGGCTTACGTAGACAAAAGTAGTACCCTGAGAAGCGTACGTATGCTGACGCCCAGAGATAACATAAGAACCAGAGCTAGCCACTCCATTAAATAAAAAAATATTGTAAATATTATACAAGTAAATTCCGTGGTGGTAGCAGATATCTTGTGGTAATCCATGGTATTACCACATCATTTCCTTTACAATACCATTATACAAGTAATTAGGATTTACTTCAATAGCAGGCCTCATACGAGACAGTAAAATACAGTAAATAGTTTAGTTATTAAAAGAGTAGAAAATATCGATTCATTTCACTATCAAGTGATTTTCACCTTTAAAACAATTATTGACAAAATGCGGAGTATTTGTACCAACTACAATGCATTATGAAATTAAAATCTACAATAAGATATGTTTTATAATGTTATTTTGATGGCAATTACTATAATAATGGTTTAATGCCTGCCACTTTGAGGACGCGCTTGGTACAACTATCTAATTTTACTCGTAATTCGTGTATTTCCGCTTTATGGTAAGCTTAACGGCGTAATGATGAGATTATGTTATATTAAACTTTTCGCCTTGCCGTGTAATGGTAAAAGTTCTAATAATTAATTACTAATAACAACATTAATAATTATTGTATTTTTATTGAGGCCATTTCACTGTTAAAAGAATTGTCTGTCCCAGCCAGAAACAGAAAAAACTTACAAATGTGACCAGGTAATGAAATATAAATATTAGAGTTTTTACTTTCTCACTACCGCTTTCGCGGTAGAGAGAGTTATGTAATGCTGCGCGAAAAATCAGCGAATTTTTGGCAGAAAAACTTTTATTACAGGGTCCTGGAAACGAAAAAGTGGATAAATCCAATTGCTAAATGTAGAAAAAAATCCTTTTAGTCGTGGTGTAGCCAGAATCCATGTTTTGTGGGTCCTTGATACCAAAACATCGATCGACGACATAACGCCTGTGTTTGTGCTTCCGTATGTGAACTACGCCAGCCGCTAAACCGTTGAGCCGTTATTCTCCAATCGATCTGGCTGATGTTGCGGCCTCTTGGATTTGAAACCAATATTTTAATTTTAAGGGGTTCTGTAAATGAAGCCCCTGGGACATTTTCAAAATTCTTTGTAGAAAATGGCTCCATCGTTTTTGATAAATGTTTGTTGTCTGATAGCGTAAAGAATGTTTAAGAGGATAATACATACCTTATTTTTGCTGAAAACTGATTTTTCGAAAATTACAAAAATAGTAAATTGTTGTATCCCATACGAATTAATGGCCATTGTTGCGTGTTGCAACTCATTGTTGTAACACCTCACTGATAACAGAAGGCGATAACAACAGCTGCAGTTCGTTCGTGTTAATATACACTAATAATTTTATTTTCGGATGAAATAAGCACCGCGGGCATCAATAGTACATTTATGTAGGACGTGGATACACAGAATTCAATGGCAGAAATGTTTCCGTTTGAAAGGGTGAATTTAAAAAAAATGTATTTTTCACGCTTCGTTTTTTAAGAAATTTTCAGATGGTAATAGAAGAGTATGAGAAAATTGTCATATTATGATATTACATAGCAATTTTCGTTCGGGAAGTTTTATTCTCTTTCATTTGCAAAACGTTCAACGTTTTATTTGGCGGCGTTAATATTCGCCGTCGTCAGTTTCCTCTGTGACGCTGCCGATAAAACCATTACACAAAAGCAAGAAACCCTTCAATGCAATAACAAAATAATCTAAATTCAACATTCATTCTTAATACAAAATATTAACACCATTCTCATTCATACAGTGCACATTACAATTTTGATGGCCATGTACATTGTTTCAAGCTTAACTAAAACATTACTTACCATTCTTTTAAATGTTTTCCATACGCGCACGTACTGTCTGCAGTATGTTCACTTCCTTGAATATGATAGTGTTACCGTCGGCTCGCGAATCCATTCCATCCACCATTTCACTATAATGTTCCAGCTGCTGGGCTCACCATTACATATGTCCTCACATCCTATGCGTTTCTACGCAACCTACTAAATACCATACTTCTGACTCCCCCAAAAAACACGATAACTTGCCGGCACATGCTAGCACATGTTGTCGGTTCGGAATCTATCTGTGACCTTTATAGACAGTTTAGTCTTTCGATTGTTTTTCAACAATAAAAAAACGCTTGCTTTCCTCTGGCATCGAGATCATTTTGGAATATTTTATGTTCTCTTCACCTCCACTCTGATTTGGCACTTTTAAGAGGTTCCGAAAAGTTTGCCTTTTAATTTGCCGCGTTCCCCAAAGGTCATTGCCATCTGGTTTACCTGCTTTTCCGAAATTCCAACTTATTTGGAAAGCTGCTTACATCAGATGTCTATATTCAATTGTCTTTCCGTGTATCTTTCTGCCTCTTGAAGTTTTCCTTCTAAATTTTTGTACCCCCTTTTCGAAATGATTCCGGATGATTCTCAAAATTGTTTACTTTCCTAACACATGTTTTCTATCTCGAAAGTTCCCCTGCCATTTAACGAGAATATAAAATTTGGTCCCGCGTTCACGTTGTCACTTGTATCTTCTTCTGCCGACTTATTTACTAGACAATTATTTTCCAAAACAATAATATTTATTTTTGTCAGTTTGTTGGACTGGATTCCTGCGTACGGTTACAATATATTTATATAAAAAACAAAATAATGAAATAAAATAATTTGAAGTCACACAATTTCATTTTAATTTGTTGCATTTATATAGACGCAACGCGTCTCTCAGTCCCTAGAAGATCCCTAGAAGAATAACCCTCAAGCCGAGGGACAGGTCGGCGCCGGATCTCGTCATCCAGCGGGGGAAGATCACCGCCCTCTCCCGCGACAAAAACATGCACACCCACCCACACACGGGACTAATGAGCGTAGCCGTCGACGCGCCCGGAATCACTAGTCAATTAATCAATTGCTTGCCTCCCGTGGCGCAGGCGGCGGTGGGGAGGCGGAGGAGCCGCTGCTGGCGGAGGGGCGGCTGGCGCTGGAGCCCGCGCCGTGCGGCGGAGGCGCGACGGCGCTGGTTGCCGTGGTGTCGCACGCCGCGCACTTCGCCGCCCGGGACGCGCAGCGCCGCGCGTGGCCGGACGCGGAGTTGGCGGCGCTGGGCGCGTGCCGCGTCTTCCTGTTGGCGCGGCCTCCGCTCCGGTCCCCACCCGCGCCCGCGCCCGCCGTTCACGACGCCCTCCGCGACGAGCAAAGACGGCACGGGGACCTCCTGCAGGTGCGTACGCCTATCTCAGCATCCGCAACACGCGGCTCAAGGCCCATTCACAGTAACATAAATAATAATAATAAACACGACGTTAACATTAAAGTAAGGACTACGTCCGTAAGAGGAATCATTCACAACGCATTCGCATAAGCATAACAAGTAAAGACCTGAACTTGAAAGCTTGCAAGCTTCACGCTTCTGTGCTCATGTTTATGTAAGGCATAAAGGCGGCTCGACACATTCGGCATTCGCCGAGAAGCGAGCTACTGCTCGTCCAATCTCGAACAGCTGATGTGTTCGGTGAATGTTCGCTCCCTTTGATGTGTCCTAAAGACCGACACGCCGTGGGTAGGGCGAATACCGAATGTTCGGCTCTCTGCGAATAGCGAGCAACCTACTTGGGATTCGGCGAGCGGTTACTCGGAATCCTCCGAATGCCGTAAGGTGGTGTTGGTTTGTGCCACCTCGAACGTTAGAGCACTGTCGATCTTCCGTGAATGCTCATTTCAAGTTTCACACCACTGGTACATCTGCGCACGCGCAGAAGATCGATAGTAGGAAGTTTGTGCCGCCTGAAACGTAAAGCACTATCGATCTTTTGCGCATGCGTAGTTTATTTCGCACCACTTTAGTGCATCTCAACTTGCGCAGAAGATCGATAGTGCTATACGTCCGAGGTGGCACAAACTCCCTACTGCTGACGGTACGGCGTGCACTATATGCCATAACGAACGAGTGACAGTATGTTAACTCAAAATCGAGTATCGAAATAAGATCGAATTCGATGGACGATCTAACGCCACAGTAGAGAGTTATTAGGGAGTTTGTGCCTCCTCGAACGTTAAAGCACTATCGACCTTTTGCTCATGCGAAGTTCAAATTTCACACCGTTTTATTGCATCTGCGCATGCGCAGAAGATCGATAGTGTTGACGCAATGGCATGCATAAAGTCCCTTGTGTCAGCCTTAGCGGGAAGCTATCTACCACATTTTTGAGTCTCTGCGCTTGCGCTAACTCTAAATCAAACTCGAAGGGTTAGCGATGCCTGCCAGGTCCCGCTATTTCGCCGGATTTAGCGGGCGACCCCGGGCGTCTTATAGCGTAATCGATCATTTGGCTATTTTATATGGAATTTGTATTCGTAGGCTTCCGCGGCCAGAGTGAATACATTCTTGGCTATGCGAGGTGAGTCACATCTCGGTCAATTGTGCTGACGTTTCGGCCTTCTTGCTATGGCCTTCTTCAGAGCAATACTGCTGTGCTCTGCTACTGCTGCAGTATAGCTCTGAAGAAGGCCACAGTAAAATGGCCGAAACGTCAGCACAATTGACTGAGACGCGGCTCACCCCGGATAGCCAAGAATGTATTATATGGAAATTGTTCCCGACTGGGGCGGTAGTGTGTGTTGCTAACTGTATTTCTATGGTGCTATTTTCGCCGTCTTTTTGTGTTTGTCAATTTATTTGATGAAAGTTTGATTAGTGCTATATGAGTGCTGTTTACTAATCTCTGTTTCAATTGCCCGAAATCATCGTCAGTTGTAATTCATTGGATACGTAGTAAAGGTTTCGCAAAAAAATAGGCAAATTATCAGAGAAAGTCTGTAAAGTGCGTAGTGAATTTATTGGTTTGGTCAAAGTGAATTACTACCTCAGAAGAAGAAATGCCATTAAAAATGATATAAAATTTAAAAAATTTAAAGAGTTGTATCATTTCTAGTCTGTGACTCAAATTATACAAATCGGTATACATAGAAATATTTTTTTTGTATACTTATTTGCATTTCTTCAGTTGCTTACATATTTACCAAAAGTTTGGATTACTTTAACCACACTCGTGAACTGTGAAGCACTCCTCTAGTATTAATTTATCATTAAGTGTGAATACTGAAGAGGGCTTTTGCAATTAACTTTCATACGGATATTCTAAGGTTTGTTAATCATAGAATACGTATGTGTTATAATTTTGAAAGCTACCATGATCTTGAATCCTGTATTCAATGAAAGTGGGTCTTGCCATACAACACTGTGTGAAGTGATTGCCACGCCAGCTTGCGTTCCACACCCTTCTAAGGGACACAACGAAAGCGCGTAGATTCAACCATGTTTTCTCCGCGCTGGCTAACTACCGTTTGGCGTATGGGGCTCAAGGATTATACTAGTAGGGATTTGTTAGTAATTACTAAAAATACGGTCGCGTGGACCTTAGAGATAGATGTGTCAACTCTTAAATGCTATTGCTGTTGTTGTTGGAGGTTGGTAAAGTTGGCGGTTGCAAAAAGCTAAGCTTAAAAGACCAACCAATTACAGTAGTCTGCCGTGCAGGAGAACAAATAGTTGAGTTCGTTGATATGTCTGCTGCAGATGCCTGATGGTGGGTGCAGTGACGAAATCCGTTGAAATGTGAGAAGTAAAGTTTTAATGGAAACAATATCTTTGGAGCGACGTGGGGTGGATACAAATCTCCGGGCCGTCTAACCCTTACTGTCCCGAGGAGGCTGAGGTACCATTCATCGCGACTCGCCGCTGGCATGAGCGCTGCTTTACCGGGCGAGGGTCCCGCTGTTGCACTTCGCGCCGTTGCGCAGCGCCTTCAGCGCCCACGATGTAGTAATGTATTTCACACATTGCCCACCCTTGTTTTCCAACTACTCCTCACTAGATAAAGTTGTTCGCCACGTCATACCGATTAAATAATGTTAATATAAAAATACACAAGTCGAAATCCGTAAAACCGTATCCGTATGTCGACCGAAAAACTATAAAGAATCTCAAATACGAACTAACGTAAACACACCAGAAAAAAACGAACGCCTGCCAAATATTTCCTTCAAAGACGCACTTATGGGCAAGAGAAGAAAGATTAATGAGGGCTTTTAATTCTTTATTTGGGAGCCGCGCGCTTGCCTCTCCCTCGCTCAGCCGAACTTCAACTTCAGAACTGTTCAGTCCAGGAAAATGACACTAGCGACATCTATATTCTGATTTAAATACAGTGACTTCTAAGGTGTGATCAGCTGGACACGGTTATCCAATCGTGTGTTTCGTAACGATTTAATTTTCGATATGGAAGCTCCCTATTGGATAACCGTGATTCAGCTGATTGAACACGTCAAAAGTCATAGTAGTAAAATCAGAGAATATTATCAATGGAAGGAAGTTATAGAACTTTAAGAACACCGCAGGTGTCGTCCTAGTCGCCGAAGTATAAAGCGTGATCTTGTTCAAATGAAAGAAACCAAACCCAGCGAGACCATACATAAGGGTCTCCGCCAGCCCCGGCCGCACACACACGTTCATAACCCACGGGACACGGACCCCGCGGGGCGTACATGCACGTGTCGCTGCCACCAACAGGGAAAAGGAATACAGGGAAATGTATGCAGCGTTGTCGCCGAGAGTGTGGTTGGCGTGTGCGCAGGGCGACTGGGCCGAGGGGTACCGCCTGCTGCTGCGCAAGCACCTCCTGGCGCTGCGCTGGCTGGTGCGGTGCTGCGCGCGGGCGCACTTGCTGCTCAAGATGGACGACGACGTGGCCGCGGACGTGCCCTGGCTGCTGGAGCACGCACGCCGCCACCTCCGAGGACGCGAGTGAGTACCACCGAATGTCTAACCCTAGCGGCACAAATAGAGGGGAAACCCAATGGTCATTTTTTTGAAAATATGAGTTTTTTTTAATGTAACTTGGCGTCGAACATAGTCGCCCGCTTCGACTTTTCCGAGCTTCATGACCATAATTTGAGAGGTGCTAGGGCGCAGTTGGATATTTTGAGAATCCCGTCTCATTGCTTAACTTAATATTAATTTACTTAATATTACAAATCGTAGAACATTAAGTTCGAAAACATACCTAGATTAAGTTCCATTGTAAATGCGTACGTAATCGGGTGGGAGGCATTTTCTCGTTTGAAGAACGCAAAGAACTGATGGCCTTTTTAAGTAAATCACATAAGCACAATCTGCAATAAGCAAATCATTTTAATAGAGATTTAATATCTGGTTATATTTGTTATTGGGTCAAGTACCTCTCATCCATTCAGCAATATTTGCTGGCTTTCACCGTGTGTAAACTCTGAGTGATATCGTCATACGGCCAAAATATGTAGACATGTTATCAAACTCATATTTTATTTATTCTTGTTTTGAAAATACGTAATAGAAGTATGATCAGAAGAATTTTGAATCGAGATTTATATCAATGACATACATTACTTTTTTCACTGTTTAAGGAGAAAATCAAATTTGGAAAAATGTTCAGAGGTGCACGATGGTCAACCCAACTTCGGGTACCTGTATAATGCATAATACGAGTATCTAGTAAATTTGAACAAAACGCAGGGAAAATTGTTCTCTTCACCTCGTAGTACACTTATACTCTTTATAAAGATACTTTTGTCACTGTATTTTTTACCTTCCTGGGGCTTTTTCGGCTTCAAGGGATGCCGATTTGGACTATTCGCACCGGGTACCCACTATGTCTCTCATGGGGACACATATTAACATTTACAGTAGACACTAACATACTTGCAGCCTCCTTGTTGACAGCAAACTCATGCCTTCCACGACAACACATAAATGAAGGACAAGGGACAAATTACCATGACCACGGCAGGACTCGACCCCGTGACCTTTCAGACCAAGGCATTGAGACGACACATACTGTAGCCATCTCGGGCATCCAGGTGGTCTAGTTTTATCTTTGTAATTATTAACTTTAAATTTGAGTAGATTTGAGACAGTGGAAAACAAAATATGAACATTTTAGTTGCATTCAAAAAACATTATTTCACATTAAATATCGTAGTTTTACAGAAGTTAACTCAGTTAAACCAAGTCATCCTTTCTGTTGTCATGAGGTACCGTAGCCATTAGTTTCGGTAAATTCATTATTACCAGATTGCAGGTTCAGAACATCGCATGTTTCTTCACTGACGGGCATAAAAAAGTGTGTCAGACTCTATATTCAGACTGAATACGTTAAATAATATGCAGAACCTACATTATCAACATTGTAATTTCCTTTTAAAACTAAACAAACATAAATGACACTAATAAAAATTATTCATTTAATTCTTGTTTCATCACAAATTCATCGACATTCTTCAAAATATGACGCCACTTTAACACTGCCTCTATCAGTATTTTGTAGGATCATAATTTCTTAAACATCTTCAGAATAATTCTAACGATCAGTCTTTGTCAAATCATGAATCTAAAAACAGTTTTTGCAGGCCATGTGCATTTAATACAAAGGAAACAATTGGAAGATTTCTGTCTGCTGGCTGGTCTGATCAGTAGTTTTCCATGATTTCCTATCAATACCAGACGAATGCCGGAGGAGAACCTTAATAAACAGTTCGCGGAACGCATGAGATGTTTCCTTCCTCGTCCTTGTCCCCTCCTCTTCTTTTCACACGGGCGGGATTGCGAATTATTGAGTGGGCAAATTTCGGCGCTATTATAAACACTGAAATATTCGTTTATATTAATGTGTTACGTTAATTGTGCTGCAATTGTACACTGTTTCCAATTATGTTAATTATTTAAATGATTATTATTATTGAATATTATTAATTATAGTAGTTGAACACAGATGTGTCGATCTCATTGTTATTTGAACGATCCGAACTGTAAATTCAATTATGCATTTTTACTTTCCTATATACATACGTATATACGGAGTAATATACGTAATATAGAAAACGTTATGTAATGATGCGCAAAAAAAGGCGGATTTTCGGCAGAAAAAAATCATGGCCGGGCCCTGAAAACAAAAAAGTGAATAAATTCAGTTCCTAAATTTAAAAAAATCCTCTAATGCGTGGAGTAGCCCGAATCCCTGTTTTGTGGGTTCTTGATACTGAAAACTTTATTGAGGGCTAAACGTCCGTCTGTCCATCTGTGAACACTACTAGCTGAATCATGAGTAGTATTTTTCCCAATTGAAGAAACCCCTGTCCATCTGGCTCGAGTCGAAGCTTTGCAAAACATTCTTTAAAACTTGGGTGTACTTTACATGAAGCCCTCCGGACATTTTCAAAATTTTCTCAGAAACGGCTTTAAATTTTTACTTTAAATTTCTTGTAAGAATAAAGTAATATACACTTTTTACGGTTTACTCTAAATTTTCGAAAATGTCAAAAGTATGCTTTTTTATCGGCGTCTTCCTACAACTACAAAATTGAAGATAGACGTTTTTCCTTCAAATACAATTTGTTCTCCATAGCAAGTACTTTTATTAAGGTCATGTATATTTTTGGAAACTTTTAGTAGTTTTCGCGCAAAATTGCGTGCGATATATGCAAGTTTAAAAAATTACACATATTTTATCAAAAACGGCTCCAATATTTTTCTTTAAACTTTTCTGTAGGGATAGTGCTAAATGTACTCTGATGATATAAACGCCATATTGCTCTATTCTTTTGTTTTTTTCAAAAATTACAAAAATGTAATTTTTGACTTGTCTCTCTCGTTGGTAATATTTATATTAGCAGCAATTTGTTCAGATTATTATATTTATGAATACATGTTCTTTAAATAATGTCAAATAAAGTTTTTCAAAAACTAAACAGTATTTCTGTGAAAACTGTCTCAAAATTCGGCATTTTCAGAAACGTTCAAACGCCGTTTTCTTAAAAACGGTTCCAAATTTTTTCTTCAAACATTTCGATGGGTAGTGCGATATGCACTCTTTAATATGGCGTAAAGTTCATTTTGGTGTATTTTTTTTTAAATCACACAAACGTAATTTTTTTTAAAGATCTCTCACGCCGCTGATATAACACATTTTTGGCACTTTGTGAACAGTATTGTATTTGTGAGTTAAAGTAATTAAAATGACTTCAAATGAATTTTTTTGAAAATTCAAACATTTTCTGTAAAAAAGAGCTTCAAATTTCGAATTAACAGTAGTGCTTAAACGCCTTTTTTTAAAAAAACTGCTCCAAATTTGTCAAAGAAAATTGCCATTTAGAACGAGGTATTATTGTTCTTTAATAATCTTAAAAAAATACTTCCACTCTACAATTAAGAAACAGAAAAATTAAGAAAATATAAAAAAATGTACTTTGGGCGGCGATAGATGACAGCTGGCAAGAGTATGTGGCAAACCGAGTAGCTAGCAAAGACCAAAGGAAATAGAAAACTAATACGGGAAAGTCTGTGCCATTCTGTAACACTATTAGTTCTGAATGAATCATATATTGAAATACCGAAAATGTTTATTATTATCAAAAATGTTTATACACAACTGTAGGATACATTATATTGGCCTTTATATTGCCTGAATATTTTAAAATCTACATTAATAAATGTTTTAATTAAAATGCAATCTTTTGTTTTTGGCAAGATCCAAAGTATTTATAGTTTTATTTATAGAGAAGGTGATAAGATGAGCCCGCAGTTTTATTTCGACTTTAAAAAATATGAATTAAATGCTTTAAAAAACAAATATAATAACTTCATCATCAACATTCATGTACACTTTATAAAAAATAGTAAGTTAATTAACTGATCAGAAAATGGGTGAAAAATTAATAATTCAAAAGAAATCATGTTTGAAAAACTAGTGGTGCTACAAATGGCACAGACTTTCTCGAATTAGATTTCTATTTTCTTTGATCTGAGCTAGTTATTCGGACTTGCCACATACTCTTGCTAGTTGCCATCTATCGACAACTAAAGTACATTTTTTTAAACTTATATAAATTTATCGGTTTCCTAATAGTAGAACCGAAATATTCTTTTAAAAGTATTAAAGAAGAGCAAAACCTCATCCTAAATGGTAATCTTCATTGAGAAATTGGGGGCCTTATTTAAGAAATTGACTTTTAAACGTTTCTGTAAATGAGAACTTTGAAGCTCTTTTTCACAGAATTTTTTTTAGTTTTCAGAAACTTTCATTGGAAGCCATTTAAAGCAACTTAATTCAGAAATGATGTAGTGTTTAAAAAATGCTGGCAACGAATTTATTAACGGCGAGAGAGATATTTAAAAAAATACATTTGTATAATTTTTGAAAAAACAAAAGAATATCCGAAAATCAACTCTCTGTAGTATTAAACAGTGCATTTTGCGCTATATGTGTAAAAAGTTTGGAGCCTTTTGAAAACGGAAATGAGTTCTGTGAAAACGAGCTTTAAATTTAGCATTTTCAGTAATGCTTCAACTCCTTTTTTTTTTAATCGTCTCGAAATATCTCAACCAAAATATTCTTGTATGACGAGGTGTTAGTCTTCTTTAATAATCTTAAAGTAATATTTCGGTTCTACCGTTACGAAACCGGAAAAGTGAGGGGGGGAAATGTACTTTGGGCGGCGATAGATGGTAGCTGGCAAGAGGATGGTACAAGAATGTAAGTTTGCCCAGATCAACGGAATTATAAATCTAACTAATCGGAGAAAGTCTGTGCCTTTATGTAGCACCACTAGTTATTTTCTCTTATACGTACGAATATACGGAGTAATATACATAGTATAGAGTATATTATGTAATGCTGTGGAACACCGATTCCGAGATTTCGACGGTAATACACGTTTTGGGGTCCCCTGATACCAAAAAAGTGTTTTTTCAACACGTCCGTCCGTCTGTTGGTATAAATGAACAACACTAGCGCCTACACTATTCATATGATTTTTTCCAAACTAAATAAACCCCTGTCAATCTGGGCTGAATCGAAGCTCTGCGATTTTGAAAAACATTAATTAATTTTTGGGGGTTATAAAGATGGCATAGGTCCGACTTTCACAGATAACTCTGAAGTTTTTGAAATTGCAAGAAATGGAAATTTTTCCGGCATCTTCCTACAACTAGAAAATTGAAGATAGAGATTGTTCTTTCAAGAAAACTTTTTCTCTACAATTAGTTTTGTTCAGGTCATGCATATTGTTTTGAAAATTGTATTAGTTTTTAATAATCATCAAAATGTGCAATATTTAAAAAAATATTTTTTTTCTCAAAACAGCTCTAGATTTTTTCTTTAAACTCTTGCGATGGATAGTGTTAAATGTACTCTTGTTTTGCTACTTTTTTGTTTCTTTCAAAAATTACACTAATGAAGATTTTTGTCTTGTCTCTCACGTTGTTAATATTTACAATAGAGGCGATTCATATTATTTCATTTACGAGCACATGTGATTTAAATAATGTTATATAACGTTTCTCGAAAACTCAACAGTTTTATGTGAAAATGAGCTCAAATTTCCGCATTTTCAGAAACACTCAAACACCATTTTTTCAAAAACGGCTCCAAAGTTTTTCTTTAAACTTTTTGTGCAGATAATGCCAATTGCACAGTGTAAAATGACATTAATGTCATTTTTCTGAATTATATTTTTTCTTCAAAAATTACACAAATCAATTTTTGTAAACATCTCTCACGCCGTTAATATGCACATTTACGGCGATTTGTGTACATTATTGTGTTTGTGAGTGGCAGTACCTTAAACGACATCCAAAAAAGTATTTCGGAATCTCAATAGTTTTCTCTGAAAAAGAGTTTCAAATTTCGCAATTACTACAGTAAAATTGCCATTTTCGTAAAGAAGCACCAAATTTTCAACGGAAATTTCCATATAGAACGAGGTTTTACTCTTTAATAATAGCCTTAAAGTAAGTTTTCTGTTCTGCCATTAGGAAACCGAAAAATTGAGCAAATGTGAAAAATAGGTGGCAGATAGGTGGCAGCTGGCCAGAGGATGGGTCACGACCGAAAAGCTATCCCGACCATATAAATTAGGAAACTAAGTAGTACGAGAAAGAGCCATTATGTTGCACCACTAGTTCTTTTTTGTTTTGGGCCTAGAAGCTTTCGTGGCATCGAAAACAAAAATCAAACACAAGTTGTAGTGTACCCTTAAAGTTTGGTGTTCTTATCCGCACCATAGTTCGAGTCTCATTTTAGAACTATCACCATATTAAAATTCTCCAAAGTAAAAAGGTCTTTGATAGTTCGAAATTACAGATTGCAGGTTTAAAAACATTGTTTTAACATATTCTATTTCTTTCGTTAAGAATTAGAATCGGTCTGAACAAACAAACTATAATTAAAAGCCAAAGACTTACCTTCCAAAGCTTTAAGAACCGAAAAAACACGAACACCACTGTTTCACATCAGATCGTCACATAAATTTGACGATATGCGAAATGAAATGTCTAAATATAATTTTTTGAATTGGTCCCAAGATTGGGGAGGCAGTTGCCCCCTCCCCCCCACTTGCCCTCTCCCCTGAATCCCCGACTCTGCTTACACACATGATTGACCAGTCGGAAACTTAAAGCTTGTCTCGGCCGGGGAGTGCTCGGCTGGTGGAAATTACTGGAGGGGTAACCTCCTCTCTCAAGACGACGTGAAGGCTGGCGCCGCAGTCGCGTTCTAGCTGAAAAAACCCGCACCCACCTCGCGTGATATAACTTGGGCAGTTCTCTCGGGACAGCACTTGAATCGCAAACTAATCAATCAATCTAATTGTATTAAAAATACGATTCGCTAACACCTTTTCGCTTGTGTGGGGAATGGGGCCCGGATTTCCACGTGTGTACGCTAGTTCATGTGATTGTTGTTGCGATGTCGGCAGGGGGCAAGCGGTGCTCTTGGGCCACGTGTTGGCGGGCGCCGCGCCGCAGCGTGCGCCGGGCGACAAGTGGCGCCTCTCGCGGGAGGAGTTCGCGGCCGACGCCTTCCCGCGCTTCGTGTCGGGGTGGGCGTACGTGGCGACGGCGGCCGCGGCCAGCGCCCTGCTCCGCATTGTGGACTCCGCCGCGCGCCCCGCCCCGCTCTGGATCGACGACGTCTACATCACCGGGGTACACACGCCAACAGAGCCCCGCACGCGGCCTCAGTGCAACTGAACGCAGCTTCATTCACAATCATTGCTTTAAAAGGGAAAATTAGGGTCATTTTGGAATCTTTCTTAAAACAGCAATGAACTGTACATTACATCACGTAGGCTAGGAAGGGTGTGTAGACAAACCATCTAATATTGCTAAATGTTCACAAATATAAAATACAATAAATAATAAATATATAGTTGGACCTCCATTTATTGAACATCTATATATCGAAATGACTTGTATGTGCAACAAATCAACCTATTAAAAAAAAAAATCAATTCTATGATTGGTCAGATACGTATGCCACACAAATTTCATTTTACTATTCATAAATATGTTTCGAATGATTAAATTATTTGTTAATAATTTATTGAATTTTTTATTTACACAATTTTTCCAAAATTGTTTAAAAACTTTTGCAGAAATTTCTATATATCGAAGTTTTCATACATCGAAATTTCTATATATCGAATATAATAATTATCGAAGGAACTATCAGATTCGATAAATGGAGGTACGATTGTAGTAAAAAGAATATAATTAAAATAATAAATATAAAATGGCCCTTTATTTGGCTTCTAGACATAAATTATGTTATATTATCCGGACGTTTTATTAAGCTCTTTTTTCACCAGTTGCGTTAGACTTTACACCAGGGGGTGTAGATTATCGATGTTTGCAAATACGTTTTCTGTATATATCTCGAGCAAAACTTCTAGTTTCAAATGTTGCTAATTTTGCAACAAAATTGTGCTACCGTTATTCGTAATTAATTTATGTGTAGTAAAAGGATGAGGGAGAGATATTGGAGCTCAAGGAAACGTGCGCAGATTATACATGTTTCTCGAACTTCTCATACTTTACTTTTCAAACACACACACACACACACACACACACACACACACACACACACACACACACACACACACAAACCGTGCAAATACATTGCAGTATATGGAATTGTCATATTTACTTAGAAACAGACAACTTTAAGTCAATTTTATTGTTTTCTCATCAGTACTGGCTTTTATATTGTGGAATCATGCGAGAACAATAATTTTCAATTATCCCTTTAAAATTCATCTTCAACTTATATTTTATGCTATTTTAGTTACTTGAATTTTTCTTTTTTCTGCTAAAAGATGTTTGTTATAAATAAATATCCTTCCAATGATGGATTACTTCAACTGCGACTAACCCTATATGAGGCACTATTCAAAGAAATCTTTCAGAGTATGTCTGAATGACGACTAAAACGGTGACAACTCAGCCTTAGACACAGGATTTCCCGGACAACGAACACTCCGTTTCCGCATTGGATTACCTCTGATGTTAAATAACCCCACGCCATTAAAAATAATACGTAGTTCTTGATCCGTAACCAATTTTATTAGTGCAATAGGCTGGTTTATTAATACTTGATTACTTTAAATTCGGAGGGGCGCTGTGCAGTAGGGTATGCAACCCTCCGTACATGTGTGCAGCAACTAATACATCACAATTGCGACTTAAAAAAGAATGCCCCGTTATGTTAACCGTTCATTATTCTTGTTTTAAACTTAATTTAAGTATGTTTGTAGTGTACTTTAAATCAGCAAAAAAAATGGTTGTGAAATGTATGAAGTAGGTCTAAAGGAATACAGTACGTAACATTTAACACAGCGCGGCGCAGTGAAAAATTACTCTTTAGACTAATGCACAGGAAAAGCAATGGTCTAAAGATATTTTCATTTAACATAAAAATGTTTTTGTAGAGACATTAGAAAACAAAGTGTACAAGACTTGTATATTAAATGAATAATATGCATTTCTCTGCCATCACTGAATTTAGCTATGCAATATTTCACAACTACGAAATTTAGGGAGGACTGTAGTCTGCTGGTTTCATAATCATTTTACTTTTTTCATTTCTTTCTCTGTAAGGTTTTCAACAGAACTCTGTCATCTTGGTGGTCACTCTCTTTCTCTTTCCTTTGTATTCATCTCAAACTCACATATGTGTGTGTCTGTGAGTGCAATACGGGTGCTAGGAGTGTTATTCTACATCGTGTCTCTATGTGCGCTGCAGGTGTCAGTCGAAGCGGGGGATGTTACTCTACACCGTGACTGTGTGCTGCAGTTGCTGGTTGAGGCGAGGGGAGGGGATTACTTTATACCGTTTCCTGGTGTGATGGAGGTCCTGGACGAGGCGGGGAGGGGTGTTACTTCGCGTCGTGTCTGTGTGTGCGCTGCAGGTACTGACCGAGCCGAGGTGTTACTCTGCGCCGTGTCTGTGTGTGCGGTGCAGGTGCTGGCCGAGACGGCGGGCGTGCCGCGCTGGGACCTGCCGCGCCCCTTCGCCGCCGACGCCGCGCTGCTCCGCTGCTGCCTGCGAGCGCCCGCGCTGCGCTGCGACTTCGCCGCGGCGCCCGACGGCGGGGAGCCGGCCCTCGTGGCCGCGGCGGCGGCGCACGCGCGGCGCTGCGCACGCGCCGGCCCCGCGCGCTGCCCCGCGCGCGCCCCCGCACGCGCGCTCAACCGCACCTGCGTGCGCGCCCTGCAGCCCGGCCACGCCCGCCCGCTGCCCGCCGACGCGCCCGCCGACGCCAGCGTGCGCCCGGTGTCGCTCCGGTAGCGCGCCGTCGCCGCTTCTGGGAATCAGGGAGCCCAGGATTGGACAACTGGCGTTCTGGCTATGGCCTCAACGTTTAAGGGGCGTTGCCCTCGACACTGGATTTCGGATTTATTCCATGACGCGGCTGCACTTGACCTTCGCAACCCCAATATCTGTAGGTCTTAAGAGACCACGTGTGCTGCTCCACCAGCTAGGCGCCACCACCTCTGTGTTTGGTCAACAGAAATGAACTTATCATCATGTGATCGGCGAACCTTCAGAATTGCCCGTGATCCAAGTGTTAGTGCCATGACGATAATCAACTGATAACCTATTAGGTCGAATCCGGGTGTGTTGAACGGCACCGGGACAGAACTCGTTACACCCTCCGCCCCTGAGGAGTGTGAAGTTATTTCAGGTCAGCGCCCTATTTTTATCATTAAACAATACCATTAAACCATACCATTAAACAATAGAGCATCACTTCACAAGGAAAACCCAAGATACCGCGAGTTAGGGGAGCTAGATACCAGAGCTGGAGTGACCTACTTGCAAGGTCTCAAGGGCCTCAACTAAAACCTTTAAAAAGGGTGCGGGACATATTTACTTTACTCGGGCGATCCACACCAGTCTTCCCCGTTTTGTTGATCTCGGTAGTTTGCTCGGCTGCACTAGAAAGGGCAGGGAGGGGGATGGAACCATGTGTCATATTAGGGCGTACCGTGCGTACGCTGTGAATCACTTTGGGATAATTTAGAATTTACTAGAAAAAACATCAAAGCTTAACCTATTTTTACATTAAGGGGGTCTGACGGTTCTATCTAGCCAATGTTAAATTGACTATATTTCTGACCCTTTATCTCTGAAATTACTTTACTTCAAACTTTGAAATTTTTACAGGATTTTATATAACTATTCGTTATATTTCGTCTGAATTATTTGAATAGGATATCATAAAATCGTTGTACAGAATTTAAAAAAATGAAAATAATTTATTTTATTATTTATTTAATAGGTAATTATTACAAACAAATTAGATTACTTGATCCTATGTGGCTAGGCCGAAGGCCTTTAAGCCATTACAATATCTACATCCTTTCGCGTTCTAATCTTTCGAATTCTGGTATTCACCCCAAAGGTGGAAGTCCGGCGGCTTCTGAGAGCCCCCCGGTTTACGGCTGAAGGCAGCTAATGAAAATAATTTTCAAAATTAGACACACATTAATCTTTAATTCTAACAATTTTGCAATATATATATATATATATATATATATATATATATATATATATATATATATATATACAGGGTGGTCGTTTTAACTTGAGACAAGTGAATATCTCGAGAAATATGCATCCTACGAAA
The DNA here is from genome assembly GCA_038098605.1 of Gryllus longicercus. Taxonomy (NCBI): domain Eukaryota; kingdom Metazoa; phylum Arthropoda; class Insecta; order Orthoptera; family Gryllidae; genus Gryllus; species Gryllus longicercus. The sequence continues at coordinate 2,829,212 of JAZDUA010000098.1, forward strand.
AAAGTGTTCGAGATAAAAAGTTAATATTATCGTGGGGGACATCAGTCAGTGCTAAAAGTAGCCACCCCCCGCCCCCCCTTTGGGGGGGTCGGGGGGGTCACTTTCATATCTTAAATGGGAACCCCCATTTTTTATTGCGGATTTAGATTCCTCATAAAAAAAGAAGTAACTTTAATTTGGGTCATTTTTTCCAAATTATTAATAGATGGCGCTAAAATCGGAAAAAACTATTTATCCCGATTCCCTAGAAAAATGAAGGAAACGGTCTCATATCTTGCGAAATTCACATTGGATCGAAAAACTGCAAAACATGTGTTTAATATTTTTCAAAAACTTATCGTATGACTCAAAACATGACCCCCCACCTCCACTCCCTGGGGGTGGAGCGGCGGGCAACTTTGGAATCTTAAATGGGAACCCCCATTTTTTAATGCAGACTTGTATTCCTCATGAAAAAAGAAGTAACTTTTATTAAGGATATTTTCTCGAATTGTTGATAGATGGCGTTGTAATAACAAAAAATAGACTGGAATACGAAAAATTGGAAATTATTAGATTTCGCTTTTGCAAAACAAACAAATAATAACCTGTTATGTTATTCAAAGCTCTTAACTACTTTTAGCGTTACCCAGGAACAACGACGTGGACGTAGTAGTTACTGTTCCCATCGGGGTGCTTGTTTTAGGTGAGTCCCCTTGCCTCTCACCATCAGGGTGCTTGTTTTAGGTGAGTCCCCTTGCCTCTCACCATCGGGGTGCTGGTTTAAGGTGAGTCCCCTTGCCTCTCACCATTGGGGTGCTTAACTTCGGGAAGCCCCTTGCCTCTTTTGTAGTTCACAACAAATGCTCAAAATGTCCGCCTTCCATTTCGATACATTTATTAATTCGAGCTTCAAATGCAGCTACACAACTCGAAAGCATATCCGGTGTAATTTTTAAGCAAGCATTTCTGATACGTTCTATCATGTTTTGTCGAGTTGTAGGTACTTCTGCATACACTTTGTCTTTAAGGTAACCCCACAGAAAAAAATCCGGCGACGTAAGATCTGGTGATCTAGGAGGCCAATTTACTGGACCCCCTCTACCGATCCAACGACCACTGAATTCGCGATTTAATACTTCTCGGGCTATTGCGGCGTAATGTGCCGGACAACCATCATGTTGAAACCACATGTTCTGTCGTATTGCAAGTGGTACATCTTCCAACAGAATCGGTAACTCATGGCATTTGCTGCGATTACAGCGCCATCTATCAATAATTTGGAAAAAATGTCCCAAATAAAAGTTACTTCTTTTTTTATGAGGAATCTAAATCTGCAATAAAAAATGGGGGTTCCCATTTAAGATATGAAAGTGACCCCCCCGACCCCCCCAAAGGGGGGGCGGGGGGTGGCTACTTTTAGCACTGACTGATGTCCCCCACGATAATATTAACTTTTTATCTCGAACACTTTTTTCGTAGGATGCATATTTCTCGAGATATTCACTTGTCTCAAGTTAAAACGACCACCCTGTATATATATATATATATATATATATATATATATATATATATATATATATATATATATATATTTACAATATTGCAAAATATATATTATTTTAAATAAATAGATCTGTCATATTTACATAAAGTTAACCTGCAAATTTCATCACTTTATCTTTAATTTTGTCTGAGAAAGTGGGTCATAAGTGAAAAAAAGATGTTTTCAGGAACGAATGTTGAAGTTAAATATAATTGTTAAATACATTATTTCACATTTTTTCTGGTAGTAACTTGCTCTATATGATGAAATACCTTCCTTCTCTTCATTATAAACTAAACCTACGCTCCTTTTTTTAACTCTTGCCTCTTTAGTAGACATTTTTCTAACAAACAAGGGATTACTCGCGCAACTCTTCTTGAACAATGGATTGAAGAAATGCGGGTGGAGAGGTGGTATTAGTTACGAAATCGGCCACTAAATTTTATGAAGCAATGCCAATATCTGGGAAATCAGTCATGCCTTCGCAACTTTCTCAAAAACTTGCGTTCCAACTTTCTCAGAAATTCGAGATATCTCCTGTGATGGATCTTCACCTGCTTCAGTCATTTCTTTAGATTTTTTTGGAGAAAATCACGGACAGAAGTTCTCGTCTTCAACGGAAAATAGTTTATATTTCGCGCCAGTGACGATGTGTTTGGAATGTTATCATCAGTGCTCACAGCGAACTTTTGCCTTCGACTGTTTATTGTACCTGAGAAGGGGAAGCAAGGCACTCGTTGAAGAAACGTTGTGCAATTAATATATACTACCGTAAAAACAGTACTTCTAACCTCACAAACTTAGAACAGAAGTAAACAAACCAATGTTACAAAAATTCAACAATAAAGATGTAACAATTGCGTCCGTTTCGCCAACGTGAAGAACAGAACATCTTCTACGAGTCTACATAAGTTACAGACATTAATGGGATGAGCCAATGAACCAAAATTAAGAGTCATAACAAAAGAGATATGCCCCCGACCGGCTGCAGAGAGAGAAAGAGAAATTTAAACATCTAAAAAAACAAATTCTATATCGAATTTTGTAATAAAAGTCATATTGCTGTGTTCAGAAAATCCTAAATAATTTAACTAAGTTTTAATTTTTTTTATATTTTTGCTGTCAGATGTTAAAGGGGGTGTCGACCGCGCAGGTCACTGCGCTAGGAGCACAATGTTCCCGCCTGACATGAATGAAACGGGCTTTCACTTTTCACTAATAACCTTTTGCGTGCCACAATAAATGGCACCGCGAGCCGCCAGTTGGATAACCCTATGCCAGAGAATCTTTTGAAAGTCCGTCACAGTGAGATTTTCGTGCGTGTACATAGAGGCGAGGACAGTTTTCACCAATGATTTACTTTTTTTCGTAGTCACTAAAAATAATATTGTAAGAACTATTATGTCAAAAAGCAGATGATAATACATGTGTGTGAATTAAATGACCAATCCGAGGTAAGCGGACATGATACAATAACCGAATATCAAAGACCTCCCATTTTTATGATTTTAGTTTAAATCGCAAATGACTAACTCTTAATCTATTGTGCAGGTAATTAATATTTGTGAAAAAAGAGGTACATTAGTCTCGTTTATCCGACATAAACGGTCGGGCGAAAGGTTGAATAACGAAAATGTCGGATAACAGGAAGGTGTTAAAAAATGTCAAATAAAACCACACTTTCGTTACACATTGTTTTACATTTCATGAACGTACATTTGTTTTACAACAAGGAAATAAAAAATATGACAACATATATTTAAAAAATCAGCCTTGTGTTGATTTGAAATTTTTTTAAACGTCTGCTTTTCCGAAGTGTGCTGCTTTTTCTCTGCGAAATCTCTTCATTTTTGCAGCATCATTATGCCGATTCCCGTTGATTTTTTTATTGATTAACGTATTTAATAGCAGACACTAGAGCTTTGACTCCGCCTTTGTGAGAAATTATGATTGCCTCATCTGTTAGTGCTTCAACATTGTCGTCCTTGCAACTGTAAGATCGATTTTTATTCATCGGTTATTAGGGTGTTTGTAGATGATACATGAGTATTAGAAAATAGCCCTATCACATCTGAGAAAACAAGGTGGTAGGCTGACACAGATACTATAAAGGGTTCTTGCCTCATACGCACACTACTCATCACCCACGTAGCTTAGGTGTGACAGGATGCGTTGGTAAACGTAATGCATGAAGGGTGTGAAAACCAGTCATGATGCAACACAAGGGTGGAAACGTCTATGCCTGTACAGACCTCCAACCTGCGACCCAATTACTACGCCCACTTCAGAAATACTGCTTAGCGGCCGCAGCCTTTTCAGTTGGCTTACCCTAGTAAACATTATTGGACGCATGCCAAACATTTGAAAACTAAATATCTCTCTTTTGCTTTATTACTTTATTTGAACTAACTACACCAACCAGAGATTCGTTCAGTTTAGGATTCCTCGGATCTAATTTTAAAGAGTTAGAAACGATTAGCCCCCTTACAGTATTAGTCACCCGATAAACCTAAACAGAATATTTTATAACTTAAAGGTATTTGAAAAGCGTCCGAAAATCCAGATATCTGTTGTTACTTTTCCGTATACGTACACTCTTGGAAACATTAAGTTTCGTGTCGAAAATGCGTTGGCCCAAGAGGTTGATGGCGCTGGACATCCCTGCTTGCCGACAGTGCTATCTAATGTTCATTTTCGTAACTGCGTTCTGTAGAACGAACTATGAAGATTAAATGTATTTTATTGGAGAGCGTATAAAATACTTTAACGTCCATTGAGAGCTATATAGTAGTAGTACAAAGGAAAAAACTTTCGCGATTCCTGCCAGTGAAACAGAATTGACATTGATTTTTGTAAACATAATGTTGCTTTCAAGTTTCGTTAATATAAACTGTGTTGTTATAAGAGGCGTGTTGGAAGAGCGAAAGAATGCATGTGTCAAAGGGTTGTTCCATAACTCCTGAAGCAGCGGGTTCGAGTCCCAGTCTACGTAGATATTCTATCCATTCTACAGTGCCATACAATTCATTATATTACAACATCCTACATTTGTCCTTTGAATGTTATACATAATTTAGGCAAAATTCGCGATCGCGAATAAGGAATACAAACAAGCAATTCGAAAAACGATTCTCGGCACGTTCGGTAAAGCAAGAACCCAGGTCAGATCGTTTCTCAGTAGCACTTTGGGCCTGCATGTCATCTCGTGAGATTGGAATGATCCATAGAATCGAAGGCCACTTAAATGCCGCTGTGTACATTCACATACTGAGAGGTATCATGATCGCATCAGTAAGACATTGGCATCCTGGGTGTATAATTCAATTCCAACAGAACCAGTTTCCTATTCATAAGTCGGCTACTGTTCAATCGTGGTTCGCGAAGAAACAAGATATTCAGATAGTTGACTGGCCACCATGATCACCAGACCAGAACCCTATTGAAAATCTTTGGGCAGAGTCAAGACGCACCATGGCCGAAAACTGGCCTGTTCCGGGACTAACAACGCCGATGCGCTCTGGCATAATATTATATTACTTACATTTTTTCTCCATAGCTTCCTACTATATTATTATTCTGTTTACTTCCCGTTCGAGCATGTAAGTCCCCATTATCAGAATTTCCTTGCTTGAAGGAATGCCTTCTAATATTGCCATTAATTCATCTTCAAAAAAATCTCTTAAAGATTCTGTTGCATCTTCAGTTGGAGCATATGCAGATACAATTACCATAGTATGATCAAATATATCTAACTCCACTGTTAGGAGTCTCTCATTGATCTCATTCCTGGTTTTTATATTTTTTCTTTATTTTGTGTATATTGCTACTAATACTCCACATTTTGCCCTATTATCTTTGTTTACACCACTAAAAATATGGATATATTTGCTATAGTCTTCAATTCGTTTTCCTTTCTTAGTTTCCGTTAATTAACAAATGTCTACATTTAATTTTTCCAAGTGACTGAATACTTCTTCATACTTTTTGCTAATACATGTACATTCCACGTGGCAATTTGCATTGTCCGATTACGTTGCTTAAGTCGTCTTCGATTGGGTCCGTTTAAAGGCTGCTTAGAGTTTTTAACATGTTTAGATTTTTACGGGAATGGGATGTTGACCCACAACCCAACCTCCAACCTGGCAGGCCATGATTTGTTAGGGATTTTCTCTCCTAGAGAGGTTGGCTCCACGCCTTTCTGAGTCCTCTCTACCCATGGTTTTATTTCAGGGTTTTCCTTCCTTTAGCTTTTGGGGGCTCCACCCCCTCCTGCAGGGCAGCAGGTTGAAGTCAGAAAAGAAGAAGAAGATACAGAAATAGATAGAAAGACAGGAGGGAGAAAGTATAGAATAGAATAAGGAAAGAAGAGAGGAGGAAATATTGACTCCCTAGCCTTCGCAACCTAATAGCATTGGGGTCCGAGACGTCCAAGAATAACGGCAGGACACCCACTTCTTTAATGGTGAACGTCGTTCCCTCCAGGATACCCTGCACTTCGAGGGGCCAGACGCAAGGCGCAAGTTCCACATGCGTGGAGGGGTCCATACCTTACAGCTTGCAGCGTGGCGTTGTGATGAACGTGGCTTTGCAGACGTTAGTCACAGAGCGGCGAAGAGACAGACACATCGGTCTTCATAGCACAACAAACAGTGGTGGAGGGAGACAATGTAATGGAGAAATAACGTGGAGAGTGAGCGTGTCAGAACGTGCGTTGCGCATGACGACAGAAGACAAAGTGTGCATGTCCTTGGCTGGAATTCAAGAGTACTGACGTGTGTCGAAGGCAAAGGCCCCTTCTTGTGCAAGACGCGCATCACCTAGTAGTCGTTCCGGAAACGTGTCCGTTGCAATCCTTCGAGACAGAACCGACCAACCACCACCTATCCGGAAGCGTCGGTAAGTGTGTAGGTGCCAAGGTTGAAGAGGTGGACACGGTCGACCGTAAACATTTCAGTACTCCACGACGACTGTGTAGACGGACTTTCGCGAAGAGAGTCTTGTGTTTACACACACGATCACCCAAGCGCAGGTGGTGCCACCGTGAGTCGCTATGTTTGGCTGACGCGTAGACGGTATGCATGAGATCATTATTCGTCACCGTCTTTGGCGCCACGCCAATGGTTCTATGTACACGGCGGTAGACGGTGAGGAGATTCAATTGTATATTCCCTGAACGAAAAACCGCGGCCACGTGTGGTTTTTGAGTGCGCGATTGAAGCGTTCGACGACCGCCGCCTTCAGATGGTGTAGGTGGAATAGTGATGTATCCCGTGTTGCTTCATCAAGTGCGTGAAAGGTGTGTTGAAAAATTCCTTTCCATCGTCAGTTTGGAGGAGCACTGGACACTGACGGGAGCTGGTGAGGATGCACGCGAAGGCGCGCTTCCGACGAACTTCGCCCACGCAAACTTAGAGTATACGTCAACGACCGTGAGAATGTAGCGTTTGTTAAGGTTGCACTGCGCGTACGCAAGCATGTCCACTAGATCCGCTTACCAGAGATAGTCGAGTCAACGTATGAGCACACGGCGACGATGGTTGCGTTACCGCGCAGGAGCACGAAGTTCCTGTGCGATACCTGCGCGTACATCGCTGATCGAAGTACGAACTAAGTTTGAGGAAGAATGCCGCAGCGCGCAGCTCCTGCTCTGTTTAATGAATTTCGCCGTCGTGTGCGTCGTGACCGGCTGCACGTGAGGCGTGGGGTACACGGAGGTACCGCACGAGGACGTTGGGATCACGCCAGCATGTCAAGGACGGACGTGTCCCGAATCGCAAAACCACGGCCTGTGCGTTGAGGGAATGGAGCAGGGGGCGATAAATCCACGGTATTTCGTAGTGTTGCGGTCATGCAAAGAACAAGGATCAAAGACAAAGGATGTTGCTGGCTTCCAAAATGGCTTTGTATGCTAATGTGTCTTCGGTGCTAATTGTGATTATGCGAGGTTGTCTCTGAAAGAGGAGCTCGAGTAAACCTTCTGACGCGGGGTACCCGCGGTTTGCGACCGCGAGGGTTCCATGATCGAGGAGGATCCCATGATCGAATGAGGGTTCCATGATCGAGGTGAAGGGGGGTGTTAGAAATATAGAGTTGCGGTCGTGTCTCACCAAGTTGATTCACCAGGCGTGGGCATAATCACGGGTCCGTTAACTGGGAGACCATCTGACTCAAGTAGTACCGATAGAGTGACTCATCGCAATGGAGTTGTGGTATGGTCTCGCCCGAGAAGGCGTCGTCAAGCCGAAGACTTCAGGACCTGCCGACAGCGAGGGAAGGGAGGAACTGGGCAGTGGATGTGGGGAGATGTTCCGATGGGGTGTGGAGGTGGACGTGGCGTGCGTGAATGTGCTGTCAAGGGCGAGGAAGGCATCAATGAGAGGACTCTCACGCAAAGGACAACGCTTCCGACCGAAACGGGGTCTTGGTCAATACTTGTTTCAGAGGCTCCTTTACGTAGATGTCAAGCAGGCGTTCCCGTTCTGACTGGCCTCGACGTAGGGCGTTTATCTTCTGACGAATTGCACGACGGGCAGTTTCGAATTCGACACCAAGACGCTCGATTGGGAGAATCGATGCAGTGGAGTCGTCGGGCATCGTCGGAGGGAAACCTCGCCGGCGGTCACGATTCACTACCGTCGCTGCCTTTCGCACCTTTCCCGAACTGGGTTCTTAGGGTGGCACATATCAGTAACGGTGAAGCGTGTTAACCGCCGATCTTGCTTTGAGAGACATGACAGTACCCACCCCGAGGGCCGCCGCACGTTCTCTAAGTGCGTGTGGTGGCGCGTGCACGAACACCGGAATAAGCTTGTTCGGCAACGCTTGATGCATATAAGGCCTTGACGCTCTTGTCCCCGCGCGCCAGACGTGATTTCAAGCGGATTCCGGGTCCGCAAAAGTGGTAGCCTGATATATGGAAATCTGAAGGGAGAGGCCCGATCTAAGGGCCGATACAATAGGTTGCCCAAGGATATTTTCCGTCGCGGTGGTATCGCAACTGGGCAAAGGGCGGGCGCGGGTATTATTTGAACGTTACGCTGATGTGACGAAAAACCGATCGAAGCCAGCATGGTAGCGACCGTTGACGAAGGAACTTGTTTTGTCAATGACGAGGAAAGAAAAATGGCTTACGCAACACGTCTTCGCACATGCCTTTAAAATACGCGAAAGAGGAGAAATTCGTACAGACGTGTTCGCTATAAATTTGATCCAAATTCTTTACATCTTGACGAAAGGTGATAATAAGATTGGCGTTGTCACGAACACGTTTAGGGTCCTTAGAGTAGGTCAGACAGAGGTAGAGCACGTTGTGATGTTTGTGGCGACCTGCAGCGAGATAGGCTCTAACGAAATCTTGCCGTTCGGTGCAGATATCATCCAAAATAAAGAGGCTGTATGATTTTGCTTCGTCCGGTGATACAAAACTGTCGTGGTTTGCGACACCTGCATCGTCGCCGTCACACACGGCTTGATAATACTTGTAGATTGGTTGATCAACTGTTCTGGTACAAGTGTTCGAATTTTATGTGGAGGTCGTTTATGTTTTTCCGCAGCCTGAGGGTCCTATAAGGAGTGTGCGTACGCTGTCTGGAAAGGGGGCCTTGCCTCCCTTCAATGTCCGGCGGTGTCTCTAATACGGACATCATGTTACGAATGGAAAGTGTCTCCAGATGCGGCAGAAAGACCACAGTGTATGAATGGGTATGAGGGGGACTAACAGACCTCAATGTATCCGCACAACTATATAAGATGCTTGAAAGAACAAGCGACATTCACGTTCGGACGGGCGCAACGCGTTCTGTTCAGGGACACAAAGAGGTTAAGAGGTGTTCAGAAAGCCTACGTGAGCCGTAAAACCGCCGACGTGTTGCAAGAGTGCAAAGTGTATATCTAAAACCCCCATTCCCACAATGGTAACGTCTTTGACGCGAAGAAAAATCGGAATTCCGTGTGTTTACTATTTTCACACACAAACCGTGAACCCATCTTCAAACAAGAGAAAAAAATTGTTCTTGGATAAGAAAATGCTCGGGTGAACGCTGTGGCGTTGCTCAACGCTCCACAAGAAGCTGTCGACGAAACGTATGTGGACATTATACCACCTTTGGACTACAAGAATGCTGGAGTGTTGGGTGTGCGTAAACGCCGTGTCATCAATAAAGAAAACTCGCAAGATAAGATCCGCAAGATGCGTGCATCGCAATGTACTTGGATACGAAGATGACGACGCGCAGCCCTATCGATGTAACGCAAAAAAACTTAATGAAAATGGAGAAACGAGGCATCTCGGAGGTGTTGCCTCTAGAGGCGGAGGGGGAGATGTAAACCATTTCATAAAGAAAATCACGATGGTAGAAGAATCACGGCATTCGTAGACCGTGCAAGTGCAACACTCATTAATTTGGCACAACCGACTGACGCGGAAAATGCCGTGATCTTTTCGTCTATGCAACAGGCCCTCGCCACTGCTCTAAGTGCGGTGTCACCTTATACCTCATCACGATTGAAAGTCTTTATCCCTACCCACCCCTAAACACTCCCGGGAAAGTGGTAGCTGCTGCCGACAGGTGTAACAAGGTCATAATCCCGTGCGATGGCACGCTCTTACTGTGCAGTGCCGCACACTTACTCTAGACACTACGAAGACTTGATAGTGGTAGATTATCAGAAGTCCCCTCCGTCGTCGAAACTCGAGCTGCAGACGCCGTTTCGCGTAAATAAGGGACAGACGTTTTCCTTTCGAGTACGTGATGAGTCGTCCTTAGCGATTATGAATGAATTTCATTTGTACCTTCTCTTTGTATATTGCATAAAGCTTCGAATAGTGGCGCCGGTACAGTCACGAGTGTACTTACTAAGTGTAAAAATTTAGTTAGTGAAAATTTTCAGTATGTATAAAGCAGAACCATTGCGTGTGGAGCGTACAGTCGGGGGGGCGTACATGTACGCACAACCACCGCAGCAGGGGAGAACGCTCCGCGAGGCTGCAACCAATAACCCCTCCCACACTGCATCGTGCTACGAAGACCGATGATGGAGCAGGTTGGAAATGACACAAGGGTCGTCAGAGCCGGGAGCAGCGTTTTCTTCCCCTTGCGAAGCGGAGGCTTTCTCCCGTTGTTGGCCGCACTAGACATCATCGGATCACTCGCAGTCGGCGCGTCGGTCATCTCCAACGCTGTCAACAACGCAGAGAAAGGAAAGAAGGTTCTCGAAGAAACAATACGACACAAGGTAATGGAGGGCAAAGGGCTCTGGCAGCGTCGATGTCGCTTGGTTGATCGACTGATGAAATGGAGCAATGTGAAGCGGCAGGCGTCCCGGACATAGGGGTTGGCACCGACCGATATCAACACAAGAGCGGCCAGGAGCGACGAGGGGCTCCCCCGCATGGTGACAAGGAGTGCACCCCAGGCTATCCCGTACATCGATATTGTCTCGACGTACTGCTGGCAATAGTGACAGTTATCATTTCACCGCGAGGTGCTGCTTCGTGCAATACGATCAAGTCTGTCTCGAGGTTGAGCCGGAAGAGATGCTGCAGTGCGAAGTGAGTTCTATGCTTCAGAGAACTGCAACTCCTCATCTACCCACTGCTCGTAGTGTGCATTGAGTTGCTCAAGCGGTGTGACGTAATGATCGTCGCACCTATAGGGTTGGGGCCGGCAGTTATCGACGTTAGAGCCACGAGAAGGTGGCCGTTCTCCGCAGAGTAGTGAAGAGGGATGCGACCTACGAGGGATGAGTCCCTCGCATTGAGGCGGTGACGACACATGGCACATGCGATTTCACCACGTCGTGCGCATCAGTGAGAACTGTGTTGAAGTGACGTCGGATAAGATCATGCCGATCGAAGGGCATGTCTGCGACATCTACAGAGTTCTCTCTTCTTTCTCACTCGTCCTCCCTCCACTGGTGTCTTCGTCTGAGGAAGTCGTCCCCGTCGATGATGGCGTTGTCGACACAGGGTCAATTTGGGCGAGGTAGAACGCTCTGTAAGCGTCTTCGGACACACGCTCCCGATACTGCTCCTCGAAGGAAACAAAGAGTCTGAGCATAAACGTTTGGTCAATAGTATCGCGAACGCCTGCCGTAGTAAGAATGTGTCACGTGAAGATTTCGTCCCAAAATTAAAGAATATCTGTACATCAGGCTCGAAAACTTCCATACATTCACGAAAACACAGTCATCCTGCGGAAAATGTGTCGTATGGGGTATCTCCAAAGAAGAGCTGCTTCAAGACAGGGACGGAATCATCGCATTCACAAAAATACTGCAGGAAATACGTGTCGATTGTCACAAGGCCGCCACACGGGTAGATGTGTCGACACGCGCTCAAGTCTGTCTATGCGCAAGAAAGTGCACAATATTAATCGCTTGGGGACAGGGATAAACGGAATGGTGTGACGCAAAGCGAGAAAGGATTATTGGCCATGAAAATTCGAGATGACGTAGCGCAACGTATTCGTGCAACTCGACACGGTGGGTATCCTCCATAGGAAACACATACACACTGAGACGACACGCCTATTCATTGTCGCTTTCTTCACACATACTAACGTAGCTGTCTTCCTTACCACTAGTTTCACACGCCTCTAGTCACCTCGTCACCTCTCGATTGCACTCCGCCCACAACCACTACAGAAGTCCCCGTCCCGAAGACTTCCTTGTTTCTGCTCTCGGAGGATGAAGAAGTGGAAGAATCGCCGAGTTGCTCATGCACGATTAGTGATTTCTTCGACTATACATGGCGCAGGTCCGAAAGGGACGAGGAGGGGATGAGGTTACGTTTGGGAAGCCACTCGACACAGTAATATGGAAGACGCGTGCTAGCACATGTCCTGTACACACACCAGGAACAGTTAACTGTTTCTTCCCATTTGTAAAAAACGTCGCGTTTGTCAAAAATGGTACTAGCGTCATCTTTGTCGCCACTCCTTGATACATACACGCAGATAATGACAGAATGCGCATCTGGAGCGGTTGTTGAGAAAAAAATGATATAACAAGAGATAATGTGCACAAACACTAGCCACATTTTCGGAAAAGTGACCATGACGTAATTTCAAGATCTACCTTCAAAGAACAGATGTACATCAGAAAAACATCCCTTTCTTCAATATTGTTGTAGCAAGACACCCCCCAAAACATGTAATTTTGCACTTTTTTTTAAAATCAGAGTTGTCCGTCGGTACACAACGGATAAACTGTTCAGCCGATTTTCTCCAAAATTGATATTCCCCAATCGTTCTAGCTGATGTCGCGGGCCCTGGAATTTGAAACCGATGTTTTAATTTTGAGGGTACTTTACATAAAGCCTCTGGAACATTTTCAAAAAAAAATGTATCTCCAAGTTGTTTGATTAAGTTTGTTTGTTGAATAGTGCAAAGGACGTTTAAGAGAAAGATGCAAGTTTCATTTTTGTTAACATTCCTGATTTTTCGAAAATTCGAAAAAATAATTTTTAAAACTTCAGTATTGAAGATAGAAATGTTTGTCTCACACAAAGTCTGTTGTACAAAATTAACTCTTTAAAAAAGGTAATGTACAATTTTTTGTAAAAGAGAGATGTATGTGTATTTTACAATGGACATTTACAAAAAAAATCTCAAAAACCGCTCCCATTTTTAAAAAAAATGTTCTTCACTGAAGTAATATTTGACGTTAAAAATTTGGTGCTAGTCCCTTTTTTAGGTATTGCTCGGTTTTTGAAAATTAAAAAAAATACAAAATCTAAGAGAGATTTTTACCTCAAAGTCTGTTGCAAAAAATTAGCTCTCCAAAAATCATTATGTACAATGTTTTTGAATAATCGAGTAGGTTTTACGTATTTTGCGATTGAATTTTACCCCAAAAATTCTCGAAAACCACTCCAATATTTTCTTTAAATTTTCTCGACATATGTATTGAACTGTAAGAAGTATGGCGCTATTCTCATTTTCGGGTCTTACTTAGTTTTTCGAAAACTGCAAAAAAAATAAATTCCAAAGTACAAAATTGAATATAGATTTTTTGCCGCTGAATGTCAAAATTAGCTCTTCAAAATAGATCATGTACAATTTTTGGAAAAAACGAGCAGTTTTTGCGATATTTCTGGTTGGAATTAATAAAATATACACAGGCTTCACAGCAACTACGGGCCACGAGAAAAAAATTGAATGAACGATATGAAAAACAGTTTTAATTATAATTTCCTATTGAAAATACCAATCTCGCTCTCGCAACAACAACTAGTACTATTCATAGTTGCTTGATACCGATGAAGATTGTTTCTTACGTGTGTAGTGAAAACATTCATTTAACGTTTTGTCCAGGTCTACAAGTGCTGTGTACCTAATTGTGGAGGGATGTGGGTGTACAGTGAAGAGTGAAGACGTGTCTTGTTAGGTTAGGTTAGGTTAGGTTTCGTTTGTTTTACCTGTACCGGTGTTTTCGTTATCAGCAGTGAATCGGTAAAACTTACAAGTGAGCGTGTTCAGTCACGTAGCTATCTCCAGAGCAAAAAACCTTTTTTAATATTTTTGTGACTATCACGAAAAGAGGAATGTGAACTATCAAATAATATTGAATAATTGCTTCAAATATTTTGAAGGGAGAGTTGTGAATTGTTCCAAGAAATCTCTTGAAAATAGTGAATAAACCTTTAGTGAAAATTTCTTTTTCATATCAATTGCATTTTGTAATTATTTGTTATTGTATTAGTGCAATGGAAATTACATTTATACATTATACATTAAACAAATAAATACGTTTCGTTAACAACTTTCGCTCTTAGAATGGAGATAGAAGGATAGGGAAGAGTGTGGGGTTTGACATGCGAAAGTTCTCGCACGGGTACGCGGAGGTAGTAGGGGAAAACTTGTGCTATGGCACAACACAAAGAACAAACTTTTTAAATTAACTAATGTAAAATAGCTTGAAATAAATGAACAACAAAAAATAAAACGCAGGAGCCTACAATACTACGTGAATTAATTTAAAAAATCAACCAAATTTAAAGTTATAGAAAGAATAGCGTAAGTCATTCTACAACTGCCAACGATCACAATCCAGACGCACGATTTAAATATTAGCGGTATCTGGAAGTCTGCAAATCAATGCCCAGCTGTAAACTCATATTGTAAATAATACACAATTTCAAAGTAAACTTAAGGTGTCGGTTCGCTAATAGTAGACAACTAGTACTATTCATAGTTGCTTGATACCGATGAAGATTGTTTCTTACGTGTGTAGTGAAAACATTCATTTAACGTAACATTCCCATGTACATGAAGTCTAAGCGTACAAAATTGTTTCTAATGGTAACAAATGGTATTTATTACTCAGAGGTGAAAATATTGGTTTTATTATATTTTGTTTCGGAATTGCTTTTCTTGAGATACGTAAGAACGCAGCAAATAATCCAATACATTTTAGTATACAAATAATTTTTCAATTTTCGCACTCCAGCAAGCTGTCCCTGCCCCTCCAAAACCCCCTCATAACAAATTCAGGAAAGATAAATAATATTGCAAAGAGTAGGGTTGTACATGCCCGATCCTATATTTTCGCATGGAAAACTACTTGGCTTTTTCAAGAGGAAAAACTTTTTCTAATATTTTTGTGACTATCAAGGAAAGCGAAAATCTATCTGTCAAGGAAATTCAAATTTGTTTTTAAGGAAGTGTGAATTGTCCGAAGAACATATCTTAATGTTACTGAATAAACCTTTATTGAAAATTCGATTTCAACATCAGTTGCATTGTTTTTATTTTTGTTTGATAGTATGTAAGTGCATTAGAAGCTACATTTATTCATTTTTTAAACATACAAACACATTTCATTAACAACTTTCCTTCTTATTGGGAAGAATGGGAAAATGGTTGGGGGTGAGGTGGTGTGTGGGGCAAGGGGTGAGAATTAACATGCGCAAGTTCTCGCACAGGTGCGTTAGTAGTAATCCTATTTTTGCTTTCAGGCCCTATTACTTTACTTCATTCTACAATTTGTATTCTCATTGTATTGATGTACGAGTACATTTAGTTTTTGCACCAAATGTTATAAGATTTGTAATGAGCAGGGTTCGGCAGTATTTAAATACTTGTATTTGAAATACGAATTTTAAATACATTTTGTATTTGCAAACTGAATTTTGGAGTTTTTTGGGGGTATATTTTAGAGAAGTATTTAAAAACAATGTAGGTCCATTTAAAAAAGTTCTTAAAAGACTTCAAATACAGATGAAGAATAAAAAAAGCGTTTATTCGTTTTAAAACTACTTTGCATGACTATTTTCCTTCGTAGTATTCGAATAGTACAATCGGCAACTAGGGGTTTATTGTCTGATGATTTGTTTGAAAAATCAGTGGTTTTAAAAGGAAATCAGTCATTTGTTTGTGTTAGAATATTTTTTTAATTATTAGCTATTTTGATTTCATATATTTCAAATAGATTTTTAATAATTTCTATGTAATTCGAATTCTTGATCTCAATGTTGCCAGGTTGTAACGTTGGTATTCCGCAAATAAGATGTCATCCCCCCTAGATTATGAAAGAATCCGCAGAAATTGTTTGTTCTTATTGTTTTTGTTGCAAAGTAAATTTAACAAAGCTTTTTTTATAAATTACTATATTTTTGTGTAATTTAGCAACAAAATGAGATGGCCGCTGCGAATTTATTGCGTTAGAATTTGTATAGTATTTCATATTTCTTTGTTCGTTTCTTACATTTGACATTTTGTCATACATTTACACATTAATCTTTTAGAAATTAATTAAAACTTATTTCCCTTTCAAAAGAAAAATGAATTAAACCATGCCAATGCTACAATACCAACATAATATTTCCGATAGTCTTCTAATATTTCCGATAGTGATTCTGACTGTTTTCGCTTGAATAGTTTTACTTCATGCAGGGACGGATTTTCCTACAGGCTAACTAGACTTCAGCCTTGGGCCACGATCAAGAGTCGCCTACATTAAAATTGTTTGAAAAATTAAAATTGCACTATTCTAAAAACAGTAAACACTAAAACAGTGAATCAAAAATAAGGAGAAATTCTACGCACAGGACTAATAAACATAAAAATGTATTGGTTAAGATCAACGCGTTCGGCTCATTGGGTCTGCTCGTTTGCATATACTAGATTTGCATCAAAGTATAATACATACGTTCACCGATTGTTATGGCAAATATTGACGTGACTTAAGCCACTAAGCTCTGGTTTGTTCCAGCATAAATAAAGTGCAGATTGATGTAGATTGGAATATACAAACGAACACACCTATTAATATCCCGGGGTTCAGTTATACTCGTGATACTTCGATAATGTGAAATATGTGATAATGTTATTAGTAGGGAAAGAATTTTAAAGGGAAAATATAGTTGTAAAAGGGGGAAAAGATTCTGAAAATACATACAAAAAGGTGCTGCTGAAACAATTGTATTAAGGTTTAAACCAAGTACATAAACTCAGTTTCTACAATATACTCTACCATTTTGCACTTCTTCTTTGTAGAGTCCGTAAGAGAGTTCTTTATCCAACACTGTAGTAAATAAAAAAAATGGTAAACAATTGCCAGTACTGACTCAGCTGCGCCCGCACGAGCACTTGCCCGCGTGAGAAACTCCGTATTCTAAGCAACTTCCCCTGACTCCCCTTTCCTTTCCCCGCCAAATCTACCAGCGCTACCAGTGCTCCTTTAGAATTGACGGCTACACTATGGCAAAGGTAAATATTTTCTTCAGGCCAGACAAGTGGATTTCTGCACACCTATTTGAATGTCCTGATTTGTCTGTCTGGGTAGCACTTTAAATCCAGCGGGAAAGAGTTAAATTGTTGCAGCAACTCTGTTGAAATTTAAATTTGCCTTTACAGTTGCAGATTGACCATTGATGCTGGGATATATATTACTGGTGGTTTACGTAAAAGATATTTTAATATTTATTTAATATTGTTGACTTCTAATTAAATGATATTTTAAAAAGCTGTTCAAGAAGATAAAAATATGCATTTTTCAGCCCAATTATTTAAAAACGCAGAAAACAACGGAAAAAGGGGGTGCTGAAGCATAAAAAAGAGGGGAAAAAATTGGCAAAATAAAGTAATCTCACGACAACGTGCAGCAAATTATGTTTATTTTGCTTCATTACATCCCCACGAATACATATATTAAACGATCAGTATGAAAACAGCTGTATTTGTGAAAAAGGTACTGCACCCTAAAATCCCTTCCCTAGTTTTTAGAAAAGATTCTTATTTTAGGATTGCGTACACGACCATTTGATTCTCGTCTTTTGAGTTCAGCGGGTTCAATACTTTTGTGAAGTGTTATTATAGGTTATTGAACATTTGGTTAAAGTAGGGTACACGGTACACCCTCAGAAAAGCGTGGCGGTGGGAGGGGATGTGGTCTCCTTAAGCCCTAATTACTCAATGTGTTCTGATAGAAATGAATAAAACTTACGGATAGGCGATTTTCATGGTTCGCCCTTCATATGCTTAGTCCCCGCCGCATTGTAATGCCAATTTACTTTCAAAGGCAAGTTTTCTCGCTTCCAAGCCACGGTGAGGCTCGGACCTTCAGCGCTCGCGTTCACTATTAACATCCTTGAGTCTATCCACCGCATAATTACTAATTCACTTTTATAAGAAATCACTTTTCAAGAAAGCCTCCAGAAATCTGTCTAGTTGACGCCGGAGCGGCGCGAAGTGCCGGTTTAAACGACTTCCGTAAGTTGTTCCGTATACTAGGCTTCTGCCGAACATTTTTTTGTTGTGACATTATCTTCATTTCGCAGAATTCTAGGTAAGTTCTTAACATATGCTAATATGATATATAGTTGTATAATTTATACTTAAACTTTAAATGCGAATTATTCTGAAATAAATTTATCTTAATTGAATTCGGTTTAATCTTCAATGTATTGAATATATTTTATTTAATTTGATAGAACATGTGATAATTTTTATTGCGTATTTTATTTTCGTTTTCAAAGCTTTTCATTGTACGAATTTTGTTTCTGTTTAATGTTGTGTGTTATGTTTGATTAGTTATTGTTACAAGTACTATATGTGGTGCTGAGAATAAATGTCTAAATAAGTATTCTTGACTTTTTTTATTCATTATCCGTGCCACATTTTTTATAAATGTTAGTATTATTCGCGCAACTTTTCTTGACCGATGACCTTGCTTTCCCCTCTCTGGTACAATGAACAGATGAAGGCAAAAGCTCGCAGCGAGCACTAATGACAACATTCCAAATACATCTTCATTGGCGCGAAATATAAACAATTTTCTTTTGAAGACGAGAACTTCTATCCGTTATTTTCTCCAAAAATCTAAATAAATGACCGAAGCAAGTTAAGATCTATCAGGAGATACCTCGAACTCCTGAGAAAGTTAGAACGCAAATTATCGAGAACGTTGCGAAGGTATGACTGATTCTCCAGAGATTGGCATTGCTCCATAAAATTTAGTAGCCGAGTTCGTAACGAATGCCCTGACTCTTTCCGCATTTTTTTTTAATCTATCGTTCAAGAAAAGTTGCGCTAGGAATACCAATCACGTTTCATTTAATATAATATACTAACATGCAATTTATTTAATAATGCAATTTACAAACTTAAAATGAGTGGTAAATGGTCTCATACGTGGAATAGCCTAGACCTCTTTTCATCTAAATCCTGCCCTGACTTCATATAACTTTATTCGTGAGCAAGAACTGTTTTGTACTAGTGTAAAATGAAGATTACTTATAAAGAAATGTTAACTGTTGCTAAATACATTTTCGTTTCACGCATATTCTTAGCACATATATAAGCGCATGTGTTGGCTATTTTAAGAGCATCAGTGCATGAAGTTCCAGTGTTTAATAATTACAAATAGTTTGAAGAAAAATATAAAGACGCATAGAAAAAAATAATTATAGTAAAAACAAATTAATCCGAACATAGAGAATTATCGTAATATCTTCATTATTTGTTAAGACTCTTTTGGTCACAGCTCTCTTGTTATGAAATTCCAACGACTCGTTGATGAGCTATCTTCATTGTTGGGGTGAATGATGAAAACTGATCAATAAATTATAAATATTGAGAGAAGAATCGTACCAACTAGTTGAAAAGAACACGGGGTTGATCTTCCAACAGGCCATCGCACCGAGTCACACATAAAGAAAGCTTTAGTTTTTTTTAAAAAGAAACCTTCTTAAGTCACTTGTCAGTATCTGGTTTCGGACGAAGAATTCAGATAAATGTTTAACTTTATTAGGGCCAATGCCTAAGAGAATAAATGAACTTAACAATAAAGGACATAAACATTATTAAGAAAAGTTTACGTTTGGTATGTTTTCCAGTGTGAAAATACAATGTTCTAAAGGACAGCGTGTGTTCGGATTAATTTGTTTGCTACTGTAACTTACTTTCCAATGTATTCCTTTTTGTTTCATTTGTCAAAGTAAGAAATGATTGCTTCACCTGACTATTGAAATGAATGCAGGCGAAATGCAATGTTTTCGGGCGCGTCAACTACTGTAGTCATTAGTCCCATAAGTGTACTGCATGTTATATTCCGGATGATATTTCTCAGTTGGAACGTGAAATCCGGCGCCAATCTACACGTCGGCTTTGCCTTTCCACGTATCTCCTCCAGTGGAGCACAGTCCGAGCCAGAACACGCTCCTAGCTGCTGGCTTGTCTCCCGATATAAATAATCGTGCTTTAAGTGTAGGTAAGAGAGGATGGTACAAGGTTAGGGAAGCAAACGTGCGCTGTTCGTCGCCCGTTTGTTGACACTGCTCCGGCATTTAGCTGGTATTATTCGGATAAACAATGCATTCCTTAACCTATTTAGTATGTCTATTTTCATCACTTATTTCTTGGATGAATAATAAGCACATTCTTTGTATTCACTCTCACTAATTAAAACATTTAAACAGTGAACGCTATATTTTACTTTATTTTTATATAATAAATATAAAAAGCAAATCACGGAACCACGAAACGCTCTCGAACACAGCTCGTCACCTTACAACGCTGGAGACACGTGCATAGTCACCAGTACGCATCTCACATTCATGACTCGATTTTAAAACAAACATAATACTTATAGCGTATAAACCAAATGCAATATAATTTTTATAAAAAAAGATTTTTTACAGAAGAGCACACAGCTCTGCACTTCCTAATTTTGGCGTATTATATTTTCGTTGGATGAGAACATCACAAAAGGAAGCGGCGAAGACATTTACAAGTCAGCCAACTCCAAACGAACGAATGGAGGAAGGAGAGTCTAATAGGTTCAAGGACATAACGACCACAGAACCTTCATTTGTGTTGCCAGTACTAGCAGACAAAACGTCCCATTCTTATAAAAACTGCTCTATAGTGTTGATATTATCAACAACACTCAATGTGGCTCAGCTCCCTCTCTCACTAAAATAGTAGAAAATACGCGCGACATCTGTTTTAAAAATCAATATAATAGCTGAATGGATTATGATACAATTATGAAACTTACGGAATAAAAAAAGATAAAAGGAGGATATAAAATATGTAATTTTTAAAAATGTGTGTTAGCTCCCTTTCTCATTGGACGTCTCAATTTTCTCAAAATTAACTATCTTGCAGAAAATGATATTTAGCACACATCAGGTAACGCTTTCGGGTAAAATTTATATTGAGGAAAATGTTTCATATAAAACACGTATTTTTCCATATTTTCTCCATTTTTCTGTCCCCTAAAAGTGGGCAATTCGCCTGGAATAATACTACAGAAGGGTAAAGCTACGTTCTATACTTCGCTTTATTTACAGTGTCTTTGGCAGTTCATCAGCCGTTACGATGTCATCCAATCGGGAGCTTGATCGTCGCCGTAATGACGTAAAGCTCCCGATTGCATGACACCATAACAGCTGATGATCTGTCAAAGGACACTGTAAATAAATCGAAGTACTATACATGCAAATTTTCGCTGCAAAATTTGGAGTCGTTTCTGAGAAAGTATCGTGTTAGCGTTTTTGAAAATGTGGAATTATGAGCATTTTCACAGAAAGTTTCGAGAAACTTCCATCAGAAATCATTTTAAGCACTTGAACAAAATGCAGTAATGAAAAGAACAACCATAGTATAAACATTAACACGAGGGGTTTAAAAAAATACATTCGTATAATTTAATTAAGAACTAAATTTGGAGAACTAGTTACATTTGAAGAAAAAATATTTTTCTTCAATAATGCAGTTGTAGAAAAATGCCGAAAATTTTCAATTTTTGTAATTTTCGAAAATTTGTGGTTAACAGTACAATTCGGACTTTCTATCTTGATACGAGAATACTGTTTCACCCTATTCCTACAAGAAAAAATTGGAGCCTTTTTTGAAAACAATTTGTCAATGTCCCAAGAGTTTCTCGTAAAGTGCCCCCAACTTCAAAGAAATCTTTTCTAAATCGCAGAGCTTCGAGACGGGCCAGATCAACCAAGGAATATTCATTTTGACGAAAATCCTACAAATAGTTTAGGCGCTACTATTGTTCACAGATGGGCGAACGTTTTGAAAAGAAACTTTTTTTGAGATCAGGGATGCCCAAAACGTGAGATTACGTTGAAATATCGATTTTCCACAGCATTACATAGGTAACTTTGGGGAGAGTTATGCACCCCTCCCCCTCAGACCTATCACTGCTACTAGGTAAATTCACATGCGCGAGATGGGGCGATTCAATTTGATATGCAATGTACTGTTGGTGGTAACTATGTTTTCCAAATAATAATATAAACAAATTAGCAGTGAAGTGTCCGCCTAGCCAGGCACTTGAAGAGCCCCAGGCGGCGTCACGGAGTATCAGAAAGAAGCAGTCACCAGCTCCGTTGCCACGCGCGAGTAACCAGGCGATAGAAGAGAGACCCCTCCAGCTGGAAGGTGAAGCAAAAGCCCCTTTGGTGGATGAGGGAGGGAGGGCTTTAAGGAGCCGCTCAAAGCCGGCGGCCCTCTCTCGCTATTCAGCAATTGCGCAGATTAAACAGTCCAGAAGTAGTTACGTTGAATGGTATAGATCGGGCTTCGCACTCTGGTTATTCTCTCTGGCTGTTGTAAAAGTTCACTCTACGACGAATCCGCGTTGCATTTACATCTCTGGATATTGTGACTCGATGCTTTGTTGTATTTTATACTTTTCACCTTGTGTTTCTTTTAGTATACAACGCTTAGTAATACAAATTTAAAATTATTCAAGGTTTCTGACGTATATAATAGTTAAAGCATTGTGCCCGTACGCTGCTAATTCTAGAGAAGTACTCCATTATTGTTTTAGCTTCTAGCATATTATCGACATACCCACTTCTCGTTTCTGTGGAGACTGTCTTTTTGGGGGAACGAATAAGCATATATTTTTTAAGTTTAAAAAAAGTAATGTTTGGAACTCACAATGTCTCTGCAAGATACTGATGGTAAATTCGGTTTTTCCCTAATATTATTGTCAGTGAAGCCATATTTCATTCTTATCTAATTCATTTAATCAATGAATAACAATGACAGTGACCAATAGATGTCTACGTATGACATAAAAGGGATCTTTTTGTTTCATTCACTCGTAAATTCGAAGTTTATTCGAATTAGTAAAATTGAAATGTCTGTGAATACAAAAAACTCTCTTTTTAGAAGCTTATGTGGCTACGTACGTGATATACAGGCCAATCTGGAGAATAGCTACCCAGTTTATAAAACATATCAAAGCTTTTTTTATGTAAATATATAAAAACCCATCTATTTGTTTTTACAGTTGTTATCTCTGTCCAGCATCACTTATAAATCGACTAAACTGATTTCAACGGGATTTTCACTAAAAGACCGGATATTTTGTGGGGTGTATGTAGACATTTGTTAGATAATTATTTTCTATTATATGGAGAATGTTAGTTTTATGCCTAATTTTATTACAATATTAATGGCATTTTGTTCTCTTTGCCTTCAAAAGAAAAGTACGTACGTAAGGTTTCGTAAAATACCCCATTCCCCTTTCTCACTCCTTAAAGCAATATTTTAAAGAGAGAGGATTGAGCATCATTCCGATAATGCAATTGCACTCAGAGTAATCGAAGGTCCAAATTGTAAAGTAGTTCAGATAAGAGGGGCAGAACGGAGACACGGGAAGTGCGAAGCGACGCAGGTTTGTTCTGCAAAAATTCCGTAAACGGGGGAATACTTGATTTCTTACTTTGAAATAAATTAAAGAGAAAAATGACGAGTGCTCATAATTGACACACTATTTGCCACTGAACAAACGAGACAATGTGGACCTCGAGTGTTTACTCAACTTAATCTCTCATTCATTGACAGTGCCTAATTTCTCTCCCAACCAAAATTTATCAGAGGTATTGCGAAGTTGAGTAGAGAATTGCACGTTTTGTCGATACGACACAAAAGACCTGAAATCAAATTTCCACTCGGCGCACGCGAAGCGGTGGGGACCATGGCAAATTTATCGTCCGTGGCCCGCCCGATGTGCTAGAAGGTAACAGGTACGGGCAGATTATTGGAATATCCAGAACACGCGACTTCTATAAGGCACGCGAAATTCTATAAGGCACGAGAGAGAGATAGAGAGAGTACTGGGAGCGGAGACCGATAAATCTCTGGAGGAAATGTGCCCACGTCTTTTGGATAAACGCAGAATTATAGGGATGATTATTAGAAACAAATAGCGGGTTCTTTGAATGGGACACGTTGAAGAGATGCACGGGGGGAAATGTCTGTATGGAGGTGAGTCTGTATAGTAAAATTTTGAAGTGTATACTTCAAACGTATTGTAATAATAAATAACCTTACGAGTTTTTTTTAATAGCAACAAGCATGTTATAATTGACTTCCTTCTGATTTATGGATGTTTTTACCTTGGTATCCTCCAATCACCCAATTGCTTGGAGACATTCAATTAATAAATAATAGAAGATGCGTCTTTACCATGTGTTTCAAATGAAAAACATTAATTAAATTTGCAGCATTTCAGTACGTAGTGAATGCTATTGAAGCTCCCAAGGTTGCTTTTGGAAGTGGCCTTCCTAGAGACATTTATCCTCCCAAGGGCACTGATAAATTCACCAATGCATACACCCTTGAATATATTTCAACTGTTACTCCTACAACTTACAGGCCCAAGTTACCTGAATGTTATGTAAGTCCTAATTATGTTAATTTAAATATTATTTATTTAAATATGTTGCCAGTTCATAAGGTTAGCACTCTTCTCCCAAATTCTTTGCAGAGAGGTGGTTGGGGATATGGAGGTCTTGGACAAACAGAAGTGCGTTGGAAGGCAGAGCCAGAATTATCTCCTGGTCCTGCACATCTCTCTTTGCCAAGATTTCCAAAATCTGTGAACCCAAATAAATGTTCATTCAATGCCTCTACTAAACGATCAATTTCACCACGATATGCTTATCCTGGGTAAGAAGGCGAAACTACCAAAATACAATACTGCTAATTTCAATACTGCGAACGACTTATCTCTCTCAATTCTATACTTCAATTTACAGACCAGGAACATACAATGTCAGGGTAAAAAGAAATCGACGAATCAAGTTTGATCACAGTTTTGGAGGGAGAAAAAAGCTGCACCCTGCGGTTGATATAAAATGTGGACTGTACAATGTAGATCAATGCTTTCTTTGCCAAGAGCATCCAGAAGGTGATTATTGGCACTATAATAATAAAGAATTTCTATGTCGAAGCTGCTTCATGAAAGAGAAAAAAGAACTCAACCACTACAAACCATGGCAAATTGCAGAATTCAGAGTAAGAAACTGTATTTTAATTGTACCACATAGCTGTCCTTGAAAAGTTCTAGGAATAAGGAATTAAGTTTTTGGATTTTTTCTTTTAATACAGAGAATCCGAGATTGTTCTTTTATGCATATTCATGATTTCACATATGCTGCCTACATCAAAATGGACCCAAAACAAGCTATAAAAATGCTTGTAAAAGAAGCATACTTTAGTGAGTACTTTCCATGAAAATAATACACATGCAGAGTAAGAGCACCATAAAAGTCAAATTTTGTAAGGATAATTTATTTTGTTTTCATATTGAATACACCAAATAACCATGTGTTACAGCTAAGAATTAACTAATAAAATTGTCTCCTATGAGTAGTTTTATTTATTTCAATTATATTGTTAATGAAACTGAACTGTTATTTGAAAATCCATGAACATCTTTTAAATTTCTGCTGGTTGATTAACTAGTAAAGTTTCTAATGAAAAACATATAGAAAATTTTATTTAATTCCCATGATGCAGAAGACAGACTTAGTTTTGCAGCATTTAATAAGAAAACACTGAACTAAAATAATAAATTCAAAACTGAATTATAAATTCTATGACCAGTTTTCTGCTATTATTATCACATCTACTTCTTTGATTTTATTACCCAACCTGACATGAATTGTATGCAAGTGTAGTAGCATTCCATTACAAAAGCTTGAATAATTCAATATAAGTTCATAATGATAACTCTCAATATAGAATTTGTGATTCTAAAATTTCTCAAAATTACTGATCTCTGATTACACTCTGCAAACAGAATTTATTTTAATCTGCAATGTACACATTCTGGTCAATGAATTCTGAGAACCATTTTGAGAATGAATTTGAGATCCTATTTTACTGAACACAGCAAAATCAATGCAAATGTAATATGAGGAAATATTTATTGGAAGGAGTGTGGTTATTTCAGAAGTTAAATTAATTGTTAAAATGAAGAGTACTGTTAAATACAAAGATATGAATCCCTCAAAATCTTTATGATTTTTTGAAAGTGAAATGAAATAAGAATTTTGCAAAAGTTCGCATAATTAGTTGTTGTTTTTTTGCAAATAACACTTTGAGAGTGCAAATATTAATTTTATACACTACCTAAGAAACATTTACAAAAATAAATTAATGTACTTGCTTAATTGATTTGAAAATAAAATTAAAATTAAGATTTTTTAAAAAAATATAGAAAATAATATTGGAAAGGTTTAAACTGGTCAAAAAACTTCAGAAAAGCTTGGAATAAATGTTCATTTTTATTTACATCTTACTATAATACTTAAACTATACAACTTATAAACTCTTCCTATTGTTCTCATATTTACACTCATCAAGCACCAAATAAGACTCTTAATAAAGCCAAAGAGAAAAACTAAATGAAATTATTGTAGGAAGAGTACGTCTTCTAAGAAGACGTAAGACAAAAAAACAAACTAAATCTCAAAATTAGAAAAATTCTCTAAAGATGTAAAAACAAACCATTATACTCACACATATCAACCATTTACGTTAATTTCATAAGATTTCTTATCAAAATTATTTCATTTTCATTAAGTATATTTGGATATCCTCCCAAATAATTTGAAAATAATTCTTTTTCCTATAAATTAAAAATATTTCAACATAATTTCTTTCACAAGACTAATTATTGTTCATTTCCAAATACATTATCAAGCCTCACAATTTGTACCTTCAATATTCAAATAAATATTTATAAATTTAAAATTGAATATTTTTTGGAATAATGTCACATTCTAAATAAAAGAAATTGTTTTATATAATACTTTTGACTGAAAATGACTTCATCCACATATCCAATCATTCAAAGAGGCAGATACATGAAAAGCCAAGGCTGTACATTCAGCGCTCTCAGAAACCAAGTTTGTGTTTTGACGCATAAGGGGCAGGGAGGGAGGTCTGTGGCCACATGATTACACAAGAGAGATCCTTGCTCTACTCTACCAAAATTTCAATTACCTTCAGTCATTTCTTCATTGTCATTTCAAAAATAATTTGAACATAACCAAAGTTTAAAAATCAAATATTGACTATTGAAGCAAGCTAATAAATGGATTACAAATAAGGAAATAATTTTTGAAAGTGTATAATGTTTTTATAATGCAAATTACGATGAATGTTCTATACAAGTAATTGTATCGCACAGGTGCATCATGTAATTTAACATGTAATTTTGTTAATCGGCAGAAATACAGTGTAAAAAACATTCTGCAACAAAATAGACTCTGAGAAAAGTTAATAGTGTAGTTATTGCACATATGAATATGTATCATTCTACACTAAGATTTTTATCTTCAAAAGAACACAGAGTAGATCAAGCAACCAGAACTCAAGGTAAGTGAGTCTAACTGAAATTTATCTACTACATTTTATTTACATACGAATAGAATGAACCCAAGCACTCACTTGAACAAAAATGTAAATTACTACGACAACTATACCTTTTCTTGCACCTGATCCTTTTTAAGATCCACTTTTCCAAATTGTCGTTCCTCATCAGAACTTTTATTAATATCATCACCCAATTCAATGCCCTCTGATGAATCTAATGTATATGATTTTTTTGAAGAAATTGTGGAAACGACAGGATGTTTCATTGAGTTTTTGTTCTTCAATTTACTATTACAATTTCTACACTCTTCTACATCTTTGACATCGTCACTTGATGATGCAACACCACAAATTTTATGATGTGAATTCATATGACTATTTATAGGTGCATAATCAATTTTTTTACTTGAGTGAGAGGAAGGTTTTGTAATGTTTAAAAATTGAATACTACTTGGACAATCCACTTCCTTTAAATTTGATTTCAGTAAATATTTTGTTTCATTTGAATGCGAAGTTTTGCCCACGTTCTCCTTGTTTATACATTTTGAAAATGATATGTTTTCCAGTACAAATGGTGCTGAAGATTCCGAATTAGCGAGAAATGCTTCTCTTTCATTTCTACTATGAATTTGGTTTCTATCTTCAATTGCTTGACATGGTAACACTTCATTTTTTGTATCATCAGTACTTCTTCTATCTTGGTTCATATCGCTAAAGACTAGTTCACCCTCATCAATGCAAGTTTCATCAGGAATTCTTGAGATTATCTTCATTAATTTCTGAGATTTCCAGAAGTGTCTTTTATTTCTTTTTGAAGGTAATTGAGATGAGGGATCAGTGTCACAAGGAAATGAACTTCCATTAGTTTCTGACAACCAATGAGGGCAGCATCTTTGACACTGATGATTGGCAAGAATGTGTTGAAATAATAAGGGATTAAATATGTTTTCTAGATCTAAATCATGAAGAGCTTCATTCATTAAATAGTCTGTCATCAAATCAGTTACCAAAACTTTCTCAGAAACATTAGTCACAGAATTTTTCTCTCTCTCCCCCTGACTCTTGCTTTCGTTGATAGTTGCATTTTTGCACCCAGTTGGAATGACGATTGAAGAACTGTTATAGAACACACTTTCACTTTCTTGCATAGGAAGTGTCCATGATGTATTGCCATTAAGATGTTCATTATTTGACACTCCCTCTTTCACAGCACTAAAGATTTTACAATTATGAGCCAAGAAATCATTATCTGACTCAGCCCCTTCAGAAATGTTCATCGACTGGGCCCTACAACACAGGATGTTTCCATTGCAGTACTCATGATCTGGCAATTTGTTCATTTTATTTTCTGAACAAATGATCTCTGGTTTTGTTTTTGAAAGGGGATCTGTTTTACTTTGCATTTGATGCATTATATTATCCAATTCTTGAAACTTTTGTCTGTAAAAGAAACAAAAGAAATTAAGTCACAGTTTGCTTAGTATTAATGTTTTATTTTGTATGCAAGTTTCATACACCCTTGATCATACACAACCTGACCCCAAATTCTCACTTCAATTTTTGTTTGTTATCATAAAAGTTGTCCAATTTGCAATAAAAAGTACAAGCGATTTTGCACATTTTCAATGAAACATGTGGCTTACCGTAATGTTTCCATGAGGGATGATGAGCGTTCATAACTTATGGAACGTAAATATTCGGAACAATTTTGATTTGATACAATAGGTGACAGTTTTTCAGGGTTTGATGAAACAGAATTTATCTGCTCTTGTGAGTTATTAACCTTTTCTGGATTTTTAAATTGCCTTTGATTAGCACATACACTTAAGATTTCACTAAATTTGGAAGAAACAGAATCTTTTTTTGAACTTGATTTGTAACAAGCTTGAGAATATTCATTCCTGTCAATACAAGGTGATTGACATATTTCTTTACTTGATTCCGAGGAAAGAATGAGAAAATCCTTCACATCATGAGAAATGGAACTCAATATGCTATTTTTTTCTGCAAATGCTGGTCCTTGGTGAAGGGATTCTGCAAATTCGTCCAAGGGCGAAGGTAGGAAATGTGTCATTGTAGCTTCTGTAAAATCTCTGTTTTCTTTTTCTTTGACATTATAGTGTGTCTTATTCACTATTAAGGAAACATTTTCCAGTGGAGTAACAGAGATCTGAAAAGTAATCAAATTAAAGAATCAAATATATTCAGTACATAAATCATAATCATTCAATACATAATTCAGTCTACAAAAACAGTTCTAGCAGCTTGACACTTGTAAATAACAAGGAATTCTAATTATAGACTGGACATGGAAATAGAAATCTTATCCCATTCTATCCATATTTTAGAAAGGTTATCAAAAACATGGAGTAGATTACACCACATCCAAAATAGATGTGCATTGTTTATTTAAAGAGTTATTTTGAAAATCAATAGTAAACCTCTTTATTGTTAAGCTGATAATTCTGTTCAACTGTTTTTGTTCAGTTTCTAATTTCCATTGGGTTGTAACTATGAGATGAATGTTATATAGGTTGCATTGGTTATTCTTTAGATCTTTGTAACCATGTGAAGCATGTTTAATATATAGCCACATTCTAAAATAAGTTAATAAAATTTACATACAAAATAATTCAGGGAAGAAAATATCTCTGAAAAGTGGAGAGGTACTCTTTCACAATTGCAAAACTTTCCTTTCCTTTGGTTTCACACACAAATTGTTTTACTCCTTTGAAATGCTAAGAATCCCGTTATAAAGTGTATCTCCTTTGTGTTGTTTGACATGTGGCACCCATGAATGGAAAAAAAAAAAAAAATCTCATTGAAAAATTAATATTTTTTCTTCTTTTATTATAGTTGGGGTTTATGAATAATTTTCAATATTTAGTCTAATCACATGATAAAAACTGAAAACTAAATCATAAGCGTTATGGAAAAGATCTGATGGGGTGAATCAATTCAAAAATGAATTTATTGAGTTTGAAAATGTCTACATATACAAAAATCTAAAACAAGAATAAAAGTTAATTTTAAAGAAACAAAAGCTGCACTTTTGCCTGAAAAACAAGAGAAGTATATACTTACTTGAATTTGTCCTTTACAACTCCCAGATATGTCACAAATATTGAACCAACCACTTATACATGGTAAGCCACAAACAAGAACTTGAAGATCAAGGGCTACAAATCCAATTACTAAATCCTCAAGAGCATTGGGATGCTCACTGTCATAATCTTTCTTGTGCCATACCTTTAAAATTAAACACCTTCCATTCTACAACACAAAAAAACTAAAACTAGAAAATTTGAAATTAACAATTTTTAAATTTATATTATATTAATAAATATCTGAAGAGAAGCCACTAATATACAACAGGAACATTGTGAAAGAGGCAGGAGTTGCTCTTATGAAGTTGGGTAACAAAACAGCACTTTGGCAAATTTGTTGTATATATTTCAACAATTGGCTCAATGTAGGTTTGACTAGTGCAGATCATGCAGTTATTGGATGTGATAATTAAAAGAAAATGAAATTTATGAGTTTTATCTGCTGGTAAAAGAGATAGTTCACAAATTGAATGTCTAAGTCTTTAAGATTACCCATGTTCAATTGACGCTAACACTACTTATTGTCTAGGAGATATATACAAACCAATCTAAGTGAATTTTGTACGATTATAGCTCAGACAGTAATACATGTAAAGAGCATGAAATGCTAATATTTTCACTGTAATTGAAATAAATATGATTGGTTGAATTATCAATCAATACAATTGTATTCCATTTTCAATTGTATGGTTGCTAACACTGAACAGGCAAGACCGTCATGATTCAGAGCCAGAACTTCCTGCATCGTTTCACAGCCTACCAAATGACTTGTGGCAACCCTAATGTTCTTTGAGTGCAATTTCCAAATAAAATATTTTCTTTTAGATAAGGTTTTCACTTGAATCTAAGGTCGCAGTTTCAGCATTATTTATTAACATCTTTTTAGTTCCAATAGAATGAAAATTGTTGAATATCATACACACATGACATTGGGCTAATGTATGGCATGGGGCATCATGGAGCGAGGTCAGGTGAAAGCTAAAGTGGGGCAAAATGAAACAGTGAAGAATGGGATAACGCGGAATCTTGTCTAACATGGAAAAATTACTGATCCCTTGAATTCTGCATGGAGCAGTTTTAAAGCAAAAAATTATTATTTTTTTATTTATAATGCTGTTGTTAAAAAATTACATATGCAACTTGTTTATGTTATTTTGTAACAGTCGTACAAATCTGATATCTCACTCATAACATTGCTAGTTTTCAAAACATGTACTTATGCAATAAGTAGATCATTACAAACTAGTTGCATAATTTACTACCCTATAAACACAAAACATAATAATAATACTCTTACATTTCCAAGAAGTATGGCAGGTAACCAGACTTCAGAACTCCAATTCCACACAGGATCTGTATTTTCACTGATGAAAGGAGTGGATATTACTGAATTATTAGCAGTATGAAAAGTAACATAGCAGCTGGGCAGTTTGCCACTGTCAAGTTTTGGTACATACAAAGCGTTTGTTATCTCTACTACAGAAAAAAAATTCTGATCATTTAAAACATCTGTTTGTGTAGAGGCATTTTCTGTAAGAGCAGCAATGATGGCACTATCACTTGATTTACATAACTGATAATTGGGCAAATCACTTGGTTCTCTATTACCAAAATCAATATTGTCTTTTGAAATATTATTCAAGTCTTCTACAGTAAGAGTTTTATTTAAACCATTACACAATCTATCTTCCACATACTCATTTTTTGAGTCATTAGGCGAATTCTCAACATATTTATACTTGGAGTCATTTTCATTTATCGAGGTTTCTTCCAGAACACTTTTTGATTTTCCAATAAAAGATGAATCTTCTTCAACATTATGGTGAGGAGTTGAATCAAAAATATTGTTACTGATGGACAGTTCATCTGTACTTAAAGCATCTACAGTATTATCAGTTGACACACTGCCGCATTTCCTTTTGGTTGTGTCTATCTCTTCATTCAAGTGAGAACTTACATCCTCTCCAAAAACATTTGCAACACTTTTTGAGTTCTGGTCTGTTTCAACAAAACTTAACTGTAACCCATTTTTAACTTTGATGTCTGAATTAAGTTTTGGTACGGTTTTTATTCCTGACTGTGAAACACATTTAGGCCCCCGAGTTGAAGATAAGTTAGTTCTTATGGAAGGATTTCCCTTTGATACATCAAACGGATCAAAATTAGAATGAGCACTGACAACAGCAGGCACAATTTCTTCTACAAGAGAAGTTTCAGGAAAATCCACCCCTCCTGAGCAATCATTAACTGAAGATCCACTGAAAGCTGTATGGAAACTTCTAGCCCTGAAAAAATGAGAGTTTTGAGATGACTGTAATGAGGAACTCTTTCTTTCAACAAAATGTTCATTTTGATCACTTTCTTCATGAATTAATTTTTGTAGGTACTCATTTGAATAGTCACCACAAGCTAACAAAGACTCTCTTGAGATTATGCCTTTGATCACTTGCAAACGCTTATCTGCAGAGTAATTACAATTTCTTCCATTTTGAAAACATTCTCCAGACGTTACTTTTAAAGCAGGTTCCTTTTCAGCAGAACTATTTATTGGGGTAGTTGATCTGAAGAAGAAAACAAGATTAGAAAAAGTATGACTAAATCTAAGATATTTCACAGACTGCCATGTACAGACCTAGAAGTAATAGGATCCAACTCGGCAGTTACAGGTTGTGAAACAGTTTGAGGATTTAAAATGCCCTCTTTCATACAGCGAGTCATTTCAAGCATTTGAATTTGATTTTCTGTTCCCAAAGCCAGCACCACCTTCAACTTTCCAACTTGGTGTTGTGATACAGGGTCAACAACATGTACCCAACCATCTACGCTGATAATAGGATACTAATAAGAAAAACCATTAGTAAAAATAGTTTCTTTATTTACATGGTTTTTAAATGTTAATGATTTAAATATATTATCACCTTTGTCATCAGAAGCTGTTCAACAACAGGAGGATCACGAAAAGCAATATAGAATTGATTCAATGGTAGTTTTGCAATACCCACCAAACCACTCAGAGACCATACTTCAACTACCATAAAATTATTATAACATCGATCTATCAATTCCAACGACAGCAACACAGGCATTATCTAGCACACAAAAAGTGATTATACAGACAAAAACTTGCATGAATGAAAAAGATATTTCTCACCAGCAAGAATAAGAAAAAAATAAATATTACTTTATGAAATTTGAAATTGGGATTACTGGTTTGCAAACAAACTTCACTTGTCATTACATCTTCCTTCCAAAAGCCATGGGAAATAAGATATGAACTAGAAGACTTAAAACCCAGACCACTTGAAACATGAAGCAGTCCAAATAGTAAGATCTGTAAGCAAGACAATAACCCTTACATTACGGATTATTCTTGGTACCTTGCGATTATCTACAAAGAACATTTTACAATTCCTAAACAAACAAACAATAACAACAACATAGTATACGCACTTCTTTTTCACCACTGCACTTTCTGGATGTCTTACAGCCTACTTCATGCGAGTATTTAGTAATATTTTCTTTAGAAGTATACTTTGTGCACTTAGCATGTGCATTGTAAATCATTTTTTCATTTGGTCTACTTTGTTTATTGGCAGAACCTTTTGAGAGTATCTTCATTGTGCAAGAATCTGTATTCCTGCAATCATACTCACTTTCTGATGAGCTACAAAATAATAAATTCACATTAAATACAATAATATACTCTTATATATTTTTCAGATATTGAAAACATTTGGCCAGCTAGTACATCAAGCAACCTCTATATTTACAATTGTATTTCATATATTTCTGCACTTACATTTTAATATCTAATTTTCATAACTCTATTTAAATGAATGTACTAAACCAAATAAACATTTCTTATGGAAGTCAAGACATTCAGATCTTCAAAAAAGATTTTAAACTGTTTCAAATCTGATTAGTAAAAAATAATTCCAGGAAGTTTTTGAAGAGTTAATCCTCATAAAACCCACAATCTTACTATTTTAACAAACACCACAAGAAATGCTTTCCCCTAATATTTGTTCATTTTTAAATTTCAGCATCATTTCTTTAATGTTAATAATTTAGCAACTTTCAGAATTAATATAAAAATTAAAATACCTTTGTAATGACTGACAATCAATAGAAGAAACAGGTTTTTGCTTAAAACAAGTTCGATTTGCACCAAATTCTACTTTCAATTTTAAAATTCCCAATGATAGCATACAACTTGGATTGCTATTAGACTCAGGATGTATTGTTAGTTCCAGGAGAGCATTGAAAGCACACTTCTTAATGACATTTCCAAGAGACAGGGAGGCTTTTCCTAAAAGGCATGGAAGTCTCTGACTCACATGTCGAGAATACAGCTTAAATGTAATTGTTGAGCTGCAAAGCAGTTCCATGAATCTAGGTTTTTGTGAAGCCAGCATATGAATCATCTGTCTGTGGAAATGAATACCTAAAAAATTTTTAAACAAATGTTGGTTGCTATTTAGAAACATTTTGTTGTTGTTGTTGTTTTCTGACAAATTCAATGTAATAATTCAAATGCATCAATGACTGATGTATTTCACTCACATGTGCCAGATTTTTGTCGAGAGCACAGTCTGTAAACATTACAGTTCCAAGGTCTTTTTATCTTCTGCAGATTATTTGAATGCACTCTCAAATACTGAGGGATTTCATATTCAACAAAATACACAATCCCTGAGGGTAACTGTTGTTCATACGTAATATTACGTACATGTGTGCTTGAAGAAAGGGCTCTTGATAACACAAGAACCCTCTGCAGTCCCACATAGTTTAATGATAAAGTTTGTATACTTAGTTGAAGAAATCTTATGTTGTTCAGTTCTAAAGCAGTTGAAAAACAAGTTCAAGAAATACATGTAATGCAAATATCAATACATATTATGCAATCTCCTAAAATTACCTCCCCTTAACACACATTGGTTGGTAAACAAGAATTCAAAGAAACTAAAATAACTGCAAATATAACTTTAATAATATTGAAAAGTAATATCAATGAATATGGAATAATACAATAGTAAGATGTGATAAAAAAATTAATGGCACATATAGTTTCAATGAATTTCTTTCTTGTAACATGTAACTTACAGGTGGAGTGAGGGGGGAGGGGAGAGAATTTTGAATACTGAACTGAGACAGTGTCCTAAAAATACGTATGAATGTTTAAATGCCCTTTTCTCACAAATTTTTGAATTTTGTTTTCTAGACTTCATAGAACATATTCCAAAAATTTGGTGAAGACATTTCAATTCTGAGGATCAGGTAGGAAATAATTTACTTCCATTAACTGCAATGTATGAATTTTAAAACAGATTTGATTGAAGTAGTAGAGTTGTGATTTCTTCAAACACCAAAATGTTAAAAGAACCTACATTCTCAGCAGAAAAATTAAGAAACAAGAGAAGTTAAATTGAATACCACGGAGAGGAATAATTTTTGTAAGAGTTTAAACATTCCAGTGGCAAACAGTTCAAATATCACTAGCATTGCTGATTGACAGCTGTAAGCCCTCACTTTTCTCTCAAACCTATTTCTAATATGTACAAATTTAACACACAGAAAAAAAATTATAATAAAACTAATAGTAAATTAATGTTAATTGGGCTTTAAATCATATTTCTCTGCATCTAATGAATTCCTATTTTGAAACCATAAAGCGTATCAATGTTAAAAGAGGAGCATCTGAAAAACATTATTACATGACATCTACATTATATGATATTAGTAAACTAGATTATCATATACTGCACTTGTTAAAAAATGGAGACTTTTTCCCTACAAAAATGTTTTAAAATCAATAAAATGTATTAATTTATGATCATGTCAAATTAGTGTCAAATGACTTACCAGTGTAAGTACAACTGACATGATTTTGCACTGATGAAAATTTTTAGAAGTTATTCTCATTTCCGTTCAATTTTTCACGCTGAAGTCTAGTACATGGTACAACTTAAGGAAATTGTTTAAACTGGCATATTGTGCTGCTCCAGCAAGGGGGAAATCCCCAATGGAGGGGATGATGGGTGTTTAGGGGATTATGAGGGGAACTTTTTGGTGAGGAGAGGTGGTGAGCAATATGCATAACTTAGAACATACATATAAAATGTAAAGCATGGGTGATTTAAATAAATTAAAAAAATATACTTCTGAAATAATTTTAATGGTTCGTAATTGGTCACTAACATGATGTCAAAGTTGGGGAGGGGGGCGGAGGGGGGCAATTTCACCCTAATTTTTATCGGAGCTTCATTAAGAAATAGTGTGTGGTGGTGTCTGCCAATGAGATTTTCGGTGTCCATGTAGCTGTCGAAATGGTTAGTGGTTACATTACTGTCATACAGTTACGTTTCTTGCGTTCTTCACATTCTTTGTGATCGGTGTTTTTCAGTGTCAAGTGTCTGTGCTATGATGGGGAAAATAAATGTGGGTTCTTGTTTTACGATCTGCGCTGAAGAAGGTGTTTGGCTATAATTGAATGGGTACAAGAATGTCGTTTGTTTGCTGCAGGATTTATGTGTCCTGTGTGAAAATGTAAGTGTAATTTTAAGTAACTAAGTAATTGAATGAACCCTAGTCTGCCGCGGTGCTTTGCGGATGGCCAGTTTCACAGCTACCTGGTTGAATATGTTGAGACGCCTTCAAAGGAGCAAAAATCCAACTGCGAGGATTTGTTGTTCCTTGAGGGTGCCTCCAAACTTTACGAGCAATAAAATTCGCCTATTGGTTTTAATAATTTCTATCAGAGTGCTTAACGTAATTTGAAGGGTTTAAGGAGACTCCTCCTCCCGCCTCCTCTCTAAGGATATTCTGTGTACCCTACTTTAACCATTTTTCAATATTTGAAAAGGATGAGTACTTTTATATAAATTTAAAAGAAAACAAAAACACACACCATTTGAATGCTTTCCTGTTCCTTTCTTTTTCTCTTCATTTCGAGAGTCTTTTCTTTGTTTCTCAAACACATTAAAATCCCCAGATTCACTTTGGAACAATACTTTTTGAAATGATACATTAAGCTGATCTTGGGGGATTTTAACATGCAATGAATTGCCACATTTAACCTTTGATAAAAACAAATTGATTTATTAACAAGTAAGAAAAATAAATTGCACTTTGAATTTATTAACACCTTTTTAGTAATTTAAACTGACATTTCTTTCAAAATTTTGATGAGAACTTTCAGCCAGTTGGATAAACTCTTGCATTGGAGAGTGGAATTTGACAGTTTCGAATGCTGCAAGCTCTTCATCTCTGATAATACTTTTCCCTGAATGTAAAACATGTTAGATGAAAGAACAGCTACAGTCAATATATTTAAAATGAGGAAATTAATCAAAATTGTACCTCTTATTTTTAGTTCAGAAGATTCAAGACTCCTTCCAACATTGTTCTTAGAATATTGCATGCATCTTCTTCCATTACTATGATATTCTTGTCGGATATTGTAGCAACGTTCTAATAATTCTGATATTGTGGAATTACTCACAACATCAGCATTTTCAATCGTATTATTGTTTCCTGCAACTTTTTCCATAGATTCCATTCTAGACTCTGTCAAACTTTTCGGACGTGGGTCACTGTCGCAGGATTTTCCATCTGTATATTTGCTGTTTCTTCTAGCGCTATTCAATGTTTCATCAATCTCACAACCAAGAACTCTCTCAAACGTTCTTTCTCTTTCAGATTTATTTTTAATATCACTTGTTCCATATGTTAATTCATTTTGATGAAACACAAATGAAATTCTTAAATCTGCAATTTCAGTCCCATTTTTGTCACTAACAACACAAGATTCTGTCCATGGATTATTCAGAACTACTGACATTAAGTGCTTCAAAGTTGCTGTGCCCATTAGGCAATCAACTCCTTGTTCATACACTTCAAAATTCAACACTTCACAATCTTGTAAATAAGATAGAAATAATTCAGTGTTTGTCATAACTCTATAAACACATGTATTCTTGAATGAAACATGACTTTTATCAGAACCATCTGTAACTTGGGGTCTGCAAAACAGAATTTAATAGGTATTACAACACACACACACACACAACATTGATATACCAATACATTTAGCAGTACTTACAACAACAATATTTTTTGTTTCTCTCCCCACCAAGAGACACGAATATGGACTTTTCCATTAAGATTACACCGCCACCTGAAACTGTCAACTGTCATACTCAAATACCCATTCACTTTCCCCTCGACGTGAGGTGGGAGAGAACCAAGCATCGCACTTAAACCGAGGCTTGCTGTGTCTTCATTCATTGGATCCAATGTATAATATTGACACATCAATCGTCTTCCAAAAATGACCGTATTATACCAATTACACACAATGCCACTGGGATAGTTCGAATTTTTATGGAAACACGAGTCGAACACTTCTTAATGTTATGTATCTTTATATTGTTCTGTATGATGTTCGTCTTGATTTTATGTATCAACATCCAGTTCTAAATGTGACCCCAAATAAGTCTGCAATACATTAATGAAACATGTCATGGTGATAACCTTCAATACAACTTGTCACCGCTCGAAGACTTGCAGAACACTTGTAACCTTGTTAAGTTTATTACGTAAACATTCAGGCACCCACGCACGCGCACATTTTTCGTACGCATGCGCGTATTAGAAGCCAATGAACTAATGGAACTGCAATCTATAACAAGTATAACTAAGATTTATTTACTATTTTGCCCACTTTTTAGTTTGCCGAAGAGTGAGTTATTTTTTGGTTGTTTGGCAATTTTGCTAAGAAATGCCGAAATATAGGCGTTGTTGGGTACCCAATTGCCACAATACCAGAAGGGCAAATTTGGAAAAGACAAGGTTATTTTCTTTTCCAAGTGATCCTGGACGGTAAGTGAAATGAAATATATGGCATGATTCTTACGAATGGTTTAACATTATTCGAATAATGTATATTTTTTTGTATATTTACAAATAAGCTGTGGCTACTTTATAAAAAACATCTAATTTTGCTAACATAACCTAACAAGTTTTAACAATTGTTAACAAACAATTTATTATTTATAGTCATTTTTATACCAACAACCTTAAATCTAATTCTTATTTTGTTTCTTATTGTTTAGTAATTTATGTAATACAAACATCATTACATAATATATGTGTATGAATTGCTTGATGGCAATTGGAGACCCAACATTGGCTGTTTGCCCATTGCAAACACTGATACACAGAAGGTATGTGTGCATGGAACCTTTCATGCCTAGAATGTTGACTGCAGCAGGAAGAGCAGGGTGGAATGCAGTACCTATCATATTCAATGATGTGCGTCCTGAATTGCAAGAAGCAGCCACGTAAAATAAGCCATTAATTCAATTCAAGAAGCACTCAGAACATTTTTAGAAGGCATACCACCAGACAGGTGTAAGTTATGTTTTTAGCCTCTATTAAAAGAAATAAGACAATTTTCCAATTACAATTTGTATTCAGATCAAAGACCCATGTCTCTTTGATTTGCAGGGCCAGCTCCACCTTCTCAGA
This sequence comes from Gryllus longicercus, assembly GCA_038098605.1. Classification (NCBI taxonomy): domain Eukaryota; kingdom Metazoa; phylum Arthropoda; class Insecta; order Orthoptera; family Gryllidae; genus Gryllus; species Gryllus longicercus. Next base: position 2,869,510 of record JAZDUA010000098.1, read on the forward strand.
ATGTCACGGTCAACATGTCGTACAATGTCCTCGCATTTCCTGGTGAGTACAAAAACATTTTTTTCACATTTTTAGTGAATGCACAATTCCTTTTTTAAGTCAATAACACCTCCTCATTTGATGTTACAGATTCTTCTCCTCCGGCTGGAGAGGAGAGAAAAGAACCTGTGGAAGGGGTTATTGCAGCTCACCTCTTCCAATGTGCTATGTTTCTAAGAAAATGTGTGCTAGCTCTATGTTGCATATATGAGGAAAAAAACACTGATGACATGAAATATAATACCGTCAATTTTGGTAATCTCTTGGTATTGCTGTGCAATAAATTTGGATTTGAAGTGACCCTATAATAGTAATAGTAGTAGTTTTCATGAGTGATTTACATTACTCCAATGTCATCCCTAAAAACAATATTTTAATAATTTATATAAGTCATATTTAAATGGAGATGAGAATATGTGAGTTAAGTAATGGATGTAACTGATATAAACAGACAGCCATAAATACCGAATTTTGAAGAGTCCAGGTAGTTTACTTTCATTTTCGCTTTTCAAGATAACAATATTTCTAACACAGAATTATGCATGTATATAACACAAACATGTATTCTTATGTATGACATAATATCTCTTCTTCTAACACATTCTGTGATGGATTTTTTCATGTGCATTATCACTAATTGAATACAAACTGTATTGGAGGATTAATGAAAAATATTGGAGTCCAAACTGCAGGACTCCAATATTTTTCATTAATCAAAAGAATAGAAGAAATTTGTCATAGCAATGTAAATAAATCAGAAACATACTTGAATCAACTTGGTGAGCTTCACTTTCCTACACAAGATATGTACAAAATTGAAGACGTTTTTGTGTTTTATATAATAAAAGGATTATTTTGCTGGATAACTGTCTCATGTTATGGCTGTTAATTTTTAATTCTTACTATTTTTCTTACATGCTTGTCTTGTGTACTATATACATAGCTCATTGGATAACAGTTTGGGATTGTTACTAGGAAATTTATATTACTTTCTAAACATTTTCACAAATGCAACGTGACTATTTTTGATATTTGTTTTAGGAATCGTATAATTTTAAGTATGTTTTTGTATTTTTATATTTAGTTATATAACACGTATCTACATCAATATAAACTAGTACTAATAATTTTTGCATTTTCTGTTGCACATTTTCAAACCCCCTAAACTGGTTGTTGGATATGAAGGATTGACCCAGCGTAGGCACGAATCAAAGAAGAATTTCTTTTTTTATTATTATTATTATTATTATTGTTGATATTTAAATTAAGTCTTCTTACACTACCATGTATAAAATTAATTACCTTTCCATGATATTGTATTTAATACAAGAATTGAATTTTAAATTTAATTTATGTCTTATATTCAATTTTTAGAAATATCTCTATTGTGTATTGTATGCTTATATATATATATATATATATATATATATATATATATATATATATATATATATATATATATATATATATACAAAAATAATAATAAATTTGTCACAAATACAACATACAACTTGTCATGCATGGGTGTATGTTGTATTTGTGACAAATTTATTATTATTTTTGTTTTGTTTAGCAGCAGTGATATTTAGTATAATGATAGTACCACAAATGATGATTGACCATGATTTGTTCCTTTGTTTCACATAACAGGATTTTTTCATGCACATTGTTATTTTTTTGTATATGTACCAATTTTACAAATAAATATTATTTATGTAAAATACCTTTTTTAATTTTCACTTCCTCACAATTACATATCCTTTAAGAATTACTGACTTCTACATTACCTTGGGCATTCATTTTTATGTCAAATACATTTTATTTAGTACATAACCATGTCCGCCATATTGAAAATTTACTAAATAATGTAATTTCAAATAGCCCGGTTCACGTCCGTCCTCCATTTCAATTGGTTTACTGCCTTTCGACGCTTATTGGCTGGCGGGGACACAATATGGCTGCCTCTTTCTCATTCGTTGTTTCTGTTGGGGTGGGAGATTCGAATTTCTCCCCTCCACGAAAATAAGGGCTTTCCGTTTAACATTGACTGCCGACTCTGATATATACTCTCTGAGTAGCGATGTATAGACATTTTTGCGAACTAATTTGAAAAATTAAAAGTGTGAGCGAATTATCGAAGTTTCACCAAAAATATGATTTTCTTTGCTATAAATACAGCAAAGTACAGTTATATATCAGTTTCTCTCGGTGGTCGCTTTTGTTGCACTTTTGCTCAAGAGTTAATTTGGTAATTTTGAAGAAAAATGACCAAATATAGGCGTTGTTGGGCTCCAAATTTCCATAGCCGAAGGAGAGATGCGGAAAAGACAAGACTATTTTCCGAGTGATCCTCAACGGTTAAGTCAAATTATATATTTGGCACGATTCTTTTTCAAATGGTTTCGTATTATTAGGATAATGAATATTATTTATTTACAAATAGCCCTTGGCTAATTTAAATTACATCAAATTTTGCTAACATAATTTTAACAATGATTAACAAACAATTTATAACAATAACTTTAACAGTTCTTCAAATAACAAAATCAGTATAATCAAAAAACAATTCTTTAAGAGTTCAAATGGTCATGAAATAACGTTCCTCAATTTATATTAGAAATTAAGTTTCTTGGCTATTTTGTTCATAAGTATTGGATACGATATTTAAAACATACAAGGTTATCTGTAATAACTGCAAGATACTTGTAAGTTCTAACCTGTTTCAAAATTTCACCTTTAAACACAATTGATTGCCTTGATTCTACTTCTTCCCTACATTTATCTTGCCTCATAACCATACACTTTGTTTTACGAACATTTAACACAAAAAATGCATGCTCAACCATTCACTAACCAAAGTTGGTTCTCTATTAATCTAATATCATTCCCCTAACTTTTTATTTTGTGTTATTTTTGTTTGCAATAATATTAAATTTAATGTGTGTTTTACTTAGTATTCGCGGGCGCGTTGAAAAGACCCTGGCCTGAGGGGTGTGCTGGCTACTGTAGGAAAATTATTGGGATTAATCTTATTTAATAATACCGTATTCGGTAATGCCACACTATACAGTGTTGTTCATGGTCCATTCAGATCCATAATTGTCTGTTCAGGAAGTAGACTATTTTTTGACTGGTTTTAAAATTAGTTAGTATCACTGAAATGTATTCTTCCACCAACCACATGGGATAGTGTGAGCTGTTGTGGGATGGTCAAAGTGTGAGTTCAGTGCATGGAGTTGGAGATAGATAGTTTTCACGAGTGATTTACATTGTTCCAATATGGTCTCTACAACAAATGTTAAGACTTGATACAAATCGTATGGAAAGAGATGGGAATATGTTTGTGTGTGAATTAAGCCGTGTATGTAAATCAAGATGCCATAGATACTGTATTTCAAAGGGCTTGTGTTGTTTTCTTTCAATATGTTTTTAATTAAGCCTGCAAAAGACTAAATTATCACAATGTTATGCATTTAAATATTTTTTGAAAAGGAAGTTTTAAAGAGTACTTTTTTTTATCTTCTTCTTTTTTTCCATTTAATCTATATAATACATTCATATGTAAACATTCTCCATTTGGTGGAATAACAAGAATAAAAGGAAGTATCATGGCACAAGCACAAGTTAGCCAATGTTTGAGTAATGAGAATCATTTGTATGTGTTAATCACCAATAGTGTCCCTCAATTTAGTTTCGTAACAATGTGTATAAAAAAATTTGCTTTCATAACTGAACAAGCAATAATTATAAACTTTTTCTTCATAATTGAAAAACAATTCAATAACTGTTACAAATATTGTGGCGTAGTGAAAAGAGAATAAATTCACATAATCAAAATAAAAATAGTATATTGAAAAGTTACAGACTAGATACAATAAATTGCTTAATTGAAACACTCCGGCAACCTTTTCTTTCCAATACCCTGCTTTACCGCAGAAAAACAAGCCACGCGTGATGCGAGCCGTCGGACTTCCGTCCCGTGACAATTACCGTCACATGGCCTGATGCCAAAATTTAAACCGGTCGCCGTCTGGCGGACCGTGTGCACGAAGCACCCGAGATCGTCTGGCCCTTACACTCCGGACATCTCGCCCCCACTCTTACGCTCCCTGTACCTACACGTACTAGGCCCTCTGATGTAACTGAATGAGAACGCGGGCGCAGATGGCGCCGCGTTAAATAGCTGATGGCTACACCCCCACCTCACAAGTTCCCTAGATAGGCTCGCCTGCTGTTGCAAGCTAGGCTCGCCTGCCAGCATCTTAGGAGGGGGGATACACCCCCCACCACACAAGATTCCCAGGTAGGCTCGCCTGCTGTCGGCAGCGAGGCTCGCTGGCCAACTTCCTAGGAGTTTACAGCCTAAGGTTATTTTTGGCTCTGCCACGCTGTCTGCGTCAACTGCCAGAGCGCCAAATCCCGGATGTTCAGGCTCAACCCCTTCCTCCCCCGCAGCGCACTTTCACCGACCTAACGGTTCTGGCCCTCGTGTTAACGACGCCACAATATTATCAAGTAATTCTGGGTATTTGATCTATCTTTGAGTTTTCATCTGCTGTCCATTTAGTAACTTGCTGTGCTTGTGAACATCAGTATATGTTATGAAATACTTAAATAAAAGTGAAACCTACTACCAAAAACTGTGTTCTGAGATAAATCAATTTGTAATAGATTGAGTTAATTTTTTAACTCAATGCCTTTTACTAGATTACACTTGTAACATGTTTTAATATCCAATATTACTTTTGAAAAGAAAGGGGGAAAATGAGGTTTATAGGTAAATATTTTCATGTACATTTTCTCAATAGTTTAAATCCAAAATTATGGACTCAATGATGTTGCTAATCGAAAGAATAAAATTGGATTGGTAATGTAAATAATTAGAAAACATCCAAAATGTGCATGGTGATTTCTCTTGTATACAAGGAAATGTGTATCAGTGGTAGTATATTAAAGGTATTAGTGAATACATATTCTAATTTTTGTATTTTGCATAATGCTGTTGACCAAGAAGATTATCTAAAATGTGTAATGCATTAGAATTTGAAAACATTGGCATTGGAGGATTTATTTCATTGTCATGAGCTGTTTTTAATCCAGAGATTTTTACAGATTAACTTTTCAGGTGCACATAATATAATAATAATAATAATAATAATAATAATAATATTTATTGAGTCACATATACAATTACAATCGTGTATGACGAGTCAATATGCCTTGGGTGGAGAGAGCGAAGTTATATTACTGTTCAGGAGCAAACAAGGGGCCATCTCAGCATTTGCTCAAAGGACCAGGGAAACTGAACAAAACCTGATCGAGATGGGGTCATTGGCCTAGAAATACAATACTTGTTACAGTAGATTAAGATATTATACAGTAGATAAATTATCTGCTAATAGTTAACATTAATAATAATAATTACATTAATAATACATATCAATTATGTTTGCAACTACATCAAAATTAACAATAGTAGTACATTTTATATTTATAACTTGAAATGGCGAGGAGGCAAGTTTTGACCCATTTTCTTCTTCTTCTATTCTCCTTCTATTTCACAGGATGTGATATGCAATTCTTTTTTCTTTGCTTCAGCTTGAAACAGTTCACATGAAACAGAAAGTCTAATGGGATAAAAAATTCTTATTTATTTATACTTTTTAAGGGAAATGTTGTAATTTGAAAATTCCTTTACACTGTAGAACATGTTGTTAAGCAGGAAAGCTTTCAATTTACTTTTAAATGTATGAATTGTGTTTATGTCTTTGATATCACTGCCTAGTTTGTTGTAAAGTGTAATGCCCTCTATTAGGGTACTTTTTTGATAAAGTGTAGTTTCAGAGTGGGGAACGTGTAGGTTATCCTTTTGACGGGTGTTGTAGTTATGTACATCAGAATTTAAAGTAAAAGTGTCTTTGTTTTCCATGAGAATTTTCTTTGTGAAGACCACTATTTCAAATATGTACATGCATGGTAGAGGAAGAATCCTTAGTTTATTAAACAAGGGTTTGCAAGACTCCAGCTTATGAGTGCTGGTCATTGTTCGCAGTATTCTTTTTTGGATAATAAATGTGCGAGTGCTTTCAGGGGCATTTCCCCAGAATATTATTCCATATTTTAGGTGTGAGTGCACATTTGCAAAATACATTGTTCGAAGTGTCTCAATGTTGGAGCTTGACCTGAGGGTGTATAGGGCATAGCAAGATTTGCTGAGCTTCTTGTTAAGATTTGAGATGTGTGTGTTCCATTTTAGGTTTTCTTGAATTGTTAGTCCGAGGAAGGTAGTTTCATGAGATATTGTTACAGGGTTATTGTTAATGAGCAAATGCTGAGAGAGTTTTTCTTTAGATCGAGGATTCATGAAATTTAGAGAGACTGTCTTGCTGGTGTTTATGATGAGTTTGTTGTCTTGAAACCATTTTACTAGTGCTTGCAAAGTTTTGTGAGTTTCTTTTTCTAATGATTGTTGTGTTTTTGCTTTGATGATGATGTTTGTGTCATCTGCAAACAAAATTATTTTGTTGTTCCTTAAAGCCAAAGGCATGTCATTTATGTATATAAGGAATAGTATTGGCCCAAGGATGGATCCTTGCGGGACTCCACAATTTATTACTTGAGGACAGGAGTAGTATGAGGAGATTTTGTTTTCTTTAGTGTGTTGGAGGGCAACTATTTGTCTACGGTTTGATAAATATGATTTGATCCATTGGCCTGCTATGCCTCGAATCCCTAGCATTTCTAGTTTTCTTAAAAGTATATGATGGTCAATGATGTCAAAGGCTTTTGACAAATCTAAGAAAAGGCCAATGGGAATTTCCTTCTGATTTAGTGCAACAAGTATGTCATTTAAAAAGGAGAAGATGGCTGTGTCTGTGGATCTATTACTCCTGAAGCCATGTTGTGCATTTGTAAGGATATTATTTGCATTGAGAAACTGTTTGAGTCTATCATTGAAAAGTCTTTCCAGAATTTTTGAAAATCCTGATAACAGGGAAATAGGCCTGTAGTTCATTGCGTCATAACTATTGCCCTTTTTAAACAATGGTTTAATTTATGCTGTTTTGAATATATCTGGAAATATGCCTGATTTTAGAGAGTAATTGCAGGTGTGAGAGAGTGGTTGCACTATACATGGAGCACTGTGTTTAATAAGAAAATCTGGAATGTTGTCCATGCCTGCTGAGAATTTATTCTCCATTTGTCCAATGATTTTAAAAATTTCAGAGGGGGTGGTTTCATATAAAAATATGAAATTTACAATTTGTGTAATATTAGTGTTTGTTTGGTGTGTTTTATTGTTTAGAGAGTGTTGAGAGATTAACTTATTACTAATTTGTGAAAAGTGTTCATTGAATATATCAGCTATTTCTTGTGGGTCTTGTACAGTTTCGTTTTTGTAGTGGAGCTCTATGTTTTTCTTGTTATTATTAGTTGGTGCTGTAGTCTTTTTAATAATGTCCCACATGGCTTTTGTTTTATTACGTGCATTTGCAATGTACTTATCATTTGTTATAATTTTTGCTTGTTTGATTACTTTTTTAAGGATCGAATTATATGTTTTGTAATATGAAATGAAGTTTGAGTTACATTTGTTATTTGTTAGTATTTTATACATGTTGCGTTTTCTTTCACATGACACTTTGATGCCTGTGGTAATCCATGATTTAGTTTTCTTATTTTGGATCTTTTTCAGTTTTGGAGGGAAAATGGCATTGAAATGTCTTAAGTATATATTTATGAATGAGTTAAACTTATCATTTGTATCGGTTGCCTTATATACCTCATTCCAGTTTTCAAATCTGAGCAAGTTTTGAAATTTTATTATGTTTCCTTGGGAATAGTTACGGATTTCTTTGTAAGTTGTCTGTTCCGCGGTTTTTGTTTCTGTTGGAAGTGTTAGGATCTGGGCAATGTGGCCACTGAAATGTAGCAACAGAAAAACAATGGTTATTTGCATCTATTATTATTTGATCTATAGCAGTGCTACTATTTTTGGATATTCGTGTTGGTGTATTTATGGTTGTTTGTAAATTGTATGATTTTAGTAGGTCTTTAAATAGATTTTCATTACTGGATTGTGTGAGGCAATTTATATTGAAGTCACCACAAAGAATAGTTTTATACTGTCTGCGTTTTTAAGTTTTGTTAGAATAACTTCCAGATTTTTTGAAAAGGTTTTCAAATTTCCAGCAGGGCTGCGATATGTGCATAATACCCATGTTTTTATTGTTGTTAAGTCAGTGATGGATATTTCAAGTCTTTCTCTTTTACAAGATGAGTGTGATTTGTGTAGGGTACAAAACTAATTGTATTTTTAATAAAAATGCATGTCCCACCATATGCATGATGTGCATTGTTAATATTTCGACATGAGCTACTGGCTAGAGAGAAACCTGGTATATATGTGTTATCTAATTGTTCTTTAGTAAGCCAGTGTTCTGTGAAGCACAATACTGAAATGTGGTTGAGTTTCTCCTCAAGTAATATTTCTATATCAGTGAGTTTATTTTTCAGAGACTGTACATTTTGGTGAAGAATGTGCAAATAGTTTTTATTTTTGTGTATTGTTTGCTTTCCTGCCGATGTTTGATGCTACAGGTTATACACAGGAGTGGGTTTTCGGTTGCAGCGGAAGTTATATGTACGGATGGGATGGGGAGTAGGAAGTGTGGAAGTAGGTGAAGGGGCTGAAGAGAAGAAAGGTGAGGAGGTAGTTGGAAAAATTGGAGTGGGCAGGAGCGGTGTAGGAGTAGGAACTGGCGTAGGTAAAAGAGGACAGGTGAGGGGTGTGGAGTGGGCAGGAAAGGTGTGGGAGTAGGAGAAGGAACTGGTGGGGGTAAGAGAGGACTGGATGGTGGTGAAAGATGCGGAGTGTGTAAGAGGGCTGTGGATGGAGAGGCAGAAGAATGGGTGGGAGATGGATGTGAGGTAGCAGGGGCAGGGGTTACCAGTAGGTGCGAGATGAGCATGGCTCCTAGTTTTTGTTTTCCTATCCGGTTCATGTGGGGACCATGCCGAGTAAAATGTTTTCTTGAGAGGTTGTCAAGATCAACAAGTGTGATAGGTGTCCCTCTCAAGTGCTGTCTTATATGATGGTTTGTAATGTTAATTTCATTGTTTATAGGAATGTTGTTGTGCCAGGGGGGCAGAGTGGTCATGATTACATTTGTGTGTTTGGCAGTCTCTTGTATTTTTGTTAAATGTTCCATTGCGTGAAAGTGACAGCCAGAATTAATGTCATTCTACCCACCTATAATTATTACTGTGTCCTGTTGTGTAAAAGATCTAGTCTGAGTGTTTAAGTTCTCAATTACATGAGCCATCGTGGCATTAGGTTTAAAAATACCTGTAATTGAGAACTTTGATGGGAGTTTCTCTCTCACAATGGAGGAAAGGTTCCTACCATGGCTGTCAGCTAGAATCAAAATTTTACGTGAGTGAGAGAGAGTGCCATTTGTTGTTTTAGTCTTGCCCGCTGAACTGTGTTTCTGTTGAGATTTTGAGGGCAGACTTTTAGTAAACGTGCGCCTATTGTTTACTGGTTGTCGTGGTAAGGTAGGTTTGGTGGTAAGAGGTGGAAAGGAGACAGGGTCAGAAAGGATCGAGAACCTGTTGAATGCGGGGGCGCAGTGTGGTGCCTGAGTGGTTCGTGGGTGGCTGGAAATGTGTGGATTTCTATTTTTCCTAGTTACATGAGTCCACCCATCGGAGTATTGAACGACCTGCTCCAGTCTACTGATCTCATTTTTAATGTAATTAATATGCGCGTAGGCTTTCTTCAGGTCGGCGTTGAGTTGAGAAAGTGCGAAGTGTGCCTGTTCCATGTTCATGTTGATTTGTGTGTTTTATATTACTCTCTAGATGTACGAGTTTTCTTTTTTAAATAAGTATTTCTAAGAGTGTAGTTTAGTGTTTCAGAGAGGGTAGTTGATAAAGTTACAATGTATTTTCGTGTACCGTACAAATATGCACTACACAATGTTGTACACTTCACTAAAGATTAAGCAAGCACTGGTTACTTACCACACCTTGTACAACTAATTACTATAAAGGGACTTGAAGTCTTCAATAAAGTAACTTAAATGCTTATACACTAAAAACTACACTTCACACACTTATACTAAGCTAAAATAGTATTAAACACAAACACGCAAAACAAAGATTGAGGTTAAGGTGGCGTCCACGTGTGGCAACTGTGCACTCTGTATATACACACAATGCAAAGTTTACTAAACTGCTCAAAGTTAAATACTACTTTTATTCTCACTGATTAATTAAGTATTAAGAAAACTTCTGAACAGATTTGAACTCGAAGGAGTAATACATTTAAAATACTTAAAAATGTACGGAGCGAAATTTACGTCTACACTAACACGGCCGCCATTGTATTGTAAGTGGTTTAATTTGGTTAAATGAGTTTCACAGTGGCCAGTGTATATCCCCTAATTCCAAATAACAGGATTTCATCAGTATATTCATACGATATTATTATAAATACATTTTTTATTTAGAATTTTAAGAAAGTTTGTTAATTTTAGAGTTGTAACAGACTTATTCAAGATTCACATCTGATTTAATTTATGCATTATTAACTTATTTTATATCGGTTATCAGAAATTTTTGTAAACTTACTTATTTAATGTTGGTAATTTTATACAAAAATTTATATATTGTGTAGCTTAATATATGTAGAAGCAAACTTGATTCACAAAATTGTTTTTGTGGATAAGATTGTGCAAATTTGTTTCGTATTCATTTATACAAAATTATAAATAATTTTCATTTGTATCACAACACTACAGTTAGTTTTGATAACGTGAAATTTCACAACCATGTATTGATGGCTGGCATGTTGTTTTGATAAGGAGACTACATTAAAGTAGTAATGGTCACTAGGTGTAATTTGACTATTTTCTAAATTCATGTGTTCTGTCCACAGCAAAGAGTTGATTTGTAGTTATTATTACTTATACTGGTTTTGCAAATATTGTTTATATTGTGTTTGATGTACTTGTGTATATATTATGTATGTGTACTTATGTTTATTGTGTACTGTATATTTACATAATTTAGAAATAAATAGTGAATATGACTTTTTTTTTATTTTTGCACTTCCATGTTCAAAATTTCCTTTATTGACTTTGAATTCAAAATTGGCTTCTACATCAGAGAGTATATGTATTTATTCTACGTTGTCTCGCGCATTAATTTTAACGTAAATTACATTCTATTTAGAATCAAACTGTCCGCCATATTGAAAAATTGCTAGATAATGTAATTGAAAATGTCCCGGTTCACGTCCGTCCCCCATTTCAATTGGTAGACTGCCTTCCGACGCTTATTGGCTGGCGGTGGGTGAAAATGGCTGCTTCTTTCTGATTCGTTGCTTTTGTCAGGGTGGAGGATTCGAATTTCTCCCTCTCCACGAAAATAAGGCTTTCCTTTGAACATTGAGTGCCGTCTCTGATATATACTCTCTGCCCCCTCAAAAGACGTAGTGTTTTCGTTTACCTTTATGCGGCAAAAGTGATTTAAATTATTAATGTTCGATTTAAGTAATTACTTGAACAATTAACAAAATCTACGATTCCCCCCTCCCCTAAATGATCGGCTGGATCCTCCCGTTCCTTTCACACTTCGAATTGTCCTCCTTTCCCAAATTTAATTTATTTCTTGGTCTATTGTGGTAGAATTTCACACTATACTGATTCAAAAGGTCTGTCTTGAAAATTGATTCGTTGTTCTCTTTAAGCTCATTGTCTATGTTTCGAGAGTTTGACTTTATATTCATTAAACAGCCAATTTTCTTCTTCAAACTTTTCGAATGGATAGTGCCAATTGCATTCTTTAATATGACGTAAAGTTCATTTTGGGGTATTTTTTAATTTATTAAATAATTACACAAATGTGTTGGTTTATTTAATTATTATTTAATTTCTCTCACACCATTAATACGCACATTTCTAGCAATTTGTAGATACAATTGTATTGAGTTAATGTGCTTCAAATGACTTCTAATGAGATTTTTCGAAAACTCAAAACTTTTCTGTGAAAAGTATATAGTTCTATCTTGACTCGTGTGTTTTATTCATTTAACCATTTCATATATGCCTTTTTCTTGTCTTAAATATTTTTTTTCTGAAGTCTCAGAAAACTTTTCCATATATTTCCTTTTTCTTTCTTCTTCCCCAAGGGCTTTCTTAGCTGCTTTCAAAATACTTTCCTACAAGTGTTGATACATTTGTCGAATTGTCCTCCTTTCCCAAATTTAATTTATTTCTTGGTCTATTTTGGTAGAATTTTACACTATACTGATTCAAAAGGTCTGTCTTAAAGATTGATTCGTTGTTCTCTTTAAGCTCATTGTCTATGTTTCGAGAGTTTGACTTTATATTCATAAAACATTCATCAAACTACCAAGTGGTGGATGCTAGCACATTCAGGCTGTTAGTATACCTGCACATCCTTTAATAATGTTTTTTCTTAACCCCCTCAATATCATTAAATCTATAATTGATTTATGTTGTCTTGTGGGATCTTCCCATGTATAACTTGATGCTGGAACATAGTATTTGTTACAACACATTCTTGCTCCCAACATAGATCAATAAGTCCATTTCCATTGTGTTTTACCACCTCTTTTTCATGATGTTCAACTCTACAATTTAAATCTCCAATGACAATTAGTTCAATTTGCACTCACTTCATCAATAGTATCACCAAGCTCACCAAAGAAAGCCTGTTTTTCTTCACTTAAAGCATTCTTGTTAACACTATACGCTCCATTGATAGTTGTACTTTGGTTCTCAATATTAAGTTTACATTTGATCAATCTTTCATTTATTTGTGCAAAATTTGTTAAATGTTTTCTGTATTTATTACTAATAAGTATTGAGACCCCAGATTTTGCATGTTGTTATTATAGTACTCCATTTCAGATGTGATCGTAGTTTCCTAGTACTTATTCTTCATGCCCCTTCATTTTGGTTTCTAGTAGGACTACAATATCCAATTTAAATTTATCTATTTCTGCCATAACTTCTGTCTGTTTTGGCCTCAAGCCTTGCTCATTCTGTGTACCAATAGTCCTTATTCCATAGCCAACGTTATCTCTGATTGTCTGTATTAGAGGCTTTTGTATTGGGAGAATGCACCTCAGAGTTGTTTCAAAGAATGGGTTGCAAGCTCATTGCTCCAACCCTCCTTAACCTGGGATTGGGACTGGCATTGGCAGCTACTTGATCCACAGTGCTTACTGCAAGCGGAGATCAAAAGACTAAAGAGCTTATTTCCTAGATGAAATCAGTTGGGAAATGGTAAAGTCTCAAATTAAGGAACAATTAAAACTGCCTAAGATTTTCACAAGGCAATCTTTAAGACTTTTGTTGTTAGGAGAGTCTCTTGAAGAAAAAGATATTACCTATAACCAAAAAAGTAGGATGTTGCCAAGTATGTGGGACAGAGCCAAGAATAAATCCATGGAACAAACAAAGCAAAATGCAATGAATGGGTGAGTAATGAACTCTCAACAATAAGAATTATAACAAAAATAAATAATATTATTGTGTATTTCATTATGATTAACTGATGTTTTTTGTGTACATCCACTGCTTATTATGAACTTTTTGAACATTAAGAGTTGTGTTAATTCTCACTACTGTGTAAAATAACTATAGGTTATATTACTTTGACATTAAATATTCCTTACATAATATATTCAAATAAAGCATAAACACTCCATGCAAGCATGCTTGTTCTTTAAGATCGCACAGGTAGCAAAGGGATAAGGAAATGGAAACGTACAAATGAAACAAACAAATCTGTGGAAATTTTATTTCCATCTTCTTACCAAAACATTTCCATCAAGGACCATACTCTCTCTGTACATATTAAATGTTTTAGGAAATATTGGCACATTGCTTTTACTTTCTGAACATGAATATAAAAATAAAAAGCAATATTATGTAAATATTGTGCATATAAAGAGCATTAATTTAAAGTCTGACAATCTCCTATAGAACCACTGATAGCAGATACATTCATATTAATTTCACACCACGACTTGTGAACACAATGAGTCAATAGTGTAACAGGTACAATGCATGCAAATGTTTGTTTTCATCATACTCTTGAGTTGGAACACCTTATTGATCATTGAATATTTATATTTTCTATGGCACCAATGCAACAAATGTGTTGTAGAATGTTAGAATTAACATGAAAACACAAAAATGAGAAAATTTTCTTCACTTTTTAAAATGCAAATGCAGTCTGTCAAAATGAAAATTTGGTATTTTCTATTAATACTTATTTATCTACAACAACACAATGTATTTCACAGCAAACATTCAAAAGCGATATCAGTAGATATTTACAGTTCTGTTATTTATTTCACACTTACCTATCAGATTGAGTACATTTATTCTTTTATGTTACCTGATGTGCTTCTCATGTGCAGTCAATGACCATTGATCAAATTTCTGGTCTCAGATTTGTTGTTTTATGACAAAAAATTCTTTCAAACTAGAAGATTCTTGCGTTCATAACTGATTAGTTTTTAAATTTATAGACTTAACAGCTAACAAAAGTTTAAGAACAGTTCATGAGTCCACACATAATATACACTCTACTACACATTTGTATATAAAAATACCAATAATTTCAACCTCCAAATACATACATGCCTTCACACACTCATACACAGACTCATCAGTCACACTTCTCATTCCTTATCTCTCACACATGATCGTGCACAAACTCTTAATACCAAGCTATTGACTATTGTCCAATTCATTTTGCATACCAATACTAGAACACTTTGCAAATTAATATTTCAATAGTTTTGTAAGAAATAAACAAAAATCCTGTTAATGACAACAATTTGATTCAAAATTATTTTAATTGGATGAACTTGAATAATGATACACATACAATATTTCTGGGTTAAGAGCATGATTCCAAGTTGGTAGTGAAAATTAGATATTACAAAAACACTGAGAAGTGAAGAGTAAAAGAAAAATGCATCTCACAGCACGCATATGCTGGAATTGATTAATAACATATTATTGCAATCAAGAGAAGTGATGGAATGATTTCAACAGATTAAAAAAAATCTACTTATTTTATTGTTTTCAAAAGATATTGGACAGAACTCAGTCATGAGAATAGATATTCTGAATTATAAAATAAAAAAAAATAAAAAAATTACTCTGTTAGATTTCTATAGAGCTCCTCTTCAGTCACACTAGTTTTTGGATGGGCACCAATCAATATGATTCAGCTGCACTTTCTCAATCTCCTTTGTTTCTTTTTGCATTACTGCTTTTTTAAAATGTCTACACTTCCCTACAAACTATGTAAAGTAAAAACTATATCTTCTTGTGATATATGTCTATAACTTTCATCAAAATTAGGTAAAGAAAGGAAAGGTAAATTACATTTGTTTGTTAGAAAAATTGGATGCACTAAATTAAAAATTTTACTGACCTTTTTTAAAAGTATAATAACTTACAAAATTTGAAAGATTTATAGTACTAAAAAAAAGTATTGGAAAAATAACTTTTGTTCTTTTTTAAATTCTTGCCCAAGAATATTTAAAAAATACCAAATTTAAAATACACTTTCTGTTTATGTCTATTAAAAAATATCACCTTAACAACTTGCCCACATTTTTAAAAATATTTTCACTGGATAGACTTATTGTAAAATGTTTTCTTTTGAACTCTAGCAATAACTCACATATGTTGTTTACAAGAAATACAAACATGAAGAAAATTTAAGGTGTTAAGATGTAACATGAAGTCTACGATCTATTTAGAAGGTATGTCATATAAATACTCAGAAATTTTGGCTACTTGGTGATTAAGTGTTGTTTCAAAACACAATGGATTTCCAATTATTGAAATTGGTAGAGTAAAGGCAAGCAAATAACATTAAACGTAAAAGATGCAAGCTCTTGGAGCAATGTACGACCAAGAATATATTCTATAATCTAATCAATTATATCCTATAGTGAAGTTAAGGTACTTATAACCTAAAAATCATTCAAGATTAAATATGTACACAAAAGTTAAATAGCAAGAAAAGACAAATAAGGGGACTATTTTTTTTTCATGCATATGATTTAAATATGTTTATTTGGAGATACTATTTCATACAATATTTATTTCTAAATATTTCTTTCAGAATTTTATCTTTGGTACGATCCAAATTTTTATTTTTGTAATAGTTCTTTTAAAATACTCAACAAAGTTTTCCTAGAGCAACTGATGTGTCACAAGATGTCCTGTTTATTATTTTTTAATTAAACTAACTTTTTCATTTATTGAGTTTCATTTATCACTACAAGATTTACAATCTGTTAAGTGACAAAAAGAATTTCCTGTATAAAATAAACTATTTCAATGGTTAGATAGTGCATGTAGAATTTCATATTATATGTTTTTTGCAGGGAATAGAGCAGAAACATTATTATATAAGTAAACATTATTTTAAATATTTGAAAAATATTATTATAAAACACTAACAGGATTTGTTTGAACATAACACAACCTTTCTATGCAGTTACAACTATATACAAAAATTATCACAGACAGAAATGTTTCCATCAACACATTTCAGATATTGTGATAAAGCAGAACTTAGCAGGTACTGAAATATAACAAAATAAATACTGCTTTACATGGTACACCGGGAAACCCTCCTATATACATCCTTTCAGCAGTAAAAGCACATATCACACAACTAAATAAATAGAGTAATTAATTATTCTATCAGTTCTCAAGAATTTTTATCTTTGGCATGGAATTATAGTGCCACTGCATATGAAACTATGAAGTTGCATGGTAAGAGCAACAGTTTGAAAAGAGAACTGAATTATATTTACAACAAAATGCTGTTATGAACGCAAGAATCTTTCACTTCTATTAGTTGAAGAATAATTCAGTGAGTTTCATGTCCATCAGTTGAGTGCAGATGAGGATCTACTACAAGTAAACCCGTTTTCTCTTCACTTGATGTAACACCGTCTACCATTCCTGAGTTATACATTGATTCGTAAACTGGATTTGCAAAATTTCCACTCTGAAATATTATATAAGAATTGTTAAGACTAAGAATGATCACATTCCATTTCAAAGATCTCCATAATATCAAAAACTTACTTTGTCTGCATCAAATGTGAAATTTCGATCTAAGCCATCTCCTTCTTCTTCAGCATCACCACGCAGATACATAGGATTACTGATTTCCACATTTTCTTGCATGCGAACATGTGTAAAGGGCTTTCCACTAAAAGAAAAAATGCAGTATTATTCTGGGCATTTAAAAAGTACTTAAAATGTAGCAAGAAAAGTTTAAGTAAACAAATAAAGTATTCATATTATTTTTTGTTATTTATGTCAGTAAACACACACTTTGAACCTTAACAACCCACCATCTCAACAATGCATTAAGAGTGCATAGGCCGTTTAAATGTTGAAGAGTCTATTAAAAATATTTTAGCAGACTCTTAGGTTAAGATTTTATCAGTGCTCATAAATCATCATGAGCAAAGATGAATATGTCCCTTTTGAACTCCCATGTCCCATTTGCCCCCTTGGCTCATTTTGTCCTCTTTTCCCGGCTTCATCCTACTTGTTCTTTTGGTCCTTCTGTGCACATTGTTATTTAAAAATGGTACTAAGACCCTGCACCAACAACCCTTCCTACAGATCATTGAGAATAATGACAATTCTTAACTGTCTAAGTGTGAAATGTTTATTTCGAATAATTAGAAATAACAAAAAACTTTGTAAGTAATACATCCTCTATTAGTCTTCAAGGACTTGGCTGGAAGGTTAACTACTCGACTCCACTATTGCTCCACCTTGCAGTTAACCTTCCAGCCTCATCCTTAAAGACTAATTTAGAGCACTTGTTACAAAAATGACTACTGTTTCAAAGATCATACAACTTTTGAAAAATGAGCAGTTGTACTAAAATAAAATAGATCTTGTTCCAGATCCCAATTGTCAATATTTTGTCTTGAATATTAGCTTTTATTGCCATTATCAAAGTCATAAACTAAAACAGTATTAATTGAAAGCTAAAAAGTACAGGAATTTGCAAATGTCTCCCAACACTTGACTTTGTTGAAAAATCACCTTTGTCTGTGTCGAATTATGTAGAAAGCAAGCACAAGAGCTGCAACTGCTATTACTAAAACCAACAGTGCAACACCAATGAAGGTGATTATTGTTCGAACACTGTCATTTGAAGCTTTCTGTTCTTGGACAATTGAATATGGTGTTTGACATCTAAGACCTGTGAAACCCTCTGGGCACCTGAAACAATGTTAGTAATATTCAAAGGCAAACTTGTACAAATACATTACATACAAAACAAAATGACACTGAGCACTTTTTATTTGTTTTCTTGCATTCTTCATTCTAATTCTTACTTTTCCTAAAAGCAAGATAAATGAAATGAAAATAAGTTTGAATTCAGTTAAGGTAGATCAACTCAAAAATAAACCTACATGCATGATGGCTGTAAATCTAGATCCTG
The DNA here is from genome assembly GCA_038098605.1 of Gryllus longicercus. NCBI lineage: Eukaryota > Metazoa > Arthropoda > Insecta > Orthoptera > Gryllidae > Gryllus > Gryllus longicercus. The sequence goes on from JAZDUA010000098.1 coordinate 2,888,098, forward strand.
GGTACTTATGCAGGTCCCTCCATTGAAGCAAAAATTGTTGCAAGATGAACGTTCTTCACAATGAATGCCTGTCCATCCTCTGGGACACCTATTATCATTTTAATTTAAGGAAGAAACAAAAAGTGAAGGTGAGTAATAGTGATAAACTATAAAAGGGATGTCACAAAAACAGCAAACACTTTTCCTGAGCATAGAGAAAACTATTACAATACTGACTGAAGAAATGCCTACCATCTAAAACTTTTATTATTTGGATTATGTACTCTAATTTAAACTCTGTACAAAAACAATTCCTACAATTTAATTATTCTTCTTTGTACAGTAGAACATCAATGATCTAGATTGACATGAACAAATAAAAGGGCTGACAGAGGTCTTCAATAAAACAAACTAGCAAGAGCCTTTCATATTTCTCTCTGATAGTTTCAGAAGTGGTGCAGACAAATATAACCATTAATGCAGTAAGATGTTTGTTTTCATAAATTCTTGTGAAAATAAAATTTAATTAGACATGTTAAAAGTCCTTGTTCAGGGAAAAAGTTAAAAGTATCTATTCTGGGGAATTCCTCCTAGATCCACTTTACAAATAGGTTAATTCTTCTGTCAAAACTTATTTTTATTTTAAATATTATTTTGATTTTTAAATTACCTTATTTATAGCATTTTTTGTATCTAAGTAATTGCAACTTTTGATCAAACATTTATAAACAGTATTCACTTTATGCATTTTTTTTGCCACGATTGAATCTAATTTTTGAGTCTGGAGTTCTATCAATGAATTATTAATGTACTATATTATCAGTGACAAACACATGATATTTGCACAACCAAAGGAGAGGAATGTATTGGACATTTTTGTGTCAACAAATAAGAAGCCTACACCTTATTTTCTCTTTTAATTTGCCAAGGAAATAAGATGATCCCAAAAAGGAAATGGAATTTATCCCAAGACAATGCTTGCAAGAAAGGTTTTGAAAAAAGCAGTAACCACTAGAGTGAAATCACTAAAACTCTACTCCTTATAGTTAATAAATTATGGCATAAACAGAAACAATTTAAAAAATTGAATGATTTTATTATTAAAAATCACAAATGACATAATTAAGGGCTAAAAAATTTTAATCTTAAATAATAAATATGTAACAAGTTAAGAATAAAAACATGAAGTTACCTGCATTTGGTTAACGATCCTGTTACAGTGCATGTACCTCCATTCAGACACATGTCACTTGGGCAATGATGTGGATAAGTGGTATTGCAAATTAAATGTGAATTACTACATTCACAATCAGGTTTATCTTCAGGACATGTGCATGGACATAAATCCTTTTCACATCGTCTTCCAGTGAATCGTGGAGGGCATTTACAAGAATGACCTTTAGGTCCAGGAGTACAAGTTCCTGACAAAAAAATGACGAATAAATATTTAGTCGTAGTAATGAATAAAATCAAATAAGTGAAATAATCTTAAGTGTTTTCAGCCCTCTTGTTCATTGCTTACCTCCGTTCAGGCACAAATTGGTAAAATATGCACAAGAACTTGTATTACACTGTTTGCCTGACCAACCCGGAAGGCAGTTGCAACTTGGTCCATTTTGAGTGATGTTACATGTTCCATGTACACATTCATGTGGACACGTGAAAGTTTCACATCGTTTACCCTTGTACCAAGAGTCACAAAAACAAGTTGGAGTACCATTTACAAATGAACATATTCCTCCATTCTCACAAGTCAAGTTGCTACAATGTTGACATCTCTGACCTAAAATTTAAGGAAACATTTATTTCTCTAAATACACAAAATTTAATTACAATTCAATGTGTAATACTTTAACTGACACATTTTTTTTGCATATAGGAAATGATCTAACTCTTCTCTTCCCACTAATTCAGTGTGCAGGGCAAGTGTCTCCGCACTGCAGTGATTCCGGGCCTCCTATAAAAAAATTCATTTATGTTGGTAGCAACCAAATCATTGTGAAACAAGTGAAGGCCTCCGGCATCAGTTATGGTTGTGGTGAGTATGCAATGTATGTTTGCTTTTGTTACAAGCTGCAGCTAGTGCTATAAGTTCTGGCACTCTCACCAACAAGGTGCCACTGTGAAGAGACTTTCCTAGCACACTAGTTCTAAATGACTTATCAGATGAATAGGGCTGTCAAATTGATGAGGGAAAATGCTTTTAACTTAAAAATGATATTAGCTTTAGTACATTTTTATGATAGTGGATAAGATTCATGAACATGCATCCATGAATAAACTTTAATAAACTGCTGAGATCACCCATTGTATTTATCTACAATATGTCCTGTATTTCTGCAATCTTCTGGAATCTCTATTTTACAGAATGCATGTGCAATTAAAGTCAAATACACTTATTTATTCCTTATTTCGGAAAGAAAAACATAAAAGAAAGCAGATTATGTGACCAACCTTTAACCTTTTAATAAAAATATTTCCGTAATTGATACTTGCTTAAAAATGTTTTAGTAATTTCTAATTGTAATTTAATTAGTTTTATAGAACATCAGCATCAGCATCAGCAATGAGAATAGCACAGACAGAAATATAACCTTGTTTCAAATGAAGAAAATTCAATAACTGTCAGAAAAATAAATTCAAACTCACCAGTAAATCCTTCAGGACAATTACAAAGAGCTACTGTATTTTTAATAATTTGACAGGAACCATTATTATGACATAAATCTTGACACCCTGTGACAGGTGTTTCACATCGATCTCCAGTCCACTGAGGTGGGCAGTGACACTAGAAGTTTAAAAATAATTATTGATGAGTTAATTTATAATAACACTTAGAAATTTAAGTATTTAAAATAATTAATTTTCTGAGTTAAAAATGATGTAATTGACGCAGCTTCTAGCTATAAATATACAGGTTAGACCCAGGTTTAAGTTTTTCTAGTCATGTAGATATGGAATGTTGTCACCATATAAAAGTGGCTGTGTGAAGTGAATGTCTTTTTACAGGAGAGACATAAAACACTCTCAAATAATTATTTCCCTCTGTACTGCCCATATTAACACCCAATTATTATTCTTACTATAGAGGTTTTATTAAGGTATAATTAAGATCCAAATTCTGAGTAGTTTTTTTCTCCTTAAAGGTCACTTAAATCAGTTTTGTAAAAAGTGCACATATATAGTACTGCAGTGCAATGACTAAGAATAACATAGTAAGAGAATAGCTTATATGGATAGAAGCTTGAGATGCTTTTTCAATGACATCAAAGTTACTATTTAATTGCATTAATCATTCCATTCAAAGTATTGTTTAACTTGATAATTTAAATAACCCTAGAAGAAGAAAGGTTAATAGCTTAATAACTTGATAAAAAAATAACATTAATGAAACTATTAGGTTTAATTGTGATGTATTTATTTTTAAAATATGCTGCCTAGATATTTAGTTCATAGTATAAAATTTAGAAGTGTCCATTGTCACCGTGTCAGAAGAAAGGAACACCAAACGTTAATTCCTGAATGAAACCTCCTAAGTGAATAAAATGAGAGAGAGTGAGAGAGGAGAGAGAGAGAGAGGAGAGAGAGAGGAGAGAGAGAGGAGAGAGAGAGAGGAGGAGGAGAGAGGAGAGAGAGAGGAGGAGGAGAGAGAGAGGAGGAGGAGAGAGAGAGGAGGAGGAGAGAGAGAGGAGGAGGAGAGAGAGAGGAGGAGGAGAGAGAGAGGAGAGAGAGAGGAGGAGAGAGAGAGGAGGAGGAGAGAGAGAGGAGGAGGAGAGAGAGAGGAGGAGGAGAGAGAGAGGAGAAGGAGAGAGAGAGGAGGAGGAGAGAGAGAGGAGGAGGAGAGAGAGAGGAGGAGAGAGAGAGAGAGAGGGGGGGGGGAGAGAGAGAGAACGTGTGTCTCTCTCTCTCTCTGTAATCCAAGTTACTGATAGGATTAAACCCAAATGTATTTAAATTTAATTTTAAAAATATTACTCGTCAAGTTTTTAAATAATGGTTTGTGAATAGTAGAAGTTAAGATAATTTGTCTCAACGATTGTTTCCTTGTTACTATCATTGTGATGTTCAAAATGAATGTCAACCATTTACTATTATTTATGTGTCAAATATTCTGTAAAGCATTATCAATGGGCTAAAAGAAGCATTATTGTTGTGGTAGCTGTTATTGTTGTTAGTAGGTTCATTACAAAGTAAATTAAGATTTTATATAAACATTTTACCTTCACTGGGACAGGGTAGCTTGAATGTAGGAGCATTAGGTCAGCAAAACAGAAACCTTTGTTCTTACAATATTGAGAACAGCGGTAGAGTTGACACTGATCTCCATCATACAAAGGAGGGCAGACACATCGTGGACCGTCAGAAGTCATCTTACAAACTCCCACATTGCAATTCAGATCGCACTGTTTAGGACGTTGCTCTACACATACAACCTGTTGCAAAGAGTTAGTAGAATCATATGGTAATCCAAATTAAAAGGAACTCCTATGAAAATAATTACTTCTAGGTCAAAGAAGTATTAATTAGTTCAACAATTTTTCTTCTGTAAAAGAACACCAGTTATGCTAGGACACAAAGAATTTAATTCAAAAAATGTTAACATGCATATTCAGTCAACTCTGGTGATAGTGAAATTCTGGGGACTAACATTTTTGGAACACTGTATCTGATGTCAAAATTAAATTACATTAGCACCATGGATTGAAAATTTCAAAATCTATATTTGGCCTTAAAAAATCAATTATTTTCAATTGTTTGCTTTGCACATTTCCATTAATAATTTCTCTAGAGTTTGTGCTCTCTCCCTGCTTGATTATGCATTCTCCACTGTCTCTAAGTATCGTAATGCAGTCTTTACACCATTCAATGACTCTTCCACTGTTGAAACACCCGTCTCACTCACCAAGGCTCTTTTCCTTACCTAATAACAAACAAGATCCTTTCAGTAGCAGGTGGCGCAAGCGGCTAATGAAACTGATCACTTTTCTAAGCGGAGCAGGGGGCGGGGACAGGCAGAGCTGAGACAGTCATGCACTTTCTGTTGCCTACGTAGAACAGAATAGGCTTTGCCCCACATAATATAACACCAAGCTTGAAACTGAAGCAAGCAATTGCACGTTGAGTTGTAGCCTAGGCAGGTCGTAACACCACCATTTATTTTTCCGAAGTGAAACTGAACGGCATAAGATCATCAGTAAAGTCTCCACTCCAGGTCTGCCATCTTCACCTCAGGAGAGCCTCCTTCGATGATGCCCTTTAGGGGACAATTTTTTCAAGCTGCCTGTTCTTGGAATTTGTGGTAGTAAGGCGATAACATCTATTTAGGATGCTGTATTTCCTATGTTCACTGTAGCCGATGTTCAGGTTTACTATAATCAGATCTTCTTATGCTTTATTGTAATGCAAGTGGAATAGGACAAGTAATTCAAGTTCACTATATCCGAGTCCACTACAACGAAGTCAACTGTATAATGTCAAATCAAAAAGTATAGAAGAGAGAGCTCTAGAGAATTTTCTCACAAAATGCTCTGCAAATTACATTGTATTCACATTATACATCACAGATGAAGTTGCCAAGCAAATCTTGCTGAATTATTTGGTAGAGAAAAATTGATACTAAAGCAAAAAGAAAGACAATGAATAAAAGTAGTATGAATGAGACATGGTTATATTGTATTGCTCATACCAACTATATGAGTAAGAAAAGTCCAACAAAGGAGTGAGGAAATTAAAAAAAGATGAAACACGAATATTGTAACTTGAATATTCACTGAAAATTGAAAAATATCGAAGAAATTATTTGTGGGTATCTGTAGACTTCAGGATCAATAATAATGAATTTGACTGAGGATATTAATGAAATCAAAGCAATGCTGGAGATATTTGGAAATAGAAACCTATATCAAGTTGAAAAGAGACCGCTCAAAGAAAAATGGGGAAATCAGAAACATCTCACTTAGGGGTAATCATACAGAAAAGAACAAATGGCCCAAATATGACATGTTCATGATGTTGCTGATGAGGATGAAAAAAATTATGTTAACTTGGTATTGAAATGGGCAATAAAGTTCTGGGGTATGTAGCCGAGGCACACAAAACACTTAAAACAAAGAACAAAAGTTTAAAGATAATAAGATTAAATGAATCTAAAACCACACAGACCACTTTTTTTTTATCACAGAAATAATTTCTTTCTAAACCGGTTCATACAATATTTGGTTTAAGATATCTTCTAAATGAAAATTCTATTTGGCTTAGTAAAATAAATACCCATGTTCTTGAACACAATACAAGACAATTAAATCAACTACATTTATCTTCAGCAACAATATTAAAAAAGGACATCCACCATAGACTATAAATCCATAATAAGCTTCCTGACAATTTAAACACTAAAAAAATAGTTAAAAATTCAAGAAACAGACTAAATATTTTTTCTACAAAAGAGCAAAGCCATTATGATATTACTTCTTAATGACTTAGTACTAAATTGTGTACATTTCAAAAGTAATAGACATTAACACTTTACAAAGGTATCACTTCAATTACTAAGAACAATAAACGGAGAAAATCAAAGAAATGAACAACAAATGTACATAAGAACAAATATGAAAATACCTCTTCTGTATCCTTACTAGCTGCATCTGATTTCACAAGACCATCTGGACAAAGACATGAATATCTAATGTTACTTCCAGGAATCAGTCCTCGATTTACACACAGAGCACTTTTGCCACAAGATGCTGTGCTACATGGGTCAGTTACTAAACAAAGGAATATAATACATAGAAAATGTTCTTGTAGTTACAAAATGACAATTACCTTATATTTAAATTGATTACTTTAGATACTTGCAATTTTTCTGCTGTTTGTTTTCTTGAACTACAAGCAAATCTGAAGCTCTGTTCATGCCAGGTACAAGAAGTGTTAGATTTCCATAGCCAAATTTGTTCAGTCGAGCAATGCGATTTGTTCGGTACAGGGTCATATACAATGTGTCTTCAAACACATCAAGTTTGTAAGGCTTCTCCTCTGGGTAACAATAACATAAACAATTAACTCTGGTACATTGTAAGGGAGAATCACGTTACGTCACATGGGCCATTAAAAAAAGTTTGTAAAATTTTGCTTTCTTAAACCCTTCTTCGCCCTTGTAATAACTTAAAAACTTACATCCCCTCTGAGATGAATATTATACCTGCTCCCCCTACCATACACTACCTCATTCACTTTTAGTCACAGTTGGGAAACCACACCAGAAGTGAGTTAATTCTTTGAATTCTTTGAATGGCCCCTTACTGTAACAAAGCAGCTGTTAAGAACTGAAACAATTACCTGGATGAAATCTTTTAACAAGCTGTCTGTCTCCACCTATATATGTTGCTCGAACACTCTCAATAGTGTAAGCTTTTGGGTCAGTCCAATACAAACGTTGACTTCCATGATCAATGCATAATCCTGTTGGCCACTGTACACCTGCATTCACCAATGCACGGCGATCTGTTCCATCCATTCGAGCAACTTGTATGCTGGGCTCAGCTCCCCAATCGGACCAGAACATCAAACTAAATTTAAAAGAAGGTGGATGTTTGTAACAATAAATATGAAAATAGAAAAGAAATACTATATTAACTGTGGATAATGTTATAGTGTAACACATATCAAATATATAGTGTAACATAATATTTTATTTTCTTCTACTATGAAAGAAAATACAAGTGAAAACTGAACTATGAATTGGAAGAAGAAATAGATCATTAGGGAAACTGCAAAATAGGAATCAAAAAGACTGCATAACACTGTTTTTAGAATTATATTAGAGATTTGTCAACAATTTCATTCTAATGATATCTGAGAGGGGGTTGCAATAATATAATCAATGGTTGACTGTTCAATCTGAACTCAAAGGTTGGGGTGAGAGAATTTTTTCTCAGTGGTTTGTTGTTTCCAAACCGTTTCTTAAGTTACAGAGCAGAATTAAAAAGAGTTCCAAAAATGTACACATTTTCAATTTAAGTTTAAATAAAATATTTAACCTGGCAAAGCCTATGTTGAATGATCGAACAGAAAATCTCACATAGGGTCTGGGAGACTAATGGACTTATTTTTATTTCTATAGGAATCCCTGGAAATGTAATGTATTTTCAATGAATACTTATCGTTACTATTCAGAGTGTATTAAATTCATATAAACAGGGAGAAAAATATATAAATTCAAGATAATTTGAGTGCACATATTTGGGTATAAAATTACTAGTTAAGTTTCATATTTTCACAAGTCAGTGCAAAAATTATTTTACCCAACAACTTTCTAATGGAAATATATTCTTCACCAATTACTTAAAATAAAATAAATATTATTAAAATTTTATTTTCTTTATGAAGACATTATATATCTTTGGCAGGCACCTGTGACAGAGAAGAGAGAGAAATTTGAGCAAAAGTACTTGCACTTGGTGCAAAAATATTGAGTCTTTTTCTTGCCATAGGCCTTTTTTTGCTATTTCTGGAATTTGTGTTTTAATTGCAAAAATGTAAGTTTTGACTCTTTGTTTTTAATACCATTTGGAATGTTGACTCTTTGGAAATCTCTATTGTAAATCTGGAGAGCTCATCTCTGACAAGTTCAAAACTCAGATTCTTGAAAAATGGCAGCATATAAACTTTCAAGCCACTCATGCAATTATAACTTATGAAAGAAAAAAAGGCGGAGATGTTTATTGTAATGTAGTTCACACCTAGTGTCTAGCGCAACTGTAGTTCTTACTTCAACTTCCTCTGCTCTATTGGTTTTGTAGATTTCATTTCTGGTGCCAGCTTCCCTTTCCTATAAATCATTTTCATGTATTTGAACCTCACTCTATGTGTTCAATTCCAGCCCACCAAAAAAAGTTGATATTCCAATTGCATTCTCTTCCTAACTAATATTCAATTGTTAGATATATATTTTTCAGTTAGATAAAATAACTCTAGGGTTTATTAAGTTATAACAATTGATACAGTTAAACTTCAATTTAATAATGAAATACTCACTAGGAACTGTATCCACATTTTCTGACGTCAATGTTAGCAGAGAGTTTACCGGACCCAGCTTGTCTCAAAGCATTTACTTCTCAAAACTCATTACTTTTAATGCAATACTATAATGAGAGACATTGGTTTATGGAACAACAGATCACTTTCACAGAGACTTCTGCTGAAGGAACAATGAATTAATTGATCTCAAAGACCCAGCCTGAGCTCTACAGGTTAATTAACAATGACTTTCAAAATAAAAATCACACAACAGTGACATCTGTAAAATTGATCAAATGGCAAACCACAAAGAGAATCATAGAACATGATTCCTACAACTTTAAAACAAAAGATTGGGAAAATAACTTTTTCTCTGTACACCAACTCTACAACCGAGCACACTATGGTGCTCCTGGCTCTTTTAGCAACCCTTAACCCTTTGACTGCTCTAGACGACTTGATACACAAGATATTTCTGTCCTTGGTAGCCCCTGGATGAGTTATTACTCTCAGTCAGTTTAATGCTGGGAGCCTCAGGATGAGATCGTACGTGAAACTGCAATGTCCCGTGAGCCTCTCAACGAGTTTGTTTGTGCAGACGTGCTTTCAGCTATCACTATGACTTATTGATAACTGAGATGTCTTGGGCAGTATGAATGTGCGAGCAAGCTTGGCTCACAATAGGGCACACAGCGAGAAGCTTGTTGTAAGAGGCGTGACTCACAGTCAGCCGGCCCATAGCAGTTAAGAGGTTTCTCTTACTATTATGGGAGCAGACACACTCTAGTGTGGCTTTAGGATTATTTGGAAATGAAATATATTCTCTAGTACACACAAGATTGGAATTGCTATTTCAGGAAAATGTGAAAATTTTGTTAATTGGGCAAAAGTAGTATTATATGTCCTACTTATACATGATACTAGACTTCCAAAATATCACATAAGCAATATAAGCAAATGTAATGTTTACCCATATCTTTTTATTGGGTTAACATTCATAAGGTTTTCTTATTATCTTTTGTGAAAATTCTAAAAGTACCTCTGAGATATAAGTATTCTAATATATGTTCTAATTAAAATTAATCCTCAAATACTAATTCATACATACCCAGACTGTGGATCAACTACTATGTCATGAGGTTGATCTAGATTTTTATTCACCAATGTAACTATTGAGCGTCCATCTAAAGTTGCTACTTTAATTGTATCTGAACCTGCATCCACCCAATATATTCTCTTAGACACCCAATCAATAGCCAAACCACGAGGATCTGTCAAATTGGTAACCTAGAAAATGAAAGACTAAAATTTAAAAGAAAAGCCATATGTAAATATGAAGAAAATTACAAATGACATTGCATTTACTTACAACTGTTCCAGCAAGATTTTGATTTGGCTGATTTGACTGCATTGATCGAACAGCTTCCGGCAAAAGCATGCGTTGGATTCGTTTTTGATGATGATCTGTCCAAAATACATAACTACCTTGTGGTCTCCAGAAGAAATCAATAGATTCAATTTTGTAGCTAGGTAATGGTGTTGGAGTGATTTCTAACAATCGATTGGTAGAACCATCGTCTCCAGGCTTATACGGGTTCAGTACACGTATCTCTGCATCACTTGCAACCATCATATAAGCTTGTGAGCCTGTCATTAAAAAACACACAACAGTTTATGGAGAAATCTCTTTTCAAAGTGAAGTATTAACCCATTAATGTCCAAATTATTTTTGTGTGCATAACCCTCATCTAGTCATTGCATCCATAAATGCAGAGTCATTTTGAAGCTCTCAGGTAGCATGTTTTTGCAACTTTTAGTGTTAATGAACTGTTATGTTGCTAAATGATATTACTAGAGCACTCCAAAATGCCAACAGCTGATTATATGAACATCCCCCCCCCTTTTTTTTCAGGAAAAAGTAGTAAAACTGTTACAGCTTAGCTGCATATACTCTGTCAGCTTTGGTGTGGACCAATCAACATTTGCTTTACACTGGCCTCTGCCTCTGACTTAACCACAAACATGTAGCAGCTAAGCACGGTTTTAGATGAAGATTCGATCTGATGCAAGTTATGAATACATCCTGAGCAGATCTGTGCCAGATTTCACATTCTAGAAGTGGAGGAACCCAGCCACCTCCTGAGATATAACATGCACTACACTTATGAAGCTAAATTTTTTATTGAGAATAAATTGTACAGTAAAATGTAATTTCCTGAGTTTATGGCTGAATTTTTAAATTTATTCTATTGCTATTAACATTACATAAATGGCAAAATACATTTAAGTGAATAAATCATGCTTTTAAAAAAATGTGTGGAAAACATATTTCTATACTTACAAATGCTTAAATTTTCATATTAATAATTTCAAATCACAAATTACAGAAAAAAAAATATTATCTAACAAAATAATGGTCAATATGATGATGCCTTGAAACCTGTACTACTTACAGACTACTGTATAATAAAACTCAGACAATCTCTAAACTACAGACTAAGTGTATTCACTGAAATGTTACACAATAAAATGTTGGAAACAGAATAACGAAAATGTAATAAAAAGTGTTGTTACTGTGTACTTGTGATCTGCTGCATGCTGCAAATTGGTGACATATAAAATTGAGATTGCTGTGTGAAACATGAAGGATTTGAATTTTAGTATTATTAGTTCTAGGTCTACACTACTAAATTGGATAACAAGACATTTGGATTTGAAGAAGAAGAAATGCATATTATCTCCATTTTCTTAGGCAGCCAACTTCAATAAACTTAGGAATTGAATTTGAATAATTGCTGAAACGATTGATCTGTCTGAAATAATACCAAGAGTACTACTACAAAACCCATCTACAGAAGGCAACCATTGCAAAACGCCAAAATGACATCATGGAGCAAAAGGATATGGCA